>JAJTUV010000650.1:0-1200000 GCA_021653895.1 Mastomys natalensis
AAGTCTCTCCAGGGTTAGGTGCATCTTCTCTGACTAAGGCCAGACCAGGCAGTTCTCTGCTGTACATGTATTGGGGGCCTCATATCAGCTGGTGTATGCTGCCTGGTTGGTAGCCCAATGTCTGAGAGATCCCCAGGATCCAAATTAGTTGAGAATGTTGATCTTCCTCTAGGGTTGCCCTCCTCAGCATCTTCCTACTTTTCCCTAATTGAACCACAGGAGTCAGCAGCTTCTGTCCATTGCTTGGGGGTAAATATCTGCATCTGTCTCTTTTAGTTGCTTGTTGGGTTCTTTCAGAGGACAGTCATACTAGGCCCCTGTTTGTAAGCACACCATAGCATCAGTAATAATGTCAGGCCTTGGAACCTTCCCCTGAGCTGGATCCCAATTTAGGGCTGTCACTGGACCTCTCTTTCCCTCAATCTCTTCTTCGTTTTTGTCCCTGCAGTGTTTTCAGACAGAAACAATTCTGGGTGAGAGTTTTTGACTGTGGGATGGCAACCCCATCCCTCTACTTGATGCTCTATCTTTCTACTGGAGGTGGGCTCTACAAGTTCCTCTCTCCACTGTATAGCTTTTAATCTAAGGTCCCTCCCTCTGCGTCCTGAGCACCTCTCACCTCCCAGGTCTCTGGTACATTCTAGAAGGTTCCCCACCTCCTACTCCCAAGGTTGCCAGTTTCCATTCTTTCTCCTGGCCCTCAGGGCTTCAGTCCTATTTCCTCCCCACCGCCAATACCTGATCATGTTCCCCTTTTCCCCTCCCTGTCCTCTTTCCCATTCAGCATTCAGGCCCCTTCTTCCCTGTCCCTCCTGTGATTGCTTTCTTCTCCCTCCCAAGTGGGATTGAGGCATCCTCACTTGAGCCCTTCAGCTTGTTAGCCTTCTTGAGTTCTGTGGATTGTATCCTGGGTATTTTCTTTTTTTTTTTTTTTTCCTTTTTTAATTTAATTTTTTTTTTTTTTTTTGCTTATTCACTTTATAACCTGTCCCAGTCACCCCCTCCCACAATCCTTCCCCATCTCTTTTTTCTGAGTACCCCCTCCTCCTGTATCCCCACCTTGCCACTTTAAGTCTCTGAGAAGCTAGGTGCTTCCTCTCCCATTGAGGCCAGATGAGGCACCCAGCTAGAAGACCATACCCCATATACAGGCTGCATGTTTTGGGATAGCCCCCACTCCAGATGTTTGAGACCTACATGAAAACCAAGCCGCACATTTACAACGTATGTGCAGGGAGGCCTAGGTCCAGCCATGGAGGTAGATCTGTGTAGACTAGGTATGCTCCACGGTTGGTGATTCAGTCTCTGAGAGCTCCAAGGGTTCAGGTTATTTTACTCTGTTGATCTTCCTGTGTAGTTCCTATCTCCTTAGGGCCCACAATCCTTCCCCTATTCTTCTATAAGAGTCCTCAAGCTCCATCCACTGTTTGGCTCTGGATGTCTGTATCTGTCTGAGTCAGCTGCTGGTTAGAGCCTCTCAGAGGACAGTTGCCCTGTCTGTTCTCAGGCTGGAGGTTTAGATTCCTGGGAGCTCTGGTTGAATCTTTTGATACTCATTCCAAAAAGGACAAAAGCATCCTCACTTTGGTCTTCCTCCTTCTTCTTGAGTTTCATGAGGTTTATGCATTGCGTCTTAGGTATTGTGTGCTTTTGGGCTAATATTACTTATCAGTGAGTGCATACCATGTGTGTTCTTTTGTGATTGGGTCATCTCACTCAGGATTGATATTTTCTAGCTCCATCCATTTGCCTGAGAATTTCATGAGCTCATTGTTTTTAATAGCTAAATAGTACTCCATTGTGTAAATGTACCACATTTTCTGTATCCATTCTTCTGTTGAAGGACATCTGGGTTCTTTCCAGCTTCTGGCTATTATAAATAAGGCGCTATGAACATAGTGGAGCATGTGGCCCTGTTGCATGTTGAAATATCTTCTGGGTATATGCCCAGGAGGGGTATAGCTGGGTCCTCAGGTATACTCAGGAAAAAGGTCCCCTGCTTTCCATAGTGGTTGTACCAGCTTGCAATCCCACCAACAATGGAGGAGTGTTCCTCTTTCTCCACATCCTCACCAACATCTGCTGTCACCTGTGTTTTGAATCTTAGCCATTCTGACTGGTGTGAGGTGGAATCTCAGTGTTGTTTTCATTTGCATTTCCCTAATGACTAGGGATGCTGAACACTTCTTTAGATGCTTCTCAACCATTCGAGTTTCCTCAGTTGAGAGTTCTTTGTTCAACTCTCTACCCCATTTTTTAATAGGGTTATTTGATGGTCTGGAATCTAGTTTCTTCAGTTCTTTGTATACCTTGGATATTAGCCCTCTATCAGATGTAAGGTTGGTGAAGATCTTTTCCCAGTCTGTTGGTTCCCGCTTTGTCCTGTTGACCGTATCCTTTGCTTTACAGAAGCTTTGCAGTTTTATGAGATCCCATTTGTCAATTCTTGATCTTAGAGCATACGCCATTGGTGTTCTGTTCAGGAACTTTCCCCTGTGCCCATGTGATCAAGGCTTTCCCTATTTTCTCTTCTTATTAGTTTCAGTGTAGCTGGTTTTATGTGGAGGTCCTTGATCCACTTGGAATTGAGCTTTGTATAAGGACATAAGTATGGATCAATTTGCATTCTTCTACAATGTTGACCTCCAGTTGGACCAGCACCATTTGTTGAAAATGCTGTCTGTTTTTCCACTGGATAGTTTGAGCTCCTTTGTCGAAGATCAAGTGACCATAGGTATGGGGTTCATTTCTGGGTCTTCTATTCTATTCCATTGATCCTCCTGACTGTCTCTGTTCCAATACCATGCCGTTTTTATCACTATTGCTTTGTAGTACAGCTTGAAATCGGGGATGGAGATTCCCCCAGAATTTCTTTTATTTTTGAGTGTAGTTTTCGCTATCCTGGGTTTTTTGTTATTCCAAATGAATTTTAAGATTGCTCTTTCTATCTCTGTAAAGAATTGAGTGGGAATTTTGATGGGATTGCATTAAATCTGTAGATTGCTTTCGGCAAGATAGCCATTTTTACTATATTAATCCTTCCAATCCATGAGCATGGGAGATCTTTCCATCTTCTGAGATCTCCTTCAATTTCTTTCTTCAGGGGGTTGAAGTTCTTGTCATACAGGTCTTTTACTTGCTCGGTTAGATTCACACCAAGGTATTTTATACTATTTGTGACTATTGTGAATGGTGTCGTTTCCATAATTTCTTCCTCAGGCAGTTTATCCTTTGTGTAGAGGAATGCTACTGATTTGTTTGAGTTAATTTTATACCCAGCCACTTTGCTAAAGTTGTTTATCAGGTTTAGGAGCTCTCTGGTGGAAGTTTTGGGGTCACTTAAGTATACTAACATGTCATCTGCAAATAGTGAAACTTTGACTTCTTCCTTTCCAATTTGTATCCCTTTGATCTCCTTCTGTTGCCTAATTGCTCTGGCTAGGACTTCCAGAACTATATTGAACAGGTAGGGGGAGAGTGGGCAGCCTTGTCTAGTCCCTGATTTTAATGGGATTGCTTCAAGTTTCTCTCCATTTAGTTTGATGTTGGCTACTGGCTTGCTGTATATTGCTTTTACTATGTTTAGGTATGGACCTTGAATTCCTCATCTTTCCAAGACTTTTACCATGAAGGGATGTTGAATTTTGTCAAATGCTTTCTCAGCGTCAAGAGATATGATCATGTGTTTTTTTTCTTTGAGTTTATTTATGTAGTGGATTACGTTGATGGATTTCCTATATTGAACCAACCCTGCATTCCTGGGATAAAGCCTACTTGATCATGGTGGATAAGTGTTTTGATGTGTTCTTGGATTCGGTTCGAGAGAATTTTATTCAGTATTTTTGCATCGATATTCATAAGGGAGATTGGTCTGAAGTTCTCTTTTCTTGTTGGGTCTTTCTGTGGTTTAGGTATAAGCGTAATTGTGGCTTCATAGAATGAATTAGGTAGTGTTCCTTCCGTTTCTATTTTGTGGAATAGTTTGAAGAGAATTGGTATTAGATCTTCCTTGAAGGTTTGATAGAATTCTGCACTAAAACCATCTGGACCTGGACTTTTTTTGGTGGGGAGACTTTTAATGACTGCTTCTATTTCTTTCACAGTTATGGGACTGTTAAGATGGTTTATCTGATCCTGATTTAACATTGGTAACTGATACTTGTCTAGAAAATTGTCCATTTCATCCAGATTTTCCAATTTTGTTGAGTATAGGCTTTTGTAGTAGGATCTGATGATTTGTTGAATTTCCTCAGTTTCTGTTGTTATGTCACCCTTTTCAGTTTGGATTTTATTGATTTGGATACTGTCTCTCTGCCCTCTGATTAGTCTGGCTAAGGGTTTATCTATTTTGTTGATTTTCTCAAAGAACCAGCTCCTAGTTTTATTGATTCTTTGTATAGTTCTCTTTGTTTCTATTTGGTTGATTTCAGCCCTGAGTTTAATTATTTCCTGCCATCTACTCCTCTTGGTTTTATTTGCTTCTTTTGTTCTAGAGCTTTCAGTTGTGTTGTCAAGCTGCTAGTGTGTTCTCTCTCCACTTTCTTTTTGTATGCACTTGACTATGAGCTTTCCTCTTAGCACTGCCTTCAGTGTGTCCCATAGGTTTTGGTATGATGTATCTTCATTTTCATTAAATTCTAAAAAGTCTTTAATTTCTTTCTTTATTTCTTCCCTGACCCCATTATCAACGAGTAGAGTATTGTTCAGTTTCCATGTGAGTGTGGGCTTTCCATTGTCTTTGTTATTATTGAAGACTAGCTTTAGACCATGGTGATCTGATAGGATGCATGGGATTATTTGTATTTTTTTATATCTGTTGAGGCCTGTCTTGTGACCAATTATATGGTCTATTTTGGAGAAGGTACCATGAGGTGCAGAGAAAAAGGTATATTCTTTTGTTTTTGGGTGAAATGTTCTATAGATATCTGTTAAGTCCATTTGGTTTAAAACTTCTGTTATTTCACTGTACCTCTGTCTAGTTTCCGTTTCCCTGATCTTCCAGTGCTGAGAGTGGGGTATTGAAGTCTCCCACTATTATTGTGTGGGGTGCAATATGTGCTTTGAGCTTTAGTAAGGTTTCTTTTATGAAAGTGGGTGCTCTTGCATTTGGTGCATAGATGTTCAGAATTGAGAGTTCATGTTGGTTGACTTTTCCTTTGACAAATATGAAATGACTTCCTTATCCTTTTTTATATCTTTAAGTTGAAAGTCAATTTTATTTGATATTAGAATGGCTACTCCAGCTTGTTTCCTAGGACCATTTGCTTGAAAAATTGTTTTCCAGCCTTTTACTCTAAGGTAGTGTTTGTCCTTGTCACTGAGGTGGGTTTCCTGTATGCAGCAAA
This sequence comes from Mastomys natalensis, assembly GCA_021653895.1. Classification (NCBI taxonomy): domain Eukaryota; kingdom Metazoa; phylum Chordata; class Mammalia; order Rodentia; family Muridae; genus Mastomys; species Mastomys natalensis. The sequence continues at coordinate 5,346 of JAJTUV010000650.1, forward strand.
ATGTCGGATCCTGTTTGCGTATCCAGTCTGTTAGTCTATGTCTTTTTATTGGGGAATTGAGTCCATTGACATTAAGAGATATTAAGAAGAGGAGACTGTTGATTCCTGTTATTTTTGCTAATAGTGGAGGCATTGTTCGTGTGGCTATCTTCTTTTGGGTTTGTTGGAGGAGGATTACTTTCTTACTCTCTCTAGGGTATGATTGCTCTCCTTGTAATGGGTCTTTCCTGCTATTTTCTTTGTAGTGCTGGGTTTGTGGAAAGATATTGTGTAAATTTGGCTTTGTCATGGAATATCTTGGTTTCTCCATCTATGGTAATAGAGAGTTTTGCTGGGTATAGTAGCCTGGGCTGGCAATTGTGTTCTCTTAGGGTCTCTATGACATCTGTCCAGGATCTTCTGGCTTTTATGGTCTCTGGTGAGAAGTCTGGTGTAATTCTGATAGGTCTGCCTTTATATGTTACTTGGCCTTTTTCCCTTACTGCTTTTAAAATTCTTTCTTTGTTCTGAGCATTTTGTGTTTTGATTATTATGTGACGGGGGGTATTTCTTTTCTGGTCTAGTCTATTTGGTGTTCTGTAGGCTTCTTGTATGATTATGGGCATCTCATTCCTTAGGTTAGGGAAGTTTTCTTCTATGATTTTGTTGAAGATATTTACTGGCCCTTTAAGTGGGAATCTTCACTCTCTTTTATACCTATTATCCTTAGGTTTGGTCTTCTCATTGTGTCCTGGATTTCCTGGATGTCTTGTGTTAAGAGTTTTTTGCATTTTTCATTTTCCTTGACAGTTGTGTCAATATTTTCTATGGTATCTTCTGCACCTGAGATTCTCTCTTCTATCTCTTGTATTCTGTTGGTGATGCTTGCGTCTGTGACTCCTGATTTCTTTCTTAGGTTTTCTATCTCCACAGTAGTCTCCCTTTGTGATTTCTTTATTGTTTCTATTTCCATTTTTATGTCCTGGATTGTTTTGTACAAATCCTTCACCTGTTTGGTTGTGTTCTCTTGTGATTCTTTAAGGGCTTTTACCTGTTTACCTGTGTTCTCCTCGGATTCTTTGAGAATGTTATTTATGTCCTTCTTAAAGTCCTCCATCATCATCATTAAAAGTGATTTTAGGTCTGACTCTTGCTTTCCTGGTGATATGGGGAGTTCAGGACTTAATGTGGAGAACTAGGTTCTGATGATGACATGTGTTCTGGGTTGCTGGCCCTTGTATTCTTGCGCTTGCCTTTTGCCATCTGGTTCTCCTTGGTGCTACCTGTGCTGTCTCTGGCTGGAACCTGTCTTTCCTAATCTCTTGGTTGTGTCAGAACTGTTTAGGTTGGGTGTCGCTGCTGAGGTTAGAGCTAGGGCCCAGGATCTGCTCAGTGCTTTGGTCCGGACGGAAGGAATCAGTGCTCCTGGCCAGGAGTGAGTTCCTGGATCCCTGTGGGACCTGGTTACTCCCTGTTTGGGGCAAGTGTTGCTGCCTCCTTGCTTAAGAAGCTGCTCGAGTTAGAGCTCCTTGGAGCTACGCTTCCTCTGGGTTCTGTGAGATTGGGTGCAGTAGCTGCCATGATCTGCTGAGCGCTCAGGCCCAAACCGGAAGGAACCAGTGCTGGGGCCAGGAGTGGGTACCTGGGTCCCAGTGGGTCCCAGTTACTCCCTGTTTGGGGCAAGTGTTGCTGCCTCCTTGCGTAGGAGCTGCTTGGATTAGAGCTCCTAGGAGCCCTGTTTCCCCCGGGTTCTGTGGGATTTGGTGTAGAGCTGCCGCCTGGGATCTGCTGCGTGCTCGGACCAGACCGGAAGGAGCCGGCGCTCGGGCCAGGAGTAAATCCCTGGGTCTCAGTGGGTCCCAGTTACTCCCTGTTTGGGGTGAGTGTTGCTGTCTCCTTACCAGAGATACTGCCTGGGTCAGAGCTGCTGGGTGCCCCACTTCTGCGGGTTTTGTGAGTTCAGTGCAGAGCTGCTGCCAGGGATCTGCTCCGTCTCGCCCAGACCAGAAGTCTCCTGGGTATTTTCTAGTTCCATCCATTTGCCTGCAAAATTCATGATGTCCTCGTTCTTAATAGTGAGTAGTATTCCATTGTGTAAATGAACCACATTTTCTGTATCCATTCTTCTGTTGTGGGACATCTGGATTGTTTCCAACTTCTGGCTGCCACAAATAAGGCTGCTAGGAACATAATGGAACATATGCTCCTGTGGCATGGTGGGGCATCTTTTGGGTATATGCCAGAGTAGTAGTATAGCTAGGTCTTCAGGTAGATCTATTTCCAATTTTCTGAGGAACCTCCAGATTGATTTCCAAGTGATTGTACCAGTTTGTAATTCCACCAGCAATGAAGGAGTGTTCCTTTTTCTCCACATCCTCACCACAGTGTGCTGTCACCTGAGTTTTTGATATCAGCCACTCTGAATGGTGTAAGTTGGAATCTCAAGGTCGTTTTGATTTGCATTTCCCTGATGACTAAGGACTATGAACATTTGAGTGCTTCTCAGCCATTTGAGATTGCTCTGTTATGAATTCTCTATTTAGTTCTATACCCCATTTTTTGATTGGGTTGTTTGGTTTCTTGCTGGTTAGCTTCTTACGTTCTTTATATATTTTGGATACTAGCCCTCTATCGGATTAGGGTTAGTGAAATTTTTTTCCCAATCTGTAGGTTGCTGATTTGCCCTATTGGCTATGTTCTTTGCCCTATAGAAGCTTTCCAGTTTCATGAGGTCTCTTTTATCAATTCATGATCTTAGAGCCTGAGCCATTGGAGTTCTATTTAGGAAATTCTCCCCATGCCAATGAGTTTGAGGCTCTTTCCCACTTTCTCTTCTATTAGATTCAGTATATTTGGTTTTATGTTGAGGTCCTTGATCCACTTGGACTTGAGTTTTGTGCAATGTGACAAATATGGATCTATTTTCATTTTTCTACATACAGACTGCAGTTAGACCAGCAAATTTATTGAAGATGCTTTTTTTCCTATGTGTATTTTTGGCTTCTTTGTCAAAGATCAAGTGTCTGTAAATGTTTTTTGAAGAAAAATTGTTTTTAATTAATATACAAAAAAGTAGGTTTCTATAAGACTTGCCAGACAGTCTTAATTTTTGATTTTCCTTCTATCATTCTCTCTCTTCTAACTCTTGCCTTGAAAGATAATCTAAAATAGTGTTTATAGTTTTAAAATTACCAAATTATATAGAATTTTTCATTGAGTACTGTGTACTTGCTACTGATCTTTTATTCTAGCATAATTTTTGTTTTTGCAAAAAGTTTGTAGTTTTTACTTAAACTTCTAAAAACACATAATAAAGGTTATATTTAATGGCTAAAAAGAATAAAGATACTACATAATCCTAGGTATTAATGACTTGACTGTAGAATGTCTCTAAGACTGCTGTGTTTGAACACTTGATCACTGGATATTTAAAAAGCTTGTCTTGCCCTTTGGGGAAGCTGTGGGACCTTTAAGAGATAAGCTGTTGCTGGGGAATAGGGCATAGTTTGAATTTGTTTCTGCTCTTCTTCTTAGACTCTCTCTGCTTCTTCCTATGTGTCATCATGATATGGCCAGCTTCAATTACCATACCTTCCTTGCTAAAAAATAAATAAATCTTTCTTTCTCACATTGCTTATTTTCAGGTGTTTGATGCAGCAATAGGGAAAATAACTAATACATAAAATTGGTACCAGAAGTGAAGATATTGTCGTGATAAGCCTGACCTTGTGCCTCATATACCTTCAGAGCTCGTTGCTAGAGAAGGCCTAGCTAGAATAATGCAACTAGAGGCTAATGGGGCATTCTTTTAAGAGTAATATTGTGTAGGCAGTAGAAACTGTACTCACAAAGTTTCATAGAATAAGAACTCTACAGAAACTCAACTCAGAGCCATTCTTGCAACATTTTGGAAAAGCTCTGGTTGAATTCTGCCTGTGTATCTTTAAAATTTGTTAAATTCAAAAGCAATTTGGTTGTCAGGCTGAAGGAACATCAGTAATATAATATTCAGGCTGTGGAATGGTTACCATACATTGTATTTAGTAAGCTTTAAAATTTTTCAAAATATGAAGATATGAAAATGAGCTGTTTAGTGAGAAAAGGAAAATGAACAGGGCTAAAATCTCAGATGGCTAGGACAGACTAGCTATAATTACTAAAGAGATTGGTGCAGATAAAGAGGACTATACATTTTGTACTGGATGATAGGAAAAGTGCTCTGAGAGCAAAGGTCCGTCCATTGAAGACTGCAGCTTGTGGGAATGTAAACTCATTTGCACAAAGACAGCATAATCTGAGAATGCCATCACAGATCATCACTGATGAAAAAAAACTGCCTATAGAAAGCTCTTCCTGGCTCAACGAAAAGAGGAAGCAGCATCAACTTTAGTAGAAGGAAGTTAGGCTAAATCTCAAGCTGGCAATAGAACTTATCAATGAGACATTCATGTAGTATTGGTTTTACAGGTATACATGTTACAAGAGAGATATCCAAGCATTCTACAAAGCACATCTTGAGAGGCTATTGTGAGAAGCTGGGAAGGGGAAATCTGAGTGTCAGTGGAGATTCCATGATATTGAAGTTGTCATAAATAGAAATGTTCACTTAAGGAAAACTCTATACACCAAGTGGAGCTGGCCCAAGACACAGAGACATGTGCTCCAGAGCTGAAGGGGTGGGGCTACCCAAGGTCATTGGAGCCTAAAGGATGTCATCAAGAGCTCCAGACTCTGAGCACAGAGCTACAGGATTTGATCTTTGTTCTGCTGGGGATTAATTTTAGTTTGACCCAATCTTTCCTTGTTATGCACTTTGCACAATCTCATGGTGGAGAAGACATGCTTCTTAAGGATCTAGCCTTACTATGGAATCTGTGGCTAGTCATGTTGTAGGCTAAAATATATCCTTTTTTCCTAAGCTTAAAAAAAGTTACTAAAGCAGCCATGATGACTGACTTACTAAAAGCTTATTTCAGCCACATCGCTAATTCTTGCCACTGCTCTCGTCTCTCTGATCATCTTGACAACCTATTTGATTGATAGTGTTTTCAGAACCTTCTGAAACTGCTCAAGATACTATTCAGTTGATTTTAGTCTGAGACCATGCCACGTGTTTCACAAATGTACCTGTATTCCAGAAACATCAAGAGAATATGTGAAAGAGACCTACACACATCAGTCTTAATATAGTATGCTTAGGAAGGGACTCAATATCTGTTCATCTCAAATAAATAAAACCAAAAAACAAAAAGCAGTGTCCAAAAGTAAAGTCCCAAGGACACATTCAGATGTCATAATGAGGAGAGAGTCTATGGGGATTAGCAAGCCAGCAAGGTGCTTATTACTCTCACACACAAATAGTGCCACTAGAGACTTTCAGCCTGTGGGATGAGTGTTCCCATGCTATACCACTGTACATTTTGAAGAGGCTGCTTCATCTCCCTTTGAAATCCCTGCAGATGCCACATAGTGATTTACGGGAGCAAACGATGTTTAATGCTTCCTATTGTTCCCCCATTTCTTATTGAGTGTCTCCACATTCTCATTAACCTTTGTTCCCCTACCAGCATTTCCAGTCCTCCTCCCAAGGTACGTATTTATCATTCAGCACAACTCAAATCACCCTCCTTACTCATTTGGCTTCTCCTCCTTGCCCTTCTTCCTCATTAGTTGCCTATGGTGAGTCTTCTTTACTAATTCCTTATCTTCTCATTTGTATTTTAGTGGTACCTAAGGCTCAATATTATAAAATAGTTTTCTGTGTGTATGTGCGTGTATGTACACATAATATATGTATGTGGATGCATGTGTATAACAATGAACACACAGAATCCAGAAAAAACAAAGCAAACAAAAAACAAAACAAACACACAAAACCCAAGAAACACCTTTGTGTCATTGGTTTGCTTCTCCCACGTCAATCTGGGTTCTGAAAGATGGAATTAGGTCAACAGGTATTTACAATAAGCACTTTTACTTTTTGAGCTATCTTGCTAGTCCCCTGGGCCCCATCTTTAGTCTTTTCTTCTTGATCTACATTGTTTCTCTTAGAGATATCATCCAAGATACTTGGTTGCTGACAGCTTCCACTTTCCTCCTGGTCAGATTCCTCTTCTAACTTTAGGCTACCATATACAACTGACCTCTGAGCATTCCCAGTTGGATATTTAATAGTTCTTTCAAACTCAGGGCAGCCCACATGAGACTTCTGATCTTCAGTCTCTCATATCTGGTGTGAATTACTAGATGGTAATTTTGTTATTTCAGTTGTTCTGGGTGGTCTTCTTGCCCATTAGCCTCTTTCTTTAATACTCATTTGGATATGCTAAGAACTCATTACTGAGGAGATAGCTTAGTGGGAAGAGCTCCTGTTATATGAGGACCTGACCTGCCTTGAAGCCCCAACATCCACATAGAAAGTTCACCATGGCTATGCATGCCTGTGGCCCCAGCATTTATAGACAGAGATGGACAGACCTCAAGGTCTTTCTAGCACCCAGCCTACATGAAATGGGAAGACAAATCTCAGGGCTCAGTGAGTAGCCCTGTCTCAGAGTAATAAAGCAGAAAGTGAAAGGAGAAGACATCCGCTGTCCTACTCTGGCTTCTGCAAGCATACACAATGGCATGCCAAAATGTACTTTCATACGCACTACTCATACACAACAATATACACATATAACACATACACATATAAACAAAGACTCACATTAGCTCCATTTTCAAATATATACTCAGAAACCCCTACTGGTCTCCACTCTCTTCTGCTCTTACTCTCATGAGAATCACCATGTTCTTTGGTGGATCAACACAGTAGCTATCTAGTCAATCGCTCCATTTCACTTCCCACACTCTATAGTATATCTTCAATATACTATTTATAAAGCATCTACTCATACCTGGCCATGTGCCACCATTCCAAAATCTCACAATGTTCTATAAATCTCCAAACACCTGTTACCCTATTTCAGCACCTCTTAACTCTTCGTACCACCCTCCCTATAATATCCTTTAGTCACTGGTCTAAAGGATATTAGATTAAATATATATAAATATTTTATATTTCTTGAACACACCAAGAATACATATCTTTATGGCTATGCATTAGCTGTTCTCTGCCTGAAATGTGCTTCCTTGGACATTGCATGGTATTCTATTGATGATGTTGCTCAAATCACATCTCTCCATGAAAGTACCTGGATATTTATTTAATTATGCAAATTATCTCCTTGAACACCTTATCTTTTTCTACTTTTCTATAACAACATTTTTCCTCTACTATAGCATAAAATCAACTTACTTTTTCCTGAATTATACCCTTAAGGATTTAACTTCAAGAACAGCATACTTTGTTTTGTTCACTAATATATTCCACATACCAAGAATGTGGCTGGATGCTCATTAATGTAAATATTTTCTCAATAATAGAGTCTTTGTCTTTTGAGAACAGAATACCTGCAGTTCATTTAGCTGCTTGATGTTTGTTTGAGAAAACCTGCCTCCCTCTTACTGAATATAATTATCATTGGAATACAATGCCAGACAGTACATTCATAGTGGCAATTTTGCTTGGAGACTATAAAGGGTTTAGGACCCAACAGTTAATGAAAAATAAAATGTTCAAGGACTAGAAACTGTGACATTAACTACTCTGGTCTCCTGATCCTGGGCACTAGATAAAGGTGTCCTCTCTACATTTTTTCTTTTAAATTATGCAAATATATTCATAAGCTACGTAGAACAGGGCATTTCAAATGTTGTCTATCTCACTGCAACTTTATCTAGGTTCACCTTGGATGAGTGCCTAATTCTTATCGTTACACAGTATTCAAGAGTTGAATCTAAATGAAGATAGAGATGGGGAATTTTTTTTTTTTTTTTTTTTTACTAAAATGAAATGTGAGATTATCTGCAGTTTTTAGTAGCTGTCTTTTGTTCTTCTCTCTGTTCTACACTGATATTTGCTGTTTTGTCTGTGTGTACAATGTTGTGTATGTTAGACTGCTGAATGGAGATCAAAATATTAACAATTAAATGTTCACATATTGATCCAAGTCAGCACCACAATGTCATTTCAGTTTTGCAAATAAGTTTTAAAGGATCTCCAACCCCACCTGATAATGGTCTTTCCATTGTAAATGCTAGTTAGCTCAACAGTGTGTCCTAGGGTGGGATCTGATAATGCGTGTGCCTCTTCCCCTTCTGCTCATCACCTCCATTGGTTCACCCGCCTCCAGCAGTATGTGACCCAGAAACCACCCAGTTCCATTTTATAATTCTGTACAGACAGTGAATATCCAAGCCAACCGCTCAAAGATAAAAAGCTAAAACTAATTACCATGCACAATAACAGGGATACATAGAAAGATTCATGCAGAAATTAGTGCATATAAAACATAAACCAAGGCAAGGCTCTTTTCAGCTATGAATGAAGGGGCTCTCCTGCTATAAAAATATTCCTTTGGCATTTAAAACACTAAAGGACTCCTATACAGTCAAGTTTGGGCAAGCATTTTTCAATGTGTACGTAGTCAGAGACAGTAAGGCAAGTGTCTCATGCTATACCATTTCCACCAATGCAGTCAAAACCTTCATGTGCCCAGGTGGAGCTGGGGTTGTAATTGATTCCTCTGGAAAGGCTCCCCTGACTTTGTCTTTAATTAGGATTAAAATACTCTGCGGACCCACAGGAGAGAGAAGAGAGGCCTTTTATTTCAGCCATTATCATTTCTTTCAAGCAAGATCACCTTTCAGGAAAAGATGTGTAGACTTTTTCTCTAATCTTCACAGAGTGAAAGGCAGCCTGTTAAACTAATTGCCCTCATTTCTCCTGATCTGAAAGTGACTTCAAGGCAGTACGCTTTCACAGCTGGCGATTGTTCATTGTCCCACTCCAAGAGAATGCTGTGATTGTAGTGGTTGGTGGCAGTGGGACAAAAATAAAAGCATACATCGTAACGAAGGGCAGACATGGGAGCTCAAAAAGGACGAATGACAGGACGCTGTAATGAGATGATGTTCCCCCAGAACTTCCAGGAGACAAGGCAATTATGTAAATTCATGGGTAAGAAAGACTTGAAAGATACAAGCAAGAGATCTGCCGGGAATCAGGTATGCAAGGAGAAGTAGAATTCATAAAAGGAAAAGAAAGACTTTGTGACAACTAACAACATAAAATCATCTAATGAAAAAAAAAATACCACAAGCAAATGTAAAAGGTAAACAAGAAGCTTAAGCAGGAGACATTGTTTAATTGCCATTCTCTCAACCAGAGACACACAGAGCACCCATTTCAGAAATATTCACTGCATATAAAACAAGAAACCAAATATATACACACATTTTCTATATTCTATATATAACATATGTAAAGTTTGATGTGCACTATATATAATATACATAGATAATAAATCCTTCAGTATAGAAAAGTTCATTTAACTCAACATGGGGAACTCTGTTTTCTCACTTATAAAACCAGGGGCTAGGAGACAAGATGATTCTTGGTCACCTTGAACTATTTTTCTATCATTTTCCTAAACAGATTTTTGTGATTATCTGGTTTTTGTTTTGTTATTAGAGTGGATTGGACAATAGGAGTAGGCTTGCTACAAGTACACTGACCAGCAAGAAGAATAAATGGGAGTAAATAGGAGAGACACCATGCTAGCTAGGCCAAGGCCCCTAAATGTAAGAACTGCCTATCTACTCTAATTTCAACTGACTCTTAGCAGGCAAATTCGAAAAGACATCATTGTCTCACTAGACTTCAGCAACAATCTCCCTACTCATTTTCCTATATTATGCCTGTTCATGAGAGGTTATACCTTATCTGAGTAAATTATGTTAAATTGGATAAAGCAGCATGTGTACACTACAAGTGGGGGAATGGGCATGAGTGTGAAGGGTGTGTGAGTGGTATGTGATGTGAGTGTTTGTGATGTGATTATATGGATGTAGGGTGATATGTGTATATGTGCATAATTGTGTATGTGGGGCAAGTGTGTGTGCTTGTGTGTGATTGTGTCTATTGTGAGTGTGTGATTGTGTATGTCACGTGTTTGTATTTATATGATTATGTATGTGGTGTATGATTACATATGTGGGGCGAGTTTGTGTGTGTATGTGTCTCTGTATGTGATGGTGTATGGTGTGTATATGTGACTATATGTGATCATATATGTAGGGTATGTACATGTATGACTTTGTCTGTGTGGTAAAACTCAACTAAAAACCTAAAACTAAATCATGAAATGCCATACTGTATCAGCACGCTTTATTCATTTCTTTCCTTCAGCTATATCTGTAGTCACCCTTCAGTGCCCTATTAGCCCTAGTAATAATTCCTAGTAATAATTCAGCATCTGTTTATTTTCAAGTGTACTATATTGATAAATTGCCATATGCTATTTAAGCTTGTTGAAAGCCAGTTTTAGGATTGAGGAGACCTCCCCTTTCCCAGCCAGACCCCAGCATGTTTATTTAAAGTGCTTTCCAAGATGCCTTGTCTGGGAATTGCTGTCTTGGAACCCCTAATGACCCCTGGGTCTATAGCAGGGAAAAGATGAGAAAAAAAAATCCCAGGAATACAAGCATTGTGTCCTTGAGAGCATGTAAAACATTAGCAAGGTTACTGTTTATCTCATGAGGTAAGAATGGGAAGTCCAAATTCATCCTTGGAGAAGATGACCCAGACTCTCTCAGGAGTTCCAACTGACCTTCACAGTGTCCCTTGCCACTTTCTGCCCAATGATTGTTAGACCTCAATCTGATACTATTTGGTCTTTTACTTGGAAGCCTCAGGCAGGGAACAGCCTGCTCTGTCTGCTTCTCTCTCTGCTGGGAACTCCAACTGACTGACTCAGTAGGGTCCCCCAGGCAATGTCTGCTTGCTGTTTATGTGTTGTTTGCTCTATCAGTCAGGCTGCTCCTGCCATTTCAGGTAGATGTATGAACACCTATTTGTCAGTGTTTTATGTTCCACCTGCTTCTTTTATCTGCTCCTTGCTAATTATTCTTTCTCTCTTCCTTGCTATATATAAGTTCACTCATTCAAAACCAAAAGTACTGTGTCAACTATTGTAGGTAGTTCTCTGGACCATTCAGAACATTTATTATGTTATTTGAGAAACATGATTCTAACTGCACCTTAAACATTCGTGTCAATCCCTCACTGCTCTATACAGTTGGTGACAGCTGACTTTAAATGTAACTTCCTGATTCACTGTCTCACCGAGACTCCAATGGGTGCTTTATTTTTGAGAGTCCATTAATTATATGCATAAAGCTGAGGAGTCCTTGGGTCCCTGTCTTTCAGTTATAGTTGAGTGATATTTTCAATCTTAGAGTCATAGTCACCCTTCAGGGTACTTTCTATGCTCTGAGGTGAGACGGTCACATGTTAATAAGAGCTGAAATAGTTTTCCAAAGGAGCTAACACCAGACTGATTGATCTACTGATGTCTGCCTTAATAAAATGAAGGACACTCAGTCTTTGCAGTCAGAGATGCAAGAGAACAAACTTATCCATGAGGGATTTAGCTTCCCTTCTGGCAGCATTCAATCCAGAAAGCAATCTCCAGCTAAGCCTCATACCAGGTTGCTAGGGAAGACAAAATCCATGCGGTGGACACTCTGCCCTCAGCAAGACACATGCTGCTTCTAGAGCATGGATGACTTTCTGTTCCAATTAAAAGCAAAGCCTGTGGTTCCCTGTGACTTCCTCTCAGACCAAGAGAAGCTCAAGGCACACACTGACTTTGTAAATTCTTTCTTATAGGGAAAACTAAAATATCTGGCTTAAAAACATCTCCACATAAACAGCACTTTACAGTGATATGATGTGACTCTGAATCAGCAGCTGAAAACTCCAGTCCAATTCCATTAACAGCTAAAGCAGAGTTGAGCTGATAGGACTGCAACAAAATGGTGCCCCAACGACTTTAATCACTGGCTAGCATTATCCAGTGATTCAGCCACCATGTCCACGTAGCCTGGAATAGAAGGTTTTGCCTGGTGTGCCTTGACTCCTCAACTCCACTTCATCTAATGTCTCCAAGTGTCAAACCACACCTCATTGGGGTTCCACAGGCTGGAGTTTAATGAAATGTCACTTGCCATAGTACACTATGTCAGAAACATAGATAAACATGTCCTTACAGAGTTTCAGAATTTATTGAATAACAATAGATTCTCAAACTAAGGCAGGTTCAACAGTGTCAATTTGTCACATATTCCTCCTTTCCTTATTCATTTATTCCAAATTTAATTACTAGTATGAGCCCTCATATCACGCATTACACATCACACAGTAATTATAACGTAAGTGTATGTGTCCAGGTTGCAGAATGATTGAAAGCGTCAAATATACAAGATCTCTCAGCAGTTTCAAAGAGGCCATGGAGCCAGGGCAGTGGTTGCTCAGGCCTTTAATTACAGCAATTGGGAGGCAGAGGCAGGCTGGATTTCTGAGTTCGAGGCCAGCCTGGTCTACAGAGTGAGTTCCAGGATCAGCCAGGGCTACACAGAGAAACCCTGTCTCAAAAAAAAAAACAAAACAACAAAAAATCAAAAGAGGCCATGGAGGCTGAAGTTGGGAAATGAATAGGGATACTTATCAATAATTATCTGTGTTGATAACAAACTAAGCCAAGCTGCAGAGAAGGATAAGAAGATGCACGAGTGCTGGCTGTTTGGCTGCAGGGTCGGGCTGCAGGGTTAGAGCTGACCTACAGGAGTGAGGTAAAGGAAAACAAGTCTGGATGAATGAACAGAAGGATAGCTGAACAGAAGGCAATTTGAGTGGCTGTGGGGACTGAGTCAAGGTAAAGCCCTGGGGCTGTTTGGAATCTTCTGTCTGTGGGTTGTCAATGCAAAACCAGGTGACTAGGTGACAGGTCAGTGAGGATCATTGCCATGGCAACATTAGATGTCTTGCAGATAATGGTCTCTTTATTCTGGTATGGTTTTAATGGTTCATGTGCCCTTATCCACCCTGATGATACCACCCTGCATAAGATGTACCTTCCTATTTCCAGGAATTTACCAGTCTGCGATATATGGGCACAAGACAGATGGCACAGTCATCCTCCAGCCTCAAAATGGATCAAAAGTTACTTGCAGAACAGTCTCCAGGGCAAGGCACAGTCTGAAAAACCACTCTTTTACACAGTATTGAGTAATAGAGCAGAAATGGAGTAATAGGCATCTCAACAATGCCCTCCGTCATCCCGAAGCCTCAGGAGTCAGATTCTGTAATTAGAAATTCCAGAGAAGGGATTGTGAAGGCTAGGACATGCTCACTGTATCTGAAGAAGCCAACAATTTTCAATGTGCTCTCCTATGTTGGCGCCCCCTACCCATTCTGTCAAATACAGTCATATGCCAAATGCATATACCTTCTCTAAGGAAGATAACATCACATTTGAAGTGTGTGGGGTCAGTATTCACCATGGTCTGTGGTATTGCTGTACCCTACTATTCTAAAGCATCCTCTATGACAATCCTTCCCCAACTTTCTCATACTATTACAAACATATAAACAAGCTAGGAAAGATATAAAGTGCAGAACATTGCCAGCTTACTTCCCCACTGTAAGCCAAGAGTCCAGCCATCTGTCCCCCATTTTCCTTACACCTTCAGTCACTTGATTTGAACATAGTAACAAGTGCAGACACCAGCTGTCACACACTCCATAGTATATAACTCTACCATAAAACTTGGCAAAGAAAGACAGGCAGAACAGGACCAAACTGAGATGTAACTGTAAAGTTGACAAGATCTCCCTTTTTGCCATCCTATGTCACATATTAGAATCCCCTTCCCATCATGCCACCACACTTACCAGGCCATCAGGCTTAATTCCAGTAGTTGAAGGTTTTCTTTGGGATTGGGTTGATTGTCTCTCCTGAAAAGCCCTTAATTATCTGAATTTCTCCTGATTAAAAAAAAATCCTTGCAAAAGCTCTTCTTCTCATAAATGAGATTAAAGCACTCTCTCTCCCTCTTCCTCTCCTTCTCCCCCTCCCTCTCCCCCATCTCTCATACACACAGGCATACATGCACATGTACGTACATACATACATACATACATACATACATACATACCATCATTTTCCCATTGCCCTCAATTTTAACAACTCACATACTTAACTGAGATGAAGCCTCATGTTGCAACAATGAATAAAATATGATTTATGCATTTAAGGAGGTATGCTTTTAGCTAGTGAGAACAATTTAGACTACATACCATTTTAACCAAAAAAGTAACCCAATTATCCAAGCACTTTAGTAAAAAGATATAGAAATGGACATGAAGGCAATGGTAGGAAAAAACTGAGGACAATGGATGAATGGATGAGTCTGTCTAGGATGGATAGATAAGATAGATAGATAGATAGATAGATAGATAGATAGATAAACAAATAGATAATACATACATACATACATACATAATACATACAACATAGGTAGATAGATACATACATACATATATACATACATACATACACACATATACATACATGATAGATGATAGATAGATAGATAGATAGATAGATAGATAGATAGATAATGACAGACAGAGATATAGAATAGATGAGATAGATAGGAGCTGTGACAAACTTCACGCTAATGAGTGAGTCTTTTCTCTCTCTTTGCCAGCAGAAAAGGTAAATCCTCTGTCTGAAATTAACTTGACCAAGGCAACTCTAAGGAGGGGTTTGATGTATCCTGGTGGAGGACATGCTTTGGGTCAGGAGTTCATGAAAGAAGCATAACCTGATCTTGATCCCTACTTGAGCCCTCACATTGCCTTTGGCAATCTGGGGTTTTGGTTGTTTGCCTTCCTGTTCTCTTTTGAGCTGGACTTTTAGAATACTATTCATCTAGATGGTTCAGTGTCCAAAGCACTTAGAGCACACGCCTGATGATCTCTGTTTGACCATACAAACCTGTTTTTTTGTTGTTGTTCTTTTCTTTTTACTTGTTTTTTAAATAGTGGATCTGAACCACAGCACTGCATACAGTAAGCCTGGAGGAGCTTAGCTGGAAGCTTAAAGGCCAGCCAGCCTGGGTAGAGAAAAACTAAAAACAAGAGACCCTCAGCAAGGTAGGAGAGACCTGACTCCTAAAAGAAAGGTTGTCCTCTGTCCTCCGAATGCTCTTTGACCATGAATACATGCACACACACACTCACGACACACACACACACTCACACACACACTCCGCACACACACTCTCTCTCTCTCTCTCTCTCTCATACACCACACTCTACTAATACTACTGACTGCTACTGCTACTAACTACTAACTAATAATAATAAATTTAATTTTAAATAAAATTGAGTTAGTATTCACAACCCTGTCTTCTCATAAAATTTTAAGAAAAAGGCCAAATATTCTTCTGAAGAATAAAAGATAATGTTAACTAAATATAACAAAGTTGAAATATAATATCTTTACTTATTGGAGATGATTATTACCAATATCATAAGAAAGCATGGTCTAGTCTCCGTAAGGAAAGGCCTGCTGAACAAACATGAGGATTTAAATTCAACCCCAGAGCCCATGTAAAAGGTTGATCATGGTGACTTGTGTGCATTGTACAGGGATTCAGAGGGGATATATTTTGGGCTCCCTGGCCAGGCAGCTTACGCTACTTGGTAAGGTCAAGGATTGTCTCTTAACTAAGGATCACAACAGGGAAAGCCTTCATTTTAAAAAGCCTCATCTTCTCCTCCAGTCCCTCTGTACTGTCTTGCTCACTTGGAATCAGACCTGGCTCCCTCAGCTAGCAGCACCCAGGTCCACAGGACATTGAGAACCACAGCATTCATTCCAGCTCCCTCTCTTTCTCCTTACAGTCAGGCAGAAGGAAGCAGGGACTGTGGACACCATTACAGACTTTGTGCTGCCTCCTCTGAGCATAAATGATATATAAAGGCTATATGTCTATAAAATATATAGAGGGTATACAATAAAAATATGATTTAAAAATTCCCCCTGAAATAGCCTTGAACTCATTACATACCCAGACTGGCCTGTTTGTTTCTGTTGGCATAATACCTGGAAATTCAACATATCAGTAGCATGAAACAAAACATTCAATGTTGTACAGGTCTTCGTAGATTTTGTAAAGTGTTACACATAGCTCTTGCAACCACAGCCATGCACTTCAGGAAACTGAGCCCAAACACAGGAATGAGCCAGTGGGGCAGAGAATTAGTGTATGAAGAATAATAATTGAGGATTTTCCAAGAATGCAGAACTGAAGTCAGTCCTGTAGCTACATATGGAAAGTCTTAACTAAAAAGATGTGTCACCTAATATTTTGAAATTATAAGTGACCTTTCAGCATTATTTTGACACTGAATTTAGGCCCATTTAACAGCTGACACAGAAGTATTACCCCTACACAGTTCTCAATGTGTCTGCAAATTTTGATAAGAAATATGACTTTCTTTAATACACACAAATTTCAAGTCTTTGCCAAATGATTTCTTCAAAAAATGCATGCTAAATAGGATTATATGCATTGGCACACAAAAATTCTTGTGAGAAGCTCTAGGCAGTCCCCAGATTAAAACCTGGTTGCTTTCCAAAAAATGAATTTGAAAGTTGGTTAAATGGGAGGAATCTTCTTGTGGAAATAAATGGCAGATATTTCCTGACAGGAAGACAGGATCATGATGTATCTAAACCATAGTTCCAACAGCACAGTCTAAATTCTGGGTCCAGGAAAAGGAGCCTGCTTGGTTGGGTAGGAGGAAAAGAAAAGCAGAGAGTCACTTCTCTTTCTTAATGACTTATCCGCATCAGGATACTCTAACAAAATATCTCGTGCTGAGTGGCTTATGAAGACAGGACATTATCTGTGACAGTTCTGGAGGTTGGGGATCCAAGAGCAAGGTGCAGGCAGACTCAGGGCCTTAGGGGACTACAGCCTCAGAATCAGCCATCTGTTCTTGGAATTGTTTTTCTTTTGCTTTGTTTTTGTTTTTATTTGTTTTACTGTGTAACTTAAGTGAGCCTTGAATTCACCATGTATCTCAGATTAGTCTCAAACTCACTTGCCTGCTCCATACTCCTGATTGTTGGGATTATAGGCATGCACCACCATGGCCAACTGTAGTAAAATACTATTAAGTATATAGGTTTCATAATGTCATTTCTATAAATTTGTTCACTCTGACTATTTCTATTTACTTCCCTAATAACCATGGCTTTACTCTATTTATTTGATGTATTATAAAATATCCCACAGTAGGTAAATAAAGTGGTTCTGTGGTTGTTATTGTTGTTGGTTTGAGTCTCTGATATCTTTGCCTAACACAATGTCCTCCATGTTCTTTGGGTCACTGCAGTTGCTGTACTTCCACCATGTCTTTACCATCCATCTGCCAACAGATGTTTGGGCAGACTTCTGGTATTGCCCTTTTGTAAAGTCCTAGGATGGCCTTGGATGTCTTTTTCACATGCAGATTTCATTACTTTTGGATACATACTCTACAGAGGATTACTGGGTCATGTGGTTGTTCCAGTTTTAGTGTTTGGAAGAACTTCCACACCACTCTCCATAAAAGTTATACATCTTTATACCCTCATGACTCGTGTTCTTTGTTTTCCACACCTTGAATAACTTTTTTTGTTGTATATGTATGTATGTATGTATGTATGTTATTGTATATATGTAATGTATATATGTATATATGTATATATGTATATGGTTGGGGAAGGTATGTTGCACAAGAAGTACAGACACCTACAGAGGTCAGAAGAGGACACTGGATCCCTGGAGCTGGAGTTACAGGTGTTTGTTAGCTACTCAATATGGGTGCTGGGAACCAAACTTGGGTCCTCTGAAAGAAAGAGATGTGCTTACAAACTTAGATGCTCACATTAGCTCCACCAGAGCCAGCAGGAGAGGCAGCATTGAAGAGGTGCATTTGAAGTCAGTTTGCCCTGACTCTTGGCAATTTTCTTATTAGTCAGGATCATACCAATTGGACTGCAGCTCCTTCTGGCTTTTGACAGATTAGATTGTCATTCAGGATAAAGAAAGAACAATAGAGCTGGAGAGGTGGTTCAGCATCTAAGAGCACTGGTTTCTCTTCCAGAGCACCTGGGTGTGATTCCTAGAACCACATAGTGGCTCACAACCATCTATAAGTTCAGTCTCAGGGATCCAGTACCCTCTTCTGGCTTCTGCAGGCACCAGAACACATGGGTACAGACATACGTGCAGGTGAAAATTCGTACATAAAATGAATAAACTTTTTAAAAAGAAAAGAAGCAATAGATTGGTCCAATGAGTATGCATAGCAGTAACAACTCTGGTGTGTGTGCAGATGGCTGGAGTCTTCGTTGCTATTCATTTCTACTCCTGTGCCAGATTGGCATCAGCTTTGAAATATCTGGATATCATATGGCTTTTCATTTTGTCTTTCCTTTAAGTTGTTCAGCACAATCTGGCTAAATACTGATGTCTCCTTTAGCTGTGACCTGTTTTGTTTGAAGAAGTATGTGTCACTGTCCTGATCTAATTGTGTAGTCTGGTACACACCCAAGAGGATGTCCTTCTCCTTCTAGAGGCAGAAGGTAAGTAGCTGGGTTGGCAGGAAGGCCTAGCTCAGTGTGAATCCTTGGTGTTGTTGACGCTGGCTCAGCTGGAGATGACCTGTGCTCTCTCCCTGTCCTCTGTCTCCAGCACTGCAGAGTCACAGAAACCTAGGGTCAAAGAGGAGATTTTCCATTTACTAACCGGTAATGTTTAGAAATTGACTTTTGCTTGAGTTTCCTTCATTGAGAACAGATAACATGCTCAATTATGAGTTCTTAAGACAAAATTAGAATTTGCAAAGATATCAAAATGTTCAACTCGTCATCTGCCCCTTCAGCACACTGTTTGTTCTAAACCTTCATTAGCCAGGTTCATAAATACTGTGCCCAACCCTCTTTTTATCATTTTATCTTAATTATATATAATATTGTGTGTGTTGTTGTGTGTGTGTGTGTGTGTGTGTATACATATGTACACATGTGTATGTGTGTATATATATAATATTACATACATACAAGATAAATATGATTTTTCTTCTCACAAGATTACTTGTTTTTCTTCCACATAATTCCTTATGTGTGTAATCAATGAATTACAAAGCATCTTGAATCAAGTTGCGAAACACCACCACGGCCACCACCACCACCTATGTTTGCATAGGAGAATATGCATTCAGGATAATATGTGCATATACCCTCTGGGCCACAGGGAATTACCATCTCACAAACATATACATCAGCCATAAATAAAAAATTTCTATTTTTCAATACAGATACAAATATGGTCTTGGGACTTTATGTGAAAGTGAATAAGGTATTTTAGGCTTTATCTTGTGACTTATCAAGAAACAAATTGCATGGTTGGTAACATAGCTCAGTGGCAGACCACTTCCCTCGAAAGCATAAGGCATTGGGTTCAGTCCCTAATGGCACCAAAATTAAATAAGTTAGAACAAATAATGCAATTCTCCCAGCTCATCTGTTCTTCAGCTATTTAAGTAAAGCTAGCACAAATTCCCCTAGAATTCAGTTCATTCCTAAGCATTCATTTTCTTTACATACGTCCATGGTCTGGTCACCCCAACATGCCTAGGTCAGATGCTTGCTTGACCTTGTCTCTAACATGAACATGACAGGGTTTAAAAGCCAACAGAATTTTATTCTACCAAAGCATGAGTGACCTCTACTCACCAAAGCTTCCCTAGAAAAGTAAATGGCATCAACAGGGGACCTGGTATTGGCATTAGTCTTTTTGTTATACTGTAAAATACTTGCAACTGAGTACTTTATGAAGATATGTGGGTTGTCTTGGCTTATAGTTTGGGAGTCAGGAAAGCTAGAAAGCATGGAGCCAGAATTTTCTCAGCATCTATTAAAGTCCTCAGACTGAGGCACAGCCTTCGGAGAGAAGCATGTGAATACAGAGAGGCAGCATGTGTGTGAAGGGACAGAGGCTAGCTGACCTTTCTTACTGCTGCTCTCTTGATAACTAGTCAGTCCTGTAGACATAAGTTCTGCCTTGGAGAGCTCCTCCAATTGGAAAGAGATAGCTCATAACACAGTAATCCATTCACCTCTGTGACCGAATTGTCTCTCACCAAGCCCTGCCTCTAAAGGTTGCACTCTTTCTCATTACTTTAGAGACCAAGGTTTAGCACATTGTTCTTCAGGTATTCCTTGCCCCCCCCCCTTACAACTCTGTAATGTTATTGTCCATTTTGTTTATTCTAAACTTTATGCCATCAATTTCATTTGCTTACTCTTTTTTAAAAAAGATCCCCCTCTCTCTTTCCTTCCCCTACCTCTGTGTGTATATATTTGTGTGTGTGTGTGGGTGTGTGTGTGTGTCAGTAGAGAACATCAGATCTCCTGGAACCGAAATTGTAGGCAGGTATAGATGCATGCTTCTAAAAGAGCAGCAAGTAAGTGCTCTTAACAGGAGCCCCCATTTCCTTCCTCTTTTCTCTCCCTTTGCTGTTTCTTTCTGTAGCAAACCAGCAGATTTCCTACTGTATCTCTCTCCTGAAGCCTTGGTTCAGTTCTTTCATTTGCATTTTAATTAAGGTTTATTTTATTTATTTTTTCTTCTTTGCTTTTTCTTTTATTTTGCTCAGCCATAGTGTGGCAAACCTATAATCTCAGACATGGGGAGAGTAAAACAGGAGAATCATGAATTTGGAGACCAACCTGGGATACATATCAAAATTATCTCAAAGAAAACAGAAAAAAAAAAAAATGTCAATGTTCTTCCTAAAAAGAATCTCTCTGCACCTGGAAATTCTTTAACCAGGTGGCTTGTCCTGCTCAGAGGCCCTTCCTGTCTTTGAAACATGATGAAATTATCTCAATGTTGTAAATATAATACTATTCAAATTGTTTATTCCTACAGCCAAAATTAAAGCAATTATCTATAGCCTTTACTTTTTAGTATATTTTATAATTTAATAAAATCAGAATTAAATTGCAGAAAGTTGGTAAGCTTGGGAGCCAGACAGCACAGCAGTAGGGCCTTTAATTTTCTTGTAAATTTCTCTTACCTTCTCTCTAAATAAAAACTGTATATATCTCTATTATACAGTGTGATGTTTAGGAATATGAATATATTGGGAAATGGTTAAGCTGATAACCATCAGCTACACGCTTGCCTGTGCATGCATCTGCTAAGAACATTTAAGATATACTCAAAATAAGTTTCATTATTAGTAACTGCACCACCCATGGGTTGCAAAGATGACCTTAGACAGAGCCTTTCTCCTCTGAAAGTAGGAATAGCATACACATGATCCAGCTGCTGTAAGCAGTGGGCTGCTGTCCCAGGCTTCAGTAAGTGTGAAAGTGAGTTATCACCCAGAGATAGAGCTACACTAGTCCCCAGCCATGGATTTTCACATTTGGATAGGATGCCACCACTCCATGATCTACCTTCCACAAAGGAAAGGTCTCAGGTGAAGCCAGTAGGTATCCATACACCATCAAAGGACCATCCTGGACCTTCCAGGAAGTGGGGCATTGTACCACTACTGTTGTTAGCATCGATGAGTGGCCTCAAAATCTATTGTCCCTGGAGCTTGCAGGTACATTAGGCCTGCAACCCCAACACAACCACACATCCTAACTCACAAGCCCCATGGAGAGGGTGTCATAGAGGACCTCTGCAGTGAGAATCAGCCACCCAGTTCATACCACACTGGAAATGACTGTGTCATCTTCCCAGGATGCAGAACCAAAGCTTGAGGCCTATACACTGTGCCACCCAAATGAGCCTCTTTTGAAGTCAGTCAGCTGACACTAGCATGACATTCAGCAAAGAATCAAGTGAGTACTTGGTAATTTGTTAATGGCTAATTAATAAGACAAGTACCACATTCGTCTTTTTGTGCCTGTGGACACAGAAATGTTCTGAAAGTTAGAACAGTCAGTACACAGAATGTAAAATGTTGGAATATCACACTTGACCAGCTCCCATTCAGTCTAGCAAGCCTACCTCATTTAATACCATTACAATAATCAAACAGTTTCACTGTGTCTCCCGGGGCTAAGCCACCAGACTGGTTATCAAGTAAGCTTTCACAGAAACTTAGACTCAAATACTACAATCTCAAGGGGGTATTTTTAAATTAATATGTTTTCTTTCATTCTAAAACTTAGTTTAGGCTGAAGTATTAAAATGATCACTTCCTGATTGTTACCAGAATGTCCTATACTGTATATGGCATCATTATAAAGCCATAGACTTCACAGAGCTGTGTGAAAGAGAAGAGCACTAACTTTTAATTAAGTACCAATTTAAAGTCATTGTACCAGACTCTAGATAGAAATACTTTGTCCAACAAAACTGGAACATCTCATGGTCAAGTTTAGAGCATTAGTGGAGGCTGCACAGCCTGCGCCTAAACTCTGTGGATTTGCAGAATTTATCCAATATGCATGCATGCATACATTATTTTTGTCACTAGAGGGCAGGAAATTAAAGTACATTATTTCTAAAACCCTGAAAGGTACAATTGCTGTATTTAGAAAATCATAATCATTTCCTCAAAGAATGAAATAAATCAGTGGCTGTTGCCCTAATGAATAATTCATGAAAACTAATAAATGTGACAAATGACAAACCCAATTGTTTTTGCCTTATAATAATTTTATAGGAAAGATATATGAATTTTTATTGGATGATAACCTCTCAAATGAACATTTCTCCTAACACAGAATACATCTTTTGTTTAGTAGTTTCATTTGCTGTGGAGAGGGAAAATGCTTTCTTGCTTCTTTCTCCCCCCCCACCCCGTGGTTATTTGTCATACCAAAGGTTTCTCTTGTTTAACTCATTAATTTTGGTTTAAATTGGAACAATGGTGCTCTCATTGATTTCTCATTGCCCAGAGATGCCCTCTTGTAATAAATGCATCTATGAAAGTGTCCTGGATAAGTAAAGGTAGAGGTTTTGTACACCTGAAATTTCTAGACTTACTCACTCAGTGAACCAGAGAAAGCTCAGTACTTTCTTATACTGCTTGAGTTTAAGATATGTGGCAGTGTTAAAAATTTGATGAAATAATGCAAGAAGAATCATAAGGTATAAACCATGTGGTCCAGAACTCCAACCAACTAACCCCAGGCATTAGCTGATCATTAGGCCTGGTCATCATAATAATGGCCTCAACTGAACCCACAAACAGTCCCTTATATCCAAAGGGACTCAGAGTGGTGACTAAAGTCAAGGACCTGGAGGGGGAGTTGTTTGGATCTAATTTAACCACCTGCACTCTGAGAAATGAGAAGGAAGCAGACGATGAAAACAGAGGTTTGACAGATGACATGGAAGGAGGGGGAGACAGAGAGAGGGAACTGACTCACCCTGTTAGCCTTGAATACATGGGGGTCGCAAGTTTCACAGTATGGACTTTTCTGCTTGTGGCAACCTGTTGGTGTTAAAAATGTCAGATTTTTGGAGCATTTTTTATCTTCTCTTAGGGGTTGTTTAATTTGCAATCCATTTGTTTGTTTAAGTCTCTTACTCTGTAGAAATTCGTTATGGTTTCCTAGAAAATTAGAACATCTGACCATTGTTAAGGGGATTATCTTCCATTTCTCTGGTGGTCTTAGTTTTGTATAGTGCCCTAGCTTCTGGAACATTGCTTCTCAGTCATTACTCTTTCAATCACTACTTTTCATAAGTTCTTTTCAACTCTGCTAAACTATCCTTTAAAAGATGTTTTGTGAGTTTTTGACAAAATGACTGATAACTTTTTGGAAGCAGAGGGGACAGTATGGCTCGCACTGCAATATAAATGTGTATGATGTGGAAGAAGAAAGCAATAGCTGTCTGTATGTTGAAGCATAAAATGAGGCACAAAGAACAAACAATGAAGAGCTAACCAGGACCAAAAAGAGAACAAATGCCATGTCAAATCCAATCTTAACCTATAGGCAGCAGGAAACCCTTCAGAGACTTTTGGGCAGAGTTAAGCATGGTTTAAGTAACTAACTGATCATAGGCAATTATGCTTGGAGCCACGAGAAAAGGGACATTAGGAAAATGAGGCATTAGGACACATTTGGAGAAGTCTAGATAAGTTCTAAGGTAGGGCTAAAACCAATAATAGGAAGGGCAGCTAGCTAAAGATGATCCACATAGAATCTAGATCATGTAATTAGCAGAAATCTGTGGTGGATTACACATGGGATTTGAACAAGAGGAGACAGGGTCATGTAGGAGGAGCTAAGGTGGGAGGAGTAAGGAGAGGAAGAGGAGGAATAAGGAGAAGAAAAGGAGGAGCTGGGGGAGAGGGACGAGAGAGTAGGGAACATGGAAGCAGATGTGTGCATGTCTCTAGCAGTCAAAGGTAGTTGATATATCTAGGTTGGGATTGGGTTACACCTCATTGTATGGGCATCTTGTTATTGAGCATTACCAAACATATAAAGCCTTTGGATAATCTAAGCATTAGAGTCTCAATTGTACCAAGCCCATGTGGATGGCAGGATGGTCTGGGCTCAGCCAAGCATTGTGGAGACAGTGTGGTAGATTGACAGAGCCATCTCCCACGCTGGCATCTTGTGAGTGGCAGGGCTGGTGTCCTTTACCGCCTGATCAGAAGGCCAGACTGAGCAGTGGCAGTATGGCCACAGCCACACCTGGCTGCAGGCCTAGGCTAGTCGGGAACATGGCAGCTGATTAAGAAAAGCCAGATTGAAAACTATCTCTCAAAATAGGGTCATGACCAGCTTTTAGAGTCTTAGGTGATGGTGGTGGCCCTAACATCAATGGAAACATCCAAACCAGGGAGCTGTTAAGTGGGACACAAGGGAGTTTTGGTATATGCTGTGGGATCTGCTATCTAGCTATTGATTGTTTGAGCCTGAAATCAAGGAAGTGTCTAAGTAGTAAAGATAATATTGAAGTCATTAGTATATGGTACATGGGATGAGAAAATTGTAGAAGAAGCAGCAGCTCCAGGAAGGTATAGAGAATTAAAGAGTCAAGCACTCACATAAGACCCTCAGGAAAACAATTACAGTGTGGCTAAAAGGGGGAGCTGCAAAGGACCAGAAATAGAGGAATAAGAAGGGAGAGAATCAACAGAATGTTGTGGAAATATTAAACAAAGAAGAGAAATTCCAGAAAAAGTGGCCAGCAGTAATGGAAACCTAAAACAGTCCCTGACCATGACATCTCCACAGCTGTAGGTGGACTTCTGTTATCAGAGACACTGGTAGAGGTGAAGGAGGCTGAGGCAGGGAACAGAGAATCAGTAGACTGCACATGAGAAAGTAGGGAAAGTGCTGACTGTCTCTCAATAATGAAGCTTTATTAACCCTGATGCCTACTTGCTACTTGTTAGACTCCAGGGTCTAACAGGCAGATGAAGAGGTGGTGTGTGTGTGTGTGTTAATTATTTAAAATGGCTGCCGGTCATGCCGACTATCTAAGCTGCAGCAGCTCTGCCTAGCTCAGCCACCATGTTTCTCTGCCAGAAGTCACGTGCATGCCACAGCTAGAAACGGCCAGCCAGAAACACCAGCCCTGCCACCAATGAGATGTCAGCGTGGGAGATGGCTCTGCCAATCTTCCACACTGTCTCCACAAGGCTGGGCATTGAGCAGACCAACCCACCATCCACGCAGACCCAGGAGGAAAATGAGACTCTGATGCTTAAATTATCCAAAAGCTTATATATTTGGTAATGATCAGTAACAAGATGCCATACAATCAGAAGTGTAACCCAATACCCAACCTAGATATACCAACTATCTTTGACTGCTACAGACATATGAACATCCACCTCCATGTTACCCCTCTCTTGTTCCTCTCTCCTAACTCCTCCTCTTCCTCTCCTTACTCCTCCCACCTTAGCTCCTCCTACATGTGTGTGTGTGTATAATATGATGGGTATTGGTTTTTGTCAACCTATATCTGTAAATAATTAAAATTCCAAAATGGAACATGTTATATATATGACACTGACTTCAGTGTCTTCTTCAGAAATCTTCATAACAAACTGCTCAAGAACTTTTAGAGAGTGTTTCCAACCAAATTTAAGCATGTCTATGACCATAGTCAACTATACTTAAAGTTGTGAGGAGAAAGAATTTAAGGAAAAATAAAACAAAACAGTCTTTTCAATATACCAGGTAAGAAATGATTAAAACAACAACAACAAAAACAAAACAAACAAACAAAAAAACCAAACCCAGCTGTTTGAGGAGGAACCAGCAAGAGAGTTCATGAAATTGGCAGAAGGGTTATTCACTGTGATACCACCCTTTTTAATGAAGAAACTGAAGTGCAGAAATAATATAGAATTTTCCCAAGGTGAATTTAATTACCATGTGAAACTATGAGGAATGTTAGACTCAATGGAGTGTTGGTTTGTAAAGAAATTTTAATCCAATAGCATGACTGCTCTGTCAAGAGATCACATTCAAAGACCTTCTAAGCCTTCCAGCTGGCTGGAATACAGATACACCTTTAATCCCAGGAGACAGAGGCAAGCAGATCTCTGAATTCAAGAGCAGCCTTGTATAGAACAAGTTTCAGGTAAAGAAAAGTTCAGGTCCAGGTACAGTGGTAAACACCTTTAATCCTAGTACTTAGGAGACAAGAGATATGCAGATCTCTGAGTTCCCGTCAGTCTGTTTGTTTGAATCAGTGAGTTGAAAGGCAGAGCAATGGAGTTGAGTTCACGGCAGTTAGTTTGTGGAGTTCAGAGGCAGTTTTTAAAGGGACAACTTTACAGAGACAGGTTGTAGAGAATACAAGCTAGACACAGGTGAAGACAGAAGGAGCCAAAGAATGAGAAGAAGCCAGAATATTAGAACAGATTTCTGGGGTTAGTTTGAGGTCAAGCAGAGCAATTCAATGAGAAGCTGAGAGAAGTCAGGTTGAACAGATTGAATCAGTCAGCTTGAAGAGGAGTTTGGGCCAGAACAGCTGAGTTGAATCAGCTAGCCAGAGTTTAGAATGAACTAGAAAGTGCTAGCTTACCAGTAAGCCTCCAAGATAATAATTACATCAGGTCAATAGAAGCTACTTGTACAGTGGTTAATAGCAACTGTCTACTTGACAGACTCTAGAATCATTGAAAAGATTAGTCTCTGGACATGCTTGTGAAAGATTATTTGATTTAGCTAATTGAGGTGGGAAGAGTCACCCTAAATATGGGTGGGATCCCAGACTGAATGAAAAGAAGAGAATAACCAGAACTGAATTATCCCTTGTTTTTTGCTTCCCAACTGTGGATGCAGTGTGACCAGCCACCTGCTCCTGCCACCACATCTTCCCTGCCACAGTGCATTGCAGCACCCAGAACTGCACGTCAGTCAAAGTAATCTCATTCTTTCTTAAGTTGCTCTTTTCCAGGTGTCTGCAACAGCAACAAGGTAAAACAAGAGTCAGGATGAGGAACCATGAAGCACCTCTAGCATTCAGGGAGAGGAAAAGCAATGTCTTTTGGTGGAGTTAGGAAAGCGTTTTTGAGTTTAGGTTGTGGTAGACAGGAGACACACAGGACACAGAGGCACAAGGGACAAGGTTGTGGGAGGAAAGTGACCTGGGCTTGAGAGGTGGAATTGAACACAGAAGTTCAGAATGGGTAGGTGTGGAGTTACCTAGATGGATCCACAATTAGTAACCAGGATGAGAGAGACACAAAAGAGAAGTGACTAGGATTTAGAAGTTAATTAGCCATATAAACACTCCCTCCCCTTGTTGTTTTAAGCTATCAAGTCTGCCATATTTTGTCAAGAATCCTGTAATCATTTCCTTGGCAAAATATAGCGGACTGTACCTTAAACAATGAAGATTTATTCTCTTATAGTTCTCTTGGTCAGAAAACCTACTATCAAGGCAGATTTGGTATCTGGTGAAGACTCAGTTTCTGGTTCATTGAAGGCATTTTTTCATTGTATTTTTACATGACAAAAGGGTCAAGGAGCTTTAGGCAGCCAGTTTTATTAGAGTGCTCAGTCTATTTCCTTTCATAAAGACTGCACCCTCATGACCTAAACACTCCAAAAGACTTTATTATCTAATATTACCACATAGGGTGGTATGTTTCAATAAATGAGTGGCCTACTGTACACAAACATGCAGATCATAGCAGTGACTGTATAACTGGATCTAAGAAAGGCAAAAGTCAGGTATAAACCTTGGAAACCCAATGATCTTCCTATGAAAACGTCTGTCTACACGTTTCACTCACCATCTTGGAATAAAGCAGATGTTTCTGTCAACACAGATATTTAAGGAGATCTTCTTGGTAAAGTAGGGGCAAGAGAGTGAAGGGAATTTACAGAGGTCGTTGAGTCATGGTGAAGGGCTAGTAACATCTGGGAGCCATTAACCCCTACGAGGCTTGAGGAAATAAAAGAAGTGAGGCTTTCTGGAGCCAGGGAGGGCCAAGGCCTTGACAGTGAAGATCAGATTTTACACACTCACTAATCATGTTAATGTCTGTAATGGTTGGAAACTTCAAGAACTAAAATCTAAAAAACATTGTTCTTTTCCCTGTCAGTCATGACATATAATACCCTGTTCTGGGTTCTAAGAGTTGGACCATCCCCAAACATGGCTAATCTTTTTTGGAGATCACCTTTGAAATAGTATGAGGTAAACCCCTGGCTTCATTTAAAGGTAGAAACTAAGGGGCCTCTTAGCAGTCCTGTGTTTAGCAGAGTCTCATTCACGAGATGCACAATGGAGACTAGCAGTCTGGAATAGGGACTGTGCTCCCCAAAGAGGCTCTGAAAA
Organism: Mastomys natalensis; assembly: GCA_021653895.1. NCBI lineage: Eukaryota > Metazoa > Chordata > Mammalia > Rodentia > Muridae > Mastomys > Mastomys natalensis. Next base: position 34,128 of record JAJTUV010000650.1, read on the forward strand.
ATGTTCATTTTCACTCAGACCCTATTTGACAGTTATCACTTATTTCTCATTCACACAGTGTAATGTGAGGAGCAGTAATGCCTGCCACTAAAGAAGAGCCATGAAAGCACGGCTCAGAAGAGCCTCGAGATTTCCTAGGCCAGTAAGCAATTCCCACAGAACTTGGGCTCCTAAAAGATATCCCTAGAAATAGTGTAACAACATGCAAAAGCTAACATATTATTTTTTACTGCCACTCTTACAACTCTTGCTGAAATTCATAGAATAAAATGATCACATATGGGCTTTACAGATGAACAATTTCTCCATCTTTTCGATTCCACCTCCATCAGGCTCAAAATAGGTAATTACAGAAGCAAATGAAACCCTGCAATGATTCCAAGGTTTTGAAGGAGCCATCACCACCTACACATTGGGCAGCAGGTCCTTTGGAAAGCATTCCACATGAGCCGTATCTGAGTTAGGTGGAAACTGAGAGCTTTAGTCCTGGATTTGGAGCATATGGTGCCATAAATTATCAGCATGTGGTCTACAATTAAGGCCACTGTTTCTCAATAATAATAATGCCTAAATGTGCATGGAATTGGCTACTTATTACCTTCTGGAATAGAAATGAAGATGGCCAAGCTGTGGTTTGGAGTAACTGAGGCTTTGTTGACTGCAATGAGTGGGCTCTAAATTATAATTGCCTCCCTCACCCACTCCTATCAGCATCAAGGCTGCCAGCAGTACATTCTTGCTCATAAGTTTCATATTTTGTATTGTATGACCTCAAGTAAGTGGGATCAGAAACGGAAGTCTCAGTTTGTGACTGTGAGAAGAAAGGACTAGGGTCTGAATCCACAGCCTGTGGAGTTGTTCACCTAAGAATTCTGCAGAGACAGTTTGCACTAAAAAGTGTCAACCTAATGAAATGAAATCTCTCTCCTGAGAAATCTCAGTTGGAACAGAAGCAGACAGCAGGAGCATCCAGGAGTAGGCACAAGCTGTGACAGGATGGTGAAAGAGTCAGTGGGAAGTGGCACCGAAGCTAGAGCTCTGCATGGAATGCTGCAATAAGAGCTGAGGCTGCAGAATTATGGAGAAATGAGAACAGAGAGCAGAGAGTCATCCCTTGCAACTAAACACAGAGAAGTCATTATCAGGAAAAAATGTTCCTTTAGAACACAGAGGACTATCTTCAGCAAGCACTTTATTCCAACTTGGCCAATCCTCCCCAGTGCATTAGAAACTCTGCTAGAACAAAATAGATCATGATTTGGGGAAACTTACAAATAACTTGAAACAAACAGGTTTGGTTTTCGTACCTACTGAGCACAACATTATAGTATTTATATCTGCATAAGTACACCACCTTAGAGCTCTTTGAACCTATGCATGACCTCAAGAACATGTGAGAATATGTGCTGTTAGCATCTTTTTAGATAGATGTAGCCATGAGATGGTCCTTGGCTTGGAATTCTGGCTGTGTGGATTTTCCCACCTGCGAATCCACAAAAAGTATAAAAAGTAATCCCCATGGATTATGAATGCTAACACATGCCTCATTGTGAAGAGCAGCACAAAGTCAGATCTCCCAATTCCTTGGTAGAAATTGCCTTGCTGTTTGCACTGGCAGAAATTCTCACTCCTAAGAAGACTATCTAGTTGAGTGGCCACCAAAGTAACATTGAATTTGGTGAATTCCCAACAGCACAAGGTCTTGTTCTCAGCCTTGTAGACATCCATGGCCATCCATTTGGTCATCTTGAGTCATCCCCACAATGGGCAAGCCTATGGCAAGTCCCACAGGATACCTTTCTAACATATCTTAGACAGAACTTATACCCCTATCTGGCCTTTCCTGTCTCCTGTATTTGTAATGAGGCCTGGAATTATTAATGCAGCTGAACACTAATCCTCAAAAGTCTATTGAGAGATATTTTCAAATGTATTAAGCAGTGCATAAAATCTCCAGTGAACACGAACAGGATGGACATCTAGAAACCACAAGGCAACTTATTAATTTACATAGACAACACTACCACCAGGTGGCAGATGTACACATTGATAGCAGCCCTGTCTCCAGTGAGAGAGGTACATGGAAAGCCATACATTTTCCAGGTGGGTGCTTAGTTCAAGTGGATCAAAGAAAGGGGGCAGATAGACATGCTGGGGCAGAGAGATGGGTTTTGTGCATCATTGCTCATCTTGAGCTCATACTCACAATGGTCAAGCTCTGCCAGGCCCCACAGCTTAGACAGGTATGACTCCCAGATTTGCTCTTTCCTGTCCCCTGTATTTGTAATGGGGCCTGTAATTATTAATACTGCTGTCCATTAACACCTGAAAGTCTATGGAGAGGTATTTTCAAATGTATCAAGTACTACATAAAATTCCCAATGAAAATAGAACAGTTTTATAATAATAGATCTACCCTACTACCTTAAGATCCTCTACAGCCTGATTTGTTCATAGTCTTTGTCCTAGCCAGATATAATAAAATTAATTATTCTTCCCCTTACTAAATTAAACCAGATTTTGGCATGACCTCTTTGAGATTATTTCTGGGTTGCTTTGGTTAGAGTTTGATAAATTTCCAACTTTCTGTCACACAATCACAATTTCTTCATCATGCCAGTGCATAGTTCATTCCACTACAGAGTTGACAAAATCTATCATTTCTTCTACCCCTCATTCCTTGAAAGATCCTTTAATATTTTCTTCAAAGATCAGCTTCGGTACAACACAGAATTATTAAGAAGCAGTATGTTTTGTATAGTGTGCAGAATGATCTATGATAATATATTTTCAATTTTGAATGAGTACGTTTATAAGCACATTGCAAATCAAAGTTAAATAATAAATAACAATAGGTATATTAGAGATGGATGAATAGATAGAAGATAGGAAGATAGATAGATAGATAGATAGATAGATAGATAGATAGATAGATAGATAGATAGATAGATGATAGACAGGAAGGAAGGAAGGAAGGAAGGAAGGAAGGAAGGAAGGAAGGAAGGAAGGAAGGAAGAAAGGAAGGAAGGAAGGAAGCCAAACACCAAATCAGGTGCTTAAAACATCCAGCAGAAATTGAGATGTTGAGGCAGCCAGCTCGAGTTCCCAATTGACCTTTCTCTCTGTAGCTGAACTTTCTGTGGCTGAATATCTGGCCTCTCTCAGACTGTGGGCACTTTTACAGCATGAAATAAATAACAGTAACATCCATTGGAAATAGTTTACCTTCCAGCTTCTCTCAAATGTCCGGTGTTTTTACTCAGGGGCTATTTTATCTTCTCCCTGTTATAGCATTAGGGGGACAGCTCGTTGACAGATAAGGAGCCCTGGAGAGTACTTTGAGATAAGGATGCTTGGTACTGAAACACAGTGGGTGACGAGTACAACCCCAATTCCAGAACTAGATTCTCAGTGAGCTCTAATAGCACATAACAAGTTACTAATATAATATTCATTACATGAAACAATATAGCAAGGAAAGCCTGCATGGTGGAGTGCCTTCACATTAGATTCCATAATATTTCTTAAACATTACTCATACACTGACTCCTAGCTACAGCCCCACTTCCTTTTCTCTCCAATGTCTGGAGCCAGAGATCTGGTTTGCAATTCAATTACAGTTCCCAAGAGACTCTAGGCAAATCACCTAACCCTCTGGGCTTCAATTTTCTTCTGTGTAAAATATGTAAAGTAGCAGCCATACCTCTAGAGGCTTCTGTGAATGAGGTAATCAAAGAATGCATGCAAAAGTGGTATGTATTAGCAAATAGGGCATTGGGAAATAGAGACACCTAGATAATTTGCAGAGCATTTGTCACACCTAAATTCAACTCTTGTTAATTAATGCTCTTTGCAATGTTCTTCTAGGTCAGAAGTATCAGGATCTTATCAACACTTAGTCTATTCTATAAATTATTCTATTATAAATATTAAAATAAAATTGGGGTTAGGGAGTTATCTCATTCAATAAGTAATTACTTTGCAACATGAAGACCTGAAATGAAGCCTCAGAACTTACATTTTGAAAGACAAGCATGATTGCATGTGGTTATAATTGTGACATCAGGGAGACAAAACAGGGAGATTCCTGGAGCTCACTAGCCAACCAATCTAGTCTATTTGACCAGTTCCAGGCCAATAGGAGAGGGAAATGGTGCTTGAGGAATGGTTTTTGGGATTATTCTCTGGCATCTCCATATATGTATATATAAATATGAACACACACACACATGCACCTGCCCATACATGAGCATGAACACATGTACAAAGTCAAAATGTATATTTGTAAAATATGTATGTATATGTGTGTGTGTACAATTTGTATATGTATGTGTACAATATGTATATTTGTACAATTTATTATTAAAATAACAATATCTTAAAAATATCATTGGTCCTCTTAGGAAACTTGATCCCAGAAAACCCTTGTGAGTAATTACCTTCAGTTTTTAAACTCCCTGTTGTAAACTTTGGGAACCAAATTCCTTATCCTTTGGGGTTGCTGGGCGAAGCTGGAGAAACCTTGTCACAATTCCTGGAAGCATTTGATCTGCACATCCTGCATTTGAGGAAGCCAACAGCCCACACTCTTGCTTTAATTAAGACTTTTGGAACAGTCTTCCCATGATCTGTCTATAAGGCTGGCATTAGACTTTCTCCTCTTGGCCATCCCTTATTATTGTCTCCTTACTCTGCCTGCTGGGGTCTTGTGTGGGTCACAAGCATCACCCACACCTGAAATGATAAATGGTTCATCATAACTTCTTCCCATAAAACTGCTGAACATACACATGTAAATACATATCCAACGCTGAAGTCCTATCCTGATTATCTCCGGGAGGCCTCAGTCCCTTCTCAGGGCCTCATCATTCCAGACCATTGGTTTCCCACAAGAGACAGAGGTTTTCTCCTTCTATTATTCAAAGTATAAAGGGAAACTTGTGATTATCCTTCATAGACACATGAGAATCTTGACATGATCTTCACCACTATCTTATACTCAATGAAGAGAATCCTCTAATATTTGAAGTTAATTAACAGGAAACACTTCTGGCTACCACACGAGATTCCCAGAAAGTTCACATTCTCTAGATGTGTTTAAGAGTCAGTTTGTTTTCATGAAAATTTCGATAGGGTGTTTTCTGCAAGAATGAGGAGAAGGAGAAGGAGAAAGAGGAAGAGAATGAGGAAATCAGGAAGAGGATGAGAAAAAAGAGGAAGAAGATGAGGAAGAGGGGAAGAAAGAATAGGAAGAGAAGGAAGAGGAGGAGGAGGAGAAGGAGGAGGAGGAGGAGGAGGAGGAGGAGGAGGAGGAGGAGGAGGAAGACCATCTTAACAGTCTTGTTAACAAAATTAGTTCAATAGACAGAAGCAATGATGCCCTTAGAGTCAGCTTCAGGGAGGCTTGGTATTTCACACACAAGATTTAGAGACACACAACAGCTATTTATGAAACTGAAAAGAAGGGCAATTTACACATCTCAGAGAGATTTTTTTTTTTTTTTGAGAAATTGTGCCAGGTACACATTTTATATTCTCACCTACTATACAAACAAGTTTCTTAAAATACAAGAACTAATTTAACACCAGTGATATATACTAACAATTCAAAGGCACTTATATCACATGAAGATTTCAAATGTTAACTGAAATGTTCATGCATTTATGTATATACACACATATATGCAAATATACATTATACATGTAATATATACATATATATGTATCTACATATACATAATGTATAGAGAAAAGTAAACTTTGTTAATATTAAATTAAATTTGGTAGTCACATCATAAAACAAGGCATTCCTTCAAACAGTCATCAGGTCAGGGCTGCCAATATGGCTAGTGGAGGAATATAAAATTATCCAGTATTTTCTAAAAGTTTCTGCCCTGCTGTGGACAAGAATAATCTTCTAACCCTGCTGAAACATCATTGTTAAGTTAGTATGGAATGGGAATTTGAATGATGTTGGGACGTCAAAAAGAAAGTTAGAAGATACCTACTCACAAAAAGCCTTATCAAACCTTTAGACCTGTCTTAATACAAACGTGATGTGCCAGTTTAGTCAGGGTAGATCTAGGTTGCTGGTAGAAACACAAAAATATATAAATATGAATATCTTAAAACTTGGGGGAAATATCTCTCTTTCAAAAGTTAACCCCTGGAAATAACCACAAAATTAATTTTATACCTAAGAAGTCCCTAAATGGCTCCTGGCTAATCCTTAGGAAGAAAGAGATAGACTCATACAAACAAATGCGTCCACTAAGAGAAAAAAATGAGCAACTAACCAGCAGTTATAGGAGATACCATAGGCAAAGTGTTTTAAGTGTCATTTTAAAGGCTATATTTATATACTTAATAAAATTCTATTTGAGACACTTGAATAATGTTAAATGCAAATAAAGATCTACTGAGAAAAAAGTCTTTGTGGTTTTGTACCTGGGCTTGCCTTTTCTATAACGTATTCAATGAGATAAATAAACACAAAGAAGAAACATTTATCAGGTGTATTAAACAATGAAAAAAAAAGCTTATAGATTTTTGCTTTCTTCCCCTAAGACTGAGAGGAAACTGGGTTTAAATTGACTCATATAAAAACAGAAATTTTATGTTGGTACAAATGGCAAATTTAAGGCTTTATTTTTTACTGGATCTTTATAATGGCCCCGGAGTAGATATTATAGATGCCATGCTATCTCAGTTATAAGACTGTGGTTTGCCAAGTTAGTACCACTCCCAAGTACTATTGCAACCTCTTGCTTTCAATATTACATCTCTAGCACTCAGTGTGAGCCTCTTCCTCCCTCTTATGTACAGCTTTGTGATGACATCAGAGCCATGTCTGAACACTGAGGATTTGTGTTCTCCTCTCCAAACTCATATGTTAAAGCCTGAATTTTCAGCATAATAGCATTAAGAAGTTGGCCTTTGGGAAGCAATTCAGTCTTTAGGGTGGAGTCCCTATGGATAGGATAAGTGCCCTTCTAAGAAAATATATGAAAACATTTTTCATTATTTGGCCTATCAAGATACAATTAGAAAGTGGCCATATACAAATAAAAATGCTCTCAGTCGATATCAAAATTGTAGCACCTCACTCTCAGACTTTCCAGTGTGCAAAACTATGAGACTATAATCACTTTAAGCCAACCAGCTTATGGTATTCTGCCATACCAGTCCAAATTCCTTAAGAAACCAAGAAACCCATCAGGATACTCCAGGTTGATTTTTCCATCTCAAAATCTTTAGCTTCCCTGATCCCGTTGTCTAAGGTTCTCAGATTCTAATGTTCTCAGATTCTAGGACTTTGGGCATGTCCATGTACACTGGCAAGAGGGGAAGTTGTTGTAAACAAAGTCAGAGTGATGATTGGGAACTTGGTTGCATAAACCTTTTATACAGAGAATCCTAGATGTGTTTTACCATGACCTAATTAAGCTATACAGAAAAGGACATAATTAAACTTACATATGTAAAAGACCACACTAACCTCTGTAAAGAGGACATTAAAGAGGGACATGGTTGGTATGAGGTTCTAGAATCCTGAGAAGGCACATATGGCTATCTAGGGAAGAGATGAAGGAAACATACCAAATTGGTACCTGGAAGGTCAGGAGTTGGATTCTGCACATATGTTAAAGAGAGTGGCACAAACACAATTTTCTGACAGATTCAAGGTGTTCACAGAAAAAGGAGTCAATAATAACTTTTGTATCTAAGCAGCTAGAAGGATACAGTTGCCACCAACTTAACTGAAACCTTCTTTATAAAGAGTAGATTTACAGGACCATGTTAGGCTAGAACTGTGCCTTCAGTTTTAGCTATGTCCATTTTATCATGACTATTAGACATTCAAATAGTGATGCTGAGTAAGAAAGTGAATTTAAGAATTTGAAATATAGGGGGGAATTCTGACCTAGAAATATAAATATGACAGTACAAGAATTGTCAGCATTTTGATATTTTCAGCCTAGAGATTGGGTGGGAATCAAGGGGATAAAATAAGACGATCAGGAGCTGAATTCTGACAAATCTATGTTAAAGGGAGAACAGAGTGGGACAGATAAAAGGGGAAGGAAGAAAATACATACATACATACACACATACATACGTAACTATGTACATACATAATATATACATACATATATGAATACATACACCCAGTTGGTTGAAAGAGAAATGAGAGTGAGTGTATGAAGGAAGATGAGTTGTTTTCAGAGACAAACCATCACAGCTCTGTCTGTTTGACCTGAGGGACAAAGCCAATGGGCAACACAACACAGCATTACATAACCCAGATATCTCCATTTGCTAAAACCAATGGCCTATTTTCAGCTTCTATCTTATAGACTTAAGTAGAGTCTCCAACCATATATGATCCTGGTATTCTATTACTGAATAAATATGGTTTGAGGAATTATAAGAAAATTGTACACACAGGAGTGATAAAATCTACTTTAAACTTTGAAAGAATCACTCTAAAGCCTGGTAGAAGGGTCTCAGAAATGACAGAAACAAAGAAAACCAAATGACATCAAGCTGCATTTAAGAGAGACAGAGATGAAATGAAAAGGGGGGGGGCGTAAAGGCACATAGTCCAGATAGCCAATCAGATGAGAGGAAACAGAGGAGCTGTGTTCAAAATGACCAGCAAATATCTAAGTGAGCAAAAGAGCTAATAGTTTTGTCACTGGGAATCATTTTCAAGAAATCAGATTTTTCAATCCTACTTTCATAGATTCAGATTCTGGCAGTCTGAGGTAAGGATTTGGTATTCGTGGCAAATACCCCAAATTAATCTTGTCCAGACATCTGTGTTGTAACCTGCTATGAGCAACACTGATGTAGGCATTTATTGAGCCTCAGGGAGAATCTGTGATTCTCATTGTCTTGAGAAATGTTTTGTGACTTTCTACAGTGTACCACATATTGTGCTAACTAGTAAAGATGCAAAAAGGGACAGAGAGATGGACAAGTGCCTATGCTATCAACTAGTACAGGGACAGACACACAAATTCATCGTCATTCATTCTGAGAAGGAATTTGAGAAAAAGCAGAGCCCTGTGAGAGTGCAGAACAAAGGAGCTTCTCACTGCAGAAAATAAGTCAAAGTCTCACACAGGAGCAATATCTGGGCTTAGACCAGGAGGCTGAGCAGACTGCCTGGGAGTTAAGTCAGCAAAGAGGCAGATAAGAGGGTAAAGACCGGAAATGGAAGAAACTAGCAAGACCTCCCAGAAGCCAACATGAAGTCAGACATCAGAGTGGGTAACAAGAGGGAGGAGGAAGTGGAGCAGCCTGCAGTTAATATATGAAAAGAAAGAATGGCCAAGTGTTCAACCTCAGGACGTGTCCACTCAAGGGATGACCAAAAGGCAACTTACAGAAGGAAAGAAGGGTTTATTTTGGTTCATGATTTGAGTAAATACAATTTATCCCAACAGGAACGGTGTGATGGTGGGAGTAAGGAATCTCACTGCACTAAATCCACAATCAGGAAGTAGAGGGCCAAATACTGGGGCTCCCCTCCTTCCTCACTTTTATTCAGTCCAAGACCTCAGTCCGTGTGATAGAGCAACCAACAATCGTATCTTCCCATCTCAGTGAAACTTCTCTGGAAACACCCTCAGAACATAACTAAAGCTGTGTCTCCCAGGTGATTACAAACCCAGTCAAGTTGACAAGGAAAATGAACCATTTTAGCTGTAAGGTATGAGTATAATTGCAAACTCTTTATTTGAGGGCTACCCCTAACAAGTCTAATTTAATGAACTTCCCCATTTAGTGTCAAAATAGGTACTTATTTATTTTTGCTCAGAAGCTTCTGAAAAGAAACAACAAAAAAGTATCTCTAAGATAAAATACATACTTTTGATGGATAGGATATCCCAGAATGCACAGACTCTGGGAAAAGAGTGAAGTCACCATGAATCCCAGCTGTACTACATTGAACAGTTCCCAAGCAGTTCTGAAAAATTGTCCCTACCAATGCTTCAAACCAAGAGAAAACTTCAGATTACAGATTGATTTTGTTTCTCCTGTAGTTAATAGAACCCCATCTAGACTGTCTTTTTCCATCCAGGCCAGAAATCTTACAGCTGTGACTTTAATGTCACAATGTATGTTCCAATGGCAATTCAACAAAGCAGGCTGACTCAGACAACAGGAACATTATAAGACCCTTATATGGGACAACTGTTGAAACTTTGATTGGATATTTGATGCTTTCATTTAGTTCAGAAAAGCACTTAGAGCACCTAGAGAAACCCTGGATTGATTTTCAGCTTGGGAATTCCATGTCTACAGAGCGACTCAGAAACAGCTCAATAAATTTGCCAGCACGTGTTCTGCTCTAACAAGCAGCTAACATGAAGACAGAAAAAAGAGCTTACTTATGATGGAACTGAAGGAAAAATGTAGACCAATTCAGTGGATTCACATGGGATACCTGGGGTAAGACAGGAGGAGTCTAAGATTAGGAGAATGTGGACAAAGCCTCAGAGTTTGGATGATATCTGTAAACTACCAGGAATAGCAATGACTCTTCCTACCTCAGCAGCCAGCAAGTGTCAATGGGTCCTCTGAGAGGAGTGGGGCCTCTGAGGGAACTTCTCTATGTTGTAATTTTGACTGACAAGAATCTTAATCTTTTTTCAGGTTTTATGTTGGTGGCCATAGCTGTTGTGAACTGATGTGAGCAACAGCTGTGTCGTGTCCTGGAGTCAGAATGTCAGAGTTCTCTTTCCCATCTTCCCATCAGCTCTTATATTTTGTCTACCTTGTTCCCCAAAGATCCTTACATGTTGTATGAAGGGAGGTTGTTATAGATGACTCAGCCACAGCAGGACACTCAGAGCTATTTACACTCAGCACTTTGACTACGTATGAGTCTCTGCACTAACTATGACCCATTGCAAAAAGATGCTTCTTTGATCCAAGTTGGGTGCAGCACAAATCTGAGTATAAACATAAATATTTACAACATAGTTTGACATGTTTTTAAGTAATGGAGTTAATGGTGTATCATAACTTATAACATCAAATGAAGATTATTTTATACAGAGAAAATACATTTGCTATATAACATCATAATTCTGAGGCATTATATACACATAACATACCAAAAGCATAGCTAATGTTGTTCTAAAGATAACAATCAAGGAGACTTGGTGAGTCTGCATTTCTATAAAACTTCATTCATGTGTCTGAGACACATCATCAACTAGAAATCACTTATCTAGAATATAATGGATTTAAATTAAGTGTATGTCCAAAAAGCTTCTAAATAATAAATGGAATTTATAACTTTTAGAATTTAACACTGCTTAATTTGCTTCAACTGCCTGTTTAAAAATCCATGTTGAAATTTAATTGCCATGGTGATGGCACTAAGAAGGGAATAGGCCATGAGGATTCTGTCCTCATGAATTGATTAATGTCACTATGACAGGAATGAATAAGTCATCTTGGGAGTGAGTTGCTGATCAAAGGATGGAATTCAGCCCCATTTTGTGGCTCCTGTGTCCTCTTGTTTTTTTTTTTTTTCCTTCTGCAATGAGCAACAGAAGAAAAGCCTTCACAAAGGCTCGTGCTATGCGCTTAGACTTTAGAACCATATACCAAGTAAACCTTTACCACTTAGAAATTACCTAGTCTCAGCTATTGTTATAGCAACAATGAATGAACTATGAAAATATCAATACACAGCATTATCAGGCAAAACAGCACTAAGACTCTGATAAAGGAAAAGATGCCATGAATCCAGGGTCATTGAAAATCTCTCAGAACTTTCCATTCAGGCTGCAGTACTTGTATTATTTATGTTAACAATATTTTGTTCACAATATTCTCACTTGGGAAGAGGTATAGCTCTTAATTTGACAACTCTTGCAACATACCAACAAAAATATAGATTTTTAAAAAAACTAAGTATTTCAAGTACTCAATAAAAGAATATATCTTTGTGAATTTGTAAGAGCCCTCTTGGAAATCACAAATACAGTTTATTAGCAAATAAATTAATTTTAATGCAAAAATATCCTGGAACATTTAGCTAAGTTCTTCAGAGATGAATCCCTAATTTGAATAAGACAAATTATACATGTATGTATATTTCATATATATGTTTATATGCATGTAGTTTTTCATGTATGTATGTGCATTTCGGTGTATATATTTAACCTATTGCCTGAGATCTCTTCATGTGTAACTAAGACACAATATTTCTTATCTATTGAAGCAATAAAATTTCAAAAGTGAGCAGAAAAGGGAACAAAAATAATTGTTAAAATGTTAGTTCTTATAGAAATGAGGGTTTTATTGTTTTTTCGCTGTTGTTTTACTAAGATGATGTAATAAAGTCAGTATAAAGCACCGAAAGCTATTGATAAGACACAGAATCCTCATGTAGGCAGATAACTGGAACTCTTCCTGTTGGCAGCTAGAGCATCTAGCAGGAAATCAAGAAAGGAACCCCAATGTTCACCAGCCTTTGCTAAGCTTTCCGTGCTCTGTGGCTCTTCAAATACAGGGATTTCAAACCAAGACAAATAAAATTTGCATTCACAATTTTTCCTCTAATGTTTTCTTTAATATTCTATAACAAACTTGCACATTGATTCTCACAAAATCTCAAGAACTAACTTCACAAGTTTATTACAGAACATACAGTTCTGTACCTCCTCTCCCTACCATGTTGGAGTGCTGTAACTGTAGGCTTCTGCTACCTTCAGACACGGCAATACAACAGACCACCACGTTCAAATCTTACCAGTATGGTAAATGTCAGTAGTTAAAATCCACATAAAAAATAAATGAAACCCTTAAATTGTAAGAGAGTGAATAGAACTCAAGATAAGGGAGAAGGGAGGATGAAGAAGAAAGAGGACTATTGTTTTAGAAAAAAGCTTTTTTTTTTTTCAGAAAACTATCCTAAAACTAACTCCTGAGAAGCAGGAGCACGGGACTAGTTTTGCCCAGTTGGTAGACTGCATACCTAAAATGCATGTTCAATCCCCAGCACCATGTTAACTAGATATGGCAAAGCACATATGGCTGTCATCCCTGCACTTGGGAGGAAGAAGCAGGAGGATCAAGAATTCAAGATCCTCCTCCACATAGGGACTTAGGAACCAGTCTGGGTTATATGAGACACAACTTTAAAAAGGCAAATAAACAACACAACAAAACAGAAACACAAATAGCAGTTTTGTCCTATTAATATTGCTCCCATTGCAGTCTCATTACCACTATTGATTACAAATTTTAACTTTGTGAAGTTACTGGTTATAACTGACTTCTTTTACAGAGAATACTTGAGAGTGAGAATAGAGAGCAGCCCACCACAAGTGAGCGTCTGGCGACCAGGCAGACGTCATGAGCACAGCACAAAGTCCTGCAGTCGTTACTGCTCTGTAGCCTTAGGTGCTTCCTGGGAAAATATCAACCAAGGATATAGGCACTCTATAGAACATATAAAGCCAAAGCATAAGCATGTAATGTAAGTAGATGTACAATAATTAGCTTACATTCTATGTTTTTAGTAAATACACAGGATTGTGCAACCATTAACATGATTCCAGAGCATTTCTGGAATTAGAAAGAATTCTTATCTACTAGTAATCATTCTGACTTCTTCTTCCCCGCCCCCAGTAGCTGCTCTCAACATGTCTTTTAATCTGCTCTAGAAATTTGTATTCTATGACTTTTAGGTCTGTTAGGTCTGTTTTTGTCCTTCACTTTTCTCTAGTCAGTCTGTCTTGCAGTAAGTACTACTGCTTCATTTCTATTCATTGCCAGATAGTGTCTCATCCTGTGGATATACCATGTTTTGTCAATCCATCCATGATTGGTTGGTGAACATTGATAGTTGCTCCATTTTTGACTCTTATGCATAATGCCACTGTGAACATTTGAATGTAAGTGTTGAGGTGATTATAAACTTTCAGTCCTCTGGTGGAGACTAAGCATGGGATCTCTGGATATGTCACCTTTCTAATAAAGCCATTTTCCTCTACAGCTCTATGATTTCATGAGCATGGCATTCATCTGGGGGAACTGTTTCGCATTCTTTCAGCACTAGTTTCTATCCCTTGCTGTATCCATCCCTGTGCCTGTGGAATGAAAGCTCATTGTGGGCGCTATCACTGTAGGTGGAATGCTATTGTGGGGCTGTTTGTCATCCTTTCATGACTGTTTTTGTTGGCATATTTTAATACTGTCTTTGCAGAAATTCTCATCCATATTTTTGTCCATTTCTAATTGAGTAATTCATCTTTTGAACTCCTTAAGACATTTTAGAGGTTGTCTTGAGGCTAATTAGATAATGTTTCCTGTCAAAATATAGTGTTTGTCAGAATAATGATTTTATTCAGTTGTATACATAGTTACATTCTCAAACTCAATCAGCACAACTGTGTAAGTTAAGGAAAGTATGCTCAAATAAAATTTAGTAGGTTCTAATGTAACTTTAAACATTGATCTAGGATTTTTACCATGGTAAACATTATTAACAAAGTTTTGTTTACAAAATTATTTACTTTAATAACATGAACTTGGATTGTTAAAATACTTGTAAGTTTGGTGCTGAGCACACATCAAAGAGGAAGAAGCAGGTGGATTTCTGTGAGTTCAACGCCACCATGATCTACGCAATGAGATAAACGACAGTCAGGGCTATGTAAGGAGATCCTGTATCTAAAACCAAAAATCCAAAACAAAAAGGAAATAAATAAGATAATTTTAAATTTGATTTTCTGTAAAAGAACTCTTTAAAATTGTAAAAAAGTATTATTGGTTCAAGCTTTTTTGAAACTTTAGAGATATCCAATATATTTATTTCCCTCTTAAGCTAATATTTCTTTGAAAGGATTATGTTAAATATCACCTATTAGTCTTTCTGGGAGTTGGAAGAAAAAGTACTCTACACTCACACAATGGAATTTGTGAACCTCTCCAAACTACAGATGCATAGTCTTCAATACATGCATATGGTGTAGCTTCAAATTACAAATATAAAAAAAATACAAGATATTCAGTAGTGCTCATATGAAAGAACTGTTCTTTGTTGGCAGGACCTGAAGTGATTTGAACTTGAAATGGCCAAATAGACAGAGACAATGGCCTTCTGTCACTGGCAAGAACAGTCTCCATACAGCACAGTCATGGACAGGACATAAAATGAAGCATCAGAAATTAAAGTCATGGCACCAAAAAAACTTCTGAAATCTCCCTTCCATAAAGCACATGCCCTATACGCCAAGCACAGAAGCTGGGTTGAATACTGCTTGATGAGTGTGTCTTATTTGAATATGGTTTGATTATATGGGCCCTTGTTACAGGCAGAATCTCAGCAACTGTGTGGCAGAGACTGTGTTACACACTATAAGCCCCCTTCAGCTTTCACTGTGTCATTAAGCAGTTAGGCTGCAGTGCATATTACAAACTCTCAAAGTACAGATGCCTTCTCAGACAAACTTCAGTTTAACAGCACAGATAAAAAATATACAAGAGAAATTAGTGGAAAGAGAAATTTTAATTAGAAACCTCAACTGGTAGGTAAAATCTCCATGCTCCTTTAGATCCAACTCGTAAACCAAGAAAAAGCCTTGACTGGAGATAAGGTGAGTGCCTGTGGGAACGTATGTTCTAGGATGCCATTTATCTAACTGTTAGAGTTGGCTCATCTCTGAGCCTGGCCATGTAATTATTCAAACTAAGGCTATCATACAAACATAAAATGAACAGGTAGCAAAGATTTTATGTAACTATTAATTAAATGAGTCATCTGGGAAAGATAATATTGCCAGTTTGAAGGACAAATCAAAGAACTACATACATGTATGATTAAAGAGTTAGTGGAATTATTTTACAGATGGGGAAGATAGCATTTTTCATAAGGCAGGGAGAAAGTTATTCTTCTACCAATTAGAAGTTACTTGGATTTCTATGAAAATAAGAAAGGAGTTGCAGAGATGCTCAATGGTTAGAAACACTTGCTGCTCCAGAGGGCCAGAGTTTGTTTCCTAGCACCTATATGGTGGCCCACAACCATCTGTAACAGTGCCAGGGGATCTGAAAGCCTCCACTAGCACCAGGCACACACAGGGTGCATAGGCATACAGACAGGTTAAATACTCATACACATGAATAAACAAATATTAAAAAGCCAAAACTCACTTACATTGTCTGTTTTCAAAGGATTGAAAATTTATCTATTTAGAGACAAAATTTCATGCTGTTATAAAGTTCAGCAACCCCTCACACTCTGAACATTTTACTGAGAGGATGTCTAGTGATCACTTTTGTTCATCTCAGAGTCTTAAATGTCTCTCCATAAGAGGATAGAGAGGGCTCTGGATTGTTGCTCAGTGGTAGCATGCTTCCCTAGTGGGAAGAATCCTGTTTCATCCTCAGGAGCACCTGCAAAAACCCCCATGAGCTAATGGATAGGACAAGGGTTTTCTTTTGTTTTTGAGCCAGAGGATTTGGTAGATTTCTTCTCCATTGTTATTAGAAACATTTGACCCTTGGGCAAATGAGATCAATACTTATCTGAAGTCATTGTGTGGCTCCATTCACATTTTCTCGAGTTGAGCCATCAGGTTGTTAAGCTGCTACTCCTAGGAGCATTTTTCATGTCAACATCATGAGACTAAGTTTTCTACAAGCCATGCCACTCTTCCAATTTCTGGTTGAAAAGTGACCCTACATTTATTTTGTTGGTTTGTTCACAGTCAGTAGAACAAGGAGGCCCAGATCTTGCAATTCTTACATTTATGTACATTCATTCCTTTGGCAATTGCTGGTCTCAAAACTGGGATCCTTCTGAGCCAGGGGAATTAAGTTGAGCATGGTCTGGAAGATCTTGAACTAGGCCTTATAAAACCAGCATACCAACAACTGTGGCAAAGAGGAAGACTGAAAGCAGTCCCCAATCCAGGCCTACTATGACTGGCTCATGCCTCTAGTGCAAGTCATAGGCACTCCACAGTAGCTAAGTAACACGTGCCTCATCATAATACCAAAACACAGATCCCTGGGTAGAGATTTAAGATCCTAATAACACATGCAATCCATAAGATTGAACGATGTAAGTACACATAACAGAGAGTGTGCTGAGAAAATCGCAAGCTATGCAAATAAGCCAAACAAACAAACCAAACCAAAACCACTAGAGTAACATAAAACCCCAACCAACTCCAACTCAGCACAGTGCAGCCCCTGAGCTGCCATTTGCTCTGGCCTGCTTTCTCCTTTGGAAGCATATGCTTTCTAAAGGAATTTTCTTGCTTTACTTGCTACTTAGTATGTGCCTTTATCCATTTCTTTGTTCCAGAATATAAGAACCTAGAGGCTTGCTGGAGTTGCCCCCAATCCTGACATTTGCTGGTATCATTCTTACCTTAGTCTTCTGAGTGCCTGTACTACCATGTCACCTGCTATACCATTAAAAACAACCCTTGTTAAAGGCCCTCTAAATTGGCATGATTGCTTCACAAATGAACTCAGAGACTGAAGCAACATGCATGGGTTGTACATGGGTCTCTACCAGTTGGGATCCTAGAGCGAAAGAAGAAGTGAACACATGAGCCCATCCCTAACCCAGAAACTATCTATCTCCAATTGATAACCAAAGTCATTTTTGTCCAAAGGAGTCTCACTGGGGAAACAAACTACTCTTAAGTGTAGATTCCTTGCCCAGCAGTAGATGGCCAGCAGAAAATGAACTCAACGGCATCCTTTTTTTAAATGTATCTTATTTATTTTGATTTCATTTGTTAATGTATTTCTTCTTCTCTTGTTTTACCCTACAGGTTCTTTGTGTATATGTATACACACACATATATGTGTATGTATATATACATACATATCCATATGTTTGAAGATATATCCATACAATTGAATATATATATGTGTTTAACTGTGTGTGTGTGTGTGTGTGTGTATGTTATATTATATATATAATATATATATATATATATATATATATATAAGTTTAGGTTTTTATGAGATTTCTGGGTGTGAGAATAAGTGGATTTCTGTTTCTTGTGCCTTCTCTTGGGCTCTTTCTATTTTGTTTGTTTTGTCGAATTCCAATGGATGTGTTAGCTTTGTTTTGACTTCTTATATTACATTATACTCTACAAATACCTATTTATTTTCTAATAAGAGGCAGAAATGCAGTAAATCCAGATGAAAAGGGAAGTGGGGAGGAGCTGGGAAGGCAGAGAGAGGGGAAACCGTAATCAGAATATGTCATGTGAGACAAAAAATCACCTTTCAGTGAAAGGAAAAAATTCTTATTATATCTGCAGTTTCCTCTCTTTCTGGTTTCTTTTGCAAGCTTTGTATACATTTGACTCTTTCTTATCATTGCATTGTTCCTGGCTCCTCCACTGCCTCTCACTTTCCTATGCAGAGGAGTAGGACAGTACTCCTCTAGTTGTTTCCTTTGATATTGGTTCTGTTGATTCTAACCAAACGTTTACCATTTTTGGCTCCTCCATTGTCTCACATTTCTCCTTTCATTAAAATATTCATTGTCATATACATTTTTCCATTATTAGAAATAGTTTTTAAACATATTTTTATTATTTTTAATCATGTGCATCATTTGTGTGCGCGCATGCGTGGTGGTGCTGGGATGTGTGTGCCTGTGCATCCGTATGTTTCTGTAAGTACAGATGCCCATAGAGGCCGGAGGCATTTGATCTCATGGAGCTAGAGTTATAGACGGTGGTGAGCTGCCTGGTGTGGGTGTGGGAACAAAACTCAGGTCCTCTGGAACAGCGGTGCATACTCTCAACTACCAAACATTCTCTCCAGCCTCCAAATAGCAATTTTTCAAAGTATCTTTAACTGGGAGAGCCTGATATTCCAGGGTCCATAGCTTGCTGCCAGTATCAAAGAAGCCAGGAGCCAATAAAGAAAGAGCAGTTTATGTATAGTTTTGCTTAGAACTGGGTAAAGAAAACCTCCAAATTCTCTCCATTTTTTTCTTTCAATTTTTATTCTCATGTTACATTGTTTTCCTTTTATTGAAGATGGATTCTTTTCTCACAGAATATATCCTGCTCACACTTTCTCTCCCTCTTCTCCTCCCTGCTTTTCCCCACCTTCCCTTCCCTCTGAATTCACTCCCTTTCTGTTTCTTATTAGAAAACAACAGGCTTCTAAGACACAGTAATAAAACACGACAAAATAAAATGTAAGATAACATAAAAACTATCACCTCAAATTTGGACAAGACAATAAGAAAAAGAAGAAAAAGAGCCCAAAAGAAGGCACAAAAATCAGAGACCCATTTATCTGCACATCAGAATCTCATAAAAATACTCAACCAGAAGTAATAATATAGGCAGAAAACCTGGTACATAATATAGGCAGATGCTGCTTCAGTTTCTTTGAGTTCATATTAACTTTGCTCAGCTGATTCAGAGGTCTTGTCCTCCTGATGTCCTCCAACCCCTTTGGTTTTTACATTCTTTCTGTCTCCTTTTCCATGAGGTTTCCTTAGCTCTGGGGGATGAGATTTGGAGACATCCTTTGTAGGGCTGAGTCTTCTAAGTTTTCTCACTATCTGTTAATGTCTGGCTTTGGCTGTGCCAGCTAGATTTATGTTAACTTGACACAAACACAAATTGTTTCCAATTTCTGGCCATTATGAAAAAGCAGCAATGATCATGGTTGCATAAGAGTCCTCATGGTATGGTGGAGCATCCTTTGTGTACATGACCAGAAGCTGAGTCTTGAGGTAGAACTATTCCTACTTATCTGACGAACCAGCATATTAATTTCCAATGTGGCTGTACAAGTTTGCACTCCCACCAGCAATGGATGAGTGTCCCCCTTGCTCCCCAGCCCCACCCCCAGCATGAGCTGTCACTTGGATTATTGACCTTAGCCATTCTAACAGGTGTAAAATGGAATCTCAGATTCATTTTGATTTGCATTTCCCTGATGGTTAAGGATGTTGAACATTTCTTTAAGTGTTCCTCAGCCATTTGAGTTTTCTCTACTGAGAATTATATTTATGTCCATGTCCCATTTTTTAATTATATTATTTGTTTTCTTGATGTCTAGTTTTTTGAGATTTTTGTGTATTTTGGATATTATCCATCTATCAGATGTGGAGTTGATAAAAATTGTTTTCCCATTGTGTAAGCTACTGCTTTGTCCAAATGATATGTCCTTCGCTATGCAAAATCTTCTCAGTTTCACGAGGTTCCATTATTAATTGTTTATGTTAGTGCTTGTGCTAACAGGGTTCTGTTCAGACAGTCTTCCTGGGCCATTGTGCTCAAGGCTATTCCCCACTCTCTTGTTTCACATGTTTAGTGTATCTGCTTTTAGGTTGAGGATTTTGATTGACTTGGAGTTGTTTTGTGCAGGGTGATAAGTATGGATCTATTTGGATTCTTCTGCCTGCAACCATTCAGTTTGACAAGAATTATTCTCTGAAGATGCTAAGCTTTTGTTTTGTTCTGTTTTGTTTCTCAGTTGTGTGTTTCTGGCTTCTTTATCAAAAAAATCAGGTGTCCATTTTCGGTGGCTTGAATAAGAATGACTTGCATATGCTCATATATTTGAATGTTTGGTCATTATGGAGAGGCACTATTTGACAGAGATTAGGTATGGCCTCCTTGGAGAAGGTGTGGCCTTGTTGGAGGAAGTGCTAGCATATCTTTAATTCTTCAGGATTGTATTAGCTATCCTGGGTGTTGTGTGCCTATGTGCCTTGTGTGTATCTGTGTGTGTGTATGTGTGTATGTGTGTTTATAGGAAGCTTAGAATTGTCTTTTCAAGATCTGTGAACAATTGCATTGAAATTTTAATGGGATTGCACAGAATCTGTAGACTGCTTTAGCACAATGGCCATTTTTACTACTTTGATCCTTCTAACATATAAGCATGAGAGATCTTTCCATCTTCTCCTATCTGCTTCAGTTTCTTTCTTCAGTGACTTAAAGTTTTTATCATGTAAGCCTTTTACTTGGTTGGTTAGAGTTACCCCAAGATATTTTATATTATTTGAGGCTGTTGTGAAAGGTGTTGTTTCTCTGATTTCTTTCTCATTCTTTTTGTTATTTATATATAGGAAGGCTACTGATATCCATAAGTCAATTTTGTATGCATCTATTTTGCTGAAAGTCTTTATCAGCTGTAAGAGTTTCCTCTTACATAATAAGTTTGTAGAGTCACATGATACTATCATATCATCATCAAATAAAGTTACTTTAACTTCTTCCTTTCCAATTTGTATACCCATGATCTCCTACAGTTGTGTTATTGATCTAGCTAAGACTTCACATACTATATTGAATATGTATGGAAAGAGTGGGCAATCTTGTCTTGTTCCCGATTTTAGATGAATTGTTTAGAATTTTTCTCCATTTAAGTTGATTTTGGCTATAGGCTTGCTGTAAACTGTGTTTATTTTGTCAAGTTATGTCCCTTGTATTCCTAATCTCTCCAGGACTTTTATCATGATAGGGTGTTAGAGCTTGGCAAAGGTCTTTTCTTCATCTTTTCTTTAGAAGTATTATAATATTATTTTTATAAAATGAAAGCCAGGAAAGAAGTATGTGTAGATTTGGTTGAGAGGTTACTGTTTCTTTGATGGATGAGGACAGCTCTCCTCTATGCCCCACCCCTCCTACATCTCCATCTGTAGCATAGCTTTGTTACTTGGTTACAGAGAGGACAGTAGGAGAGAAGAGGGGAAATGCAAACACAAACACGAAGAGGAAAGTCAGAAGTCTGCTGCAGCCTTGAGACAACTGGGAGAATTCATTCCCAGCTTCTTACACTACAGTCACAAAGGTATTTGATAGATTGTGTAGAGAAAACTGAAGCACCGTAACAAGTAACAACTTTGAGCAGTTTTGCTCACCAATAAGATTTGCCTTTCAAATGTTCTTCATCTCAGTAAACAGGTCTCTTCATCTGAGCCATGGACTCTGGATGTGAGTTTCTTTGACAGCTGGCAAGCCCTGGGAACAATAGGCTGAAATGGAGAGACTCTGTTGGTGGATGTCTGCTGTGGTCTCAGCACAGCTGTGGATACTGTCAAACTGGAAGCTGAACATACGCAATGCCTGCTCTCAACAAGTTAAGTTTTCCAGAGCCTTGAATGCCAAGCTGATAAACCAGAGTGTTGTTCCCCATACCATGGAGATTTAAGGAAGGAGAGTAAGCTCTGACTAGGACTTCTGTGCACGTGCACATTTCCCTATGTCTGCATGTTTTTGTCTCCACTGTCTCTCGGCTTCTTCACACCACCATTCCTATCTTGGTTTGTCTGTCTTCTTGTCACACATGGCTTAAACATCTGCTTTCCCAG
Organism: Mastomys natalensis; assembly: GCA_021653895.1. Lineage (NCBI taxonomy): Eukaryota > Metazoa > Chordata > Mammalia > Rodentia > Muridae > Mastomys > Mastomys natalensis. Next base: position 56,479 of record JAJTUV010000650.1, read on the forward strand.
AACACCTTATGAATGTCATTCATACCCACCACCTTAGCTCTCTATCTCAGTATCTGTGGCTCTATGATGGTTTGTATATGCTTGGACCAGGGAGAGGCACTATTAGGAGGTGTGGCCTTGTTGGAAAGGTGTGTTACTGTGGGCATAGGCTTTAATACTCTAATCCTAGCTGTCTGGAGGTCCGTATTCTGCTAGCAACCTTCAGATGAAGATGTAGAACTCTCAGCTTCTCCATGCCTACTTAGATGCCGCCATGTTCCCACCTTGATGAAAATGGACTGAACAGAACCTGTAAGCTAGCCCCAACTAAATGTTGTCTTTATAAGAGTTGCCAGGGAAGGTTCAGAAAGGACGCTTGTGGGACTGGAGAGGGGTAGGGTTGTAATTTATTACTAAAGGAAGCTTTAGAATACTCCTCAAACAATTGTGGAGATTCTTGAGCAGTACTTAGCTCCACAGGCACCTCTTTCTCAGGTTGAGCAATGCCTGAAAGCCGTGAAAGAGATGGATCAACAATGGGCATGTGAAAATTAGACATTGACTAATGATCAGGAAGCCAACTGCCATGGCAGGTGGTTCTAGTACAGAGCCCAACACCTTTATCTTCTCCTGGTATTTAGCAAAATAAATCTGCTCTTAACTATATGCTTACGGAAAGGCTTAGAACATATCTTCCCAGCCTCCCCACCTCCACTATCAGCCAGTTTCAGATCTAAAATTTATCTAATGATCAATAATGGATCCAAAGCTAGGATAACATCTTCCTTTCCCAAATGTAGTTTCCTTTCTTTCTTTGCATGACAATTTTTATTTTAACAAAGTTTATTCTTCTACTAAAATATGACAAGCACATAACGGTAAACAGCATTTCTCATCTCACCACTTCCAAATCCTCAAGGAGTTTAATAATTCACTCCCTCTTGGTGGCTTAAAAAATGGAGCTTTTATCTTTGAATCTATCTACAACCCCATTCTCTTCTCCTACTTGCTAAATAGACCTCATTTATCACTCATTTTATGGGTGCTTATCTGCCCCAAGAGAAGCTTGATCAGATAACCTGGGCCTTAAAAAATCAAAGGAGGATTGGTAGAAATGGCTTCCATTGTTTGAGAAGCTCTCTTTGATCTGCAATTTTTAGTAAGGCAAGAGGATGCCTCCTGGGTCTCTTTGCCTCTTTGCCCCTTTCAGTGGTCCAGGGGATGGTTCCCTTGGTCTCAGAGACTATTGAGCCTTGTGCAGAACATGTTTTCTGGATCTGATCCTGCAGAATGAAGATGCATTTAATCCTTAGTCAGACACTGAACATTCCTAGTTTAATGTTGTGATATAATATGACAGATTTATACATTTTTCTGACATAATGAAATGCGGAGAGATGAAGTGTTTTATTTACACAGTAACCTCTTATTTCAACAGGTCACTGGCTTCGTATAAGCTTTCTTGAGCTCATCAAAAAAGTCTCAAGTATTGCTTTGAACACTATTCCATCCACCAGTATAAAAAGACCAAAGTACTAGGTACTGAAGACCAAAAGGAAAATACACACACACACACATACACACACACACACACACACACACACACACCAGCAGACCCAGAGACCTAAGGAACTTCCAGTCCCCAAAAGCATCTCTGCTGCCTAAGTGATTTCTCCTTCACCTGGAGACAGGACTGGGCAGAACAAAGTTTTGTCGAATGAATCTCTTTCCAGGTTCATCACCCATTCATCTAGTGTTGATCACTCCCTCAGGGAATGTTGTTTCCCTCCTGCTAAGCTGTATGGAGTTTCGTTCAGATAATAAATGGGATACAACTCTGTACTTTGGAAGAAAAGTAGTTTTACAAAGAAACCAGACAAAATTCAACAGAGTGAGCTCCATAGCAGAAGATTTCCCAGGTTTGGAGAACAGGACACAGAGGGAAAAGATTAGTTCAACTAATTTGGGGAGAATTTGAAAATGTCAGAGATTTGTTTTAAATGATCTTGGCTGTCATGAAACTGAAATTAACCCTGTCAGGGGAGCTTGGCTGAACTCAGGTAGAGGATCTGGAGAAGGATTCTGCTTGCCCCCAGCAGTGAAGAGTGCAGGTAGGATTGAATGGAGTAAAGCTACCATAGCCCAGTGGTCTTCTAAAATAGCACCAGTGCTCAGCACAAAGGTGACAGGCTGCATCTTCACACCCTCAGAGCCAGGGCAAAGCAAACCCACAACGTGGGGTTTCTGTGTGAGTAGAAGCTTGTGGCTGCAAAGAAAATTCAGAGTAGTTCCTTCATTAAAACCGTGGGAAATTTCTATGGGGGCAGGGGAATGCCTTGCTCTGAGGTGTCTTGATTTGTGTCCCTCCCCACCACATTCTAGAGAGAGGAGAAAAAGCAGGAGCTCCTTCTAAAGTCAAGACTCACTGCTACTCAAAGTGTGGCTGAGGGGCCTCCACACGAGCCCCCACCTTGAAACACCTCCTACATGCAGAATTTCCCACTTCAGCTACAACCCTCTTCAGAATGAATCATTAATTTATAGGCACTAGACGTTTGAAAGGCCCTGATAGACCAGCTTAATATCTGAACATCAGAAAAACCTACAGAGAGCTAGTCACTACGTGCATCAGCACTCACCCCTAGGGGCACCTATCTCTACCCACACCCTTCAACACTGGGATCACAGACCTGTGCCCCGAGGATTGGCCTTTACACAAATGCTAGAGATCTGGACCTGAGTCCTCATGCCTTCCCAGGAGGTACTTCATTCACCAAACCACCTCCCTGGCCACTGGAGGAGCTTTTTCAATGACAGATGCCATCCTTCTGGATTCTGACTGAAATGCTCAGCTTCTCTCTACATGATTCCAAATGTGCAACCAGGGTCACAAAGCCCTGGGAGGCTTCCTAGTGCTTCTAGAAACTGTATAACAGCCACAATCTAGATGCTGCTGGTGCAGAGTGAGTACCAAGAGCTCCTAGCAGGCTAGCAGAGCCTCTGTTTGCCCACATATAGTTACAAGCCAGAATGAGGCCAGCCTCTCACTTCCAGGTGCCTAAGCCTTCTCCATCACACATGAAGTTCCCTTCACTGTGGGTTTCAATCTGAGAAACCTGTGTGGAAATCTGTTGTGGGAGAACAAATCATTAAGCCTGGAATGTCTCTGCCAGCTTGTTGGACTCATCTCCTACATACTGTTGGTAATTAAGATAAGGTCCCTATGCTATCAAGGTAGCAGAGGAAGAGAGGTTATACAAAAGACTTAGTGATTTCCAACAGGCAAACAGACAAACTAAAACCAGAGAAGGGTTACCCACAGGCTATAGCACCCTGCAAAGCCCGCCTGTGAGTCAGCTCAGGGAGGCCCAGCCCCTTCAGGAGTGCCTGATTTAGGATCAGCCCCTGCTTCCAGGCTGGGCTGGGCTGCGTTTCCAGTCTTAATAGCAACTCCCCGGCTGCCTAAAGTGTCACATTTTGCTCATTCCCAAGCCTTCTCCCCCACCCCTTTCCCAGACAACTTGCTGGTGAGCAAGGGGTGTTGTAAGCCACCTCCAGCCTCTTCCTTTGGTGACTGCTGTTAAGCAACTTTCAACTCCTTTCACTGCAACGGCATGAAGTTCCTCGGGAAGCCCAGGAGCCACCCAGCTGCTTTTCTGCCTATTTGCTGGCTCCTTTTGAAGATTCTGCAACCAGGGCATTGCCACTCTTACAACAACCGCTATGCTGGGTAAGTGGAGCCAACTTCTTGTCCTGTAAAGCTTTGATTTGTATGAGGGTGTTGTTTAAGCCCTATGTGTCTCACCATTTTGTTGTTGTCTGTGGTCTCTGTGTTACTCTGAGGACTTCATAGTCCCCTCTATAAAATGTATAAACAGCATCCAGTATTAGTTCAGTTGGCTGAGAAAGTGTGGTAGGCAAAAGTCTGGCTATCATAGTGTTTAGAGTGTCCCAGCCCCAGCTGTGGCTTCAAAGCTCAATGGGAAAGTGTCTCTGGGGTGCTGTGGCCAGTATCTGCACTGTGTGCCTTGGTTGACGTTCAGCATAAAGAATACTGTTGTACCCCATGAAATATGACCTGAAAATTAATGTCTTTTAGAATGGTGCATTCACTTCAGCTGTGGGCTAAAATTCACCATTGACTTATGTAAGAACTGAATATGACTTTTAAAAAATGTTAGTTTCAGAATGATTGTTAGGTATTTCAGATCTGGGCAGTTCAAATAATTCGACACAAAATAAGCAGAATAAAAGTAGTCAATTGTAAACATGCTATTATTTTTGAGAAGGAGAAACAGAAGAGGAAAACAGTTTTCTCCCCGTCTATAGGTTAGTAGGCTCTGAGACAGCACTCTCAGGGAAGCCCAGAGCTGGGACTAAAGAAGTGTACCACTGTGCTCGTTCTTATCATCCTGAAGGCTTACTGTGGTATAGACATCATGCGCTTGGCTCAGATTTGCAGTGTGCTGTTCTTTGAATCTGGAAATTATAAAATGCCTGCATTTTAGAGAGGAACCTTAACTAGATCCTCTAGTTCAGTTGCTTAAAACCAAGGAGGAGAAGTGATATCACTATACCACTCAGTTATCTCCAGTGGAAAAAAATAGCATCCCTAAGAAAAGCTGCTCATTTTAGGAATTGTATGTGGAGCTTGTGAGAGTCTGAAACACGGAATTGTGTTTCCCTTTCTCTCCCCAGGGAACTGGATGCTGCTTTTATTTAGTAATCTTCCAAATACAGGATTTACAGGGAGACATTCGCAAGCATTATTTTAAGTGGAGAGGGCATAGGATCAAGTGGGGAGGGGGTGTTTGGTGAAATAGAGGTAGGAATGTAAATAGAGGCATATATATATATATATATATATATATTTTTTTTTTTTTTTTTTTCTGAAGGCACAGAAGGGCATTTACATCCAAGAGGTTCTTCCTAGTCTCCTGCACAGCAAAGCCTAGGTTTTCACATCCTGGAATTTGTCATGTACCACATAACACTCCTTAGAGATGTGAGCAAAGAATGCTTAATGACCGACCTGCAGCCTAAGGCTGTGGAGGAGTTAATCGGACCTTTCGGCTGACGTCAGACCAGATGATGGCCATATATCATCAGTTTAGATGTGCTCCATGTGATACAGGACCCCACTCCTCCACTCAGCTGTGGCCCTGTACCTAATTACTTCAGTGTGTGGCACTCACCAGTAATAAGTTACCAGGCTTGCTGCAGCTGGGCAGGTGTACATCCCCTCCCAAGCACCCCTGGGTGTAGGAGAAATAAGGCCAACATCTTTTCTATCAGAATTTTTAAGAAATGGTACCACTTCTTGGGGAGATTGTCCTGCCTCCTCTCTTGCTGGGCACTGAAGGTAGTAATCACCATTTCTTTTCGCCTGCAACATAAAAAGATAGTCCCGAATGTATAAATTACCAGATGTCTGAAAGTTGGAAGGCCAAAAAAAAAATGAGATGAAGACTGAGAAGCTGAAGAGTCTCTCACTACCTGTCCATCATAATAGAAGCCTAAGGCTTCTTGAAAATCAACTGTTCTGAGTGCTCCCTCCATTGAAAACGTAGAACTTTAACTCACCTTCAAGATACAGAAAGTCATTCTCTCATTACCAAGGACAAATGCTTCTCCGACCTGGGAGTGTTTTGCTTTGTTTACTTAGGAATCCTTGGTACTCATTTAGCTCTTTAGGGATGAGAATGTGATAGGAAAACAGGGTAAAACACGAATACCGTCTTTGTCTTTGCCGCTGCCTGTTTAGCATGACTGTAAGCTGCCCTATTGTTATCCCTTTGTAGGTTGTGTTGATTTTCTTGTTAATAATTATGGGATAATCTTATTTCTTGCATTATGGAAAAGATGTTTGGCAGGTCTTGCCCAAATGCAATACTATGTGATTGTCATCTGCAGGCCCCTGAGCATGAATAAGAATTAGAATATTCGGGAAAACAACATGCCTCTTCAGAGCAGCTAATGAGCAGCAGGTCTTCTCTATACAAACAATAACAGCTGAATAGAACCGATGTGTAACAGAGGCTTCCTTGAAGTATCTCAGGAAATAAGTTTAAAAATGAGTTAAAGAAACTACAGGCCTACAGGGAAATCTGAACACAAAGACTGAGACCTTTTGGATAACTCTATCAGATCACACATTGACAAGGGAGATTTAAAAAGACGGAAGAGAACAAAGCAAGGTCAACAATTTGACTTCCAATAATATTGCTCTACCACTGCTCAGCTCGGGGAAGGCTGCAGGAGCTAACAATGCCATGCCAGACATTTCCATCAAAGGGCACTCAGTAAACAAGACTCCCACAGGCAAATACCACTCTGGCTTCTCTTCTTTCCCCTCATCTTCTTTTTGTGGAAGAATCTAGTTATTTACTATAGTATGTGGTTAGAAAAGGCAAATAGTGATCTGTACCATAAAAGTTGTCTGTGTGTGTGTGTGTGGTGTCCACAGTCAAGAAGCAGAGAGACATGAGCACTGTCATCAGCTCACTCTCCCATTCTCATTCATTCTGAGACACTAGCCTGTGGAGACTTGCTGCCCACATTCACAGTAGGTCCTCCCTTCTCAGCTAAATGTTTCTGGAAACACCCTAACAAATCCACATGCAGGCACAGACTGGGTAACTCTGGTTCAGAGATAACTTACCTAAAGTCTCTGCAAGAGTGTATTTAGAGTTCTCACCCAGCTTTGCCTAACTCCTTCAAACTGTACCTTTCACTCCAACACTCATTTAGGAAAAAGTAGTGTTTTTACCTTGTTTTGGAAAGAATACGATCATTTCAACAATAAAAGAAAAGTGTAGCTTATAAAGGTGAAACTGGAAGTTTAATTTCAGCTACCTTCTCTCAGGGGTAAGGGTATCATGGTTGGTCAGTCATTGCTTGGAGTGTAGGTGAAGCCCATAGGAAATAGGAAGTAGATAAAGGGGGTCTACTTATACCCGTCAAGGGTATACGTGTTGCCTAGGATAAGCAGGCTCTGCTGAGAATCGTACTCATTGTACCAACACAGAGGGCTAGACATCTTTTCTCAGGCTAAGTCCATTCTGATTTCACAAGACTGCTGGGTCTCCACTATCAGTACAAAGAGGCCTGGCTTCCCACCCATACCGCATGTGGAGACTTGAATATACTGGTTCTCAGTCTGCTTTCTGAGATCCTCTGTGCAGTTCCTTTGTTGATGCAGTTTTTTCTGCTCCTCTTTTCCTTTCTGGAGGAAGCAGCTATGGCAATGTTGCCTTTTCCTACATGACTCTCCTTATATTAGGAACTACTTGCTCATTGCAGCTAGTATGTGCTGGTGGTCAGTATTGAAGCCCTACCCACCCCTCTACTAGTACACATCTGTCCACAGTGCTATAGTCATCTGTGGAAACAGGATAAGGAATTCCAAGAAGAAAGAAAACTGTTTAAAGGGTTGTTCTTTTTGAGGCCTGGAATCCTGTGAGACCTGGAATTAGGGTGTGGTCAATCAAAGAGAAATCACTAGAAAGCACGGTAGCTCAGAAGAGTAGACCTGCCCCGGGAACTGAGGTATGTTTTGCCCCTCCCTTCTCTGGTAATTCTGTCTCTCAACAGTAGTTTAGAATTCTTTTGCATTTCTTTGAATGCTCTGATATTTAGAAACAGGCTTGAGATAGGATGTCAGTTCTGAGAGTTTCTTCCCAGTTGGTAGTTAAGTTTTTTAAGATTGGAAAGGTGCAAGTCTCTTCTCTAGGACTGGCTAGTGTTGCCACATTTGTACCTAGCATTCTGATATATTAATTGACAATGCCTTTTTTTCTGTCAGAGAAGAGTCCCCTTGGACAGTAAACTCAGGCATTTGACATTTTGGTTCTTATACCATTGACTTTAATGGGGTTACCTGCATTCCTTTAACTGTCTTCTTATTTTATTCACAAAGATCAAATTTGTCCCTAATTATCCCATTCCAGTGAAAACACTTCACTTGTTCCCCTTTCTCCATTAGAATGGCTGCCAGCTGCCTCAGGAACTGTTTTACCTTTGTCTGGGGCAATCTCCTCCAATAGATCTGTCTCTAGTCCTTTCTCATACTAATGATCTTACTAAAATAACATATATATTATTCTTTTGCTCAACGGCCAACTTTGGATTTCTAGTGCTGCCTTTGTCAAATGTGGATTTCTCTGCCTGGCTTTCCAAGGCATCTGTAATTGGACTGCCTTTGTTTCACACTTGCTCAGAGCCCACCTCTATTCAGAGAAGTAGAGCTATAGCACTGCACACTTCTAGTCAGGGAGGCAGGAAGACCTGAAAGCTTAAGGCTGGCTCATAAATGACAAGGAATGTGCTAGCTGTCTGGGATGTTATAAAGCACATGTGGTGAGGCAGTTGCAAGGTTAGTTTTGAACCATTCCCCAACAAGTCAGTCTTAGTCTCCAGTACCTTCTGGAAGTTCCTTTTGCTCTCTCTGTCTTAGTTATGGTTTCCAATGCTATAAAGAGACACTATGACCAAGGCAACTCTTATAAAGGAAAACATCTCACTGGGACTAGTTTATAGTTTCAGAGGTCCATTTATAGTTTTTAGTCCATTGTCATGGTGGGACGCATGGCAGAGCATAGGCAGACTTGGTGCTGGAAAAGAAACTAGTTCTACATCTTGATCTGCAGGCAGCAGAAGGAAACTATGGTCATATTGGGCATAGCTGAGCATATATGAGTCCTCGAAGCCTACTTCCACAGCAAAACATTTCCTCCAACATGGCCACACCCACTTCAACAAGGCCACACCTCCTAATAGTGCTACTCCCTATGAGACAAACATTCAAACACATGAGACTATGGGGGCTGTTCCTATTCAAACTGCCACACTCTCCTCTGTTAATGGTAGAGTATTTATAGTTTCCCTTATGTGCTGGCTGAAACAGAGCCCTAAGAACTGATTGTTTATCAACACATATAGCAAAGGCTTTCCTCACTGCAATATGCTGTGCATTAGCATCTCCTGCATTGCTTGTTAAGGATGTGCAAGGTTTCAGCTATCTAAGCCTCTGAACCAGGGCTTCTCAACCTGTTGGTTGGGACCCCCACAGGGGGGTAGCATATCATATATTTATATTATGATTCATATCAGAAGTAAAATTCACAGTTGTGGTATAGCAATGAAATAATTTTATGGTTGGGGGGGTCATCACAACATGAGGTCACAGCATTGGAAGGATGAGAACTGCTCTAAACTGAACTTGTGATGAAGCTCTCTTGCTCGTTCTCTGTCTCTCCCCTCTCTCTCTTTCTCTCTTTGTCTCTGTCTCTCTCTCTCTCTCTCTCTTTCTCTCTTCCCCTCTCCCCCACCACCCTGCTCACCTAGCTAGTGGAAAGAGGACTGTTTCTAATACCCAGAAGCCACTTTCTCCTTAGAGCTTGATCTGATATAGATTTTATTCTATGGTACCAAGACATTGTTGGGGTGACAGCATGAAGCTCAGTCACTTCCATCTCTTCAAAATGCAGCAGACGTGTTAATGCCTCATCACTTCACAGCTTAGATTGGCCTGGCTGTGATGCACTGATGCTTCTGTCTTACACAAAATTACAAGCAGAGAACTTGGAACTGCAGCGGAGAAAATACAAGTTCTCTTGGTGACTTGTTTTTTGAGTCTTCATTATGATCAGTAAGTAACTAGTTTACTGGGTTAGAACTTGCTTGGCTAAGTCTATGTCATTCCATCCTGCCAGAGGCCTTTGGTTTTCTTATGGTAACATAGACTACACAAGAGAAAGTTCAGGAGCATGCTCTGGTTATTGTCATAAATTCTCTAAAGTTTATCAAGAACAAATTTGTCTGTAATTATTTCATTCCAGTGAAAACGTGATGAAACAAACTTCAACAAAATCAACGTCTTTGCTCCTTTTTTCAATGTTTTGAAAATAGTATGTTTTCTTTAAGTATCTATTTTAGTATATTGTTGGGTTGCCTTGCTTCTGTTTGTTTGTTGCCATACCAAAGAACCCCTGCCCTTAATAATCTAAATAAATTCATATAAAAATCCAGAACAGCTATGGTTAGTTGGCAGTGTCAGTGACACAGACCCCTGTGGTCCTGCAGCTTTGACATAATCAACACCCAACTCTGAAATATGGTCCAGAAAGGGTGCTTTGTATCTATCTATCTATCTATCTATCTATCTATCTATCTATCTATCTATATCTATTCACTTTATATCCCAATATCAGTTCCCCCTCTCCTCCTAGGACCCCCTCACATGGATCCTCTCCCTTTACCCCTCCCCTTTTCCTCTGAGAAGGTGGAAACCCCCCCCCCAGATATCACCTCCCAATCCCCCAACTCCTGTAACCCACACCCCCTCGTCGTTATGTGGCTTCTTTGGGTCTCTCTCTGGATTATAGCATATTAAACACTTAAAGAAATGTTGAGTGTCCTTAGTCATCAGGGAAATACAAATCAAAACGATTCTGAGATTTTCCTTACACCCATCAAAATGGCTATGATCAAAAACTCAAGTGTCAGCACATGCTGGCAAGGATGTAGAGCCAGGGGAACACTTCTCCATTGTTGATGGGAGTGCAAACTGCTACAGCCACCCTGAAAATCAGTTTGGCAGTTTCTCAGAAAAAATGGGAATAGTTCTAACTCTAGACCCAGCTATACCTCTCCTGGGCTTAGACCCAAAAGATGTTCCGTCCACAAGGACACTTGCTCAACTATGTTCATAGGAACATTATTTGTAATAACCAGAAACTGAAGACAACCTAGATGTTTCTCAAGTGAAGAATGAATACGGAAAATGTGGTTCATTTATATAATGGAATATTACTCAGCTTTTAAAAACAAGGATATCATGAATTTTGCAGGCAAAAGGGTAGTACTAGAAAATATCATCCTGAATAAAATAACCCAAAATGTATAGGAAGGAAGCTTTTGTGTCACAGTCCAGCCAACAGAAAAAGGGAAAGGAAAAGCTAACATCCAGACATTTAACCTGTCCTCCCTATGGACTAAAATTAGGCAGATGGTTTAGGAATAAGGGACCCTGTGAAGTATTGTCATTAGCTGAGGGCTAGCTCTGCAATCACTTGTTGAAGGACACTAGCAGGTTTGCAGAAGTCCCATAGACACTGGTGACAACAGCATATTCTCATTTCAACTTGGTTCTTTAGATGCAGAGTTTCATACTTTGAAAGTGATTGAAAATACATTTTTTATTTTGCAAATGCTCTTGCTAAATCATTGACTGTAAGAACTAAAGGAGACAGAAAAAAAAATAAAGAAACAAAAAATAGCCCAGGAAGGATTTTCAGAGCTAGGATGGTGTGAGGACTACAACCCAGGTCCGTGAGTTCTCAGCATCTCTCACAGCTGACACTATGGCACTGGGTGACTCTAGAAGTCATCTCAACCTTCCCTACCTCCTTGAACTATTGAGGATAAAGCCATATGATTTGGCAAAGCTGAGGAGTCTCTAAAGAGGTAATATTTCATTTCTATAAATATTTGTAAGCTGTCTGTCTGTTGCTAAGCTCAGACCACAGAGATGAAAGGGCAGCTCATGCACACTACATAATGAATAACTCAAGCAGGTAAATAAGGAGTTTCAACCTAGACTCCCGTCCCCATAGAGAAAATTCTTCCTGCCAGGTAAGTGCATCAGAGGGTCATCTAATTCAGACTGAAGGATGGAGGGAAGGTCAAAGTTGGCTTCTTAGATGTGAGAAGCTTCTTGAAGGACAAACAGAAATTTGAGGAGATTCTTAAATGTGTAATTATGCCGCCTTGCCTTTTCCTTTTAAATAGTTGGCACTGAAAGGGCAGCGCCTTGTCTCTCATAACAGCAAACCAAAGTCAACCAGTTGAAATTTGAGGAAGTCTTTCCAGACCCAGAGGATACTTTACTTCAAAGAGCTCCAAGAGAGCTTGGCCAGGTCTAGATAATCAAAGTGGTTTTGCTTCTTTCTCTGAGAGCAAGACATAAGCTAAGGCTGCAGATGTGGGAGAAGGAAGAACATATTTTGTGATCTATCACACACAATTCTTATCTCACCTGATGTGATAGAATACTAATATATTTTCAGCAGGGGATTCAGACAAATTTTTAAAAGAAAGTTCTGCCTGAAATCCCTGAGAAGGGAAGACATAAAGGCTGATGGCTGTACACAAGACAACTAAGGCAGTAATGATCTAACATGAGGCTGCAGCAATGACAGAGAGAGAAGAGGGGATGAGCTGAGGGACCATTCAAGTGGTAGAGCTGCTACAATTAGGTAATTACATAGAGAAGAGAGGGAAGTGTGGAAAATGATTCATATTTAGGATCAAGTAATTAGACCAAAAAATGATATGCAAACAATTTCTAAACATCTGATAGAACACACAGGCAGTGTGCATTGACATGTAAAGAGAGGGGAAATGTCAGAGAAGAGACTAATAGAAAGGTTCAGAAAGTAAGAAATACAGACAATGACACTTAAATGAATGGTGAGTAGTAACAGAGAGCACAGCCGGACACCAGGCAAAGCCAGGAGAGCCCTGCAGAAGACAAGAGGAAGAGTTATAGGAGCCAGAGCAGTCCAGGACACAAGGAGAACATGACCCGCAGAATCAACTAATACTCATAGGGGCTCACAGAGACTGAAGCAACATTCAGGCGTCAGTCTGGGTCTGTGCTTGGTTCTTGGCATACATGCTGTTTGTATAGCTCGGTGTTCTTGTGGGACTCCTAACAGTGGGGGATGCATTTGCCTGTGCCTACGACTCTTTTCCTCCTCCTTCTTGGTTGACTAGGCTAGCCTGGATATGACTGATTTTCTTTCTTTCTTTTTTTAAGGTACACTGAGGAGGAGGGAATCTGGGTGGTAGTACAGGGTGGAGGGAGACTGGAGATAGGGGAAACTGTGGTCAGGATGTAAAGTATGTTAAGAATGCATTTTAAAAAATTAACAAAAGAGAGAGAGGTCAGTTGCCCCAGTTATTGCCAGATGGTACCTGCTGGTTTCTATAAAGGAAATCATGTGTGATGTCACCAAAGATACCATTGGTCAAATGGCTAAAAATCCAGATGGAAGACTGAATGGAGTATGAAAAAATTATCATTAAATGTGGGCAATAATTTCTAGTGGCTTATTTATCCCTGACGGGAAGGTGGCCACAGGGGTGAGGGATCCAAACCTCAAGCCTGAAGGAAACCTTTGCCATTTTGCTTTTACTTAAGGGAGGAATGGTGTTGGTTCTTGTGTTGTGCCAGGAGATATAAAGAAGAGTGAGAGGCTACAGGTAAAGAAGAGGTCAAGTGAATAGGAGGAATGAATAAAGGAGCAAGGGTTTAGGTTCTGGGTGTTCCTGGGGGAAATGACTTGACTCCTTCAGAAGGCTTACTACTGATCCTAAAGATGATAGTTCACAATAGAACCATGATTCCAGCCCATGGATTTCTTCTGGATAGTTTCATGTAATTTCATGTGACAAGTAACATTACCCATGAACTATCACTTTGCTTATAGCAGATATGATTATTCACAGAAGGATAAGTATGTATGTTTAAATACATCTGCATGATGTCACAATGTAAGTCAAACAAAATGAACATTGATAACCTCCTGGTCCCTACCCATTTTTACCTTTCTTTTTTTTTTAACGTATAGAAGATAGACTGCTCAGCCTATATCTGGCTAACTTTCTCCATCAGACCAGTGGAGCCAAGAGGAGAGAAAAGAAAAGAGTATTTCTTCCCTGCCTCTTGTTTCTGGCTTCATTTGCTGCCATGGTTTGATGGTGGCTGGGTCTTGAATAAACATCTCTTGCTGGTACTTAACCTGCCATAGTACAACTCTCTGGCTTCTAGGGTATAATGCTGCTATTCCTCAGATCCAGGGACCACTCATGTTTGGGTGCTTTAGCATCTCTGGACTGTCTACTCCTATCATGCTGCCATCAATCCTTATGTTATTAAATGACCTTAATTAAACCATCAGAGCAGAATTTCTCTCTTGGTGAAACACCTTCAGGCATGCCCGCGCGCGCACACACACACACACACACACACCACACACACACACACACTTAAAGATTTGTTCTGAGCAGTTTCTGGGGCTCTGGTATAAAAAAAATAAATAAAAACAAAAGCAAACAAACAAAAAGCCAAAAAACATAATAGCAATGCCAGAAGGGAAAGGAGATGACAACTACTAATTTCTATTTCTCTCTCACTGGATGAAATGGCATAGTCCTTTGTAAATCAACATGCAATGCATGGTACAATATTAGATGGTTATATTAATAACTAATTGGAAAGGTTTGGCTTTCATGTGGGTGCATCTGGTTATAAAATTGACACTGCTTTCTTCCACATTCCTGAGGAATTAAGTTAAAACTTGTGACTATCTTGGTTTCTTCTTAGGAAGAACTGGAAATACCTTCTCCTAGTCCATCTCCCAACATCCCATACCCCACCCTACCTTCTTCCACACACTGACTGTTGAACACACAGTGGCCATCATTCCTTAGCTCACATGGGTCAGGCTCTTTAGCATGGCTGTTTCTGTCTTGCTGAGAGCCTGTATGGCCATTTCTACCTCCTGAGAGCTTATGTTTTAATTAAGCAGTTTAGCGGGAGGATAAAGAGAGGAAGGGAGAGAGGACTGGTGAGACAGGGTGACACATATGAGCAAGTAATCAAAGGAAAATGCCCAGTCATTAGGTCACCACATATCCTCCTTGGCCTGTCTCTCTCATTTTCTCAACATGCCCACCTTGAACTTTTAACGTATTTCAGCCTTAAGTTACCACCTTCTAATGAGGAGACTTTCAGGGTGACACCCATCTATTACCAGAACTTGGTTTATTTTTGCACATATAGAATCTTCAACCTTTTGAATGTGTGGCCTCATTTGGTCGTAATTTCATTCCCTGAACTTGCCTTTCAGAATTTCTATATCTTATCAGACTGATTCATGAATTAGATAAATGTCTGCTAAGTTCCTTTTTATGGTTTTACAGATTTGTAAAATGTGGCAATCTCCTATACATCATGACTGTATGGGACGTCTGATGTGATCACAGCACATATGCTGTCAAAATCACTAAACATCCTGGAGGTTGGAGGTTTTTGAGATCTGCCAGGACAGTTGGTTGTTTAGAGCTGATGGAATACTTTGTTATCTTCTAGCTTCTGAACACTTAGCTCACTGAGAAGATGATGTAGAGAACCTATTTCTCCTAAGTTTCCAACCTCTGTGAAACACAAAGATGACAATAAGTAACTACTAGAAAATCAACGTAATACCAAATTAAAACAATACACACACGCATATACACACACATACAAACACACATACACACATATACATACATACACATATACACACAAACACACATACATGTATACACCTATACATAAACACATACATGCACACACATACACATACACATGTATACACATATAAACACATGTACACATATATAACGTACATATACAACACACATACTCATACACACATACACATGCACACATATACAAAAATGCATGCACACATACACACACATACACATAGATACATGCACACACATACACACACATACACAACACACATACTCATCTACACATACACACATATGCTCACATATATACACACATAGACAACACACATACACACACATCCCTGAGCATTTTTGCTCATTGTGATTTTTTTGCCTAAAATAAAAAATTGTTTTTCTTTGCCTATAAAAACCTGGCTTTCTGAGACAGTGTATTATCTACCTAATCACTCTAAATATCTCCAATTACTCCCGCTCTTCCAAGTATCTTACCCTTCTATATTAGTTACTTTTCTTGTTGTTATAACAAAATATTTGACAAAGGAAGAAAAAGGATTATTTTGGCTCACAGTCTGAAGTCACATACCTTCTGGCTGGGAAGCCATAGAAGCAGGGACTGAGAAGCTGCCACACTGTGTCCCTAGTCAGGACGAGGCAGGTGGATGCACTGCCCTGCTCTTTTCCTTCTTTTTATTCTTTCTATTCAGTCTAAAATCACAGCCGACGGGACAGTGCCAGGACATTCACAGAGGCTCTTTCTCCATCAGCTGAACCCCTGGAAATGCCCCCTGATGTGTCTGGAGGTGTGCTTCCCAGACAACTTTAAATGCAGGCAAATTGACAATGGAAATTCACTGTCCTTCTTCCCATTTCTGACCCAAAACTTTTTACAGATAAGTGAAAAGAAGGGAGTAATATGTGGAGGGGAGTGGATGAGGAGGGCACACAGAAGGGGAGGGAGATAAAGAGGGAAACAGACAGGAAGAGTACACCTATAAATAAGGAATGAAAAGGTCAGGGTATTAGGTCACTGTGTACTCTTGACTGACAAGATGGAGGGCCACAGCATCTTTCCTGTGTCACTGCACTTCCATCCCTCATGCTACGAGCTATATGCTAAGGTGCTTTATCTCTTCCCTACCTTCCAAGGCATCTCTCATCCTTTCTGTCAGCACTACTGATAGGCAACCTGCACATAGCACGCTGATTTAAAGCCGAGGAAGCCCAGAAGTTAGATGCTAAAGAGTCCTGCTTCAGGTACTCCTGAATAAAACACAGTCTCTTGGGGGATTTACATTCTAAAAGGATGATGAAAATTAATAAACCATGGTGTTGAGTTCTGATAAGGGCTTGGAGAGAGATAAAGTGCAGAACGGGGATAAAGAATGTCAGAAGAGTTGATGGGAGAATAAAGAGGCCAACCAGGAGTAATATGGCTAAAGACAGACGTTTCTAGACATAAGAAAATGTCAAGGTGAGAGTCTCTGTGGTGTGACCTTGAATAGCCAGCAGCATCACTGGGAACTTGTTAGAAATGGAAGTTCCCAATCTGGAAACCTTCTCTCCAGCAAGGAATGCTGGGAGTGGTGTCCAGCAACCTGTAATTTAAACACCTCAGGTTGTGATTAAGCTAAGGTTTGAAAAGCACTGGAGAAAGCTGGGATCAAGGCAGGGCTTAGTCTAGGGAAGCTATATGACACTTATCTTTAGTTGCTGCTGCTGTTCACTAGATGGCCATCTATTTCCCTTTGATCTGTGTGAACTGACCAGAACCACACATGGTCTCTTCCTCTGTGTTGTCTTCTTTTCAGCACACTTTGGTCAACCCTCACCCATCTACACCTGTCCACCATTTGTGATCCAGTTCAAACACTTCATCCCCAGCAGCCAAGTCTGTGATGTCTCCAATTGGCTATGATTGCTCCTACCTAAGAGCCACAGCACTCTCTCTATCCTGTATACTTCTGTACTACCCAGGATCTGCATCACTGTGCGGTTATCCTGTACATTCTGTTAGGTCAGGAAGAAGTGGAACCTCAGATGCTGTCTCCTCTTCTGTGTATCTGTATTCCAACCACACCTGAGGAGTATTTTACATGTCAGTAAAAACTAGAACAGGTGGGTGAATGAATGGTGGGTGGATGGGTGGATGGATGGATGGATGGATGGATGGATGGATGGATGGATGGATGGATAATTGGATGGATGGATGGATGGATGGATGGATGGATGGATGGATGGATGGATTGATGTCTGTATGGATGGATGGATGAATAGATGGAAAAAGGGGGAAAAGGTGGTCATGAGGGGAAAAAGGTGGTCATGAGACAGGGAAAGAAACAAACTTGGAGTCAAACTTCACACACTGCCAGATTAACTTTGATGTGGTGACAGCAGGAGAACTTGAAAGCACTTATCTCTGTAGCCTCAGAGCTCTTAGGTGTTCTGCTAAGTTTCTAAGCACCTAAGATTGCTTAGCGTACATAAAGAAAACGCATGAGGCTTCTGTGAGGAGATCTCTGAGGCAAAACCACTGTTCTCTGACTGATGCAAAAAGACCGACACAGGGGTTAGCTTCTGTCATTGTTTTCTTAGGTTTGATTTGGGTTCCTCTTATGTTTTTATTAGCACATATTAATTTTACATAATAATGGTTTTATTATGGCAATTCTAGACATATATCTAATACTTCTTAGTTATGTTCATTTTCTGATTTGACTTTTTTTTAGATAAAGTTTTAGTATGTAGTCAAAGGTTGTCTTTGATTCTCAGTCCTCCTGCTGCTGGGATTAGAAGCATTAACACTGTACATGGCTTTTCACCACTGCCCTTTACCAATTTAGAGAAATATACATCGTTTTACCATCTAAAGAATATGTATAACATCATCTGGAACTATAGACTGCTGATCAGTCAGTTCATTTGGAGGATCATGGGTTTTTTTTTTCCTCATTTCAAAACTAATTCTTATTAACCAAGAGTCTTTTTTAAAGTCCTTCAGAAATTTATTGTCTAGATTCTACTCTTCATTCATCTTTTTCATTTTTTTAGATGCCCTGATTCAGGAAAAACAAAGCTTGCTTGCAGGCCTAAACTCGGCTCCCTGAATCAGATCCCTGAATTAACTTCAGGCACCACAGAATTAAGATTGTGTTAAATGTACAGGCAGCTTCTTTAAAGTGAGCTCAAGATAAGACCCTGAAGAGCCTCTGCACGAGTGGTACAGAGGCCCCAGACTCATGCTAATTCCTCACCAATGCTCAGCATGGTTCCAAAGAATGCTGAGCTGTCCACTGTTCATATAGCCAGTTGTCTCCTGGG
Organism: Mastomys natalensis; assembly: GCA_021653895.1. Classification (NCBI taxonomy): domain Eukaryota; kingdom Metazoa; phylum Chordata; class Mammalia; order Rodentia; family Muridae; genus Mastomys; species Mastomys natalensis. The sequence goes on from JAJTUV010000650.1 coordinate 75,085, forward strand.
AGGAAGGAGGGAAAGGGTGGAGGAGGAGAGAGACTGAAGGTTGGGTTGATGACCAATGGCCAGTGATTTCATGTCACACCCATAAAACCAATACATGGCCACATTTCAGCATGGGAGACTAGTGTATCCTAAGTGCTGTAACCCTCCATACCTGCCGTTACCATTTAGCACAATGCGGCTGACAGACTTATGCAATCTAAGCAGCAATTCCCAACTCCTATAACGCATAGGCCACCGACATTATTTATGCATTTTATCTGGCTCTGAGCAGAGGATATGGAGATGTCCATTTAATAATTTGGCTAGGCCTTATATGCCCATCTTTATTGCCATTGAGAACAGCAAATGATCATGTTCTCTCATAACTCTTTCAAAACTTCACTTAACTTCCTCCTGGGCTCTCAGAATGTTCCTCATAAGCATACATCACTTTGAATGGCAACCATTTGTTTATTTTTCCAAACTATAGTGTGTCCTCTTTGAGAGAAGGAACCTCATCTTATTTTGCTCAAATCCAATCTCTCCAAAGACTTGCAAATACCTGTTATCTTACTCTTCACTATCGTTGAGCTACATGAAAGAAATTGCCAATACATGTGTTTTAAAATCTAAAATTACCACAGTTTCAGATGTTTCAATAACACAGCTGTTAATTCTGAATAATGAGCACATTTTCTCTGGCTATAGAAATGCTAGCAGCCTTTTTGTCATTAAAGTAGATAAAATCTATCAACTTTACAGAACACACTGCTAGAGCTACTCAAGGTTAGATGGGTAAATGATTCTGGGGACGCTGCTAAAGATGTAGATTGATTGAACTTCAGGACTTAATAGCAGAACTGAAGACTGTCTTTCTCACAAGTTCCCAGCTGTTTTCTGGCATGTGGTTAGAATCCATGAAGCATAGAGGCACACCTTCAGAGTGCGTGGGTTCATGTCCCCAGCTCTGCCACTGGCAATCAAGGTGACCTAGGAGGGAGTTCATCTCCCCAAGCCTCAGTTTCTCTTTCTGTAAACTTGAACCATTATTAACTAAGTTCATACATGGTAAGTGCTTAGAATAGGCAGAAGACTGGCATGTATAGATTAACAGATATAAACTACTTTCCATACTAATATTTTCTGGAGTTGTAAGATGTTTTCCCAAGGGAATTATCTGAAAGGTAGACAAATGTTTACAGTGAATAGAAAGATGTTTACCACCAATTTATGCACCCTATCAGAACCTTGGAATATAACTTATGTTTAATAATAGGCCAAAAGTCAATTGTAGTGCATATAATGGAATCTGCTGTAAATGTCTACAACTTTTAATGGCCAAGATATAAAACAGAGAGAAAATGAGCTATAGAATAGCATTAGCCATTCTGGCTTTACAGTGATTTCCTTTTGCATGTGATAGTGTCACTATATCTGGCACAAAAGACCCAAAATATTTTTTAATGACCTGTAGCAGGAAATATTAGAAAAAAGGAGGCATCTGACTAGCTCTATGGCCCACTCTATGGCCATTTGTCTCAAAGAGCTCTCCAGCAGGACCGGAGCTCCCGAGCTGGTTTCACTGGGCTGCTCTCTCTAGCTTGCTCCAGTAGTAACCCGTCCCTGTGTTTCCAGCTCTGGTTCGCTCATTCCTGGAGCCGCTAGTTCCTTTACAGCCAGAACCACCTGGTTGTCAGAGGACTCACTTTCCTGTAACCCAGTAAAGTAAAACTCTAAAGCTTAAAGATTAACCAATGGATTTATATATGAGCAAATATTCAATACACAAGATGCCCACACAATTAAAATTGGTACCTAACCTTGATATGAATAACGACCTGAGACTGCTAGAGACACGAGGATGACATCAGCAGCCATCCTGCCTCCCCTCCTCCCCTCCTTCTCTCTCCTTGCATTTTTCTCTCCTCCCAACTCCTAGCTCCACCTCCTTCTTCCCTGTCCAATGACAGAACTCCGCTGCAAATACATTGGGCAGGAAATTGCTGCTACAATGACCAGGTGATTTCATTGCAGGTTTTGCTATCCCTATACTTTGTTTCTAACTTGCTAATTGTTCTGTATGAAGTATGAACAGTTTCTACATTCAAAGAAAAATAATTTCAAGCATGAATAAATTCTCAAAACAAACAAAAAACAAAAACAAAAAAGTCAAAGGCAAATGTTTACCTTCTGGGTATCCTGTGTCAAGGCTGTCCTAAGAACTTTGCAAATAAGAATTAGGGATCAGTGTATTTAATAATACAACAGTTAGTGCCAAGGTAATGACAGAAAAGGAAAAGAAGTACAGCCTTTGCTATTCCTGAGTGCAAATGAGATCGTTGGCCTTGCCAACAAAGAGTTAAATCACCAAAAGCAGCTGCCTCAATGGATGTCACTTAGACCCTGGGGACATGTGGAAATGAGGGAGCAGGACTCAGGGCCTTTCAGCTCAATGTGATGCCAGAAGAAGCTACATCATGCTGATACACATATCTAAGGAGATAGTTTTCAAATGACGGTCTTCAGTGATCTCAGTTCGATGGCACTATTAAATCTACATTTAGATTTTTGTTTAGAAGAGAGGGAAAGCATGTGAAATAGTACACAGAAAATCCAATCCATTATACCTTTACATGTATTCCCGTAGTACAGATTTTTTTCCCAATCTGAGCTAGCCCATTACATTTTAAGAAGAAATGCAGGAAAGGAAACATTCAGAAGTTTCATGCACAATCTATTTCATTTTAAAATTGCAGTGATAGTGGTCATTAGAACACAGCGCAGACTGAATGTCTTTTGATTTCCACAAAATGACTTGAGGATCATTTTCTTCCTGCTTCTGTGGGATATGGATGGACATGAGTTTGTCGTTCCATGGTCTAATAAAGTGTCTCATCTTAATTTTCATTGTGATTACCACTTTCTCACTCTGGCTTGGTTTTGCATATGACCAGTGGCTATTTTATTCTTTCCCTAATCCAGCAATCACAACCTGAAAACTACAAAGAAAGCATTTGGAGACTGATTACAAACCCCTTATCCCATTCTTTGAGTTAAAGAATGTTGAAAAATATTTATTATATTTGAGAAAAGGTGACCTCTAAAGCACAATGACCAAGAAAACATTATATGTGTATCCTTATTTTATCTCATCTTTACTTTACTTTTGTATGTTGTAGCACACTAATACATGGCTGAGTGTGTACTGGTACAGTAATCCCATGTGTGTTGTATGGTTGTCTGGTGCAGTGTGGTCATATGGGTATTGTATGATAATCTGGTTGTGGTAATCTGCTGTGGTAATCTGCTTTGGTAATTTGGTATGGTGTGGTAATCTGAGTATGCTGTGGTAATCTGGTGTGGTGGGGTAATCTGAGTATGGTAATCTGGTATGATGTGGTAATCTGGTATGGTATCTGGTGTGGTGTGATAATGGATGTGGTGGTGTATACCTGTAATCCCCGAACCAGGAAGATAGACTAAAGTGGATCCTTGGGGCTCAGATCCAGGAATCCAGGCTGATTCTGCAAACACCAGGTAAACGTTACACTGTCTCAAAAACCAATGTGAAGAGCAACTGAAGAAAAGACCTGAGGTTGACCTCTGGTCTCTACACATATGATGCACATTTAGATCTATGTAAGCCCACACATATATATCCCAATTTATGAACATGTATACACATAACCATAAAAAGTTGATGATAATCCCCATGCTCTATTGAATTAACCAATGGCAGCATATCATGCCCATATATTAACTTATCATTTTTATTAAGCCTCTGTATGTCCCATGTGCTGTATATCAGGACTCCTAAAGCCATGTTTTATACAATGGGGACAGTAGGGAACAGGAAAAGAATGCATTTATTTGTCCTTTTAGCTTTAAGACAGTATGATATACCAACATGACTAACTTCTTTTTCCTTTTTTTATTTGATATTTTATTTACATTTCAGATGTTATCCCCTTACCCCATTGCCCCACCCCTGCCCAGGAACCCCCTATCCCATTCCCCCTCCTCCTGCTTCTATGAGGATGTGACCCCACCTACTCCCCACCTCCCCACCCTCAAATTCCCCCACACTGGGACATCCAGACTTCATGGGACCAAGGACCTCCTCTCCCACCTATGCCCATCGAGGCCATCCTCCCTTACATACACAGCTGGAGCCATAGGTCCCTCTCTCAGTGCTCCCAGGCTGGCGGTTTAGACCCTGGGAGCTCTGGTTGGTTGGTATTGTTGCTCTCCTCATGGGGCCACAAACCCTTTCAGCTCCTTCAGTCTTCACTCTAACTCCTCTATTAGAAACCCCTTAATCAGTTCAATGGTTAGCTGTGAGCATTTGCCTCTGATGTCAAGCTCTGGCAGACCTCTAAGGAGACAGCTATATCAGGCTCCTGTCAGCATGCACTTCCTGACATCCATATCAGTGTCTACCTTTGGTGACTGCACATGGGATGGATACCCAGGTGGAATGGTCTCCAGATGGCCCCTCCTTAAGTTTCTGTCCCAAGCTTTGTCTCCATATTTGCTCCTGTGAGTATTTTGTTACTCCTTCTAAGAATGACTGAAGCACCCACACTTTGGTCTTCCTTCTTCATGAGCTTCATGTGGCCTGTGAGTTGGATCTTGGGTATTTCAAGCTTCTGGGCTAATATCCAATAATCAGTGAGCGAATACCAACCAACCTGACTAACTTAATTGTATCATGTTATATAATGATGTATTTCCTAAGAACTAGACTAGGCAAGAGGAAACTTGAGTTTTATTTTGATTTATATATTTTGGTTATGTCACTGTGCTCCAGGTATCTATTCTGACCAATTTTGAAGGAAATAAACAAACAGAAAAAAATCAAATGTTCCCAATGTTCCTGAAATAAGGGCATCACGGGACAAAACAAGTGTCTCTACAATGTTTACATTTCCTAGAGTTAAAGACCAAAATTTGCTGGATCATAAACATCTTCAGGACGATTGTTTTCTGGTTTGACAAAGATTCAGTGTGTGTTGCCATTCTTCGGAAGTAGAAACCATAAGACACCCTGAATCACGCTGAGCTTATTTCACAAAACACAACCAAAAAGAACAAAGCAGATCTCAAGGTTCATGTTCATCAGGATTACCAGCATAGTGAATAAAAGCAAACAGTCTAGGCACACACCAAATGGGCTGGATTGGCGCCTAGAAATTAGACCTAGGATTGTATTGCAGTGATTACTGTTCATCTCATGTAGAGACTATGGTTTGTCAATGGTTGGTGAGGTCTGTCAAGTAAGGCCAATCTGCCTGCCGGAGGCCACATAGGCAGTGATGGCAAGAAGCCCCTGCCGCAGAGAAGTCAGTCACTTCAGTGCTGTCTTCCCATGTAGCATTCAGGACATGTAAGTTTCAAACATGTTTTAAAAAATAGGATTTGTGTTTTTCTTTTTTGTTTTTTTACATTTTTGAAGCCATTGATCTATGATATGATATTTTTGTTATAGTAACTTATCAGCCTTGTCATGAAATGGATGACCTCACACCTTGATGGTTGGTTGTCTTCTGACCCTCTCCACTCATGTCCTCATGTAGGTTGTATCATAACCTGCAAACAGGATGCATACCCTTTCCTTCAAAGGCGTTATTTTTAAAATCTCTGCAAGTAAAGCTGCTAAACATGTATTATTTGCTTCATTCCCACACTTCTTTTCTGACAAATGGCTGTGAGACTTCTTTAAAAGTTAAAAGAAAGACCTATTAACACCAGACCTTCCATATCTGAACCCCTTAAAGAATGTTGTCACTAACAGAGAAAGTAAGGCCAGATTGAAAGGGAACTTCAGAGAAAGCTGGAAATGGGGTGAATGGCATGTGTGGTATTTCTCTCTCCTTCTGAGGCAGTAAAGCACCAGATGTCATACAACAAAGTCTGAGGGCACCATGTACCCTAATGGGCGTAGCCAGCCAGCATGCTCCGGCTTTACAAGGTTCTGGTGCTTATGAAAAGAAGCCACTTGGCACCATTAACTCCATATGTTAGATTTATGACTTCTCTTTTCAGCCTGTACTTGATTTATTTAAAGACTTGTAATGCTTGCCCTTGGTGCTATTAAAAGGGAATGTGTTAGTGGATAAGCTGTTTGCTCGGCCTCTAATTCAGGGGTTTGTCTCATAGGAGGTTGATTAGTATATGTTAATAATGGGTGTTAGCTGGTGACTTTCAATGGGTAGTTGTCATAGGAAAGACCAACTCAAGTTGATCTTCCTTGAATGAAATATGTAGTGTACATACACAGGGGCTTTGTTCTGTCACAGAGACAACCAGGAAACAATCAATGGGAAGGGCAATCCAGAGCATAGCTATAATCACACAGTGGCCAGAAGTCAGAGAAATGAAAGGAAAACCTTGGTTCAGGTCTCGTGATGCAGAGCTGACAATTACTGAAGGCTTATCAATTTCACTCATCCTACCTTTTCAAATTGTCTGTGTCCTGGGTATATGTGGGATTATCCACATGCACAGGGCATTCCTCTGTGCTCCTCCCTTTTGGCTCTGTCACTGAACTCATCTTCCCCACCCCCACCTGCTGCTTAGTTTGTCTCTAAGCCCTGGGCTCTGTCTGAGAGACCAATCATTATCGTGGCTCTGGCTGCTGCCTGTGATATGATAACCCCCGAGCCTTCATTTCCAGCCCTGGCTTCTTCCCTTAACTTCAGTCCCATATGTCCAATTGGCTGCTAGACATTTCTATGTGGAGGCTGTATGCCAACTTCTCTAAAATGGTTCACCCTTTATCCTGCACATAACCTTTTCTGCTGTTTCCCTCTCCTCACTCATTTAAAGGAACCCAGCCCCCTGCAGCATCCACACCTCTTTCATTTGTCTTGGTTTAGCAACTCAAGTCTCATAGCTCTTTTCATACTTCACTCCCTTGGTTGGTTCGTTCTCTCTCTCTCTCTCTCTCTCTCCTCTCTCTCTCTCTCCTTCTCTCTCTCTCCTCTCTCTCTCTCTTTCTCTCTCTTTCTCTCCCCTTTGTCCCTCCCTCCCTCTCTCTCTTCCTCCCTCTCTCCCTCTCCCTCCCTCCCTCCTTCTTTCTTTGCTCATTTTATGCCTCTATCACAATAATCCCTTGGTACTTTCTTTGCCTCTAGTATCTAGACACTCTGCTTTAGTTTGCTATGCACATCAATACCAGATTAGCTTTCCTAAGGTGCTGGTCATTACACTTTTCTGACATCCAAATACTTTGGAGGTCTGTAACATCTCAAAAATCAAATCCAAACTCATTTGTCAGACATCCAAGGTACTCAGCAAGCTGGCTCTCTGCAACTCTTTTCCTTTCCCATCTTAACTCTCTTGTTGTTGTAGTTTTCCACTTCAAAACACTAGAGATCACAGTGTTTGTCTTTTACAAGGAACCCGAAGAAATATTCAAAGGCTACAAAGAAATAACAGCTGTTTGGGAGATAAAAATGCTAATGGCCCTTATTTGGTCATTATGCATTTTATATATATGGATCAAATTATCACAAACTCCTCCATAAATAGTAAAGTTTTGCGTGCTAATTAAAAGTTGTAAAAAGCAAATATCTGTTTAGTTAGTGTATACCATGACATGCTCACACCCATTCACTTCATCCATACCCATTCGGGACACAACCCTTCGTTCTGCCCTCCTCTCTGAATTGCTCCTACTCTCCTACCCCTCTTTCTACAGCTCCATCTCAATTGTTGGCTAAACATACCCATAAAGGCATCCCTCTCCAACAACAACCTTCCTTGTCCAGTTCTTCATCAGCCCTTTTTAAGTTGAAGCTCACTTTTCCGTTACATTATATACCTTTCACGGGACTTCATGAACAATAAATGCCCAAAAAAGATTTATTGTTTTGATTAAACTTGGAGATAATCCTGTTGTCTTCATGAGTCTCTTTTCAACTTGCCAACAACAATTAAAATAGGGAAGGAGGATGACAGCTGTAATAGACTTCATTACTTCACCTCTACCTAAGCGTCAAATGGTATGATAGTTGAGTGACTTTAACCCTCAACTACTAATGTTTGGATAATGAGAAAAAAAGAAACTTGAGGACAGAGAAAGATAATCAGTAATTATAATGATGGAGAAAGTAGACATATAGCAAGCTCTCTGACTTTGCAGTCTTGTAGAATACCTTTCAAGAAACTCTGTAACAGATACATATGTTTATATGTGTGTGTGTGTGTGTGTGTGTGATGTATGTATGTATGTATGTATGTATCACTCACCACACTGGGCCCTAAATTCCAGCCTCACATCCAGGTAAATGAGCCAACAGGCAAGGCAGACTTAGCAAATATTCTTCAGATTTGGCAAATTCAGTGCTTCTAAGTAATATCTAAAAGAATATGTTTTGAACTCCTTTTTCAGTATAATAATTTCTTTAACTTCTTAAACATCAAAGAAAAACATAATTATGCTTTAAAGCCTAAAGCCTTTACATAAGTTTCTGCATAGGTACATAAATAGAATTATACCAACCAGACATAAATTGGATTTAAAACATTTTTATTGAATTGAAAGATCCTTAAGAGGTTGTTAAACATTTTAGAAAATGGTGGACCTGGGCTCCTTTAAGACTGCTAGAAGTCTCCCTACTTTCATGCTTATTGTTTTATCCCCAAACACAAACACAACAATCACATGCCTTTTATAAAAGACTAAAATGCTTCAAAAGTATCACATTAAAAATGAAAGTTCCCCATCATCCTACTCCCAAAAGGTCACCATTGTTATCCACATGGTACATCTTGATGCTTTAAAAATGTAATTCTGTTGGGTTGATATAATGTCAGTGTAGCTCCTTGGAAGGCAAGAGAATAGAATGAACACTGCATGTTCCTGCCTTTTGGTGTTACAGATGCAACCACAAAGGAGTTCATCTCCTAAAACCTGCTCCTACGAATATTACTCCAACCAGGTCTGTATCAATACATCCAATTGACTGTATACCTGCTGAACTCTTCAGCAAACCAGTTGTCACCATGCCTTCCAGATCTGGTGACCATCAGAACATGGTCACCTCACTCCCAGCTCCTCTCCGTGATCACAACGCTCTGTATGTTCCCTCTCTAACTGCCTTTGTGTTATAAGTACACTTTGTAGTACATGTACACTCCACATTAGCTGCCTATCATAAGGAAATTTGGGGAGTAGCTCTAGGTTTGTCTAGGTAGTTCCAGGAAAGACTTTGGGGGTTAGCTCAGTGGTAGAGCATTTTTTTGCTTAGCATGCATAAGGCTTGTAGTACATATCCCTCTTATTTTAGTACAATTACATCTTAGATTTTTTATCACATCTAACACATCATTATTAATCTAATATTTACAAATTTCATAGGAGTCTTTGAAGAGGTCATTATTCACCCTACCACACTGCTGAACTATCATGGCTTAGTATATATCCAACCCAACATAGTTATATTTTTAAAGCATCAAGATGTACCATGTGGATAACAATGGTGACCTCTTGGGAGTGGAATGCTGGGGAACTTTCATTTTTAATGTGATACTTTTGAAGCATTTTAGTCTTTTATAAGAGGCATGTGATTGTTGTGTTTGTGTTTGGGGATAAAACAATAAGTGTAAAAGTGGGGGAGACTTCTAGAAGTCTTAAAGAAGCCAACAAGCCAGGTGGCTCTCTACTCTGTATTCCATGGCACTAATTCCCACTCTCCCTTTCATCTAGTTCAGCTGCTCCCCTTCACTCATCTGTGTAAGTTGGAATGAAAACACACATAAGGTAGTTAGAACCAACTCTGATTTGCTCACCTTCAAAGCCCCGTAGCTCCCTCTGCTCCCTCTGTTTGCAGGCTGGTTTTCCTAATTAATTCTTTAACCTTCTTCAAAGGCTAGAGAAGTTTCCAGAAGGAAAGGGGCAAGGAGAACAGGTAGTTTTCTTTTCTGGCCTGGTCTCTGAGGTCTTTTCCACTTTATTGCTGAATTTCTTCTCCCTCTCAGCAACAGCAGCAATATCTCACTAGCATCCAAGAGATATGTTTCTCACTGTCTGTGGAGGTTTGTCTTGGCTATGTGTCACTGGGTCACTTTCTTGACTGATGCCTTTGCATGCAGGTGTTGGCTTTTTCAAATATTCTGATGAGCAAGCTGGAAAAAATGGCCTATCCCTCCAAAAATCTTAGAGCTAATGTTTCCTCTTTTTACCCCACTGTGTCGTTAGAGCCCAATCACCAAGGCAAAACATATACCCTTCCTAGGAATTAACTATCTGCTCTCTTTCTTTAGCATCCATTTTTAAATAATGCTTTTAAAGGTCTAAAGATTCCATATGTCAGATAAGGAAAACAGATGTTTGAAATTGAACTAGAGGAGACAGCGTTACCACAGAGTACAAATTCATAAACTGAAAACTATTGTGTCATGTCTCTCTGTCTATGCCAGTAAAGGTGTTTGTAGTTGTGTGGCAGAGGACATTTTCCATTGTTGTGGTGAAATGGCCAAGTGCCTTTACATGTATATGTAATCAGGCATTTAATTAGGGCAGCTTGGCTTGGCCTGCTCCTTAGCACACTGACTGTTCTGTTTAACTATGGAGAGAAACACAGCTGCTATGGGATATGGCTGGAATACTCTAGAAAAGCGGGAAAATTTCCAATAAAATCTTCCTTGGGAGCTGGGGAGATGGGACAGTGGCAAAGTTCTTGCTGCACAAGCCTGAGGACCTGAGTTGAGATCCCCAGCACCCTCCTAAAACCAGATGTGCCTATGGTTTCAGTGCTGGTAGCAGAAACAGGCAGATCTCAAGGGCCTGCTAGCTTGTTGAAGGTTCTCTGACCAGCTAGTCTATATGAAACTGTAAGTTCCAGATTCAGTAAGACACAGCATCTCAAAAAATAAGATGAGACTCAAAGTTGACATCTGGCTTCTGCACAGGCAAGCTCACTCACATACCAAACACATTCACATACCACACACACACACACAGACACACACAGACACACACAGACACAACACACACAGACAGACACACACACACAGACACACGCACACACACACACAGACACAGACACACACGGAGACACACACACTCACACATACACACCTTCCTATCATTCACAGTGTAGGGAATGACTAGTTTTCCATGAGAACAAAAGCTATCAAAGATTAGAGCCTTCAAAGAAGGGGGATGAGAATCCCCTAAGTAAATGAATTGAAGAAAACATGGAGTGAAGCTTCTCAGACTTCACTTGTAAATCACCTGCAAGGCAGGGAGTGGGGAATTCTTGATAGAATGTATACTCTATTCCATTTAGGCTGGCTGGGGGCTGAGATCCTGCTTTTCTACCCCTGATCCCCAAGACTGCCACCCCTGCATCTGTCTTATAAACTAACAAGGCTGGTAACTAAGGACAAAATTATATTTCAATTTCTCCAAAGTTACTTCTATTGTGAGGGAAAAACTCCATAGCTTGGTCTTTGGCTGGTCATGATCACAATGCCTTCTAATTGGTACCATATAATATATAGATAGGTATTTTGGATATTTTGATCTTTTTCCTTGGTTCTTCATTTTTTAAAAGATTCGTGTGTGTGTGTGTGTGTGTGTGTGTGTACTTGCCTGTATGAATTTATGTGAACAACATGTGTGGTGGTTTGAATGAGCATGGCTCCATAGGCTCAAATGTTTGAATCCTTGGTCCCCAGTTGATGGAACTATTTAGGAAGGATTAGGAGGTGGGGCCTTAGAGGAAGTGTGTCACTGGTGTCAGGCTTTGAGGCTTTCAAATCTTAGGTGATTCCCAGCATGTCCACCCCCCTTTCACTAGGAGATCAGATGTGAGCTCCTAGCTACTGCACCAAGTGTCTGTCTGCTCCCTGCCCTGATGTGAAATAGCCTTACCCTCTGGCACACCAAGCCTCTTTAAACTGTTTCTTCTATAAGTTGCCTTGATCATGGTATCTTTTCACAGCAATAGAAAAGTACCTAAGACTGCACATATGCAGGTGCCAGCAGAGGCCAGAAAAGGGAAGAGTTACAGGCAGTGGTGAGCTGCCACATGGACGATGGGAACCAAATGTGTCTTCTGCAACAGTAAGAGCTCTTAGATACCAAGCTGAGGTCTTTTTCCATCAGGGGAGCACATAAGCTAGAGGTTGAGTTTATCATCAATGCTGATTATTTTATCAACCATACCTACATAGTGAAGTTTCCATAGGAACCCCTAAGTGGCTGGAGAGCTTGCAGGTCAGGGAGCACCTGAAGGAATTCAGAAGTTGCACAAAGACATAGAAGCTCTGCAATCCTCACTGACCCTTCAATGACCATTCCTGTTTTTTGATTTTTGGCTTTCTATCTCACTCATCCTAAATTGAATGTTTTATAATGTCACTTTCTGAGCCTTGAACTAGTCTAGCAAATAACTAAACCTGAGAAGGGTGTCATGAAATCTCTGATTATAAGCAGTCAGAAGTACGAGAAAGTCAGGAGTTGCTACTGGCACCTGAAGAAACAGCAGGCTTGCAGGAGTGGTCACAAGTATTTCAACAGAGGTCAGGTGCCAGGTTCAATTTTTGGTAACTTAATGAGGATTTAATTTGGAGAAGGAGTCTTCCCACACCTCCCCCTTAGCCCTTTAGTTATTTGATTTAGTCATGGCTTTAACAAGCACATGGATTTTAAGATTCCCAAATGATACTGTGGAGTGAGTCATCATGGGTAGGAAGGATCCAAGCAGGGCTAGTGCTAGTGTATATGAAGTGTTCAGCCAACGTGTCTGTAATTGAATAGTATGGCTCCTCTGCTTCTAAAGTCTGTTTCTAGTCAGCCCACTCTAAGAGCTATACTTTAACCAGTCAGATAAACAGTACTACAGAATAAAGGCAGAGCTTAGGTTGGGCTAGGATTAGGATACCAAAGACCCATCTGTTCTTTGGGGAATCATGACTGCCCAACTATCATTAGCTCATGATTCTAGCCTGCCACCCAACTCCCTGCACGTAGAGGAATAATTTCCTGTTTCAATTACTCCCCCGGCTTCTGGTACCCTCCATCTTGTGTGTCTTTAGAGGCAGTCTGTGATCAGATCATGGCTAACTAGTACATCATCACCTTCTGTGAAGTGTTTTGTTTATATAAAATAAACATTACTATTGTCAAAATTCAAATTTAAAGATAGTTTGAATATTCTGATGACAAACTTTCAGTGAGCCTCATTTCTGGGCAAGACCTTGAGATTTTCAACAATGTTTTTATATTAGTTCTGATATTAGGTATTTGAATTTGGAGCTGCATAAAGCTAGGGTTGAGTTTGACTTGTAGCATGCTGTTTTAACAGTTGCCAGCACACCTATGTTGCAACTAGTTCCTGACCAGATGAAGAACAGCAGAGAGTAAACAGCAACTGAGCGCAACTATGACGCAGGAGTGGACACAGAAGTTAATTTAATCCAAAAAACTGAAGTAGCTTTCCACTATTCACAAACTGCAAAACCAGTCTTCTCTTGGAGTTAAGAAAAATAAATGAAGTCATTAAGAGGCAGGGCAGAACTTCAGAAAGTTTCATAAAGTCCGGTTCCCATGATGGAAATTGGTGACTTAAACCCAGTAACTCTGACACAGTGTGTGCACTTTCCCCAGGCTGACTCTAAAGAACCACTTACACAAATATAATATAATGAGCCACTTATATCTACTTATGGTATGAGAGCCTGCCTGTGACAGGTCCCACCAAGCTTAAACTGTAGAAAAGCATAGAAAGGTTTTTTTTTTTCTCTGCTTAATAAAAGCACACCTAGGAGCTGAGCTCATGAGATAAGTGGCTTATTAGAACCCCTAAAATTTGAAACAAGGATACCTTAGCCATACAATTGGAATGATTCACATGTTACACCTTAGCTATGTGGTCCAAAATCACCCTCTAAGGCAGCCTCTCTCTGTTCAAGCTCTTTTCCTTAACTAAGACAGAACTCTATGTGCCTTTGGATGATTGAAATGATCTGTATGGTTTTGAAGACCTAGGTGTCTCTGGGAAAGAAGCAGGTTTCTCAAATGGGTTTACACTTGCAGAAGGCTTTCTCAGTATCCTGACCCTCTGTCCAAGCGTCCAAACATATGATTCTTTTTGGAGCTTTTAGACGGAAATTTCGTCCTTTCCTGGTACTCATGATCCCGGTTAATATGAGAGGTTGCTCCTTAGTTCATCCTTATCTTGCTGCTCTCTAGAAAGATGCTGTCCTACACAGTGAGAGATTGAAAATACATTCCCCCAAAGGGGCTGTTAGTAGCAGATGGAGTAGAGGTAAAAGTTCTAATGCATATATGGATCTGAGCTCCAGTATCCAGTGGTTTTGATTCCAAAATCTAAGACACCACTGTGAATCTGATCACAGCTGCTTTTTGTTTTTGTTTTGGTTTGTTTGTTTTTTTGAGTAACCAGGCTATTGATATACTATGAATGATGATGGCACCAGACTCCCCTAGTGTTAACTACTACTTCCTGCCTAATATCAGAACAGGCAGCTGAGTGGCTCATCACAGGCTCCCATTCTTAATCCCCAGCTTTCTAGCATGGCCTCTAACATCTGCTCCTGAGAATGGTCTATGAGATGTGCACATCTGTCTTTCAACCGTATCTATTCTGTACGTACATACAAACACACTGTTGTTGGAGACACGCCTCCCAACTGCCAACCAGAAATCTTCTCAGGCTTTCAGTGAGCTGATACAGAAGGACAAGAGGAAGGGAGAAGGCCACTACTCAGACTGTATTGATGTGGCTTGATCATTAACCAAATCAGGGTTTCACTCCTACATCCTGTGGTCCTGGAAATGAGTACTGTGATAATCTGCCAGTTTCACAGCCTTCAAAGAAACCCCTTGATGAGTCTGATCTTTTCTGCACTATTTACCAGATAGTCTAGGTTTTCTAGCAAATTAACATTTGAATTGTGTATTTGATATGGACTTAATGTTTTTAAGTAACAGAGACTAATTCCAGCAGCTTTAGCCTAAAAAGGATAAGTAGTTGCACGGACTCAGGCTAGGCTCTTAAGACATAGGGACAGGGTGGTGTTTCCCCTTGATCTCTGTTCTTCTAAACTTTCCTTGCAATTTCTTTGTATCTCAGTTCCAATCTGGGATTTTAAGCAGAAAGAATCTAGTTTCTGTCTGTTCATGTTTCAGTCATTTAAGGACAGGGACCATTTCAGGGAACACAAACCAGACCCTTGACACTCAGCCCTGAGGTTAGGAGCTCTGGGCTCCAAATGCATACCTGCCATCAGACTGGCTTTATATTTACTGAATAGCAATCACAACCAATGACAAGCGAGGATTCATATAAGATGATTCATATGTTTTGAAGATAGAAAACTAATCTTGAAAATAAACCCTTTCATTCTGGAAATAAATTCCCTGGATTCCTTATAGATACGTAAAATATGGGGTGCTTATCAGTCACTCTAGTAGTTTAGAAAGACCTTTGTTTCTTTTCCCTGCTAAAGCAGCACAGGACCATGAGGACTTGGATTCAGGCTAAGGTGTTCCTTGTGTCTTCATGATGAGAAGTATCCACTGGATATGATATTCTTGAATAAGTCACTGAGATGTCATCTGAACTCAGTGCAGTGACAGTGTGATCCTGACAGCAAACACATAGACATTGTTTGGTGTTTGCCCATAGTCTCTGAGAAATGCAGAGATGACTGTCCAAACCTGAGGCTTAAGGAGAATCAGAAGAGTCTTAGGTGGCAGGGAAGATTGGGAGCCACAGAACTGTAAGCAACTACAGAGCCAGATTTAACCTCTGTAATCTTCCAAGGCAGAAGTCAGAACATTCCACACTCTGAACAGAGTACAAGAAGAGCTCATAAGCCAGCCTTCTCCGCTGACCACTTCTAAATTTGGTCCTTGCCACAGTCACACACACATTCCTAAGTTGTAGTTTGGGTCTGTGGGGAAAAACCTTTCAAAGCCTTTCCATTTCTGCTGCTATAGAAGGCATCAGAACCTCTGCTCAGAACTCCCACTAGTTCTTGGCTATGTTGGTGCCAGGGGCTGGGGTGGTTAAGTCAAATGCAGTTTAGCAAAGTGATATAATCACATAATCACCAGACTAGAGCGTTTGTGTGAAGCCATTGTTGGGTAGAGGACACTTGCACTCTCTTGTTCTTTATGACTCTGAGATAAATTCTCTAATGTGCAACACCATATCCTATCCATGAAAGTTTATCTCTTTAAAGCTAAGAAATAATTATAATAAAAATTCAGATGGAAATGTTTTAACTTTTATTTATTTTATGAGACAAGGTCCCACCATTACATACACTGCCTGCCTGTAACTTGAGATAGAGCAGGCTGGCCTTGAGCTTGCGGTAGTTCTTCTGCCTCCACCTCCCAGGTGATGACACTACTCTCAGCTCAGATTTTAATATTATATTTTACCCATTTGTTATATATCGAACCAAGTGCTTTATGAATGCACAAGTTTCTAAAATGATGCAACTTCAGTTCAGAAATATTTTATACCTTATTTCTGGGGAGATGGCTCAGGAAATTAAGGCACTAACATTACAGGCCTAAGAACCTGAGTCTAGATGTTCAGAATCTTGAACAAAAGCAAGATTACACAAATCTGTAATCCCACCATTCCTATGACAAGATGGGAGACAGAGACAGGGGAACTGCCTGACACATGCTGCCAGCTACCTCAATAGGGGCAGAAGCAAACAACAAAAGACCCAGACAAGGTCAAAAGTGAGGACCGACACCCACAGTGGTCCTCCAACTCCTGTGGACTGTAGAGCCTACATTTGCCACTCATACCCCATAATGTGCACGTGACAACACACACGCACACTAAAAAATAGATAAACAACTTGATCTACAAGAGCTTAAAACTACAACCATCAAGTTCCAGCAGTAAATTGCACCTGAGCTTCCTGTTGTATTTTCATAATCAGCACAAAGCCAGCCTGTGATAAACATGTAAAGAAGAGTCATGTAAAGATTTCTCTAGTTTCTAACTTCCTGCTCTCCAGAATGCTATGCTTCATCTGAGATTACATTGGATAAAGCAATAACTGCATCAATGTCCATCGTATGTGACAGAAATAATTATAGTTGATAATCTGATAATGTGCATGCAGATACCCCCTTTCCCCTACTTGGTAATAGTTCAACCTCTCAACTATACAATGATATGGATGCCATAGGATGTTGACAAAAACAGTAACTTGAAGTTTGACCACTTTTCAGGATAGCATGTGGTGTTAAAACTACTCTTCTGTGATTTGGGATGTTGGTAGCAGTAACTAACCCTCAGCTCTCAGGACTCAGCCACTGCTAAGGGAAAATCAATAACCAATACCCTCTCAACATAATGGGTGCCACGCCTTGATGTGTGATGCAATCATGTAAAATGAATGAGGTTTCTGCTTGCAGTATTTGATGGCTCTGTCAGGATACATTCCTGCTGGACACTGAGGAGCTTCTACAGCCTCCCAGCGAGTATCTATTGTTATCTGTTTCTGGCAAAGGAAGGTCACATGGTTTGGTGGTTTGAATATGCTTGTCCACACCACTATTAGGAGGTGCGGCCTTGTTAAGGAAGTGTGTCACTGTGGTGTGGGCTTTGAGACCTTCTTCGTAACTTTTGAGAAAGCAGTCTTCTGTTTGCCTTCAGAACAAAATGTAGAATTCTCAGCTCCTCCAGAGCCATGCCTTCCTGGATGCTGCCATGCCTCCTGCCATGATGATAATGGACTGAACCTCAGAACCTGTATGCCAGCTTCAATTAAATGTAGTCCTTGATAAGAGTTGTCTTGGTCATAGTGTCTGTTCACAGCAATGAAAATCCTAATTAAGACAGAAGTTGGTACCAGGAACTGGGATATTGCTGTGATAGGTCTGACTATGGTTTTGTTTGGAAGATTGTGGATTTGGGGACTTTGGCTTTGGAAAGCAATGGAATGCTTTAAGTGGGGCTTAATGGAATATGGAAGACATTAGTGCTAAGGGTGACTTGAACTCTGGAGATCATTCTTTTGATGTTTTGGTGAAGAATGTCACTGTTTTGTTTGTTTTGTTTTTGTTTAATTTTTGTTGTTGTTGTTGTTGTTTTGTTTTTGCCCTTGTTCAGAGTCTGCCTGAGGCTAAGGTGAAGAGAATCAAATTAATTTAATTGACAAAGGAGGTCTCAAAACAATCCAGTTTAGACTCTGTGCTGTGGTTTAGGCTCATGAAGAACATTTTGATGAAGCATAGCAAGATTAAAAAGAAAAAGTACAAAATGTATATTTCAATTAATAAATGAGAACACATGAGGAAGTGAAATGGAGCTGAGTCCTGTGTTTACAGAAATAAACAAATTAAGGATCGTTTGTGTTTGCAGTTGAACAAGGAATGGGTATAAAGGCATTTAATCCCAGCACTCAGGAGACAGACATGCAGATCTTGAAGTTCAAGGTCAATCTATAGAGCAAGTTCCAGGACATCCAAGTTCAGGCAGTAAAGGAGTTAGAAAACAGAAAGTTGATGACAAGATAATAAAAGAAGTGGGTCCATGTTCCAGCTCCAGTAAGTAGCAGAACTCAGCAGCTTCGGCCATGTGGCTCTAACTTTAGAGCCAAGAATAGAAGGGACTATTGGGACAATAGGTGCTGGTTGGCTGGAGCTAAGAAATTAGTGGTGATTAAGAAGAGACTGGCATCACTGAAGTGAAATCTTCTGGGAAGTATTTTCTGAGAGCACAAAGAAGCTGTATTTTAGAGATGGCCATGGTTGTATATACCTTGTGTTTCAGCTGGACTTGGTAATGTGTAATAACCCAGGTTGTACTACTGGTTTTGAAGGTATAAAGGAGTCATAGAGAGCAGCTGAGGCTTGGCACTGTGAAAGGCCAGGGAAGGCCATTGGTGAAGGTGCAGCCTCAGTTACAGTTGACAGCCCAGGACTGAAGAGGTCATGCAAAGAAATTGAAGCTTGACACCATAAAAGGAGTCTATGAGAGGCTATTGGTAAAGCCTAGCTGCAGTGAAAAGCTCTAGAACATTGCATATGCCAGGACCACGGGATGATCACCAAGAACAGCAGTAGCAATGGAATAGAGTTAACCAGATCCTAGAGTGCTACATGTTGCAGAGCTAAAAGTGTGACCCCAAGCCTTTTGGAGGAGCCCAGAAGATCATGTGTGGATCCCAGACACCAGAACATGAAGCTATAATGCTGAAGTTGCCTTGGAGATCCCAAGACATTAAAGATGCCAAAGCCATGGGATATCTGCTGAGGATAGCTGCTAACAGGGGTTGGAACCAGCCCAAGAGAAAGAAGTTTGTTGCAGTCAACAAAGCTGAAAAGAGTTGGACATCAGACATGGAGATATACAGAGTTTGGAGTTTGTCCAGCTGGTTTTTGGTCTTGCTTTGGTTCAGTATTTCCTTACTATGACATTTTGGAATGGTAATGTATAGCCTGTGATGTTACAGGTATGCAATCTGCTTTTTGATTTTGATTTTATAGGAAATTACAGTTCTGTGATTGGTTGAGACTCAAAAGAAACTTTGAACTTTGGACTTTTAATATTGTTGAGACTGTTACAGACTATGGGACTTTTGAAGTTGGTCTAAATGTATTTTGCATTATTCTTTGGCTAGATATGACCCCCATAGACTCATGTGTTTGAACAAGCCTATGGGGCCTAGGGAGTGAAATGTGATGAATATCCTTGTCTCAGGGAGTAACACTATTAGGAAGTGTGGAGTACCTTGTTGGAGTAGTTGTGGCCTTGTTGGAGGAGAGGTGTCACTGTGAGTGTGGGCTTTAAGACACCTCCTCCTAGCTGCCTGAGCAGTCAGTCTTCTCCGATTTGTCTTTGGAACAAGATGTAGAATTCTCAGCTCCTCCAGACCCATGCCTGTCTGGATGTTACCATGCTTCCTGCCATGATGATAATGGACTGAACCTCAGAACCTGTAAGCCAGCTCCAATTAAATGTTATCCATTATAAGAGTTGCCTTGGTCATGGCATTTCTTCAGTGAAATGAAAACACTAATAGACACATGGAGAATATGAATTAGTCATCACAAACCCCAAATTAAGAGTCATCATTTTGCTTGAGTGTCAGCGTGAAGCTATTGGAAATACCAACATAAGGTCATTAGTTCTGGGCTAAATTTTTCCTAGAGAACAATATATAAAATTGACTTCCCCTAAAGCAAAAATTTTATATGTTCTCCTGTCAATGTGTCTAGTTGAAGTTTACTTTCGGCAAACCTCAACCAAAGTTGCTAAAAGGAAAAATGGAGACAGATGATCCTTGCTATAAAAAAATCATCTGAAGGAGAAAAGTGCTTCCACCTTGCCCATTCATTCATTAGAGCCTTGGAATTCAGGCTCAAATGATTCATCTGTCTCTTAAGGCATAACAAAAAATTACAGTATACATCACAACCCAAGTCTCTTACAAACCAGACAGATGCAAAGCCTTTCTATGTTACTGTTCAGAGAAAGATCAGCCAGGGATTGCTACAAGAACTGGTTGTATTGATTAAGAACAATGACTTACATTAGCTGAGCAAATACAGTTTGGAGTCAATTGCTGGAGAGTAGTAGTTCTTTCAAGGTTCATTAACTGCCTAGTATTTATCAAAGACTGTGTGTGCTATTCATCTTTAACCATGATTCTTCAGTAAAGTACTTGAAGCAAATATATAGAAATCTGGCTCTAGAGACTGACAAAGACATCCCAGCTTCAGGTCTGTAAATAAAAGGTCCATTGAAGAATTGAGAGTAGATTTTTTAAAATGTTGTTTAGAGAACTTCATAAGAAAAACATTGTTTTTACAAACCTCATGAGTATACGAGCCAAATATAATATTTACATCCGAGATTGATAGGATCCTTCTGGTTCTGATGAATTTTAAACACCTGTGTTATGAACAGGCAAACCCATGCAAACTTTTTCATACAATTTGAGAGGGTGTGAAAAATCTTCAAAGTTAATACATTGTAGTCAAGAATGTAAATTTCACTTTCATTTTTGGATACAAGAATACTTGGACTTTGAATTATATATACACATGACTTATTTATCTGTTTTTTTTTCCTTAACCATATTTTCTGCTACCTAAGCACAAGTGCCCAGAGCATGATGATATAACATTAAAGAAGAGTCATTTTGGCAATATGGCATGTGATACATACCATGTCCCCTTCCTTTCTACTACATAGATATTTATACTACTCACACTGTATAGGTCACATGAAAAAGTTTCTGGTCTCTTATATGGTTGCATCTAGAGACTTATATAAATCTGTATTTAGAAAACAGAAAGATATTAGACTAGAATATAGAATTAAAAATTTGAGGTATCATTTTTTGCTTTTACCAACTAATTTTGTCATGACATCTGTTGGTTAAAATAGCTTGTGTGGCTGCCATTTCCTTTCCTGGGCAGGGGACATTTATCTTGTGCTTCCTGGATGAAACAAAGGGCTAATAAAATCCTCATCTGTCTTCAGAAATTCACAAATCCATTCAGAAAGAGATCTGTCTATGATACAGACAGTAAAATTGTAAAATGCTGGATTACTCATTCTAGGTACAGAATAGAGGCAAACCTGTTCATATGTACTAATACTGATACCATGTATAAAATGAGTGCAGGTGAAACTTCTCAGGCTGTGCTTCCAAGCTTATGTGAGCAAAACCACAGTTTTATTACACATATTAACATCTCAGAAAGGACACCAGAGAGACTACAACAAGCAGATCAATGGGTTTCCTGGAAACCAAGGATCTCTAAAGTTAGATGTGATATGTGTGAATGATGCAGTGCTGCATAGAGTCTCCTGGATGGCAATCTCCAGGAACTGCTAAAATGTACTGAGCCCCAACTCTCTCCTATGAAATCAAGTATTTTGGATTGCAGACCTGGATCACTGCACTTTTATAGCAGGTTATTTTTATGTGCAGGACATAAGGTATGAAAATCTCCATCTACACAGATATGATCAAAAGGAAAGGCATCCGTCACTCAGACAGATAAATAATAAATTGCTTTGGGTCTTTGGGTTCAACCTCAGACTTTGACAACTTAAAAATGTGTTCCAAGAATCTGTGTACAATGACAGGTTTACGTTTGCAGGACCCAATAGAATGGGCAGCTGATGTTTATGATATTGTCATTCCGGAGCCCATTAGGATGTGCTAAGTATATATTTATCTAATAACCATCATTCAAATGATACAAGCTCTTTCATGTACATGTGGATAGATAACTTTGTGTTTATTAAAAAGTAGAAACAGTGGAGGCATTCTACCAGGGATTCCATAGAAATAAAGCAAGAGAAAAATAATGATGCAAATAAGTTCACCCTATTTCCCATGACTGCGTTCTCCGGAGTAGAACCTTGAAGGCAGTTCCTAATAAAAAATTTCTATTTATTTTTCCTCAGAAAAAAATCAAAAATGTTCTCTTAAAAGAAATAAAAAGAAGAAAGTTTACTTTTATTAAATTTCTCTTAAGACCATGATCCATTGCTTAATCACTTATTTAACACTAAAAATAATAAGAATTGTGAGACAACTTTGAGTTCTTTTCATAGACAAGAAACTAAAGCTGAAAAAACACTTGGATGACTTCCTTAAACTCTTATGGTTTAGCTGTTAAGGGACAAAGCCTGAACTTTAACTATCCTGTTCTGTGTTGCTCTACCTGTCTAAGCACAGCAAAATATCTAGTCAGTCTCTCTCCCCCTCCCTCTCCCTCTCCCTCTCCTTCTCCCTCTCCCTCTCCCTCTCCCTCTCCCTCTCCCTCTCCCTCTCCCTCCCTCTCCCTCCTCCCTCTCCTCCCCCTCCCTCTTTCTTTTTCTCCAGTATTACAGGCAACATACCCAGCTGGCTGAGGTCTGCTGACCCACCAGTGTCACACTTGCAGTGGCTGTCATAATTCCACAAAATAGAACGGAGCAGTGCTTATCAAGGTAGATTCTGGTTGGACAGTGACTGGTAGCCACAAAGTTCTTACCCTGTATACTAAGACTGTCTCCTTAGTTGCAAAATCAGAATATCACCTATCTCCTGGAATGGTGTAGATCTCGTGTGTGTGTGTGTTGTGTGTGTGTGTGTGTGTGTGTGTGAATAGTTGTCTTCTATATGCCCCATTCTGGTCTTGAACTCACAATCCTCATGCCTCAGCTTTCTGAGATTATTATGAGAATAGACTAGCACGTTCAGCTTGTATAAATAAATTTGTTAACAAAATACCCCAGTTTATCTATTCAGGGAAGTAAGCTCCATGAACATATCCAGTTACTGAACTGTCACCATGACCTTGCCACTCTAAAGTTTTTTCTCTAGTGGATCTTCTTCAGTCTAACTCTCATTTTGACAACTGATCATTGGCTTTCTGCCCCAATAGGTTTGCCTTTTCAAAAACCATCCTATAAATGGGAGTACACAGCGTGCTTTTGTATCTGCTGTCATCCACATGGCGTGGAGTTTACTTACAGTTCATTTGTGTTGTTTGAAGCTTTTGTCAGTAGTTCAAGCTCTACTTCTGCTGGACAAGTTTCCATTTTTTCCCATTAGGAGTGATGTTACTGTGAATATCCAGCACACTGGTATAGACACTGCTCTTAAAGACCTAAAGTAGAATTGCCAAACCATATGATAAGAGTATGATGACATTTTAAGATTTTGACAAACTGTTCAAAGAAGAGGTACCATTTTGTATTACTGTTATATTCTACACCATCGTGGCACTTGATATTGTTAGTATGTTAATGTTTATTATTCTAGTGGACATGGAGTAGTTTTCAATTTTCATTTATCAATAATTTTTAGCTTTATTTTATGTGATTTCATGTGTATTCATTCTTTTTTTAGTATCCCAATATCATATACTTTATGAAGCATTAATTCAAATTACATTCCTTTTGAAGCTTGTTTTATTTAATCTAACATATGATTATCCTGATAAATAATCCATGTGTACCTAAAAAATAAATTTTCTATTTTTAATTTGCCTAGTTTTATACACAAGTAAAATCGGTTAATAGAATTATTCGAGTGTTTTCTATCAATCATAGAAAAGAAATATTAACATCTCCAGCTATGAATATCTGTTTGAGACTGGAAAGACAGTTCAGTTAGTAAAGTGCTTGTTTTGCATGAAAACCTGAGCTTAATTCCCAGCATCCATGTTTATTTAGTTGTTTGTTTGGTTAAAATAACTGGGCTAAGCTAATCCTAATTCTGGTGAGGCAAAACACGTGGATCCCTGGGCTTTCTAGCTAGTCAGCCCAGCCTACTGACTGAGTTCTAAGCTAATAAAAAGCCACCTCAAAAATTAGACAGACAGGCAGATAGACAGACAGACAGACAACACACACACACACACACACACACACACACACACACAATGGCTGGCACCTAGTGGATAACAAACACCTGATCTTGTTCTTTGGCTTCCATATGCCTGTACATCATGCACAAATATATATGTGCACACATATATGCATAAACATACAAATGTTTTAAGCAAACATTGGTTTACCTATTTCTTTTAATTCTGGAGGTTTTTATAACATGTATTCCATGTTATAAAACATGTTATTTTGTTATTTTGTTAGAGAGTGTATGCATTGGAAATATTTTAGCTTCCTGCTAGAATTATCTATTAAAAATTATAAAGTGTAATTGTTGTCTCCAGAGCTTCCTGGGTTTCCAGTTTAACCTCCTGCAGCGCTTCTGTGTCTCCTGTCTGATTATTACGTTTATATCTTTTAACTTCCAGTCCCTTTGAGTTGTGGGATTTAAGTGTGTCTTTATAGAGACCTAATTCTGGCGTATGAACTCCAGTCTAGCAGTCACTGCTTTACTGACTGGAGAATTTGGTGCATGTCAGAACAGTTTTTGTGTGGTTACATCAGGCTCTCCTTTCACTGTTGGCTCTTTCCCAAATGCTCATTTTCTCTCCAGTCTCTTTTTTATGGAAACTGATTTTGGGAAATAGAATTACTTTCTCTATTTCTTAACTATTGTCTGATTTAACCTTATGATCTATTTCAAACTCTGATTTTTTTCTGTTAAAAATACACACTTTACATTGTAGTATGGCACTCTTTATATACTCTTTTTGCCTTTGTAAATTTGAATTTCAATGATAATAGTTTGTTTTTTTAGCTTAAGCATTAGTGTCTCTTAAACAAATAAAGGATGATGGTGATGTGTGTGTTTAAGAATAAGTATATACACATTGTGGTGGTTTGAATAGGTATGACATCCTCCCCCCTCCATAGACTCCTGTATCTGAATGCTTGACCATACGGAATGGCAATATTAGGAGGTGTGATTTTGTTGGAATAGGTATGGTCTTATTAGAAGATGCATGTTACTGTAGGGGACGGCTTTAAGGTCTCCTATTCTCAGGTTATGCCCCGTACGACTCACAATCTTCTGATGCCCTCTGAGCGAGAAGTAGAACTCTCAGCTCCTTCTCCAGCATCATGTCTGCCTGCATGCCACCATGCTCATTACCATGATGACAATGTGCTAAACCTCTGAAACTATAAGCCAGCTCCACTTAAATGTCTTCCTTTATAAGGAGTTGACATAATCATGATATCTCTTCATAGCAATAAATCTCTAAGACACACATGTATAGATATGCTTATACATAAGTATACATACACATGCATGTAGATTTACATGTTTATATATCCAAATTTTTTGTTTTCCCTTTTCTCTAGACAGAGTTTCTCTGTGTGGCCCTGGTTGTCTTGAAACCTCACTTAGTAGGACAGGCTGACCTTGAACTCAGAAACCTGCATGCCTTTGACTCCCAAGTACTGGTCCTATAAGACATGCACCAACATTCCTGCTGCTTTGCTTCTTCTTCCTCCTCCTCCTCCTCCTTCTCTCTCTCCTCTCTTCCTCTCTCTCTCTCTCTCTGTCTCCATATACGTGTGTGTGTGTATGTGTCTCCACATTTCTGATAATAACTATTCCTTCATCTAGATTGCAGTAAACATGTGGTTTCATTTTCTTTTAATTGAAAGGATTTTATTTCATGTTTTTGATAACAAAGATCCATTATCAATTCTTTGCTTTTCAGTTATTTGTTTATCTGAAAATGACTTTATTTTATTTTCACTTTCAAAGAATTATTCCTATTGAAAGAATTCTTGATTTACAGGATATTTTTCTTTCGTATTTGGATATCACATTGTAATCTCTCATAGCTTCCATTGTTTCTAATAATGTGCTAGCCATTTTTCAATCATTGTTTCCCTATACATGAAAGTCCTTGTAATTTCATGGCTTCAAGATTTTCTCATTATCTTAAGCAAATGTGTCTACCCTATATTGTAACTTCCTATACTAATGTGTGTTTCCCTTGTCTTACCATGTTGTTGATTTATTGAGCTTCTTGGGTTAGTAAGTTAATATTCATCACCAAATTTATAAATCTTAGAATCATTATTTCCTCAGAAATGCCTGCTGTTTTATTTCTACTACAAGACTTTACATACATATTACAGTACTGGTGATTGACCAATAGATCTGAGCTTTGCTTGTTTCTCTTTTCAATTTGTTTTTTCTTTTTATTGGATGGCTTTAAATGAGCAGTCATCTTTCTAATCACTGTTCTAAAATTCCCCATCTATTCTTCACTTGCTTATGTAAGTGCATCACCACAGCCAGGCATTCAGTCACTGATTTAAATTCCAGTCTTTTACGTGGGATCATTAACTTGTTTTGTTTGTTTGGTTGGTTGGTTGTTTTTGTTGTCTTATTTTTTTATGTTTTTGAAACAATAAACAATAATAGGGTCAACATGTTTTAGTAAATCATTACACATCTATGATTATTTTAGTCCCCCAAAGTGACATTTGAATAAAGAATATGTACTTTGTTTAATTTTCCTCCATTATACTCAGAATATGAATCGAGATATGAAAATCTTTATTCATCAGGTACTTACCAATGCATGGGATTAATCAAAGAATGATTTTTGGAGCTTTTTTAGTTTAGTGATGTAAAGATGTCTAAACTATGTTCTTAGAGTTCTCTGCATTTCTTCAGTCTCTATTGTTAATAGTTTTCTTTTTGTCTCTAATGTTGTTAAGTTGGATGCTTTCTCTGGTTAGTTTGGCTAAAGGTTTGTCAATATTCTCAATCTTTTGAAAGCACCAACTATGTATTTCATTAATTTTTTTTGTATATTTCTGTTTTCATTTCTATTTCACTCAATCCTGATTGTGATTATTTCTTTCTGTCTGGTTATTGCTGCTGTTCTCCTTCTCCTCCTCTCTCCTCCTCCTCCTCCTCCTCCTCCTCCTCCTCCCTCCTCCTCCTCCTCCTCCTCGTCTTCTTCCTTCTCGTTTTTGTGGGGCCTTCGAGCACATTGTTAAGTTGTTAACTTGAGATTTAATTTATGTGGACACAGTGTTGTGGACTTCCTTTTTTGATTGTTTCCATTGTTTCTCATGGATTCTGACATGTCACATTTTCATTTCAACCAGTTCTAGGAATTTAAATTTTTTCCTCCTTGTTTTCTTCCATTACCTGGTTTTGGTTCAGTAGTGTGATGTTTAGATTTGTATACTTTCTGTCTTTTCTTTTGTTGTTGATATACACCTTTAATCCATATTGTTTGATAGAATGAAGGATGTGATTTCAATTTTCCTGTATTTTGGGGGTGCTGGTTTGTATTCTAATATGTGGTATATTTGGGGAAATATTCTGTGGACTGGTTAAAAGATTGTATATTCTTAATTCTTCTACTGTAATGTTCTATAGACATCTGCTGGGGCCATTTGATTTATGATGTCATTTAACACTCAATTTTCTCTATTTAGCTTTTTTCTTGATATCCTGTCTATTGGTGAGATTGAAATATTAAAATTACCTACTATTACTCTGTTGGTATCAATCTGTGGTTTTATATCTAATAGTGTTTCTTTTATGAAATTGGGTACTCCTCTTTTTAATGCATATTAGGATTGTAATAGTCTATTGTTGGATTTTTCCTCTAATAGCTATACAGTAGCCCTTTTCATCACTTCTGATTAGTCTTGGTTTGATGTTAATTTTGTCAGATATTAGAATAGG
This sequence comes from Mastomys natalensis, assembly GCA_021653895.1. Lineage (NCBI taxonomy): Eukaryota > Metazoa > Chordata > Mammalia > Rodentia > Muridae > Mastomys > Mastomys natalensis. The sequence continues at coordinate 103,165 of JAJTUV010000650.1, forward strand.
TGCACCTGCTTCTTTCTTAGTTCTATTTGCTTCGGATACCTTTTACCCTTTTCCTCACCATGCATTTTTACCCTATTTTTGGTGGTGAGGTGTGTTTCTGTGAGGCACCAAAAAGATGGCTTTTGTTTTCTGATCCATTCTACTAGTCTGTATGTCTCTTTATTTGGCAGTTGAGACTCTTTTGGGAGTCAATTAATATAGTTGACTATTAATATTAAGAATTATTACTGTATAATGTGTATTAATTCTTGTTATTTTATTGGCTTAATGTTCTATTAAACTACTTTTGATTCAGTATTCTGGAATTACTTATTTCTTCCAGGATTCCTTTCCCATCAGAGCTATAATGGTTACACTTTGGACATGTTTAACCTTCTAATCAGACTTACGTATGGCTTAGCAGCCATAAATAAAAATTGTCAGTTTTTATCATGGAAAATTTTCCTATAAACTTCAATTATGACGGATAGTTTTACTGGGCATAATAGTCTCAGTTGGTATCTATGGTCTTTTGCAATTTGTAGAAAATTGGTCCAATTCCTTCTGTCTTTCATGGTCTCCACTGAAAAATCTCCTGTCTTTCTGGTGGGCTAACTTTGTATATGAGTTGATTTTTTTCCTCATGCTTATTTCAATATATTTATTTGTTCTGTGCCTTTAGTTTTTTGACTATTACATGATATGGGGAGTTTCTTTTCTGGTTCTATTTGGTGTTTTGTATACCTCTTGAACATTGATATGCATTTGTTTCTTTAGGGAAATTTTCTCCTATGATTTTATTGAAAATGTTTTATATGCCTCTGACTTGGGTTCCTTTTCTTTCTTCTACACCTATTTTTCATAGGTATGAGCTTTTTATAGTATTTCAGAGTTGTTTCATATTCGTATTTTTCAATTTGGAGCTGGTTTGACCTTTGCTTTGATTAAGTGATCAAATTCCTTTACCTTGTCTTCAAACCCTGTTATTCTCTCTTGCATTTCATCCAATCTATTGGTAAGGTTTTCTTCTCAATTTTTGGTTTGAATTTCTGAATTTCTTATTTTAACTTTTATTTCATTTTGTCTTTTTTTTTTTTAAGAAAGAGATTCTATCTCTTTATCAAATTCTGTTTTCATATCTTAAACTGATTGAATTATTTTGTTTAACCTTTTATCGTCTCGCTATCTTCATCCTGGTATTTATTCAGATCCTCTTTGAGATCTTTGATGATGATATTCATCATTCTTTTATTTTTTTAAAAAAAAATAGTTGTCTTATGTGTTGCGGTAGTCATTTTTCTCAGGGAATATCACTATGTAAGTACTAATTTTTGTAGAGACTTGATGTTTCAGTTATTCATGTTTGTGTGTTTTTGATGGGACTTGGGCATCTAGAATTAGGTTGCTGATATTGTTTCTTGGTACAGAGATCTTATCTTTCTTTAGTTGAATGGCATTTGAAGCTCCGTTTCCTGTTACCCCACTTGTCTGTGGGGTTTATGGTTCAGTTTTTGGGAAATTCAGTATTGATGTTCAAATGGGTTTTCAGAAGCAGTCCTGAATCAGCTCAAGCTAAGGGAGATTTCTAAGTCTGAGAGCAGGCCTTCGGTAGACATAGAGGACTCCCGCAGTCAATCTTCAGGAATCTATAGGAGTCTGGGGGTGGTTCTTAGGACTTTTCCACCGGTAAAGAGTGGTAATGGAGTTGATGAGACGCTGTAATTTTCTAACATTTCGTGAGCAAGAGGTCTTTCAAATGAGTCTTAGAAGTGATTGGAGTTACTAAGGCACACCCCTGGATAGAGATGGAAGCAAGAGCACTCTGGTGGGTATGGATGCGGTTCATACGTGAGATGAGCATCCCTATCTGGCCACTATATGTGGGAAATTACACACAAAAGTATTGATTATGACAGCACCCCCAACTCAATTCTCATCATGCCAATTCCATCATCCCTGCTGTATACACTTGACTCCTTCTTTATGCAAACACCAGACTCCTACTGCTAATTGCATCTACCACCATACCCCAACAATGAGGGTCACTTGTCTCCTGGGAAGGCTGCCAGGCACACACCAACAACTTCATCCACTCCTGGTTTCTTTGGTTTTTGTTTGTTTGGGGTTTTTTGTTTTGGTTTGGTTTTGCCTAGGCTCCATGTGTAGATATAAGGGCCTGTTCTGTGGGTATTATTGAGATCCCTTGTTAGGTAACAAAGGTACTCAGGCTATGTATATTGTGACACCTGTGCAGGGTGTGCCTCCCTACCTGACTATCATGTGTATAAAGAAATGCAGAAAGGCAGACAGAACAGGTGGTTCTTTGGTGGGTTCTAATTATTACATCTTCTTGTTGAGTTGATCCTTTATTGATATACAATGACCATATTTGTCTCTTTTGATGTTTTTTTGTTGAATGTGCCTTGTCTCATGTGAATATAGGCCCTCTTGATCAGTATTGACTTCACTTTATGTGATTTATAGTTTTTAATTTTTTACTTTCAATCTATGCATGTCTTTTGACTAATGAATTAAATCCACTTGATCGATGTTAATGTCTTTTTGCCAGTTTGTTATTTTTCTGCTCATGTCCCTTTCTAATTTTTTGGCAGCTTTGTGAAATAACAGTTTTCTGTCAAGCTAAGATTTGATTCTCTTCATATTCTGTGAGTCTGTTCTTCTAAATTATATATACCAGTACATTCTCATGATGGCTGTTATTATCATTTGTCTTCAACAGAGCTCTCTTAGTCATTTCTTGTAAGTTTGATCGGATAGTGATGTAACCTCTTTATTTTCTTCTTATTCAGAAAAGGCTTTGTTTTCTTTATTTCTGAAGGAAATATTGCTACATATATCCTTGGCTGAAAGTTTTGTTATTTTAGTATTGTGAATGCACCATCTCATTCTCTTATGGAATGTAAGATTTCTGCTGAGAAATCTGCAAAGTCAAATGAGCATCTCATGTGCATGACTTAATTTTTTTAATGCTGTTTTTAGTAGTTTTTCTTTGTCTTGTACTTTTGTACATCTTGACTATAATTTATTTTGGTGAAGGTCTTTTTTTTCCCTCACTGAATCTAGTTAGGGTTCTTTTGAGTTTCTTGGATCTGGTCATTTCTAGCCCTTTGAAGATTTAGAAAGTTTTCAGTTATTATTTTATGAAAAGGGCTTTCAATGTCTTTTATCTCCCCTGGAATTCCCATAATGCGAGTGTTTTCTCATTTAATGTGTCTTATAAACTCTGGAAAGTATTGAGTAACTGATATTCTAACTGAATCTGCAAAAGGCCATTCTCTTTGTATAGTAAGACCAGCGAATTCGGTGAGAATGATCCCAATATTATACTTCTTAGTCTGTGAAGCAAGTCCTTGTTATAAAGAATACTTTTGTGTGCAGAATTCAGTAATAACGGATAAATATTATATAAGTTCACATATGGAAGTTTGGACAGAAGTATTACATGTAAAGAAGTGAAATCTGTATTCAAAATGAGCACCTATTCTAATAAGGAGAAAATATTGTCCCTCCTATGAAAAAACGTGGTCCAGTGTAGTCCACTTGCCTCTGCTAAATGGTAGCATATCAAAAACTTAATAGTTGATTAGTGCTGTAGATGAAGCACTCACAGAGGCTACAACAGTCAGGCCTTCTTTGATAAATGTCTATCACCAAGGCCATGCATACCCTCTACCTTGTCATCATAACCACTTAATGAGCCCCTTGAGCATTAAAAAGAGTGATTGTGGCATTTTGTTTTATAAGCCATCTTCTATTTAGGCCAGTCTTTGCACATTTGCAAATTCTTCAATAATATAGTAGTCATCAAAAGCTAACAATATGCAATAAGTAGATGTGTTATTTTGAAACATTTTGGAGTTTTTACTCATTTTTCTTCCCACTTGCATTAAAGTCCTTTGTGCCTTGGGCCTGTGGGTCCTTGCTAATTTGTATGACTTTTAAAATTCTGCATATTAACAGCATGTAATGATTATATATGAGCTACTTTAGGCATTAATCTTCAAGGATTATCTGTGTTTCAGCTGAAAATCAAGAGACACACACCATTGTAGGCTTTCTGCTGCCACCTGATAAACCCATCAATTAAAGGTCAGCATTTCTGTATGTGATGGTTTAAATGCAAAATGTCTACTATGTCCGTTTGGAAATAATATAATTTAAAAAGACATGGTTTACAGTTCTTATATCAAGAAAGATGAGCTTCTCTATTTAAGCATCTTACTTGGAAAAAATCTTATTTCCATTAAAATGTTTTATAGAGAAGTTTTGGTTTAAAAAACTATATGAAGTATGTTATTTTAGGCTCATGAAAAGAAATTTTATTTTTAATAGCTTCCAGCACAAAGTTCACTGTTGAACAAGTGAAACATGCCTTCCTCACACTCAAATCCCACCACTCTCTTGTTCATTAAATTTGGTTTTCATCTTTTCACATGCAACTGCTAAGACAAAACATGATGTGTTAATTAAACAGCTCCCGTAAAGTTCATAAGGGAATTATTTTTTTATCAACCAAGATTATAACTGCATTGGCACTAAACTCCAGGTTTACTTTACACTCATTGATCCATGTTTTGGTCTCAAACAGATAACCCATACAGGTAATAGCGTCCTCCTAAAATGGACCTGCTTCTCCCAGTTCATTATTTCCCCTAAAAGACAGTTCTCTGAAATCCAATCAGCATCTTTAAGTACTGTGTAGACAAAACAGTAGATGCATTTTTTATTAATCATTTTATTTGTTTACATTTCAAATGATATACCCCTTCTCAGTTTCCCCTCCACAACCCACCCCCATCCCACAACTCCCCTCCCCTTTTGATGCTCCTCTACACACTTACTCACTCCTGCCTCACCACTCTAGCATTCCCCTAAGCTGGGGCATCAAGCCTCTACAGAACCAAGGGTCTCCCCTCCCGTTGATGCCAGAAAAGGCCATCCTCTGCTACATACGTATCTGGAGCCATGGATCCTTCCATGTATACTCTTTGGTTGGTGGTTTAGTTCCTGGGAGCTCAGGGTGGTCTGGTTAGTTGATATGTTCTTCCTGGCTGTGTCAGAACCCCTTGAGGTCAAGCTGTTTCTGCATGTGGGCATGGTAGAGATGGGACTGGAGCACAAGATCCACTCCTGTATGCAAACCAGGAGGAATCTGCATTTCTGGCTGGGCAAGAGTTCCTGTGTCCTCTGGGCCCTGGGGATCCCAGTTAGACCAAGTATTTGGGCAGGTTTGGGGCCTTACCTGTGATCCTGGGTATGTCAGAACTCCTGGGTGTCAAACTGTCTCTTGGTGTGGGTGAGTTGAGGAACAGAGCACAGGATCCATAAACCAAGAGGAATGTGTGTCTCCGGTTGGGTGGGAGTTTCTATGTCCCCTGGGCCCCAGAGGGTCCCAGTTAGGGCAGGTATTGGGACAGGGGTTGGGGCCTCACCCCACTAGATGCATTTTTATATTTTTGGTTATGAGTCTAGCATTTAATGGCTGAACCATCTCTCCAGCCCAAGATGCATTTTTAAAGTACACTTCCAAGGAATTACTAGAGAAAGTACCTAACTGAGATCTTTGTATTTTCATTTAATCCCCCAAAGCCTTCATAGTCAAAATAGGTAAGAGTCATTAGAGGTTTGGTGTATTTAATAGTTGAGGGAGACTTGAGATTCTACATTGCCATGAGTCATTGAGGGATCCAAGCTTGTTTCATCTTTCTGTCACCTTCTTAGACCCAGAGTTTTATGGTGGGCCATCCTCACCAAACTGCAAAAGAGAAAGTATAGAGGTCAAGCCAGAAAAAGTCCCAGAGCACTTCCACCCACATTCCATTCCCCAGCCAGGCTATCCAGACCATCTAGATGAAGAGGGTTGAGAAATTGTCTATGACACATCTAAGAAGACAGGAAATCAAGGAAAAAAATGGTACTGATGTATATTAGGGAGGTACTAGTCTCAGTTCTCATGGATATCAATGGACAACTGTCTTTGCCATGCTCATATTTTCTTTTATATATATATGAATATATGTACACATATACATATATTCAAATTTTTACCCAAAAGTTAAATATGGCTATTTATATGGAAGGTTTACAGGACACCTGTTTTAGAAATTCTGACTCTTGAACTCTAACACCAGGTGCCACACCCTTTGTGGCTTAAGGATTGAAGTGGAATTTCAGTCTAATTTTTGAATAAACACATCTCAACTTGATTGTTACAACCACAATTTTTTTTACATATTAAAGTTATTTGATGTGAGAATTATTCATACTCTTTTAGCTTCTAATTAATTAATTATTAATTATTATAATTAATACTCTTATCACCATAAATTATTCTGCTTCTAATTGAAAACTTTAAATATGTCAACTTTTGATATACCAGCAATTGATAAGAATATGAAATGCTCTACCCAAACTAAGCCAGTCAGCTACCACGTCAAACATCATGAAATTTGCTCAACTTTAACTGAAATTCTTTCTGACACAAAAATGAGTTGCACACATAAGAAGCCCACACAGAGCTGGGTATAGCAGTACATGTTTATAATCCCAATATCCAGGAGACTGAGGCAGGTGGATCATGAGCTCAAAGCCAGTCTGAGTTGTGAAGCAAGTCAAGGCCAGTCTAGAAAACAAGCAAAATACTGACCAAGCCAGCTCAGTCAACCAACAAGTTCTCCAGCCCAGGAGTGAGGATTAAAAAGAAAAAAAGACAATTAGACAGTACTGTAGCCTGACCCCAGTCAGTTCTGAGGCTGAAGCAGGTTTATTTTTTTTTCAGTTGTTTTTATAACACTTTAAGTACATACAAAATAATAAGATAAATTCTGAGTCAAGGAACAAGCAGGCAATAAACAAAATTCCATAAACACATTTCTAGGGGCTAATCAGGATGACCAAGACAAAGGACCATATATGCCTCAGCTGAGCCTGCTCTGAGCTTTCCATTAACTTAAATGTAAATATTCTTAATCTGAGCCTATTTCCTGAGTCCTAGCCCAAATCTTTTGTCCTGGCCTGATGTCAAATTCCTACCACCAAGTTTTTAGAAATGGCCCCAAAAAGCTCTCCACAAAACACCAAAGTTCTAATTATATATTGTTAGAAGTTCTCTCTCTCTCTCTCTCTCTCTCTCTCTCTCTCTCTCTCTCTCTCTCTCTCTTCTCAATCTGTGTGTGTGTGTGTGTGTGTGTGTGTGTGTGTGTGTGTGTGTAAAACCTGTGAGTAGAACATAAGAATAACTTGCAACTGAAAAGTCATGGGATTCCACAGAATGTAGATTTTAGTAAATACATGAAGGAGTAATTCATGGAGATTGCAGGGACATCAAATTAAAAAATCTTAAAAAAAAAATAAAAAGGATTAAAACGATAGGCTAGATAAAATAGTCAAGCCTGAGGAAATTGCACTAGACTGTAAGAGACTCCTTAATCACTGGATTGCATTCATCTCAGTCTTTTCTCAAATTAGAGTTGTACGATATGCTCCTCAATGCCCAGCACAGGACTGGACTCATAGGAGTACCTTTTAGAAATGGATGCATGCACGGAAAAAAAAACAAAAAAGGATAATAGATTCATTTATTTATCCAAGTTAAATAAACAAAACTTGGAGAAGCGTATATATTTACCATGGGAAACAGGTCAGAAAACAACCTGGAATGGATCTGAAAATTGATGTGTTCTTTCGGGTATGAATCTCCAAGTTAAGGCTTCATAAGCTGAAGTATAATTCTCTTACTAAATATATGCACAGAGAGTTATAGTAAGGTAGCTAATGCTTGTGAAGTTCTTAGTGTTTATAAACTTTAAATGTGGGAGAGCAGGTTCTATGAATTGATCATAGCACCACTCAGGAGTGCCTTATTCTATATGAAACCTGTCCTTCCAAGCATCAAGGAATGGTTCCATTTTGAAGCAGGGTTAGTAAATAATTCTAGAGCTAACCATCTCAAGCCAATCTTAATTCCTAAACCTAGGTCATTGTCTGGTCACCCTACTTTTCTGTCTCCTTATCTACTTAGTTACTGAGGTTCCAGTTTCTGTTTCTTTAATGAAATATACAATCTGGGCACTCTATAAAGAAAGTTTTTTAAAGCTAAGGTTTGGACATTAGAAGTCCAGGGTTCCTTTATTGACTCAGCCTCTCATTAAAGTCCTGTTTGTGTTATACTTTCATAGTAACTCTCTGGGACTGGGTCATCTACTATTATCCTCGGTTTATAGATGAGGAAACTAAGGTTTAGAGAAGTAAGATATCTTACCCAAAGCAAAAATAACAAGTCATACAAGAGCCAGAACTGTAATCCCTGATTGCAACCCACACAGTGATAGGGAGAAGGAAGAGGATGAGCAATTATCTATTTCACTTTATTACTTCCTACAGGCCTACAAAAGACTAGACACACACTAAGTACACTCCATGCTTCCATGATGAATTCTCATGTCCAAAAGTCCTGTTACAGAGGCTCAAAGCAGTCCAGTGCTTTTTAGGGGATCACCAGATGGTAAGGAGGTGAGGGAGTCTTCTGACCTATTCTAAAAAATATCACAGCTCTTGGTTTTAAACACTTGAACTCTGTCCTCTCCTAAGTCCACTTTTTGGCTCTTATTATATCAGGCCATGACCTCACAAAACAGAAGACAGTCATGGGTCATAGCTAATAACTCAAGGTTATCATTTGCAAGTAGGTACTAAAAAGGAGGGCAGTACTCCCAGTTGGTCATGGCCAGGGGAATTGTGGTATTGAAGTGAGAAGATCCTGTGTACATATCTGGTTCTTTTCAAGCACAGAAAAAAAGTACTAGTGATTCCTTCTGAATAATCCTTTGACTTATTCTAGTTAAGTTGCTATTTTGTTTCCTAAAATCCCAAATTTATTCCTGGGATTAAACTGTTACTTCTTGGGAGCAGAGAAGGGAGGGACAAGGTTTGACAGGTGCAAGTGGTAGAGGAAAGCAGAAGATTCTCCTGGCCTCTGGAAAGCTAAGATACCAGCCCAGAGTCAGTGCCCATCACAGGACAGAACTTAGTTTAACTGCAAGTTTTCTTTAGAGTTCCATTTCTGAATCTCCCACTGTGGTGATATGAGAGTAGAATCTATTTTCTCATCCCTTGACCTCTTAAAACTTAGTGATTACTTTTACCTGTATGATCAGGCACTCTTAATCTCTCCCTAACACATTTAATTTGTGTTCAAAAATTTTTGTTCTTTTGTTCTTGTTTTGTTTTATGACCCACTAGGATCTCTAGTGAGTGAACTATATTTTCATAAAGTTGGAAATTGCAAAATTCCAGCTTGAAGCATATCCATTAACCATGTAAACACAAATTCAATAGTGTCTTGATTTGTTGTTGTTGTTGTTGTTGTTGTTGTTGTTGTTACTATCTTATTTAAGGACACCACAACCTAAAACAAAGACTGATTTTTTTTCCCTTTGGATGTCAATAAGTAGAGTCTTAGGCCCCAAAGCTCATAAAACTTGTTTTTACCACTAGCTACCATCTAAATATATATGGGTGGTTCCTACTTTGGTTTGGGCTACATAATATTATGTATGGATAAAAGCAGGACTTTGAATGTTTACACTGGGGCTAGGTTTCATATGAGAGCTGAGCAATCAAATGACAGATGGGGAGCAGCAGCCCAGACAAGGGACAAAGATAACAAAACAATAAAGATTCTAATGGCTTAATCATCTGTCACAGAGCTATCTCTCATACAGATAGTTCAGCTGAGCCATTGGACAGGCTAGGGTACTGCTTGATGAAAGAATCAGAGACTGGAGTACTCTCCTGGTACCTAAGGGATGGCATGCTAATCAGAATGTGAGAGAATTTTGCCTCCTAAGTCTAAAAGAAAATGATCAAGGACAAATTAGTTCAGTTCACTGAGTATTTTGAAAATGTCTACTACAAATTAGGCATTATTTTAAGGAATAGTCTCTATCTAACTGTGGTAAAAAAGGCACAATGAGCGAACTGTCAGGTGGGTATCAGTGCTGTGTTGACAGAAGGAAGGTATGCTAACTTAGCTGCTGTGTTTGTAGATGTCTTCTCCAAGTGCAGATTGAGTATACCTAGGAGTGCTAGCTTTCCATCACTGTACTCAAATACAGACAGTCCACTAGTAATTTATTTTGTCTCTTTTTTAAAATGTGTTTTTTGTGTGTGTGTGTGTGTGTGTGTGTGTGAGAGAGAGAGAGAGAGAGAGAGAGAGAGAGAGGAGAGAGAGAAAGAGAGAGAGAGAGAATGTGCAAGTACCCACGTTGTCCAAAAGAGGCAAAATAGTGTGATCCCCTGGAATTGGAGTTACAGTCAGTTTTGAGTTGTCTTGTGTGCATGCTGAGAGCTGAACTCAAGCTCTGTAGAAGAGTATAAAGCTATCTTGATGCCATCTCTCCAACATCTTGTCTCATAGTTTTGAAGGTTCCGGTCAATGATCAGTTGGCTCTATTGCTTTAGACCTTTAAAGGAAGAGCATCATTCTGGCAGTGCCTGACAGAGCAAAACTCATCACCTCATCACAATCCAGGATGTCAAAAAAGTGAACCACATCCATTTTTCCTTCCTTGTCTCTAATGACCCAAAGCCCTCTCAGTCAGTTCCAAATCTTACAAACTCTACCAACTCTCTGTGGTACATCTTTAAAAACCAAGCTCTTATCATATGAACCTTTAAGTTGCATTCAGAATCCAAATAACAGTATTCAACCCCTGGCCTCCAAAGACTCATATAGATGTTTATATTTTTTCAAATCTACTTTAATAAGTGTACTTAAATGCTTTAACCTCCCTTCTAGCCTATCACCCACCAGAGGTAGTAGAAAGGAAAGGTTAATAGGGCAAAAGAGGATGTGGACCTGTTCAGAAAGAATTTTGGGAAGCAAATATAATCTACATTGTCAGGATATCAGCAGTTCAGTTCACAGGAATCATCAGTGCTAGCTTGATCCATTCCCAAACACCATTTACAAATCAGCAATGGCAGTTCAAACCAGAAGAAACCGAGAGGCTCTGTCAATCAGCCCAAGTCCAAAGAAGTAGCAAGAAGCTGCTGGAACACCACCAGAAACTTTTTGGTATGTTTTTCTCTATGAAGTCATGGCAAACAATGGTGAGCAAAGAGTGGCAAGGTGAACTAATACCACACAGCATCTTCCCATGTCTATTGGGTAATATTTCTACCTTTTCCAAACATCACAAGTTTTCTCAAGCATACGATCTAGCAAAACATCACATGCCCTTTTTCCAGGTTGCTTCCAGAAAAACACTATGTGTCTATTCTTAGCAAAATATCCACCCATGTGTCTGCTTCAGCAAAAACATCCTCTCATAAGACAGTTTCCAGAAAAATATCACACAACACCACTGAGTCACCAAAGAAACCCAAATTTTCACTTCATTCTTGTCTGCCTCACAATGTGAAACATATCCAGTCCCTCTCCAATAGTCATTAGAATCAATTCTTTCAGCATTGCTCAAAAGCAAAATTTTGAAGTCTTCTGAGATCCAAGACAAATCCAGTTATTAAAGTTATAAGCTCCTGTGAAAACAGGCAACAAAGTGACACACTTCCTAAACACATTGGAGGACAGGCATGAGTAGGAATATATTCTCATTTCAAAGGGGACACAGTGTATGCTAGAAGCCAGAGATCATCAAGAAGATGAAAAGATAGCAAAGAACAAGACATAACTCTTAATGTCTGGCATCTGGGGTACCCAAGAGGTAAAATGTGGATTCAAAAGGTTAGGAGATCATTATCCCTAAAGCTTTTGGCTACAAGCCACATGGCTACTCTGTTAGGCTAGCTATGATCTCATTTCTCACCTTTCTTTCCTCCCTCTAAACCCTCTCATTTACCCCATCTTTCTTTTAAATTCATAGCTTTTCTTTTCACTAATTGTTGTTACATGCATATATACATAAATTTTCTTAAATATAATCTGTTCAGTCTGTTTCATGTTTCTTGTATATATTTTCAGGTTGACAATTTGGTATTGGATAATCAATTGCTCTGTTCTTCGCTGGGGATGCCTTTTATTTTTCCTGATTTTAGCATTCCTTAGTGGCCTGTGATTCTCTGTGTAGGACTGAATTCTCCTGGTCTTTCTACTGCTCCAATTTGCTGTCTTTCGTTGTCCTTGTTCGCCTTGTGTTTAAGCTGTCAGTTGGTGAGATTCTATGGGTGTGACTTCTGATATTACTAGGACACATCAGCAAATTCCTGATTCTCTGCCTTTTTTTTTTAACCTCCACCCACCCTCCCCCATACCTCACCTCCCCACCCTCGAGTATCCCCCCCCACGACGTCCAGCCTTCATGGGACCAAGGATCTCTTCTCCCACTTATATATAGCTCCCTTGCATATATAGCTGGAGCCATGGGACCCTCCCTAAGCGCTCCCAGGCTTGTGGTTTAGACCCTGGGGGCTCTGATTGGTTGGGATTGTTGCTTTCCTCATGGTGTCTCGAATCCTCTCAACTCCTTCAGCCTTCACTCTATCTTCTCCATTGGGAACCCCATGATCAGTTTAATGGTTAGCTGTGAGCATCTGCCTCTGAGTATGTCAGACTCTTGCAGACTTCTAAGGAGACAGCTATATCAGTCTCCTGTCAGCATGTACATCCTGACATCCACATCAACCTCTACCTTTGGTGACTGCACATAGGATGGATATCCAGGTGGAATGGTCTGTAGACGGTCCCTCCTTCAGTTTCTGTCCTGCACTGTGTCTCCATATTTGCACCCTTGAGTATTTTGTTACTCCTTCTAAGAAGGACTGAAGCCCCCCCTACTTGGTCATCATTCTTCATGAGCTTTATGTGGTCTGTGAGTTGAATCTTGGGTATTTCAGGCTTCTGGGCTAAAATCCTGAAACTAATAGAAGAGAAAGTGGGGAAGATCCTCGAATACCTAGGCACAGGGGAAAAGTTCCTAAACAGAACATCAATGGCCTATGCTCTAAAATCAAGAATTGACAAATGGGACTTCATAAAATTGCAAAGTTTCTGTAAGGCAAAGGACACTGTCAATAGGACAAAACGGCAACCAACAGATTGGGAAAAGATCTTTACCAATCCCACATCCGATATCCAATATCCAATATATACAAAGAACTCAAGAAATTAGACTCTAGACAACCAAATAACCCTATTAAAAAATGGAGTAAGGAGCTAGACAAAGAATTCTCAACTGAGGAAAGGCAAATGGCAGAGAAGCACCTAAAAAATGTTCAGCATCCTTGGTCATCAGGGAAATGCAAATCAAAACAACCCTGAGATTCCACTTCACACCAGTCAGAATGGCTAAAATAAAAAACTCAGGTGATAGCAGATGTTGACGAGGATGTGGAGAAAGAGGAACACTCCTCCATTGTTGGTGGGATTGCAAGATGGTGCAACCACTATGGAAAACAGTCTAGCGGTTCCTCAGAAAATTGGACATATCACTACCTGAGGACCCAGCTATACCACTCCTGGGTATATATCCAGAAGATGCTCTAACACATAACAAGGACATATGCTCCACTATGTTCATAGCAGCTTAATTTATAATAGCCAGAAACTGGAAAGAACCCAGATGCCCTTCAACAGAGGAATGGATACAAAAAATGTGGTACATTTATACAATGGAATATTACTCAGCTATTAAAAACAATGAATTTGATGAATTCTTATATAAGTGGATGGAACTAGAAAATATCATCCTGAGTGAAGTAACCAATCACAAAAGAACATACATGGTATTCACTCACTGATTATTGGATTTTAGCCAGAAGATTCTCTGCCTCTTAAATGTTTTCCATCTTCTCTTCTGCAAAGTTCCACAAGCCTTACCTGCATATTTGTTTATAGACATATCCATTGGGCTAGTCCCACAACTCTGCATTTGATTAGTTGTAATTTTCTATACAGTCTCTGTTTGTTGCAAAGAGAGTTTCCTTGATGAGGGGTCAGGACTACACTTATCTGTGAGTCTAAGGACAATATAGATGTAGTTAGGGTTATGTGGGTTATTAAATGGTAGTTGTAGATTACTTTCCAAGATCTACAACTTTACTAGTCATAGGCAATTGGCTAGTTTTCAGAACCAGGCGTGATTTTCCTCATGTTAAGCAGGTCTCGCATCCAATTAGAAATCAGCATATATTTCTCAGTGAACTTGCTGATTTTGAAATTCAGATGGAATTGCATTATGTATATGTACGTTTTTATTATCTACATCAGGATATTTAGGTTGTTTCCATTCTCTGGTATTGTGAATAGAGCAGCAATGACCATGGTTAGACAATATCTGTGGCATACTGTGTAGAGCCTTTGGCACATGCCAAACAGTAGCAAAGCTGGTCACATGGTAGATCTGTTTTAGCTTTTGAGACTGTCCACCTGACTCCCACAGTGGCTGCACCAGCTTGCAATCCTAACAGAGAATGAGGCACATCCTTGTCAGCATTTGTTTTCTTGCTCTTAGTCAATCTGAGGGTGTTAAGATAAACTCTCAGAGAAGTTTCAATCTGTATTTTCCTAATTGCTAAGAATATTAAACCTTTTTCAAGATGTTTCCTAGCAATTTTTATTTCTTCTTTCAAGAGCTCTCTGTTCAGATCCTTAACCTATTTGTTTACTTATTTGTTTACACTCAAACACTTCCCCTTTACTAAATCCCACCTCTCAGTCCCTCCCCTTTCCTCTGAGAGCATGGGAGTCCCTGGCTAGTCCCTCTTTTTATGTTTGTTTGTTTGTTTGTTGGTTGGTTGGTTGGTTTTGTTGGAGGTTTTTTCATATTCTGAATAAAAGCTGGCAAAGATTCTCTCACAGTCTGCGGGCGGGCTACCTCTTCTCTTGTTGTTTCTAGTGCTTTTGAGTTTTATGAGGTCTCATTAGTCTGTTGTTGGCCTTAATTCCTGAGGAAATAGACCTTATTTAGAAAGTCCTTTCCTACTGGGTACTGCCTACATTTTCCTCTAGCAGTTTCTACATTTCCAGTTTCACACTAGGGTCTTTGATCCATGTGGAGTTGATATCTGTGAGGGTGATAGATACATGTCTAATTTTATTCTCCTACATTGGACACCCAGTTTTCCCAATACCATAGTTGAAGATACTGTCTTTTCTCTAGTGTTTAACTTTTGGGGTCTTTGTCAATTACCAAATGGCTATAACTACATATGCTCTTGTCAGGGTCTTCTGGGAGAGGATGGGGAAAGGGAGAGGAAAAATACTACAGAGAGAATATTATATACCTTTGGCATATATAGCCAGACAAAATGTATACAGGCCTAAATAAGAAACGAAATTATAGAGCTTCTAATAGAAACCATTAGAAATCTTGGGTAAAGCAAAGATTTCTCAAGATTAAAAACCTAAGTTAGACACCAGGGGAAAATATTCTTGACTTTGCTAATAAGACCTTCTCTTATAAAGCCACTGTTAGAACTAAGCTGACAGAGCATATTTATAAACTACATCTTTAATAAAGAATGTGTGTCTGAAATATATAAAGAACTCTCAACACTCATTAAAAAGAAAGTTATAGACTATCCAAGGATAATATTCAAATAATATTTGAACAGACAATTTGTCAAGTTAGCACATTGTCAAGTGTTCCACATAATTAGTCATGAGAGAAATGCAAATTTCAACTACAGAGAGTAAAAAGTAAATTCCAGGTTGGACTTGGTACCAGAAAGAGTGACAGCATATCTAAATGCTAAAATGAGAAAGCCTGTTAGAGCTAGGGACAAAGAACCTCACTTTATACAATGGTCCTTTTGAATTGATAGAAGGAGCTTTAGGGTAGAAATATACAGTGGACAGATTAACATTTAAGTCTGAAACTTGGAAGATAAGTCATATCTGGACACAAGATTGTTAAAAAGAGAACCACACAAAAGCATCTTTAGCCAAGTCTCTCACCTCTCCTCTCTCTCTCCTCTCTCTCTCTCTCTGTGTGTGTGTGTGTGTGTGTCTGTGTGTCTATTTTATGTCTACTCATATGATGTGTATGATATGTAGTCTTGTAAAACAACAACAAAACCAACATGTCATTGTCTCAAACAATACTAAGCATTATTTGTGAAAATATTGCATTTGGTTTGGATAAGAAACAACCTTTTCAACAGTTGTGTATTCTTTTGTTGAAAGTTGTGTAAAGCTAGAAGCTTAAGGGAAACTCACCTTGGATGTGATCTTTAGAGGAAGAGAATGAATAGCTTTAAGTCTAGCCTCTGCTACAAGACAAATTTGTATGTATGACTGGTCCTTTATGGCTACCATCAAACCCAGTGCATCACCACTGGCACTCGACACTCACGGTCTCCAAGGCTGTGTGATGCTCAACATTAACTGTAGCCAAGAAACAACAGGCTACATCACCAAGAGGAAATGAAACAATTAAATCCTAGAACCCTGGAGCCAAGACTAATCTTAGATTGAACTTTAGAAATGGCTTCCTGAGCAGCCAACAGCCATTTCCACCAGAACAAACCAGACTGTGATAATTTGGTGAAGGGGGTTTTGGCCACTTTAATTTCCTTGTTTGTAGCTTCCTATCCATTAAAATCAAGACAGCCTTGGGTATCTAGAGTCTTGACTACTTTCTGTAGAAAACACATTTCTACTCTGCCTTCCGAAGTTTTTAGCTTATCCTTCAGTAAAATTTATAGAAGTATTTGAGACAGTGGCATGACAATGAAAAGCCTAACATGCTATTTACTAATGGAGTCATTGAAACCCATTCAAAGCAGAAGTCTGAAAGCATGTTGTCTCTACAGTGGTTTCTCTTCCAAAGAGCAAATAAGCTTTCAATATAGAAATGCTTAATCTGAGAAAAAAATATTCCTTAAAAACACTCACAGTAGTTCTGACGACTGCTTAAACACTGAGTGTATGAGCATTTAATCCATACAAAACACCTTTTGTTCTTGGAGTCTTTGGGCTATTATTGTTTATTGTTTGTTTGTTTTCTGTTTTTGTTTTGTTTTGTTCTTGAGACAGGGTCTCCTTATGTAGCTCTGGCTGTCCTTGAACTTACTTTGTAAATCAGGAGTGCCTATGCCTCCTGAGTACTGGAATTAAAGGTATGAATCACCACACCCAGCTGGACTGTTACTTTTTAATGTGAATATTTTTGTTGCTATAACATACAAAACAATACACAAACTGAATATGTTTAATAATAAGCCCCTACATCTAATTATTTGGTCAAGAAAAACAGTAATTCAAGATCACTCTCTAGGTATGAGCTCAAAGCCAGCATTATGTATAAGACTGTATCTTTAAGAATGAAGTCAACTAATTGAAACATCTTTCAGAAGGTGAACATACTGTTGGTTGAGTATCAAGCAAAGACAGAATATTACCAGCACCAACAAGTCTTTTTGCATCTTCTCCCAGTCGTTTCCCCTTCCCCATGGATGAGGGTCTCCTGATTTTACTGCCACATCTCAGTTTTATCTACATCTTGGTGTCAATGGACCATGCTTGTTCTGCCTGTGTCATTCACTTGGCATTATACTCAGGTCATGTTCATCTTTGTTTGTGAGCTTTGCTTTGTTCATTCTTTCATCACAATAGAGAAAGTCCACTTCAGAAACACATTGAGCTGTGTCCAGAATGAAGCCTACATTTCTGAACATCTCTTCTGGGAAACATATGGATGTATTTCTGTTGGGTATAAAGCAAGAATTGCTGAACACTTTATAGTTTTCCAAAATGGTTATACTAATTTATACCCCCACCAGTGTTTTAATAGCAGAGCTAATTCCTCATGGCATTTGTCTCACATTTGAATTATTCTCATTATGGCATGATAGTACTGCAATGAGTTTTAATCTGCACATCTCTGATGATTAATACACCATTTTGTATATTTACTGTTCTCCTGAATCTCCTCTTTGATAAAGTGCAAATTCATTGTCATTTACTCATATATTCTTTAGTTTACTCATTGACAGGAGTCATATATATGTTGAATATATAGCATAATTATAATTTGTAACACTTTATAAATATAACCTCCTATTTCATGGTATCTTGATGAAAATAATTTGATAAATTTAATGCAACCCACTTCAAGCATTTTTATAACTGGTACTCCTAATGAACTTGGAGATAATCTATTTTTTTCCTGAAAGATTTTTTTTGTTAGCTTTCCTCTATTTAAAGCTATATCCAGCCTGGGATTCATTTATGTATATTGTGCAGAGAATCAAGATTAATTTTGTTCTATGAACTATCTTTTCTTGGCTAGATCTTTGCTACCCTGGGCATTTGACTTTTTGTCTGTAGTAGAGCAATAGAGAGAACCCCCAGAGGGAGCATGTGAGTTTATATGTGTCCATATCTATTGATATTTATCCACACACAGACAAAGGGCGGGAGATAGGGACAGGAGGAAGAAAAGAGGGAAAGGGAAAGACGAGGAGAAAAAGAGGGAGAGGGGAAAGAGAGAAGAGAGGGATTATGCTACAAATTTTTATTTGTAGGTTACATTTTTCCTTCTATATTCAGTCAGTGTTATTACTGATGCATTGATGTTTGATCCCTGGACAATTTGCAAAGGTTTCCTGGCACCTGGCACACTGTACCAATATAGAGGGAAATGAAGTCAAATGACAAGTGAATCCTGAGGGAGCATCTTTCTCCTTGACAGCAAAAGGGTCCTTTAAGAGTGAATAAGAAACTAGGCACTGAAGGGGTGGAATAGCCACTTTTTTGTTGTTTTGTTTTGTTTTAATAAATATTTTTATTTTATTCATTCTCTCTACTTCCTTCAAGTATTTTTGTTCATCTTTTGTTGTATTCTTCTTGTTATTATTTTACTCTTTTGTACACATACAGATTAACCAAGGACAGACAATTTGTATATCCATAATAGAAGAAAAAGTCCACAAGCTAAAAAACATGCATGTACTTTATACATGAGTTCATGAGCATGTACGTATGTCCTTTCTTTTTTTTTTAATTTTTTTTATTTATTTAAATCACATCGTAATTTGCTTATTTACACAGAAGTTATAAACACAAAAAGGCAGGATGTGGGGAAGGGAATGGCACCGGAGCATAGTTGTTCAGGGGGAGTACAGATACCTTTCAGAACAGGGTATCGGCTGAGTGTAGGTTCAGGGGACAGATCACAATGACTCTGCCTATGATTCACTTGTCCTTATCTAAGTTGGTACTGTCCACCGAGGCTGCCTATTTATAAGACCTATGACTACTAGGTCTGGTAAATTTCCACAGAAGCTGCCTGTTTACAATAGTTTATAGCCTTCTGTTTTCAGTGTTTTTCCAGAGACCCAAGACTTGGTGTTAGCATGTATGTATGTCAGGCCTATTGCTGATTTTAGGCCTATGGCTGATTTTAGGCCTTCAATGTACAAGCAGGGCTACCCCTGACATCTCCTCCCTTCTCTAAGTATAGAAGGGCCTTGGCAATTCTAATCTTGCAAGGGCAGGGATAGAGGCCTGACCTCCAATAATTGAAAGGGACCTTGTAATGGCTCTAGTCCTCCTGTCGTTGTCCAGTGAAGCATGAGGGCCACAGCCATCCCGATGTCTTTTTCCTGGAGAGGGGATACTTTTGACATCAACCCCTATGGAACAGCCACTTTTGAGTTGTGAAAAATCATTCTTACAGATAACAAGCCTCATTCTTTCCCAGTGCTCCACGTGTGAAATAGTTGAGGTCTTCCCAGGAAAGTTAAGAACTACCTTAGCAGGTTTCATATCCTTCATCAAAACCTGGTGATTTCCTCCATGATGCCCAAGAGAGGGGTCAGCATTAACAGACCTAACTGAACAATGCCCTAAAGTTGTGCATCATAATTCAGGACAGAGATGTTGGTGATGTGTGCACACTCACGTGCACACACACACAGAGACACATAGATGGTTTATGGGTTTTGAGGAGACATTTTTGCTAGAATTGTAATGTCAAAGTTTGATGTTCTTGCTAACAGTTATAAGTAAAGATTATAGCTCTCAAAACTTTTATATATTTTAAATAATATACTTTTGTAAGATAACAGACTCATAAAGTACTAGAACTCTTCAAGCAACACAAGTATCATACTTTTACTATTTCTAGTGCTCTGGAGGGAAGTCCATCTACCAGGCAGGTCAAAGCCTGCCAAAGGGGAAACAAAGAGCTTGCTACAGTTGGTACTGGTTATTTCTGTGTGATTAATCATAAAAGTTGTATAATGTAGTTGAGTGTCTATGTTAAAAGCTAAATGGCAATGCAGTAAACTCTCTTGCCTAAACAGCGTGCTTTGACACAATCGATGTCTTTTGAAGTTATGACAGAGTCCCTATTATCAGCTTAAAGCATGAAGTAATCCTACATGTCCAAACCATCACACAGAGTAATTAAGACTGAGGGGTTTAAAAGAAAACGCAGACTTGCCTGGGCTTGATCATTTCCTAAATGAGATCTATTTCTATAAAACATCATTTGAATGAGAGATGAAATGTACACATGCAGGCTCTGCTAGATGCCACTTGGGAAGGAAAGTGCAGCTGCCTTTCAGTGTTTACAAACTATCTGAAGGAGCCATATCTGAGCAGATGAAATAACAATGGGTGTCTTCACATCCCTCCAGCCAACTCTCCCAAAAGCCTTTTAAACAGCAGAGTACACATCTGGTGCCACAGTTCACATAGCTGAAGTGTCTCATATGGACCTGAAAACACTACAATGTGGGCACATGGTTCCTAGCAGGAAAACAAGTTCTGCTAGTCTCAAACAAGCAAGACCTTGAGCTTTGTAATGCATTCTGAAAGAGCTGATATATTTCTGCACAATTGCATCCTGCAGAATCAGTGTTATACATAGATATCCCTTAGGTGGTGTGAGGATTAGCACATAAGCTTCCTCCATATCCCCACAAATGGCTCACACGTTAGATCACATCGCATCAAGACTAGGTGTTCCATGGGGATGAAGAATTGTCTTCTTTAAAAGGTAAATGCCTAAGAGAAGGAACCAATGGAAACACTGAGAGTATTAGACAGTCAGATCCTGGTGAGGGTTAGTGGCTCTTTTAGAGTCAGTTTCAACTGGGAAGGGGAGGTATAGAAAGGCAGGATATGAGAGTGGCAGGAATTGAATTAAAAGAATTCAACTACATGATAAATTGAGGGAAGACAATGGAGGGGCAGGGAAGAGATAAAGCCATATCATGCAGGCTCAGATCACCAGCATAGCTTTGAGAGTGTCAAGCAGGAAGCAGCTAGGTTGGGGGATGAAGTGATAGGGTCCCACCATGATGCACAGAACAACGGTCCAGCAATGAAGACAGTCTGTATCAGATAGGAAAAGGTGCCCAGAGATAGTACATCTTTGTTTAGGAAGTTTAAATTTTCAGTGAATCTAGCATACCATCTCTAACCCATTCAGAAGCTTTATAAAGCCACTTTCTCACTGTTTATACAATGCTGTACAGGAATAGTTACTGAATTCAAGTTGTTTGACAAATTATAGCTTGCTTTAATTACAGCTAAGGGATTCAGCATTAAAGGGACCACAACTTTTTTAGCATAAATGTACATTCAAGGGAGACATTTTCTCCTGTTTCTGGAAGAAAATACCCTATTAACTTCTACTGGACCATTTTCCTCCCAAACCTCTGAGCCGCGGAATCAGACCTCTCAGTTAAAATTGTGAAGCTACCACACTGTAGATATGTGACACTGAACTTAGCATCTGTAATGTCAGACTTCACAACTGTTGAAGAGACACTACTTTCAACATCATAGTATTGTTCTAGACACTATGTAAGATGCTGCACAGAACATTTATAGATGCCCAACAATTGGTTAGAAGATGGAGTTAGGTACCTTCACTTATATGCCTTCCTTTAAGTTATCTTTACCTTATAAAACAACCCATCCTAGAATGTTTTTATATATATAAAAATTGTTTTGAAAAAAATCTTGGTGGGAAAGGCATTACTTTGTCTTTACTTATGTTCTAGTGTTTGTGTCTAACTTCAAGTACCTTCTGACACATAACAAGCACTTCAGAAATCTGTGTTAAATGATTTTTGCTTAACCCTATTCCATTCTATAAATATATTAAAATGCTATCCTTTTAATGAATAAAAATAACAAACAATTGGAAATTTTTAAAATAAAAGTAATGCAAATGCAAACATTCTAATCCAATTTTAAAAATTATTTTGTGTTATAGAATCAGAGAATTTTAATATTCTTTAGTGGCATCAGCCTGAAAAGTACCTGAAGTTCATAATGCTTCCTATGAAATCCCTGCTTCCAATGAGAAGGTCTTAGGGTATTATCCCTCTTTTCCCAGAGCCTGTCCTTTCCTGTCTCCCTGGTTACATTTGATTATCTGGATATTATATCTATCTGTCTTCATTATCCCTTGCTATAGAAGTTGACTACAATTCCCAAGTTACTACCATCAACCACTTTTGAAACTCAGATAAAAGAATTGATTATTTTAATACATGGACATGATAAATGCTTGAGGATGTAGAAACGCTGACTCCCTTAATTTGATCATTACAGACAATGTACATGTATTGAACTAGCCTGCTTATGTGTATAAATATTGTATCAATTTTTAAAAGATTTAAAATATGAATTCAATATTTAGCTTTGTAAGTAAAGCCATGCCTAAGGTAATTCTGCCATGATTTGAATATAGTATGTGAAACATATTGTTAAATTTTTATATTCACTGATTTTCTTGATAAATATTTACTGAGTTATCATTTGTTAAGCAAATATTTACTAAGTAAATATTTTAAAATTTAGAAAAGTAATACCTTCTTCTACAGTGCCTCAGGGCTCCTAGAAACATAGACAATGTAAATATTCATCAGGATTTATTTGCTCAAAGAAGAGTCTGATTTGCCATTTCATTAGTTTTAAAAAGCAGAAAGTACATTTGGGGAGACTTTGAATAAAGCACTTTAGTTGTGTTGTGAATAGGACTTTAGACTGGTTTAATGATTTTATGCAAACATGCTGCCTTAAATGAAATACACTTATTTGTATACTCCTAAAAGAACTTTGAAGAATTATGTGTTTAATAGTGCCCTCCTAATTCTCATTCTAAGCTTGGTAACAATGCTGGGCAATTGCTCCAATATTTACCCTTCTGAGTTTATAGCAAGCCCCACTTTCCTAACAGACTTCCCAGCATCCAGCAAGCCCCAAAGGATGCTGATGAGGCACAATGGTATTGACTTCAGAGGGACAGGCAGGGATGGATAATGTCTTGGTACTGCTTGGAGGATTCAGATAGGGAATGGTTCGATTTTGTAAGATGAGGGGGACAAAATGGGAGGGGAAATGAGTTTGAGTCACATGAAAATACGAAATGATCTGTAAAGCTTGCAGGCATTAGAAAAAAATTCTACATGTGAAGCAGAATGAAAAATGTGTTCAAAGAGTAAAAATGGTTGTAAAAGTTTCCAGTTATGTAACACTTAGATTCCTTTCAAAAAAGCCAGAAACTGTAATGCCTCTTTAAGTGTCAATATTTACAATACACTGAAATGCTATGCCCATTGCTGTTATCAAGGGTACAGTGAAAATCAGGACAGTACTTTTAAAAACATATGAGGAAATAATTCTTGAAATTCTTTTTGGTGCACACAAGCAGATGATTGAAGTATAATGCGAAGAAATCACCATTAATAGTCTAACACAAAGAAGTTTTCATGTCAAATGATTTTGTTAGTAATAGTGAAGTCAAAGCTTTTTCAATAGCTGTCTATTTCTGCCCCAAAATATTGCTAGTATGCTTTAAATAGCATGCCCTTTGGTGACCTGGCAGAGCAGATGCCACAAATGTATACAATCCAGATCCTATGTACTGTACTGTGTTGCTTACTATGCTGCTTTTCCCGTGTGCTTATTAAACTCCAGTCTCTTAGGCTGTTTCATATCCCTTCCATTAGCATCACTAATGAGCTCTGCTGAAAAATGCTTGCCATTAAGGGACCAAAATGTAGTCCCACTGTTAGCATTAGGCAGATGTGCTTAGCAATGTGGGCCTGCTGAGGAGGCTTTTCTCTGGGGAGTCACCATTCAGAGAGACCTGCAGGGAATGAGGAGAGGGACTAGTGTCAGGTCAAAAAGTCCAATGCCTACCTTAGGGCAGGAATACCTACATTAGGAATAGATGACTACAGATAAATGAATGTTTAGGCAACTTCCTTTTCTGACAAATATTTAGTGAATCCCTAGTCTGAGCTGGACACCATTGTAGACAATCAGCTAGATTAAAGTGAAAGTCTTATACCCTATCTGACCACATTATGGAGCATTTTTTAAAAATAGCCCTGGGACTCATGTCTGTAGCTCCAGTATCAGAAGCTGAGCTAGAATCTGGGGCTAAAAGAAGAGGATAATAAGTTCAAGGCCAGTTTGGGCTATGTAGCAAGTCAGAGGCCACCTTGAACTGTATAAGACTCTTTCTGAAAAAAAATGAGTTACTCTAAATTCGCTGGCAACTGCTGTCACCAGTCAGAATAAGAGCTCATATTAGCCTACAGAGAAATACATTAAAGTTTATATGTCAGTTGTTAGCAGAGCACTCAGAATCATTCCTGTGGTGTAAATGAACTTTGCACACTAAACCTGGCATTCGGGTTTCATTTTTGACATCTCCTATTAGGTTTCTTTGAATCTTCTGCCCTTATTGGAGAGTCCATGAGGGACTTTGCTGGACTCATTCGTAGTGCACAGATCAACATGGGTGATCTGAAGAAAACAGTGGTTACTGAGATATATTTTCTATTTTATGTTCATGACCTCCTTTATACACATTGTGTACAGCTGTTGATAAAGCAGATAGCATCTTAAAGTGAACATCTTAAAGTTATGTGTGTTTCTCCCATGAGCTATCCCTGTTGTACCCAAGGTTCTAGAAAGGTCTCAATGTGAAAGAAGAGGATATTTGCCTATACCAATAATTAATGGTTTCAGTTATCTAGGCTGAAAATTCCCCTTGACGTTAAGATCACCACTTTGAACAACTCAGACATTTGTAGTCTATGTGTTGCATGGGAAAATTCCTTAGCCACCCCAGCCCTCCAGAGGCCCCATTCCATGTGGATCTAGTTCTTTAGGACGCAAGACTATCATACATATGAATAATTTTGTATTAACCATTTTAGTAAGAAATCATTCTGAAATATGAGCATATCCCTAACTGAACCCAAGGCTGATAGTTCAGCCTTTTAAAGAAACGTGATTATGATCAGTCAGCGATTATAGATGCACTGTGGTGCCAAGGTTTCCTGGTTTCCACAGCTATGAAGCTTCTCAATGCTCTGTTTGTCCTTAGGTCAAGATTCTGTATTTTGGGTTTTGCTCTTAGACACAGTAATATAGCATTTTCCTCCTATCCAAGGTCTCGCTTTACACATTTTAATTGCCTGTGATCAGCCATGACCCAAAAAATAGCAATAGAAAACTCTAAAACACAAATTTTTAAGTTTAAACTTATTATAGTATATCATAATTATCATATTTATCATTAATTGTTGCCTTTAAGCTTTTTACCATGTCTGCAGTTAAATTTCATCAAGGAAAAGCTATAGTGCACATTAGTTTGATTTTATCTGGGAAACTTGGGGTCTCAGAATGCATTTTCATAAATGAAGGCTTAGAGCTTTATCATTGAGAAACTCCGGACATCTGTGGCAAGCCATTTTTCTCCCTTCTGGATATCTGCCCTGTGACAGCATCAGGAAATGAGATACCCAGCTGACGAGAGGACAGTGGAAGGAAGTTGCTGTTTAGATTACTACACTAATTATTAGAATGATGTATTGATGGAGTAGACCTAAGCACCCTTCTGACCACACATTCTTTCCCTAAAGTTCCTGGGATTAAGGAAAATTCTGTGTGTGCCTATAGATGTACATGTGTAATTGGATCAGCCCTCAGACCACTTTCAAATTTCAAATATCTGTATGTTCTTCCCCCACTGAAAAGAGCTTGTGGAGCAACAATCAATGGCTTAGAACGCTTGCCACACTAAATACCAAAATAAGTGAGCATATAAATAAGGGCATTCATTTAAGAGTGTAGTCATTCAAAGTCCATTCATGATTAGCAGTGGTAGTAGTTACCTGTAGCTCAGTATTCTTTCCTAGAGTATTTGGCAAGAAATCTTCTACTCTGATGAGAAGAATAACTGCATTGGTGGGTAACTGAATTAGTTTCACCAGAGTCTACCTCCAATCCGTTTTGTCAACCACAGTTGACATGCAGGTAGACTATGAAAGTTATTCAATTCTTTCATACTCCCATAGCTAGAAAAGGACAAACTCCATCTGTCCTTCATATTCAGGTTCCTTTAAGAACTTGTCCCACAGAACAGATGCTTTTTACCCATTTGCTCCCATGACACCTACACACACTGCAATACAGTTGAAAACTGGGATGTGTCAGTTTCCTCAGTTAATAGGCTTCTTGGTTAAGGCTTTCATTTTTGTGCACTTAATGCTTAATGTAAGACTGGGTGCCTTGTGCTGAGTGTATAGCTTCCTTGGTAGAGTGCTTGCCTAGAATGGCCAAAACTCTGGTGTTAGACACTCATAAATCTGACCGAGCACTTAGGAGATAAAGACGGGCAGATCAGAAGGCTAGCCTGTGATACACAAGACTCTGTATAAATATACATATATACATATACATCATATACATATGCATATGCACATGCACATACATTGCTCAGGTAGAGCTTGTCTTTTGTTAGCTATGGGAAGAGAAATCATTAAAAAGTTGAATAAAGTCTCAGAGTCTTCTTACATTCAAGAAAGGGTCTTTTGCAAGGAGGAAGGGTCACTCAGATTGAGGGTGTGTGTGTGTGTGTGTGTGCCTATTTGAACACTTAGAAATCCTTTTATGAATGTCTGAATGGCTGAATATCCAAAATTATTACTACTCTAAATTAGCTTTTAGAGCAGATCATCACACCTTCCAACAGGTGTGTTTCTCTTATTCCTAGAACATTATCATCTGTGAAATATGTGCATAACCATTAAAAGATTCATTAAACTTGAAATAATAACTAAAGAGCAGTTACTACATGGTGAGGAAAGAGCTAGCTCTGCATTTATAAATGATTCTAACTATTATAATTTGGTTAACATTGTTTAACTCATTTTAATTGAAATCATTACTTCACCAGAGCAAATCAGAAGAGAATTGCTCATGTGTTTAACTAACAAACAAACAGATGAGGTACTGTGATTCTGAAGCCTTTATTGAGTGTAAATATATTTTCACTCTGTATATATGAATAGCTGCATGCAGAAAATATAGATTTTATTGCATTGACTGATATTGAAATTACTTTGACAAATTTATTTCTAATAGTTTATGATAATACAACTTCTCATCAATAAAATGAATCACTTTAAAATATATAATTGTAGGGTTAATGGATAGTTGAGAAAAGCTTTTGAGTAAGTATATGCATATAGTCTTCTCTTGAAAGAGACTGCTTTGAAAGAGGAATGTGATGATAGCCATTTAAAGAAATATTCATGTGCATTGACCAGCACCAGAACAGACTCAAAGATTGGAGTTGCCTGTTATGTGTAAACTCTTACCAACTTTCTGCTGCCTTATAATCTGTGTTCACAAACACTATCAGCTTGGATGGTTTAGAATTTAACAACTTATTTGCACCCAGCTTTCTGAAAGACTGGGAGCAGGCCTCTTTTTCCTAGGCCCAGTGCCTAGCGCCATGGAGCTCTTCCATACAAAGGACACAGCCTGAAAAGGGAGGCTGGAGATCTGGGAAACATCTCCCTTTCCAAGCTGTATCACACCAATGAAAGTTGAGACAGATTTTGTCATCAGCTGAGACTGAACTGATTTCAGAACCTCACTGAAAGAAACTGGGTGAAAAGCCAGAGGATCAAGCTATCTTTTTGGCCGATTTTCTCATGGTTGCCATGATTTGCTGTGGTAAGTATTTAATTCATGAGGCTAAAAGTTTGGTTGTTGGCTTTTAGATGTCTAAATGAAATGGGAACCTATTATTAATAGTTTTAGTTGGGTGAACTGGCTTTTCCAAAATATTATTTTCTTGAAGTAAATGTCAGTGTTCACCAGTGAAACAATGGTCACCATGAGACTGACTCACTGCAAAACTGCTGTGTGTAGGAAAGATACATTAACGCAGAGCCCCTTGGCCTGCATTATGAATAGCTTTCTTATCTTAGATAAGAAAGAGTTACTGAACAGCTGCAGACCATGCTTGCTTGGCACTGGAGACATGAGACATGATTATACTCAGGGAGCCCAGAGTCTAAAAGGAAGGAAACAGGACTGGAAAGCTCTCTAGTTCCCACACATTTCCCAGCCTTCCCCAGAGCAGGAAATCTCTCTCTCTCATGCCTAAAGCCCCCAACAATAAAAATTCCCGAAGAATCAGAATGGTCATGAGTTTCAACTACTCTTGTCCCATTATAGAGTCTATATCTGTCTCCTGGCCCTGTTCCTTCCCTTTCCTCACCCCAGCATTTCAAATACCAGAACTGCAGGCTTCACCTAGGGCTACTGGGCCGGAAGTGCTCATCCCCAGCCCATGCTATGTGGAGACCCAAGTACCAGGTTCCTCTCTCTGCTGATGCTCAGGATTCGAGAGCAAAGCTGTTCCTAAGAACACCCCCAAGATCTCCTCTGCTCAGCTCTTCCTCCTATCCCCAACAAGGAAGAGCACATGGACCACTGCACACCTCTAGGACCATAGCTCCCATGGTATAACCCCTTTCTGTCCTGCTTGCCTGGAGGTTGCTGAAGTACACATTGATATTAATGGTGCTTGTTAGCCCTCTATCACCAACCTGAACAGTCCCCAGAAAAGGAATAGAGTAGATTATATTCAGGAGGAACAATAGGGAAGGTGGGGGATGGGGGTGGGAGGGGCTGGAAAATGTGTCTGACCAAGGGGATGACTGTTGACTGGGTCAGTCCCTCCTGGGTTCTTTAAGGTAAGTGAAGCCTGAAGAGCAAATTACAAGCTTTGTAACAGCCAGGGAAAGACCTATAAGAACTCTAAGTACAATCATATCTTATTAATTAGCTATGGAAGGTTGTTTGTTGTGGCAAAGTCTCATGTAGCCCAGGCTGGCCTTTAACTCTTTGAATAGCCAAGAATTACAATGAACTTTTGATCTCCTACTTCTATCTCCCAATATTGGAATGATGGGTATGTACCACTATCTTCAGCTTCATGTGATGTTGGAGACTGATCCCAGAACATTATGTAAGCTAGGCTAACAGTTTACCAACTATGCTATATTCCCCAGGAATTTTAATACTTTACAGGAACTTCAGTAGTTCACCTCATGTCTACCACTACTCAATAGATACTGTTCAGCAAACTGGAGACTAAGCTCTTATGTAACCTGTCCTGAATCTCATGACATACCAAAGCAATGGCACTAAGATCCAGATATTTTGGATTTAAAGCTTGTGCTCAAACTTTTTTGCTTGCTTACTTAAAATTATGGCTGTAAACAATAGGTCTCTACTGGACATTCTAGAACAAATGGACTGGTATGGTTAAAATGGAACACTCCCAGGACTGATACTATGAATATGAGAAGCTAGAAAATAGCAAGAAGAATGTGGAAAGGAAATAAAAAGATAGAATTAACTTGGCCTTTACTCTCTAGACAGTGAGAAGCCTTGGCACAAGCAGTCATGGGAAAATTTAACTATTTTCAAGTTGTTCACAAGCTGTATTTGCCATCTTTTCAGTCCTGAGAGCTAAGATGTGCCCTGGCTCTGGCCAAGAAAGGTCTGTCTGTCCCTGTGCCATTTCTTTCTCATTATATTAGTGTCATACTACTCAATTTCAGCAGTGGAAATTGAGGTCAAAAAATGAGAAATTACAACTTCATGAAGAGAATAGCCCATGCCGGAGTCTGAGGATGGAGCCCACAAGAGACGCTGGTACAGACCCAGAAGGGAAAAGCAATAGGATCCAAGATTAGCTGACTTTTAACCTGACTCAATTTTGGATTGTGATGTTTTAGTTGTTTGCTGAAAAGAAGTGGAGAACATGTGGAACAAAGCCACAGAATCACCATGGATAGTCTACTTGACCTTGAAATTTAAAAGTTGGCTCAATTGTTGTGTGGGAAGAACAAATATTCCTTGAAAAGTAGAAGAAATATTGTTTAGGCCTTACAATGTTATTGAGACCAATTTCTCCCTGTTTTCTATTTCCTAGATAAAATGTAAGAAATCTTCATCCCTTCTGATCAGGGAACAATAAAATGAGTATGAGATTCCTTTCCTAAATGCTAATATGATTAACACACCTTATAAAAAGGAGTGATGAGGTAGTTTTCATGTTCTCTGCTGTGAGAGGCAGCCACAGATCACAGTGACGATCTAAAGGAGGGTGACCTATACCTGGGGTCGTGCTTTACTTCCCTCCACCTGAGCTGCATTGTTTCCCAAAGAAAATCATTTCCACTGATTGCTTTTAGAGAGCAAGGACCTGGTACACATGCCCAAATAATCCCAAAATCGCTTCCCTGATCTTCTTGAGTCTTATTGACCTAGGTCCAAGGGGATAAAAGGGCCAGGTGTGTGCATAGAGCGGGGGTATTTGAAGCACGGGTATATGGGCTGGTCACAGGTCAAAGCAGCAGGAGACAATGAGCTAGAGCCACCACATTTAAGCACAGCAGTGTATATAGAATCCATGAATTCTGTGTTTGGACATGGACTTCCAAACTGTTCAGAATGTATACCCACCAACATGAGAAGATAGGTCATTTTGTTGTTTATTTCCTTAGCCTGGGACTGCTTAGTGTTTGCGTAATTTGTCATGATCCTAATGACACTTCTGATTCGTGCCCTACAAACTGTTAAGGGACACTCTGGTTTACACTTGATGGAAAACTGCTGACCTGTATTCTCACCTCCAAAGGCAGGAACTGAAGCCTAGCTCTTCAGCTGACAGCACGCCCACTTCAACACTGAGGCCCTTTGTTCACAGGTCTGTAGCATGATCTGTGAACTTTAGGGATGAGAATGGTAGCTGTTCCTCCAGCCTTGGTCTTCACTCTGCAGCTCAACTTCTCAGTCTGCAAGAAGCTCTAGTTTCCTTTCCTGTTACATTGCTTATGAAGACAATCCATTGCTTGCCTCTCATTGTCTGTTTCCGCCTAGACAGCAAAAATTAATAAACCCATTGTTTACTAGCCCCAAATATTAAAACATTATAATGGAGATTTTCAATATTGTTTATTAAACTCATGTCTGCTGGATCAGTTCAAAGCAGTTCAAGGAGGCTGGTTTGATAGTTGTTTCATGTGGTTAATAAGATGTTCAGAGGCCTATCTGTGACTATCAAAAGCTGTACATGTCTATGATGTGCCTGAACACAGTTCTTCACTGCTTTACTGGTCTTTTCTTTCTTTATTTCTTTCTTTCTTTTCTTTCTTTCTTTCTTTCTTTTCTTTCTTTTTGAGACAGGGTTTCTCTGTGTATCTCTGGCTGTCCTGGAACTCTCTCTGTAGACCAGGCTAGCCTCAAACTCATAGACATCTGCCTGTCTCTGCCTCCCAACTGCTGGGATTAGGTGTATAACATCACTACATACACCCAGCTATCTTCACTGGTCTTAAAAGGTTGCTTCATCTCTATTATGTTTGTGTGAGGTTTGTCAAAGGATCTATGGTTTACTTTCAGGTGCTAAAAAAGAACTCATACTCTCTACAGAAGGTCAGGCAGTAGGGAGTGGCCACTTCCTGTCTGGAAAACTGTAAATCCAGACTCTGCCATTGCAATAGCCAGCAGCCTGGCCTGCCTGCCTCTCAGAGAAGAGTCCTCCATTGTACACCTACTCCTGGCTCTCACTGCTTCCCTATCCTGATTCCTCACATCTCAGCATGACTCAGCTCTAACTGAGATGATCAAGAAACTGCTTGTTAGAGAGAAGAGAAATTTGCCTCTATATTGCTGACATCAAAGAACTTTTCAAGATGGGTACCATACAGCATTGTGTCCTCTTGAGACACACATTAATATAGCACAACAACAAAGTATTTTATCATAAAGATGGAGTAAGCAATGAGCTGTTAGATGCCTTAGAAGTGTCACAAACTCATTTTTCTTTTTTTTAATTTATTTAATTATTTAAATCACATCATAATTTACTTATTCACACAGGGTTATAAACACAAAAAGGCAGGATGTGGGGAAGGGGATGACACCGGAGCATAGGTGTTCAGGGGAGTACAGATATCATTTAGGACAGGGTATCAGCTAGGTGAAGGTTCAGGGGACAGGTCACTATGACTCTGCCTATGGTTCACTTGTCCTTATCTAAGACAAACTCATTTTTCAGAACTGTATTGTGAGTTATGACCCAAGGACTAGTGCTAGTACCCAAGACAGAAACAGAGCTACAGCAGATGGCCCAATGGGTCTGTGGCTTTTTGCCACCCTGTGGATTTCCTTATACATTAACTTTGACATGTTACAAGAACTCAAAACAGAAAATTACAGTCTTGCAACCTCCAAATCTAACCTTATAAACAGGGTCACTCACCCTGACCTCCATCCTCCCTTCAGAGTAGGGAGACAATTACTCTCAGCCTTCCCCTGAGGCCTGCAAATTGCTGACAGACGAAATTGGGGTAAGTGAACAGATGAAGAAAAATATCCGCCAGGCGGTGGTGGCGCACGCCTTTAATCCCAGCACTTGGGAGGCAGAGGCAGGCGGATTTCTAAGTTCGAGGCCAGCCTGGTCTACAGAGTGAGTTCCAGGACAGCCCGGGCTACACAGAGAAACCCTGTCTCGAAAAACCAAAAAAAAAAAAAAAAAAAAAAAAAAAAGAAAAAGAAAAATATCCACCATTTTTAAGTCTGGCTGAAGGGAAAGTATAGTGAGAATTATGAAATTTTGGAAATATTGTGAGAAGATGATTTTGTTTTAATCTCAGGTGTGGAATGTGGGCTGTTTGACCATCCACAGCAGCTGACTGTGGTTTCCCTCATGCTCCAGCAGCAGTGTGAGTTTGCCAGTGGCAGGAAATTTCTGTGATTGTATGATGTTTGGAATTCTGAAGACTTTCCAGTATATAAATGCAAAGCCACCGAGTCATAGGAATGACTGTGTTTCCATACAGCATTGGGAGCGGCCAGGTTCACAGAGAATGGTGCTTTTGGAGATGGAGAAGAAAGAAGTTCCTGCTTAGTCTCTGTGCTCTTGTTCTATTTCAAATTCCAATCTCTGAGACACTTCCAGAGCATACACCCGTGCTATGTAACTGATCTTCTGGCTTTTATCTTCCATATTGCACAGTTTCCACATCAGAATGTTTCCTAGGGACACAAAGTTTGCACAGGACCCAAAGGAACTCACTGGACACTTGAACTTGAGGTGACTTGCTGTGGAGCCAGCTCTGATGAGGGCTGAGACACTACAGAGAAGAAGGTTTCTGCCCATGAGGATACCTCTGAGAAAAGGTCTTGGATTCACTCAGGTCACACCCTTCATCTTCTTAAAACTGGTCTCAGCTTGCCTGCTCACTCAGAGTCCTTGTAGTGGTCTCCAAATCCTGTCACTCCAAATCTGCTCCACCCATCTCCTCCTCTATAGACACACTGACCTCACTGTTCACTGACTGACAGTATTCATCTCTCAGCCTTGATGCCATCTAGCTCTTCTGCCTGGAGTGTTCCTTTTTCTGGGGCTTTGTATTCTCTGCAGTTATTCCTGAAGTACCTCTTCAGTGATCTTCTTGAACCACCATATTTAAACCAGAATATTCAGATCTATGGTTCCATAGTGTGTCTCTCAGTCTTCTCATCTCTGTATCTTCCTCAGCATCTTACACACTGGATACTTAACTCATTTGATGTATATATTTCCTCCCTAAAGGAAATTAGGTGTTTTTGTGGTTTTGATAGTGGCTATTTCCCCCTTGTTTGCTTGTGGTGTGTATTATATACTACATAAATGGATAGGTAAAGTAACTAAGTAAAGCAGTGAACCAGTGCTCTGTCTTCTAGAAAAACTTAGAAATAACATAGCTACATAGAAAACTGTCCCTTTAAGATAACATTATAAATACAAGCCATATAGATCACAATAATTTTATAAATCTGTAATGTCAGGGCATAGTAATGCAGATTACTAATGGTAGAGCTAATGCTAAAATTACTGAACTCTTAACTGAACCCTGACAGCCATGTCTAAGAAAATCAGCAATGCTCTGGGAAGCCAGTAGAGTCAGGCACTACATCGATAGCAGTCATTGTTTGAACCAAGAACTGTTTGGCATCTTCCTTTGTGAATAAATAAGACCACGGGGAGGAGTGAAGCCGTGCATCATCATAATTTCTGATACTGTACCAGTCATTCATGTGACTACCCTGGTGGGTGGGTCACCTAATCTCTCCACCTGACAAGTAGATATAATATCCAGAGAAACCCAGGCCTGGGGAAGTTATCTTCCTAAATGCATGCTACCATACTGATTCACATGTAGGTACCATGACTGTCATCCTCAGTAATCAAATCAGACCAGTTGGGGTTTGGTTTTGTTGATTCTCAACCGTATTTGAAATCACCAAGCCTCCATAACTACTTTCTACCTAGATTATTAAAATAGTGGCTGCAGCAATGAAATTTTCCAACAGCAGAGAGAAATGCTTTAAAGGTTGCTATCTTTCCTAATTCATTTTTTGGAAATCATTTTGGCTTATCATTGCAGAAAAATCTCTAAGCAATAAAAGAAATGCAATAAAAAAGAACAAGCAATGTATTATGAAGTGTGCTTTGCATCTTGATAACAACACATGATTTATTTGTTGTTTATGATAAATGTGAAAATAAATTGCATTGGTAGAATTCATGAATAGAATGGCTTGGGTAGTGTAAAGTTTTGCTTCCAGCATTGAGCTAAAATTCAGCTTGAATGGCTTGTTGAAATGTAGTGTAGGACCTTAGGGCAGTTTTGAAAATATAATTAGATTTCCAGTTTATTAAAGTGTAGATTTGAAATTCTCCCATACAGAATATATTTTCAATAATAATCCAAGTGCTGGGAAACTACCTGAGAGAGATGAAGAAGAAAATGATAATGCTTTATTAGTGTGCACCAGAGCAGAAAGACTTATGTATCTTAGAGCAGTCAATGTAATAACAATTCTGTTTTTTCAAAGTAAAAGTCATCTCCTAAATGATTCCAGTTAATTGTGATTCGGGCTGATTTAATTCCTTCCCACCTTCAGTAGTGCTAAGTGACAGACATGTTGCTTTGCTTTGTCTTCTTTAACAATCAGTTTAATAGGCAGTCATAATATAATCAGGAGAATCTCAGCATCCCCCCCAACTAGAGTAATATGAACCTAGATTTTTGCCATACTTATGCTTCCACTTGAATGGGAAGATCCTGATCCATGACAGAGCTGAGAACGTTTTTATATCCAGAACATAAAAAGGGACAGAGGAAGAACCAAGGGAACTTGCTTAGAGAGGAAGTTGGGGTCAGTGGGGAGTGACTTTGCATCCCATACTAAGAATATGAAAAGAATTTCATCTTCCATAATAAAACAGTACCAAAGAATTCCAGTTAAACTTGAAATGGCCCCAATAAGAATACAAGATGGAGGGACCTCTGCACTGTCTTGCCTTGTCACAGGCTGGCCACCTGACTCTATGACAGGGAGAAGGAGAGAAAAAGGGAACAGCCCAGGAAATGACACTTTGCACTTGAGAACAACTAAGAAGTAAACAACTTCCCATAGAGGTTACAAATGGCAAGTTATTTAGCTCTGAATTCTCATTCCTTTTTCTTGGTTTTATTTACTGTCTTTGAAGATTTTGTTAAAACTTTTAATTTTCTGTATTTTGAAATTTTTAAGTTCATTTACTATGAATTAAGAAGAATGTATAGATAAACTTAATTTGCTATAACATACCATGCATGTTAACTTGGATTCAATTCTCTAGGAACAGAATGTGTACCTGATGGGCTAACCTTGGAGTACATGTGATTTGCCACCACTTGTTGATCTTTGGTAGCCATATGACACAGCCACCATCGTTCTAAGGTTTTACAAACAGCATGCATGTGACTTTACCACTGTCTTACTTGAGGCGACCACATGGTATAGATCAACTAAGGCAGTAGCCATAAAACAACTCGACCAGCTGAGCCCTCTGCTTACCACTGCATCTCCCTTTTCTTAGACTCAGGGGGCAACACCAGGCTTCCAGGATAGTTTGTTTTAAAACTGAGTCATATTTTAAAAACTAGCATTTTGTAAAACTACACAATAAAAAGATCAGGAAAAAAGAAATTCCCAAGATATCTGTGGAACTGTATATATGGTTTAAAGTTTATTTTTATACTAAAGGATCTTTAACTCAAGAATTATAATTTTTAAAACTCAAACTTATCAGGGACAAAATAGTAAAGTCCTAATCTTCTAAGAGTTACTTTCTAATCTTAAGCTGTTAAAAATAATTAAGATATACAAGTTAATGGTCAGTTGTACTATATACAAATGTAATCTATTTGCAGAGACAAACTTGGAAAAAGAGACCAATTTTTATTTCCCATCATAATATTCTATGTGTGTCTTCAAAAGCTAGAAACCAGTAAGCCAAAAACAACTTTTAAATAAACTTAAATCTTGTTTAACATGAAATAATAATCAAAATCAGATATATAAAAATTAGTTATAAAAAATTAAAGGCTTGAGTAAAATGGGTTAAATTTTATGATACATTTGTGTGGCAGGAGATCTACAGGTTCCCTTGGATGACAGACCATCCCACTAGAGTAAGTTACATGCTGGCCTTATTACAGAACAAGGTTGTATGGTGATCTTCCAGAAGCTACTGCCTCTGGCTGGTTAGGCCCCAACAGCTCTGACTATGTAGACCTGACCAGCTCCAGCTATGTAGCTCAAACGAAAGAAAAACCCTAATCCATATCTAGAGATGAATTACTTTTCATGTCTCACATGACAGGGGGTGGATTCCCTTGGCCAGTGATGTGACTCAGAGTCTGAATCCACATCTTAG
Organism: Mastomys natalensis; assembly: GCA_021653895.1. Classification (NCBI taxonomy): domain Eukaryota; kingdom Metazoa; phylum Chordata; class Mammalia; order Rodentia; family Muridae; genus Mastomys; species Mastomys natalensis. The sequence goes on from JAJTUV010000650.1 coordinate 140,229, forward strand.
ATGTCTCAAACAACAGAGAGACAAATAGGAATTGTGCTGTCCTCAATGTTTCCTGAACAGTCATAGGATGCTATGAACAGGGAAACTTGTATATAAGTCCACCATCCGACAGGTGTGGGACCTGTATGCTAGATCAATTGGCCAAGCCACTACCCTGGTTTTCGATTCTTCCTCTTAGAAAAAGCTACTCTCAGGGTTCAAACTCTACCCACCCATGTTCCCTCAGCTGAGGAGGATGCCAGATACAGCTTTAGAAAGTTGTTAAAAATATCTAAACAGTGTCTTTCAGTTGGAAATATGCTTACTACTGTCAGTATGTGGTGACTTAAGAGATTTGTCCATCAGCAGGATGGCTTTAGCTTTCTTTGTCAATTCAGTCTATATTACATGTAATTGTTTATTACAGATTTTCCATGAGTGACTGCTTTCATATCTCATCTGTTAGTTGAGAGTATGGAATGAAAATGTTGAAGTTTTATTTAAAAAGATTCTGTTAATAGGGTTAATTTTAGAAATAGAGTTAATTGGTCAGTGAATCATCATTTACCCTTGGCAGACACTGTCTCTGGGTGTATACATTTTAAATTGAAATTTTTAAATCATTTTCCTTTTGGGAGGAATATAACTCAGGATTAAATTATCTCTTTATACAGCCTGACAATATAAATTATATTTACTATATAATCTTGGAATACAGTATAATTTGATGTTAACAATAATATGCATGGTTACTTTTTCAAATACTAGATATGGCCATTTAAGGTAATAGTCCCAGTTTTTACTTTTTTATCCTGTCAAATTGCTTTTAACCAGATTTTTTTTTTTAGCTTGAGACACTGGTTTTGTTGATTAAATAATAGCTAGTATTGTTAATACTTTAAAAAATATTCAAAACTTATCATATGTGGAAGCAAGATATACCATTTAGACACTTTCTGTTCAGATTTATTCCTTGAATGCTGGCGTTAACTGACTTCCTTTAAAAGGCCAATGTAACAAACAGCTGATTACAGCTATCTTATCCTTCTACAGAACGCTGGTATGTGACCCTGCCATTTGTACAATTGCATGTAACTCCTGTTAATCTTAATGTAAAAGTTTTTCTCACGTAACTTTGTCATACAGTTATCACCTCCTGACTTATGTTCATGATCTTTGCCAACTATTTAAGTTTTACCATGGTCCCTTGGATGGACCTCCTTCTGAGGCACTCCAATTGCTCTCCCCTCGCTGCCCTCTGTCACACTTGAAGCAGTTAATGAGAGAATGACTCCCTCAAACCTTGGAAAGGAGTGCAAGTAATCTCCCAGAGGAGACAATGAGCCATGGGCTGTCCAACAGTCTCTCTCCCTGCAAACAGAGGGACTGAAGCCTTCTCTACATTGGTTGCCCTTTCTGTCTCACCACCTCAGATCAACTTAAAATCCTTCAGGACCAGCTTTGCTCCTTGGCTCCTGCTGTACTCCAGAAAGGACTAGATCTCATGGCTCCTGAGGATTCTGTGTCAACAAATCCTAGCAGGTTTGAAATGGAGCCTGAAGGCACAGAGCCAGATAAAAATTCCTTCTGGTTCCCTTCCACTCTGGCTTCTCCCTTGATCCCTCTGACCTCTTTATCATCTTCATACCTAATTTTTTTTTATCATGTCCTTTAAATGTTTTACTTACTGAACTTCACCCTACATCCAAACAAAGTGTTCTGAGCATAAAGCTCTCCCAATAGCTTTAAGCTTACAACAGTTCCAATTATTCTTCAGACATCTGCAAAGGGATCTTTAGGTACTGTGGCGGAACTAGCTAAAATTTTCACCCCAGGCCAGGTACAATACTTTACATTAGTCCTCTGTTTGTTCCTGGGATTCTCTGTGGTTCCCTGCTACTTTCTGCTGCTTCATTTTGGTGCAACTGTCCTGGCAATGGGATCAATCACTGCCACCATGAATCAACTCTATATCCTCCTCCTCTCACCAGCCCACTCCATTTCTCCACCTCTACTCCTCCGTACCCCTCAACCATTCCAGAAAATCTCTCAGTTCTACTCTGGAACCAAGTCATCTGCTTACAGCCCTCTAGTAATTCTTTTCCAAGTCTCTTCAGGAATACAGATGGCAATTGCCATCCTGCTGATTGGCCAATGCAGCTGATCAAGTAAGTAAAGACTCTCCTCATACTGCATGAACAGAGACATTCAGGGTCTTCAGTGAACCCAGAATTACCCCTTCCAACAAAGACCCTTCTCAGAAGAAAACAGCTATAAAACACACCTGCCTTGTGTTTGTTTTTTTCCCCTCAGAGTTAGGAATGATAGTTTTCTACTGAAAGACTACATTTCCCAGCTACCCTTGTGGATTATGGAAATTTCCACCCCCCTATAAGGGGACATGTCCCATCTTCCTCATAGGCATTTTGACCATGTGCACATGTCAATGACAAAAGTGCCCCCTCTCTGTGAATAAACATGGTCTAGCCTAAGGTCATACCTAGTCTTTATTTCCATGAGCTGTCTCTCTACAGCTTCCCTTAAATAATCTAACAGAAAGAAGAATGAGTAAAACATAATCTTTATGAAAAGAGTTGGGTGGATGAAGAGGAACGTACAATATAATGCAACAGCAATGACATCATTTTCCAGGAGTCCCTTGTGCCCTGCCTATTCCATGCTGTGTTTCCTGTGAAGTCAAGGATTGCAGAAATTACACAGTTCTTCTTAATACTGCCCTTCCAGAACAACAGAGGAACCTTCCAGCCATTTCCAACTGAGTGTACCCCCTTCTTTGCCTGTAACTTCGGAACAGGCAGCAGGGCCAGCTCTGTGATCTGTAGACATTGTAGGGAGGGGCTGGCTTCCCTTTCTCCACCCAAACTTAATGCAGAATGGAGGAATTTTAGCCAATAAATGCTATTTATTAACAGTTTAGAGTGAGGACATTATTTTCCCTGGTCAATGCAGAGTCACTTCAGAATGGGTCTCACAAAGGGCATAGATACCTCCTTATGTGTCCCATCAAAAGCCATCTCTCCTGATCCTTTACAGCGATGTGCATGTCATAGCAGGTGCTCTTTCCATCCAATTTATTAAAGCAAGAAAAATCACAGATCATGTGCAAGTGATAAGGAGGGAATCCTATGATCAGAGACTTAGCCTCATTCTACCATGGATAATAGCTAAAACGCTTACTATTCCCCCAAACATACACACAAGAGAGAGAGAGAGCCCAGTATCTAATTTTACACAGTTAAAAAATCTGAGTGATTCACATTTTATAATGATCAAACTCTATCACTTTACCATATAAAATCCTGTTATAACAAAGAAACTGCAGGACCACATGGTTGAAAAGCTCTGGCCCAGTTTGGGTGTTTGAGAGATTAAATAATAATTCTCTGCCATCTCATAACTTTGTAATACTAGATGAAGGCCTTTCTGCTTGATGTTGCTATAATGAAGAAGCAGCATTGTCTGTTCTGGACAAGAGGAACAGAAAGATGAAATCATTTGCCTGCTGTTTTTGTGGCTAGTAAGAGAAAAGCTGATACCAGAATCTGAAATGCAAAACCAGAAAATGAGGTGGATCTGGTCACCTACAGCTAGAAGCCCTTGATGGCTGGGGCAGAGACATCAGTTCAAATGTGCCAGCGTGGTATCTATAGAATTGTTACCAGTCTCAGTTGGAGAAAAATGTTGAGATAGAGATTTTGTAGATTGGTGCCCTTCCTAGACTAGCCTCTCTTACTGGTGGCTATTCATCCTAATCAAACTCGGGGTGTGTTATAAAACAAAGAAGTGTGCATCGTGCTGCCCTGAGAGGAGTCCACTCTCCTTTCAATTTAATGTTGTGTGTTACAAATAAAGAAACTGCCTCTGTACTGTGTTTACAGAACCTCTGACATCTTAAATCAGTGATGCTTCCTAGGATCTGGTACCCAAGCATCCAGAGGTCCTACATCACACATGGGAACACTGCAATTGTGTAGAAGGAAAGCAGTAAGAAATGTTACCTGAAGATAGTATAAAAAAGGAGAGACCTTTATGTACTCTGTAGCTTACTAGACTTCACAGACATTCCATTGGGAGAAACTGAGAGTGGCTTTGCACTTTCACCTTCAACATGGCTGACAGTAATCCTTTGATTTTTTTTTTTTTTTTTTTTTTGGTTCTCAGTGGTTAATTTTAGACTGCTAATATTAACACCCTCTTACTTATTAGTCTTAATTAAACTTACTCCTGAACTATTGTGAAATGTCAAAACCTGCATCCTCAGGGTCCCGTGGCAGAAGGCTTGGATCTGTAGGAGCTTGACAAGATTAGATACCACTTCCACACTGAGGGCTGTCACCTTTCTACATTAAAACTCACCAAATCAATCCCTGTGGCATTGAAACAACCTGCTGTGTAATTTGGAAAAGATAATTAGAGCAATTGAGGCAAGCGCTGGTGAGATGTGGCTTGCTTTACAGATATGAAAATCATCAGTTGGCTCCAATTCCCCTTTCCTTGAGAAGCAATTGGGGTTTTTTATGGTGTATTCTCTTTATTGGCACCATTACCCCTTCTACAATGCCTGGATGAGTGTCAAGATGAAAGCCAATCAGCATGAAAGCCAATCCTCCAACAGTGATTCCCTGAAGAATGGATATGGAAGCTTTCTTGATTAGAGGATAATGAAGCTTAAAACAACAACAACCTCTCCTTCCCTTAGATAGTACAATATGCAGACATGAATAGTGGGACAGATGAAGCCATTTTGTGGCAATAAGGTAGACCTGCTCTGTTGAAGGAGCAAAAGAATAAGAGTTAAGAAAACTGTAGAGAAACTGAGCTGGAGTCCTCATGCAGATTCCCTGCATTAATAAAGAGAAAATGATGAAGGATTAAACAAAAATGAAAAGGCAGACTTATTTTAGTACCCTTTCTGGTTCTTGAGCAATGGGAAGAACCGTGAGCCCCAAGTCCAGCCCCTAGCTCTGTCTTTCCTCTCTCCCTTGTCAGACATCTTCAGGTGGCACTGGGCCTCCTCCACAGCCCATCTATAGCTTCCCTAACACTTCCTTAGTGTTTATAGTATCTACCACCACTTCTTTCCAAAGAGCTTCACGTCAGGATAAAGCTAACCTTCAAGGTGGTTGCGTCCTAAAATTTTCTCAATTGAAAAGAATCACAGGTGAAGAGGGACATGCAGTTCTCAGGCTGCCCGTTGTTTAGCAGCATCATAAGCAATTTTGAACAAACCATAGACAATGTAAGCCTGCTGAGATATGAAACAAATCTAGGTAAAGTTCAATATGCGCTCAATACTCTTGTATATAAATAGGTAACTGGTACATCAGTTTACCAAATCCTTAAAGAAATGTTGGCCAAGCTCTAGTAAAATGCCTGTAGCCATGTGAATGCAAGCAGCCCTAATTAAACTTGGTAAACAAAAAAAAAGGAAAGAAAGAACAGTAAAGATAGAAAGAGTCATGAAGAAAGGAGTCAGCATTAATAGATGAGTTCATGGTTCAAAAGTATCATGGGTTGAATGTGACCACAATATATTGCATATATTTATGAGTTGCCAGAAATCTAAAACATAGCTAGAAGGTGATGGAAGGGATAATCAACCATGCCATCACAAAATTTGCCCAATTACTAACATCTGGAATAAATCCATTAATACACAGCATTTTCAAAAAAGGTTGAAATTGTCAATAACTAAAAACAATGGAGTATGATTATTATTATGGTTAGGATTAAAGTAAATAAATCAAACATTACAACTGGATGTCCCTGTAGACAGTTCCATTTAATTCATTGTTATAAGACTAATTATCTTTCTCAAAAGCAGAAAACTACATTATAGTTAGAAGTTCCTAATGTGATTTGAAATATACTGTAGACATCTTTGATGGCATCATTCAGATTTTATACACAGAGAAAATACAAAAATCCATAACTATTAAGATTTAATGTTATTATTATCTCTATTTGAAAAAATAATGACTACACTCTCTGTGTTGGTTGTACATCGTCTATGTTTGAAGAGGCAAACATAGTCAACTACAAAGCTGAAAAGATTCTTCGTGTGTGTGTGTGTGTGTGTGTGTGTGTGTGTGTGTACAAACAGACAGATAAAGTCTCCCCCAAAATTAAACCCATTGAAAAAGAAAACTCCAAAACTGAGGGGCAAAGTGGGTAAGACTATGAAAAAGCCATCATTTATTTTTTCCAGTTCCACAGATAACAATCCCAGTGTTGTTAGGGCCATCGCCATCAACTCTGTTTTGCAGTTAACAAAGGTATCCCTTCAAAGGCTGACCAGTGGCTTCCCACAGAGCTTCCAACTGCTCTCTGTAGCTGCTTCGTTTCATTCCATGTCTAAGATGGCCAAAAAACCAACAAACTTATGTGAAACTTCCTTAATAAAATTACATAAATCTCTGGGAAAGCTAAAATGTGTGCGCGCGCGCACACACACACATATATATATATACATAATAAAATATTTTTAGTTAAATATTAATTTTTAAACATAATAAAAGAATAACTGACATGCAATTTCATTATTATTTTTCAGATTTATTCTTCTCTTATATGATATAATACTGTTTCTCCTCCCTCTACACTTCCAAGCCTCCCCCATCTCCCCTTACCTCTAGATCCACTCCCCCTCCACTTCCCTTCAGAAAAGGGCAGGCCTCCTAGGGATATCAACCAAACATGGTATAACAAATTACAATAAGACTAGACACAAACCCTCATATCAAGGGGGGACAAGCCAACCCAGTAGGAGAAAAAGGGTCCCAAGAACAGGCAAGAGTCAGATACACCCCAACTCTCACTGTTCAGAATCTCACAAAAACACCAAGCTACACAAGCATAACATTTATGCAGAAGATCTAGACAGTCCCATGCATTGTCACTTCAGTCTCTGTGAGCCCCTATGAGCCCTGCTTAATTGAATCTGTGGGTTTTCTTGTGGTTTCCTTGACCCCTCTTACTCCTACAATCCCTTTTCTCCCTCTTCCACAGGATTCCACACGCTCCTCCTATAGGTCTCCACATCTGTTTCCTTCAGTTGCTGGATGAAGCCTGTTGATGATTGGGCTGGGCACTGATTTATGTGTAGAGAAGTATATCATTAGGAAGCATTACATTGACTCTTTTTGTTTAGTTTTAGTTTGTTTTTGTTTGTTTGTTTGTTTGCTTGCTTGCTTGCTTGTCATTAGTGTTTGGTTCTATCCTAGGTCTCTGGTCTATCCAGCCTCCAGTTCCTAGCCATCCAGGTAGTGTCAGGGATAGGCTCCATCTCATGACATGGGCCTCAAGTAGGGCCAGTCAATTGGTTGGCCACTCCCACAAGTTCTGTGCTACCATTACCCAACTACATCTTTCAAGCCGGACAGATTATGGATCAAAGATTGGGCTTTGGTGGTGTTACAGATGATTGCTGGTTTAGGCTTCATATCTCACATTACTTGGAGTTCTTGAGGGTTAGGGTCACCCTCGTGAATTCCAGGAAGTTTCTACTGCACTGTTTCCACATCACCCTGCCCCAAATTTCCCCCAGTTTCAGTTGTCCCTCCCTATATTTTCTCCTCCCCTTTATCTTCCCCCACACACACCATTACCCATCCCCACATAGTCTTTCCTATCGCCATCTCCCATGTATCTCACCCTACCCCCACCTACACCCCCTTGAGCCCTCCTTACTAGTTAGCCTCACTGATTCTGTGGATTGTGGCATGACTATCCTTTACTTAATAACTAATATCCACTTATAAGTGAGCACATACCATATTTGTCTTTCTGGATCTGAGTTATCTCACTCAGGATTTTTTTTTTTTAATAATTCCATCCATTTGCCTGCAAATTTCAAGTTACCTTTTTTTCTTAACCAGCTGAGTCATACTCCATTGTGTAAATATACCACATTTTCTTTATCTATTCTTCAGTTAAGGGACATCTAGGTTGTTTCCAATTTCTGTCTAGTATGAATTGTGCTTCTATGATCACAGTTGAGCAAGTGTCCTTGTGGTAGGATGGAGCATCCTTTGGGTATATACTCAGAAGTGATATAACTGGGTCTTGGAGTAGATTCCAATTTTCTGAGGTATCTCCATATTGATTTCCACAATGGCTATATAAGTTTGCACTCCTTCCAGCAATGGAAGAAAGTTTCCCTTGCTCCACATCCTCATCAGCACAGACATACTTCTTTTTTTTATTAATTTATTTATCTAATTATTTAAATCACACCATAATTTACTTATTCACACAGGGGTTATAAACACAAAAAGTTAGGATGTGGGGAAGGGAATGACACTGGAGCATAGGTGTTCAGGGGGAGTACAGATACCATTCAGAACAGGGTATCAGCTGGGTGTAGGTTCAGGTGACAGGTCACTATGACTCTGCCTATGATTCACTTATCCTCATCTAAGTTGGTACTGTCTGCCAAGGCTGCCTATTTATAAGACCTATGACTACTCGGGCTGGTAAATTTCCACAGAAGCTGCCTGTTTACAATAGCTTATAGCCTTCTGTTTCAGTGTTTTTCCACAGAGAACCAAGACTTTGTGTTAACCTGTATGTATGTCAGGCCTATTGCTGATTTTAGGCCTATGGCTGATTTTAGGCCTTCAATGTATAAGCAGGACTGCCCTGACATCTCCTCCCTTCTCTAAGTATAGAAGGGCCTTGGCGATTCTAATCTTGCGAAGGTGGGGATAGAGGCCTGACCTCCAATAATTGAAGGGGACTTGTAATGGCTCTGGTCCTCCTGTTGTTGTCCAGTGAGGCATGAGGGCCATACCCATCCGATGACAGACATACTTCTAAAAGAGTATAATAGAATTACTGGATTTCATCTATTTTCTGGTCTGTGTAATAGCATATAGAACATATGAAATGAGTATCATGTTCTTAAGCACTAGCTATGTTGGTGACTACTAAATTGGATTTCTCCAGCTATAATTTCTGATGAAGCCCTAAATTCACATATCTAAGTGAGTCCTAAAAATTACCATGAGATGTCTGACAACACTGCAAAGTTAACCCTTCCAAGAAGGAAAAAGAGCCCAATGCCTTCGGACAAAGCTGCTTCTATTTCCTCCATCTTGGTCAGTCAAAGCAGAAGGCCCATGGGATCCCTGTCTTCCTAAAATTCCTCAGAGCAGAGTCACTGCAGAAGAGTTCCTGAGCAGTATTTTGAGACCCAGATCCCTTATAGATTTCTCTTCTTCCTGGTCACTACAAGATAAAAAGTTGTGGTTGTACATTCCCAGTGCCTTGGTTTTCTGCCTTCAGGACTAAAGCAATAGATCCATCCAACCATGTACCAAGACCTCGGAAACCATGACAAATGAAAATAAATCATTTAAGTTGCTTCCCTTGGGTATTACTCACGGTGATGAAAAGTTTAATGCAGAGGCTTGTGGCCAGGAGAGGAGTCATCACTGTGACTGTTCCTGCTAGATGTTTTTAGCAGGATTTATAATGAGAATAGAGAGAAAACTGTAGTCTGCAAATATTTGTAAAGCTTGCACAGAAAAGCAGCAGGCTCCAAGATGAGGGCATGGTTGATAAAGAGATAAACAGCATGAAAAGAAGCCGAGGATTTAGCATTGCAGCAATGGGTGACATGCTTTCAGGGCACATCAGGAATCATAAGACTTTCTTTTGATGAGAGGACTACTAGCATCCCCTACTTGCATAGGATCATTCCATGAGGTATATTCCCAACTTTAGCCACCCAGGCATTCAGAGCCTATGACAGCCATGGTCTAAGAAGGTCTTTGTACGGCTCAAGCTTGCAACAAACAATGTCATCATCCATATGGCACTGGTTTTACAGATTTGCAGAGTGTAGGAATTGGGGCTTATAAAGGGCTTTTATCCAGATTCCAAAAGAAAACCTGGAAGGCCTCGTGACAAGAATCAGAATTCCCATGGGACACTCCTAATAGGACCATATATGAAACTATTGGAGTAAAGCTGGTAATATCAGGAATATGGATTGTTGCAGTGGAAAGTTGTAGATAGCAACCAAGTTCCTCCAGGAAAGAAAATGTGTGGTCTAGAACCAGAAGGCACTGGTATGGAGGGATGCTCAAGCACTTGGAAACTCACATGTGCTCCAGATGCAGGCAAAGATCTACAGGGTTTAAATCTTACCCTTCTGAATTTTAGTCTTGCTTTGGTATGATTCTCCCTTGGTATTCTCATATTTCTCCCCTTTGGAATGGAATGTATATACAATATACAATCCCAGGTTGTACACTGCAAGCATGTGGCTTGGGGGATACACATGTTATGGCACATATATGTAGGTCAGAAGACAACTCTGTAGAGTTGACTCTCCCCTTCCACCTTCACATGGGTTCCAGGAATTAAACTCAGGTTTCTAGGCTTATGCAATGAATGCCTTCACTCACTGAGCTCTCTCATTGGCTCCAGCCTTTTATTTCTTTTTTTTTCTCCCTTTTTTATTGGATATTTTATTTAATTACATTTCAGATGTTACCCCTTTCCCCATTCCCCCCCCCCAGAAACCCTCTATCCCACCCCCCTCCTCCTGCTTCTATGAGGATATACCTCCACCCACCCATTCCCACCTCCCCATCCTTGCATTTCCCTACACTGGGACATCCAGCCTTCACAAGACCAAGGGCCTCCCCTCCCACCAATGTCCGACAAAGGCCATCCTCTACTACAGATACAGCTGGAGTCATGGGTGTTCCCAGGCTGGTGATTTAGACCCTGGGAGCTCTGGTTGGTTGGTATTGTTGCTCTCCCCATGGGGCTGCAAACCCCTTCAGCTCCTTCAGTCTTCTCTCTAACTCCTCCACTGGGGACCCTGTGATCAGTTCAATGGTTGGCTGCGAGCATCCACCTCTGTATATGTCAGACTCTCGAAGAGCCTCTCAGGAGACAGCTATATCAAGCTCCTGTCAGCATGTACTTCCTGACATTCACAGCAGTGTGTGCATTTGGTGACTTAATTTATAAGAGCTTACAGCTAAGGTTTTATCTTGAATTTCAACAGGAAACTTTGGAATTGGACTTTGAAATAGTATTAGAATTGTTAAGGCTTTAGAGGGAAACACGGCATCGTTTGTTATATACAAGGTAGTTATGCTACACATGACTATGGCCTTCTCATTGTTTTAATTTGAGATTAAATACAGTTTAAGAAGAACTGAAGGATGTCACATTGACAAGTGTTAGATTTATAATGGTTAATATTTATTGTCAATATTGATAAGATTGGAAGATACCTAAAAGATTAAAACCCTCCTATGTTTCTGTAAGAGCAGTTCTAGAGTAAAGTAGTTTAGATGGTGAGGGTTCTGGACAATCAATGTTTTAATTCATTGATGGATTAAAGATTAATGAAGTAATTGGAAGCTTTAGAGGTAAGGCCTGGATTGAGAAAGTAGTTGACTGGGTATGTCTTTTAAAGAGTATATTCTGTCCTGCATACTTCCTGTTACGCCTTGCTGGTTCCTGGCTGCCTTGGAATAAGCAGCCTCCTCCAATGTATGATACTGCCCCAGTGTCCTGTCTTATCACAAGTCAACTGTGACAATGGAGGAAGCAAAAATGTGGGAGGCTGTGTAAGAAAGCTGTGAGCTTACTGTGAACTTCTAATGGGGCAGAGTGCAGAATATTCTTTCCCTAAGATGTCCTTCTAGAAAGAAATGAATACGATGTTATAAATGAAATGAAAGGAATGTCATGGGCATGAAGGGAATGTTCTGGCATGCTCACATTATTTTTTCAGGAAATAATGGTCAGAGAGGAGTATCTTTGGCTCTTTCACATGAACAAAGATGATAAGACACAGCATGAGATATAGTCCCTCTCTGTCTGTGTATTGCTGAACTTAAATGTAAGCATCACTTCATGTTTTGCTTGGTTTAAAAAGGAAATGAGAAGTACTTTGATTATACTATGTTTGACCTCGAAAGCCTCAAGTCACCTGATCACCCTGTTCAGATCGTTGGCATTTCCTTTGTTTTGAGAAGACTTAGCCTTGCTGGCTGGGGCAGATCAATACAAAAACAGGAATTTAAACCTCTGAAATCATGGGCCAAAATAAATTCTCCTTCCTTTAAGTTTCTATCTTAGTTAACTTATATAAATTAATTCAGAGTAGAACTGTAGGGGTTAAAGAGTAGGTTACTGGGCAGGATTCTTGAAAGATATAATCCTCTGCCTCCTGTACCTTAGCCTGGGCCCAAAGTGATAGATCCAGGAAACCACAGACTAAATTTGATAAAACCTGAGCCAAATACATCTCATCTTCTTTAAACTGTTTTTCTCAAGTGTCTGCTACAGTGATGAAAAGCTAGACTAACACAATCTTGGAACAAGAGATACAGTACTCATTTAGAATACCTTGTATTATATCACTTGGTTGGCAAAGGTAAACTTGACTATGAAACCATTCTACCAAGTCAGACTTACTTTCTATCAGGAAAGCTACCTTCAGCTTCCAGTTCATACTATGATAACTCACAGCTCATCTCCTCCTTTACTTAAAATCTAAGAGCCACAATCAAGCTGTATACAGAGCTCTGCCAGAAGTTTGTTCCTTGTGTGAAATGAGCACCAAATTCAGCATCTTTTTAAACACTTCTCTCCGGTTTAACTATTGTAAGACTTGCCTTCAAGCCTTCAAGAGCTAGAAATTTTGTTGATAGATGAGAGAAAGTGTATCCCTAAGCATACATTATTCTAATGCCACACCTTGCTCAATGGTACATATTATCCACAATCACTCAATGGTACACATTAGTATAGGTTTTTCCATCAGTGTGGATTATCTTACCCTACTATAACAAAATATTTGACATATTCAAATGATGAGGGAAAGTGTTTGTTTTAGCTAAAGTTTTGGCCCCGATGCTTTGATCCAGAGGCAAGGAAGTATATCACCATGAAAGCAAATGGAAGTGTAAAACTGCCCACCTCAGGACTAGAAAGAGAAAAAGAGAAAGATCTGCGGTTCAGCATCCCTTTATCCCTTCAAAGGCAATGATGCTGGAAGACTTAAGATCACTTCTAGGTCCCGTATCTTATTGTCATCACTTCCAAATAATGTCAAGGCAGAGATTATGATTTAACACCTGGGGCTTCAGGGAGACATTGAAGATCTAAACTATGGCATGCTGTTCCTGGTCCCCCGTGGTAAAAATCCATCTCCAAATAGGAAATGACAGGAGTCTGCCCCAAAAGTCATAAGGGTCTAACTGTTCCAGAATTGCTCTTAAGTCTACATCCAAAGTCCTCTGTGAGACCCTGTTTTAAGCAAAATCAAAAGCAAGATATATATATATGCAGATAATGTGGCCAAAATAAGACATTTTTAAAGGGTAAGACAAACTGAGGATTGAGCTTAGTATTTTTTCCAGCATAACCAAGGCACTAGTTTGATTCTAGCACTACAAAAGGGAGGAATCCAGAAGTCAGGAGAAATCATAACATAGCAAGATGGGAGACCAGCAGGAACAGGACTTAGTCTTGTAACTCTCTTAGCTATAGCCAACACGGCTGCTCCTCAGGCTGGCTCCATGTGAATGAGTAAATTGCCATGTAGTCTTCCAGCTTAGGTGAAGCATTTTCTCTTAACTGAAACCACCACTTATAATCCCTCATGTATAATTCATTAGTAGGCATCACTTTGAAACCTACTAATGAATGTCTCCCATAGGGGAATAGGATGGACCACAAGGAACCTCCATTCAAAAGAATACTTTCACATAGATGCTGAGGTCGGAGAGGTTTGAACCACTTAAGGAGTTTGAATTTCATTCTTAGCCCTACTACAGGGCTATCTTATGGTTTTAAATTCTCCATGGTGACTGTTTCACTATGCTGACTTGTCTTACGTCAGTTTGACACAAGCTAAAATCTGAAAGGAGAGAACCTCAAATGAGAAAATGCCTTCCTAAGATCCTTCTGTTGGTCATTTTCTTCATTAGTAATGGATGTGGGAGGGCCCAGCCCATTGTGGGTGGGGTTACCCCTGAGCTAGTAATCCTGGGTTCTGAACAAAAGCAGGCTGAGCAAGCCATGTGAAGCAAGCCCGTAAGCACCACATACGTAAGCAGTACACACCCATGGCTTCTTCATCAGCTCCTGCCTCCAGGTAATTGCCCTGTTTGAGTTCCAGCCCTGACTTCCTTCAGTGATGAACTACAACGTGGAAGTGTGAGCCAAATAAACCCTTTCCTCCCCAACTTGTTCTTAGTCATGCTGTTTCATTAGCAGCGATAGGACACTCAGCTAGCGCTTCACTGCCAACTTCAATACAGACAAGCTTCTCTAGTGTGTCCTTCCATGGAGAATATTTTCTATCCATCTTTTCACTGAAGTTATTAACCTTAGGCTTTATGTGGAAGTCTCTAATGTGAGTTCTTACCTTCTCATCTAAAGCATTAGAGACTGCCAAGACGTCAACCAATCAGACTAACCATTAGCTTCATCGGTAACTGTGCACTCAGAATTTGGGGCTTTTTTGGATTTCCCTTATTCTGTCAACTACTTACCATATTAAAGACATAAAGCATACACATATGTGAAGATACATATGTAGGTATACACGTGTGTATACACATATATGAATATGAATACACACACGAACACACACACACACACACACACACACCAGCATTGCTAAGTGTTTCATGTTGGGAAAAGATTGTTCTGCCTGATGGATTTCTAAGTGAATCTTATGCTTATTCTCATTTCAAAACCACTAAAATAACAAAATGCCAATGCACCGGGCCCTAAGTCTTTTTAGTTTAATTATCAAAATCGATTCATATGGGCTTCTCTGATTACTCAAGTTAAAATCTAATATAGTTTCTCTGTAATTCATAAAACATTTACTACCTACTGGCTTATACTACATATATATCATATACAATAGTATCATGGAGTATGATTTATGTCACAAATAAACAACTAAAATACATACTTTGGAAATCCTTCCTTTATAATTTTCTATTTCCTCTTTTGAATGGGATGATTGCTGCATGGACAGTTAGGATAACTGGCTTGTTCTCTGTCTTGGTAATGATTTTCTCTGATTGGGTGGGTCTCATTTTTAAATGCTACAAAAAACGACTGAAAGAAAGAATAATATCCTGATTTGACAAAACCTTCAGCAACTCTCAAAGACATAATGAAGACAGTATCTTACTTAATTTAATTTAATGGCAGGATTACATCTTTTTCTTCTGTTGTATGCTATTAAGAGAAAAAAGATTCCTTCAAAGCTTTCAATAGAAACAAAATTCAAGATATTGAAAAGATAATGTGACTTACAAAAAGACAACTTTCTATTTAATTCAGCAAATGTTTATTGACCATCTATTTCAGATACGGTACCATGGTAGACATGTATAGCCATTCGAGAAAATGTTTGTGATAAAGTACATCCATGAGTCTTTCGGAGACTCTGTGCTTTTCTTTCTCTGTGTTTTTAAAATAACTGCAAAAAACATAGTCATCACTTCTGCCTAACTTTAATCTAAAAGCAGAGTCTAAATCTTTATGTCCTAAGCAACTTGCCACGGGGTGATTTCTCATGCGCTGAGTGCTTTATATCGAACTATAAACCATAAGCAAAAGAGAGTGTATCCATTTAGCGCCCCGAGTCTGCCCAACTGTGTTGTTCCTTATTTACTGCCTTAAATGAAATTTTTCATGTACATCAAGAACAGTCTCTCAACAAAGGAAATGCAACTCTCAGAGCCAAGTACAGCATAGCATGACTGTGTGAGGGAACAACAATTTTTCTGCAAGGAATTACCTAATACTTAGGGATGAGAATTTTTAAGTCAGTGGCTATGCACTGTGAGATAAAAAATTTCAGACATTTTGGCAAATATTTGAAATCATCTTGTTCTCCATGTAACTATGAAATGAATCTTAGCACTGGGACACCCCAAATCTTTCCTTCTGAAAGCACACACAATTTAAGTTGCCACCCAATTTAAAGGTATGCTTTAGAGAGGAGTACTTAGGCAAGAAATCAAGGATATCTAATCCCACCTGTGAAAAATTGATTTGCTGGCTTTTGTCATCTTTCTAAAGATAGACAAACTATGTAAAAATATTGTCATGAGCAAGATATGTTTGGTTAGGAGGGGAGAAAATCAGACTCAACCCGCCTACTACAATATAGGAGAAAAAGGCTTAAAAGTCGTTAAAGTCACCTAGGCCATCGCAGACCCAGGCTCTCTCTGAGCCTGCATGCAGTCGCCCACACTACAGTGAAAAAGAGAGGAAGCTGCTTCACCCAGACTTCTGCTTTCATGACTGTAGGTTGGTAGTCACAATCAGAGTGACACATTTCCTTGTTTACTTTCAACAAGAAAATGGCTCTCTCCCATTAATCCTTCCTTTCTGCCTGATTAGGTCAATTTATAATACATGCCCATTCCCAGATTAAGCAGAGTCTCTGGGAACCATGCAAGACCTATGTCTTAGTCTGCTTTCTGTTGCTCTAGCAGAACACCTGAGACTTGGCTATTTATGAACAAAAGAGATGTATTTGGCTCATAGTTTTGAAATGTTAAAAGCCCAAGGTCAGGTGGTGATACAGGGTCAGTGTCTGGCACGGACGTTTTGCTGTTCCCTTCATGGCAGAATAGCAAAAGGACAAGTATGCACATGTGGAAAAGGAGGCAGAACAATCTCATTAGCTGTCCCATTCCCAAGAGAAAACCACCATCCATTGCTAGGGCTCTATTCCCCTGGTTGACTCAGACACTCCATTTAACTGCATCGCCCAGCCCTGCCACATTGAGGAATTAATCCTCAGGCTAACCATTGGGTCCTGACACAGGAGGAGGGGAGTGACTGAGTCTGGAAGGGCACCCAAACCTTATCACAGTCATTTATTCTGATACCTTATGAAAGGCAGCCACGGAAATCCTATACTATACGAAGTTAGGTTGTATTTTTCTGAAATATTGAAAAACTGAACATGTGGTTTAAATCAATAGCAAAAAAAAAACCTCTACAGGATTTTCTCTGAAGTCATTATAAAGTGCCAGTGTCCCTGAGTGACTATTGTTGGAAATGATGGGATGAATTGATGCCTTGCTGAAGTGCAGCCTGAGAAAAGAGCAAATAATAAGCTCAAATTAAAAGACAGGAAGCTATCTTTCTAGTGTGGTAATGATAGCAGTGTGACGATTCAGCGACCTATAATCCCGAAGGCAGGGCCTTCCCAGATATAATTTACTGGGAGTAGGAATAAATAAGCAGAAATACTGACTCCTGGCACACTCTGGGCCTGGCACATAAGGGAATCTTTATGAAATAATTTTCATAAAATTGTTAAGCAGTAAGACATTGGTGTTTGTCTTGGTTAAAGGACTAAAAATGGTTGTCTCTAAATGTTTAAGCATTGTGGTCAAGGGTGTGCAACAAGTAGCCGCAGCCCAGACACACACACACACACACACACACACACACACACACACACACGGGAAAATCCTTCAGGTCATCTTCTGAGGTGGTTATACCCAGTTGTATTTTTCTCTAAACTCAAAACCTAGAGCCTCCCTGTTTATGGTACCAAATTATGGTTCCTGCTTCAGAAAAATACTGCCTAAGAGATTCAGAAAGAATAAGCTTTGTGTTTGGTGAAACAAATGAGGGCATTTGGGGCCATGTGGATTTCCCTGCTAGAGAAAGAGCTTTTGTTGCATTTCGGTTACTGATTATTCCATTACATGTCTTACTGGTTTACAAGTGAAAATGCTACACTCTGATGCCTTCCCCGGGTAGCATCCTTTGCTCTCAGTTCTTTGATGAGCAAGAAACAATAAACACATCTCCAAAGCTGTATTTGAGAATTTATAATGGCTAGAATAAAGTAACTATTCTATTATAAGAACGGCAATGTTGGATTTCAGCTACCATTTTCAGAGTTAAATAATCCCAGGGGTAGTGGGCTTTTTATGTCATGTACTCTCAAAAGAAGAACCAGTTGCCAGGTTGAATTATCCATCTTAAAAAAAAAATAAAAATAAAAAACTCTCCTTGTGGCTGTAAAGCAGCTCCAGATTGCTTCCTCTGCATGCTGGAGGAGCTGACAGGGCCCCAGATGGAGCTGTTTCTCAGCAAGCTGTCAGGTGATCCATCCATCAGAAAAGCCATAGCACCCAGCTGAGTTGCCTATTGCTGCCAAGATTTGTGTTGGGTCAGGTGGGAGAGGCCAGGGTCTGATGAATCTGGAAAAACATAGGTCAGAGGCACCGGAAGCAGAAAGGAAAGCTGCATCTCAAGCTTAAGTCCCACAGTGATATTTAGCATTGTTTTATACTGACTTGACAGTGTTTCTGTCTGCTTTCCTTCCTATGGATTCTGTGACATTGATACTGTGAGGTCATTTGGGATGGTTTTGAGAAAAACCAAAACACAAAGCTGCATTAGAGTAAAGCTGCTCAAAACATGCTAAGTGATTGTCAGCAAGCCAAGAAGGCTTTTCATTCATAGACTTGAAGAAGGTGTGATGAGATCATTGGAAAGACAAAGCTAAAGGACTGGAAGTGAACACACAGAGCTAAAATCCATCACCCAGCAAGTTGATGCCTTCCACGTTAGCCTTATCTCATCTTGGACACTGCCGTCCATTCTAAAGGTAAAGCAGCTATATAATATGCAAGCTTATGTCTTCCAACCCTGATGAAATACTGCCGATGATTCAGACCAAGAAAGAGGCTGCAAGCAATCAGAGGATACCAATAACTGCCTTAAATACTTACGGGTCAATGAAAAGCTGTGCTGCTTTTATTAAAAGCACAGGGAGTGTCTTTAAAGGTTTAAAAAAAAAAAAAAGACAGAGAAGACTAACAGGCATTTCTTGTTATGCCGTGCCTGCCATAACATACCATTGGCAATGTGTCAAATAAACTCTTCTTGTTTCTGAAGAAAAAAAAAAGGCAAAGGAAAAAAGATGTCTGTCTATCTTTACTCCTAAATAATAACTCCTACCTTCCCCCTCTTTTGTAGGGATAAAGTAATAAGACTCATCCCCAAATCTGAAGAGGAAGCACTTGCACTAAAGAACATATACCACCAACTCAAGGTAACAGAACTTGCACTGGCTTGTGGTCACGTCTGTGGCATGTTTGCTGACTTGGGGTTGAAACTGGGTTTGAATAATGAGAATAATTAGCCAGAGGAAGCAGGAAAAGAGTCAGTGTTGGGGAGCAACTAAAAGAGAGTGGAATTCTCACAACATGTAAATTATTCCACACACCAGTCATATATGAGTTCACTGACTATCCATCTGCCAGGTAGAATGAATGCTTTTTGAATACGGTTGTGTAGCCAATGAGCATCTGGAATACTCTAGAAGTGGTAAATAGTCAATGTTTTCTTTGGAGTTGTGAATTTAATTGACAGTTTTCAGAACTCCACTTTTCCTGTTTGAAATCTTCCTAAAGCATGCCTACCTTCTTGTTTGGGTTCAGATTTTTAAATGGAAATATGCTGGGGAAGAGGAACCAAGAAGTCAGTCCTCAACACTGCTGTATCTGAAGGTTTTCTCAGCAAAGGTTGAAGGTGCTGCTCATTCACACTCTGATGTGTATGGATTTGGAGGGATAGTCTCTCATTATTTTCTCCCTGCTTGGTTATTGCCTTCAGCTAAGAACTTAAGATGGGAGGTGTGGCTATTAACTCTCCTCCATGGGGCTGAAATAGGCCTGTCCATGAGACATGTGGTATTTGAGGCTTCATTCTAAAGGATGGCAAAGCAGATTGCCAGAGGACCTTGTTCATCTTTAACATGGGACAGTACTATTTTCTTTAGGTGATGCTGGTGTTAGATGATGTGGGAGGAAGAACACCTTCAAGGTGGATGTTTGTCATTACCAGGCCTTTGATCTTTCATGGCTGGCTTGGTTCTTCTACTTGACATCTTCCTTGTAAATATTGCACTTATTTGCTGATGGCCCTTTGAATTCCATTGATCTCTTTGTCTCCCTTCTTTTCTGACCCCAATTTAAGTAATGCTATCTCTTGACCTCCTGCAAATAATGGTTGTTTTACCCAACCCCAGAAAGACTTGGCTAACACTCCTCCCCTTGAGGGGCCTTCCCTGTGATGCTGACATTAACCCTCAGCAGTAGGCCAGGACTGTCTGCCTCACAATGTTCTTCTGGGCTTTAATAACCAGTCACTTCCCAAACATCTCACCAGGGAGCTAAGCACTACAAACACGGAAAGAAAATTCAAGTAGTCCTTTCCATCTCCACCCCATCAAGTTTAAATACAGCACAGGGAGAGTGAGATCACCCTGACTTCTGCTTGAGGAAACAACTAATCTGAATCAAATACTGGGGAAAAAAGGGTTGTCTCCATGATGTCAGTCAATTTATATGATAGGCCTTAAATTATATAAGAAAAAAATTGAAGACTGGGGATCTAGGTCAGGAGTGGCTTTCTCAGCACACATAGTACACTTGGATCAATTGATAACATGGAAAAAAAACAAAAATGTAAATTACATTGCACACTCATATATGTGATGGTCACTTGCCATTAACAAACATGATACAATTGCTTCACAAAATATATTGAACCCCAGAAGGCCACTGGCACAGATGGCCACACGTATATACCGTGTACTTTTACATAAATGGTTATTGTGTAACAAGACGTTTCCTGGGGAGATGCAACATGTATGTATATGTACTCACCACAGGTAGAGGAAACCCATAGCAGACCAAGGCACAGATACCACCAACTTGGTGAGCCAAGTTTTTATTGAGGTTATTTACAGGAGCATGAGTGAACAGTCACTTAAAGAAGCAGAAATGACTCAAAGACAGTTATATCACCAAAGTCCATCCCAGCATGAGTAACAATTCACAAAAAAAAAAAAAAAAAAAGCTAGGGACCTGGAGCATACTGCACAGCCTGCAGGCAGCTCAATGGATTGGACAGTGTCCTTTCTAAGTGACCCAGCTACTCTAAACCTATTAGAGGCAGCTTGGCTGGCTTCTGCAGCTCGGCTTCTCTCAGAGTCTTCTTTGCAGTTTGGCTTGTCTGAGACTGACCTTCAGAGACATTTACTGCTTACTCTTGGAGGGATGGGCCTGATGAATCTGGTCAATTTCTGGGACTTCTTATTTTGAGCAGTTTACCTTCTGGCTTTAAGCCCTTTCCTGCAGGATGAAAAATTTCAATCTCAGAGGAAACTTGTATGCAACAGTTACAGAAAAACAGTCTTAAAATTGTATTCATTTAGTCCTTCAGGAAGAGGTCAGCCTGGGAGAAGATGTCTTGTTGCTACAGGAGCTTAGGAGCCAATTAAAAGACCGGTGGAAGAGCCACGGCAAGCAATGGTATCAGGGACTCAGTGATTTTCATAAGGCCTCGTGTGACTCATCGTGAAAGTCTGCTCACAGCTGTGACATACACTGTGAAAATAGGAAGCAGAGTTGCAGAGGGGAACAGTACATGAATCAACCCAGGGGACTCCAGCCACAGCCCCCTCCTTCTTAGTGATGTCACACATGCCTAATTCCCACAGCAATGGACTGTGACAGCACATCTACAATAGTTGCTGCCAAGGAGGCTCACAAAAGACTTGGTGCCAGTAGTTTTTATGAGAACCTGATTATGTCATGCTTTTCCTAATACATAGAAAATTCTAGATTCCCAGAGGAAAGCCAGGTATTTGGCATGAACCATATTATTTACACAACCAGCACAGGCACACTGAGTTGCCCTTATCTGTGGCAATGCTAAGAGCCCTCTGAAAATCTCTGTTTCCAGATGCCAGCCTTAGGAAAGCTATGTAAACAGGACCTTCTAAAGACAGCATGTCAGGCTGCTCTGTTGAATCTCTTCTCTACATATCTTCATTTCCTTTCTCAAGTGAGGTAGTTTTCCTGAGCTAGAATTTGAGGTGTTGAACTTAGATAACTTTCTCCCTAGAGGCATCCTCCTACCTTGATGTCACCTTAAATTATTTGAATTATTGTATCAAGTGATCCTTTCCCACTGTGGAGAGCAGAAATTCCAGCCAACTAGAGAAAAAGCACTCTGTAGAGAGAAAAAAAAAAAAAAGAATTGACTGCCTGTCATCTTCTGCTATGTGGAGCTCATAGGCCAGAATCAGGGTCATGGCAAACACCTTGCACTTATTCAGCACTCTTGGGGAAAGTGGCCAAGAAGAATATTGTCCCTTTTTCCTAGAGTAAGATGTAATTGATGGAATTCTAATATGGTCTAGATCTCTCTGTCTGTCTGCTCCTGCCCTGCAGAATAGCTTCCTTCTGACTAGGATGGGATGAGTGTCCCCTTGCGATGTTACAGTATAGAGCAGAGGAAGACTATCTGGGGTAGACCTGAGCAAATCAAAGGAATCTTCAGAAACAAAGAGTTTTTCTCCAGCTGTTCGCAGAGGAAGAAGTCAGAGGAATGTTCACAAACTGCTATGCTGAGAGCCGTTCTTGGGAGTCACAAACCAAGAATGACATTGGTCTCTGGAATATGAAGATTCCCCCACTGAACAATGAAATAGAGGCATCAATCCTACGGATTGCAGGACACTGATGCCCAAATGAGAATGTACCCCATCCCATTCAGGATGCTTCGATTTTAGCCCCTTGAGATCCTGAAGAAAATCCAGTCAGCTGGGCCTGGACCACTGTTCTGCAGGACTGTGAGATAAGTGGGCTTTGTTTGAAACAGTGAAGCTGATGTTGATTTATCCCAGCAATAGAAAACAGACATGTAGTACAGTAACCACCTACATCCTGCCTTTTCTCTCTCATTCTCCTCTGCCACAGCTCTCAGTTAATTTTCCTGGTTTCTCTGGCTATAACCAAGGCTCTTAGGGAAAGTGAAATGTGATTCACTGACGGGCTTAGGCTGTAAATTCACAATGCCTTATCTGAAACATGATCAAATGTAAAACATGCATACAATATTGAATGGAATCTGAGAACTATGGTCAACACATAGCTAATTAGACATAGGACTGCTATTACAAAGCTTCTTGCTTTCCTAATTAAATTTTATAGTTTTGCTGAAGAATTGAAACAAGAAAGTTAAACAGAAAACCATGCCCCCAGAGAACTGAATTGAGAAAGCACTAGCCAATTAAATTGTTAATTAAGACCATAACCATCAAGTTATGATGGAAGGGGACCAGTTTTCAGGTGAGCAAAATTAGAATCCAAACACCTTGTTCTGCCTGTAGTTCCTTACCAGTTCTCTGTGCTGTGAAGGAAGAGAAGCACCTTCATGTGAGGCCACAAAGTGCCATGTCTCCTATGCAATCAGCGTATCCCTGCTGAACGAAAATAAATGATAGCTGTTTCCAGATTCCTTATCAGAGGCAGGGTGGGATAGGACAGGACAAGAAATTGTCCTGTCGGCTCAAGACTCAGCCACGTGTTTTTCACACTGCAGCACAAACTCAAAGGTATCGATTGGTCAGTCAGATGTCATTGACAGCGGTACGAAGAGTCTTGAGATCTCATCCTAGAAAGCAACATTTCTCATGAGGAAGGCTCCATCCAGGGTGTGTTGGCATTGCTATCTGGAGTGTAGGTCCTCCTCACCCCAATTTTATAATTCTGTGCTGTGGCTAACAGATATATTCTGCAGTATTCACGAGTGCACTGAAGTCACACAGCTGGGTTGCAGGAACTTTAGAACCCATATAATTGCTGGAAGTTTACAAATTCAAACATCTATCTAGATGGTTTTATCAACTGGAAAACTTGTGAGGGAAAAATGGATGGTAGGGCTCATTCTATGGGAATTATGGGATCTCAACTTTATTAGAAACTCGTCTGGTTATAGAATCAAGATTAGTCTCTGTCTCTCTATCCCCTCTCCCCTGTCCCCTGTCCTCTGTCCCCTGTCCCCTCTCCCCTCTCCCTGTCCCCTCTCCCCTCTCCCCTCTCCCCTCTCCCTCTCTCCTCCCCTCTCCCCTCTCCTCTCTCCCATCTCTCCCGTCTCTCCCGTCTCTCCTGTCTCTTTTCTCCTGTCTCTTTTCCCCTTTCCCCTCTCTTTTCTCTCCTTTCTCTCCTCTTTTCTCTCCTCTTTCTGTCTTTCTGTCTCTCTCTCTTCCCCTTCTCCTCCTCCCCTTCTCCCTCCCCCTCTCTCTTTAATCTTCAACTTCTCCTCCTTTTTCCCTCTTTCTGCACCTCTACTCATGCTCAAACATAGTCTTTCTACATATAGTTTCAGTTTCCCTCTAATAGGCAATCTTCCTGTTTTCTCCTCTCAAGTGCTAGGGTTACCTGCATGGCCAGATGATTATAAAACCTCCTACTTGTCACTGTGGGAAAGAGGATTCCAGAATTGTCCCTAGGAGTCTTGGTTTAGGTGTGTCCACATCCCCTCCTAGGTAACCCATAGAGAGTAATCTAGGCATTTCTGTAAATGAACTTCGTATGTATAACTGCATTCCCAAATCAGTTGACCGTAAAGTAGGGAGAGTATTCACGAGACACTGACCCAATAAGGTGAGCCCTTCAAAAGTGAAATGTTTAGCTCTACCTAGTATGGGAAAGAACATCAGAAAGGCTCATTTCTGCTTGGAAGAAATCAAATACTGGGCATGACCATCTGGTGACTAATAGTTGTTCAGGGTGATCCTTGTCTACCAAAAGGAACATAGGATCTCATTTCTACAACCTCAAGGAGTACATTTTACCCAAACTGGTGAAAATAGTTCACTCTTCACTCCAGAGGAGTCCCTGGCACAAGCTGATATATTGATTTCAGCCTAGAGACACCCTGATTTACCATGCCCAGACTTCTGACCTACAGAAATGGGACAACAATAAAGCCAAGCTACTGAACCTGAGATAGCTCAATAAGAAACCAGCACAGTAACCTTAAACAGCCATGAACTGATTGATGCTCAGATGCCTTTCAGTAGAAAGAAAGAAAATCTGCTTTTCGTTTTTCTGTCAAAGGCTTTGTAAGACACGTTTGCTTCTCCTGGTATGAGATTTGAAAGAGAGAAGTACCTGATACCCTAAGCTAATCGTCAAATGTGGTTGTAGATTCAAGTCTAGGCATATGATCTTGACATGCTGCTCACATTTTTCTCCCTCTTTGTGGCTGTTCACAATTATTAAACCAAACAGCACCAGCATAGTGAGAGAAAATAGAGTTTGCAAAGGAGGAGTGCATTGGAAGCATTTTTGCAGAAGCTTTCCTCAGCATCCTGATGATGGTGATTATGGTTTCTCCAGAGATTGCTAATGATGCTGCTAGGTTGGTGGTATGACCTCAGGCTGGTATCAGCACCATGTTGGTAAGACTTGGTACTTTGGATGTTTTGAGTTTACTTTTTAAAATGTTCTTGCTGGTCAGTAGAAGCTGCCTTTTCTGAGGTGCTTGACAGAAGAGTTAGAGAGGTCAATCCAACTGGGTCTCATAGAAGATGATCTTGGTAGGGACACAATCCTCACCTCTCACGGCCTACCATGCACAGCTAGTACTCTGCAGGCTGCAAGGCTGGGATAAAAGAACAAGTGGGACATGTAACTCATTATCTCTATGGCTAATCCAAGGTGATTTATTGTAGAGCCTTTGGGCTCTGAAAAGAGAGAACAGAATATTCCCTAAACCCAAGTGCAAGACTTCACTTCTGCCATAGTCTATTTGCCAAAGTAGAAAGTAATCCCAGATTTAAAGAGTGGAAAGAAGATCTCCATGCCAATGCAAACAGGGTAAAAATCCTGTGGTTATTGTAATCTACCCATCCTCCATTCATTCCTACCCCATACATATTCCAAGCTCCAAATCCCAGATGGAAGCTGTCAGGTACTTAAGTCTATTTTTACTGACACTTCCCTAGTGATGGCCCTGGTCTCCACTTTAGATTAAAATATACAAGGTTTCCAGATATTCTGCCTGTTGCTATCTCTCTCTGTGTTGTCTCTCTCTCTGTCTCTCTCTCTCTCTCTCTCTCTCTCTCTCTCTCTCTCACACACACACACACACACACACACACACTTCTACTTGTTCCCACCACTGTGAGGAAATAAAAGCCTTAATAAGTTGCCTCTACTTAACATTGTCTATATATCCTCCATGGTTGACAGCAGTAATTTACAACCCTAGCCACACATAGAATCCCTATAAAGATTTTGTTTTCTTTGAGATACTAAAGACCGATCCAGGACCAAAGAATGGATGGTAGACTCTATTGCCTAGCTTCATCTCTAACATATCTCATTCTTGTTTTGAGATCTAGTCTCATTAAATTTTTCAAGTTGGCTTTGTACTCACAGTATAGAGCCCATACAATCCTTCTGCCTCAAATTCCCAAGTATCTGAGAGTAGTCATGCACCATCATGCTTGGCTCTGGGAAATATTTTATAAAGGGCTAACATCTGGCCCAGTGCCAGAGATTTTGAATCTTTGCTCAAATGATGCTCAGCTATTAGTATTTGTTAAACACTGTAAGATATTTAACATATAGTCAAGAAAACAAACTACCAATCCATCACATAGATCCTTTGGTGTGACACATTGGCCCTTCCAGATGACACCTGCCTGCCTCTCTGATATTTCTCAGTATCTATCGCTAGCTAGTCTTACTGTACTAAATGAAATTTCTCAGCCAACTGCTTCTTTCAAGTTGACTATATGATGAATACCACTCATCTCTGAAGCTGAGGCTAAAAAGCACCAGGTTCTCCTGAGAGTCTCCAGAGCACTGGATTCTGTGGATATCTGTACCCTAGCATCCATATTACTATGTGTTTGCTACCTGCAATCACCCAAAAGACTGACCAGATCTCACAGATATGAAACATGACATTTGTGTGAACATGCATGGGAGACGGGGAGACATCTGCACAAGGAAAGGATCCTAAAAAGAGTTTACCTATCTTGTATCCAGAAACACAGCCCAGGTATGACTCAGAAGATGCCTTTAATAGTTCTCAATTTGTCTTTCATACTATACATATTTTTGTAGACCATTATAGGGCACCATTTATATTTGTTCTTACATTTTGGAGACAAAATTCTGTATTTTGTTAATTGTGAACTTCTCAACAATACCATTTCCAGTGGACTGTAACATGTGATCAATGATGCATGACTTGAAGTAACTTTCAAAAGATAGCTTTGATTTCTGTGACTGAGATTTCTATCAAGTGTATGGACTACTTTGGTGTCATTTCTTAGACATATAACATTAGAGCAGGCTTTGTATATACATCAGCCATAGCTACAAAGGCTTTACTTAAGTCCTGAATTTCTTACTGGATAAATGTGAAGTCATTTCCCATACTTTGGCTGGTATTAGATGTCAATGTTGATTAGATATCAGTAGGATGTGGGTCCCAAAACCACTGTTGGAGTAACGGACCTCTACACTAATGGCCATCATCAAATAAGCATCATAAACAAGTGCCAGTGGCTAAAGGAATAGACATTTGACTACTACGTGATGTCTTACATAGGAGAAAGGAGGAAAGCAGTTAACATTGAGACCTCCCACAGAAATACTCCTTGCATTTGCATCCAGACTCTTTCATGTACTAGTTGCAGGAATATCATTAAGTTGCCTACTTTCTCTGGCCCTTTTTTTTTTCTTCTTCTTCTTCTTCATTTCCCTTACCAGACTGAAGGTCTTCCAAAATAAAGGATTGTGTTTTACTCTTCTTGTTATGTTTATAAAAAGATAAAGAAAGATGAAGAATATGTTTTGGTGGATGTGTAGTCAGATATGGGAAAAGGGGTTCCTCTGTGGGCCCATGCTGAGGTGTCCCTTCCCCCTGAAGGACCTGTATTTCACAACAGTATAGTATATTATAGAATTTATTCAGGGCAGGGGCAGGGGGAGAAATTGAGAGGGTAGTAGAGCCAGAGAAAGGGAGAGCCAGAGAGAGAGAGAGAGAGAGAGAGAGAGAGAGAGAGAGAGAGAGAGAAAGTAGAGGAGTAGATGCTGGCCATGAGCACATGGAGAGAAATGGGGGAAGAGAATGGGGAGAGAGGGAGGAAGGGGCAAAAGGACAGAGCAGGAGCAAGAAGGCAAGAGCAAGAGAGAGTGGAGGGGTCAAGCAGCCCCTTTTATAGTGAGTCAGGCACACCTGGCTGTTGCCAGGTAACTGTAGGATGGAACTTAGACAAAATGCTAACACTCCCCTATTTTGGTTTAATTAAAAAAGAAAAAGTTAGAAAGACATGCTGGTGGAACAGGAATAGGGTCATCGTGAACTTTAGCTACTTCCTACTGACTCTGAGGCAGTGTCTCTAGGAAACTTAGGTAAATGGGTATGGAATGTTAGTCTAATCTTAGGAGGGTTGGCTGTTTCCTTGCTGTCCAGGGTCTGTGGAACCATTTGTGGATAGACCAGAGGGAACAAGTCCAGTAGAATTGTCTGTGTCTTGAGAGAAGATTGGAGCATCTGGAGGTTGCTTCTCTGGAGCTGTCCTGGATTTAGTAGCACCTGGATGTGACAAGATGCTAACACACACACACACACACACACACACACACAACACACCTATGGTTAAGTACATTTGGGAGAAAGAACATTTTTTTAAATGTACATTTGAAACCCTTAGGTCTTGGTGATTGGGGGTGAGTTCCAGACCCTCTGGAATAGGTAGTAAGTAGGAACTTTAGGCTATTTATTAGCAGATATACTTATCTGGATGGAGTCCATTTGGTCTATGAGAGGTAGATCTGAGTGGGTTTCCTATAGTTTATAAGTTTACAAAAGAGATAACAACATGAGTTAACAACATGACCAGTCTTTAAGATGAGCTTTTTGTGGAGCAGAAGGAACAAGAAGGGCTTTTTCCCTGTCTAGGAGACTGAATATATATAACAAGAAACATTTTAAATTCAGTTAAAAAAATAATCAAAGAAAACTTAAAATTGGAATTTGTGATTATACAGTTGGATTGTATCATGGAAATGTTTCGTTAGGGTTAGGCAAATTTATAGGAACTTGAATAATGTTAGGACAGTGGCATAGCAAGGAGAAGAAATATGAAGCATTTTGTCAATGGAAACCGAGTTTAGGTAAGGAAGCTTGTATCTGTGGAAGCTTGTATCTGAACTTGTGTATCGTTTATCATAAAGTCTGTAAAAAATCTGGCAGTCTTAGCTAGTTAACGAATTTATTAATGAGTAAATATAGTGGTGGATTACCTTAGGGTAAGGAGCTAGGTCTGTTTTCTAGCTCTCAAGCTACAGTTACCTTAGATCTCAATGGAGTCAGAAATCTGGGGAAGAATAAATTATAATCTAGGAGTCATGTATTAATTAAAAATGAAAGTGTTCATCTATAGTTCAAACAGTTCCCAGGTCCATGTGGTCTCCATGGCAACTTGCGTGGAATCAGTCTGGCTTTCAAGCCCAGAAGATGGAGAGCTTGTTTTCTCTGTGTAATAGATATGGTGAAATGGGAAATGACCCACCTTTACTTTAGGCAATACGAGGCACTTGACTCTCCAGTTTGTCCAGTGTTTCTCAATGGTTATCATATCACAATCGAAGCAGTCTCTTGCAGCTGTGTCTATATCTCCTGAGACTTCGGGGTGGGGATTACTGTTGGGCTTCAGGAGAATCTGTCATAAGCTTAAGTATTAATATATCTTAGCAGACTCTGACAAGATTGAGAGCTGTGTCTATTGGTCATATCTGAGTTAGAACACTTGTGTTAGTTAAATTATTTGTTTGAGAATGTATATAGTAAATATAGCATACTATAATTTTGTAGCAGTAGCAAAAATCATTTACCAAAGTACAGTAGGAACAAACATCTTAATTGTTAAGTAACTTTGGTAGGTTGCACAGTGTAGAAAAACACATTTTGTATTAGTAGTGAAACACTTGGCTTAGAGTTGGTGTGGACCAGAATGTAAAGATATAAGAGAGCTGGCAGCAGAGGCATTAGACTGTGGTAACAGAAAGTGAGTGTGTTCAAGCAGGTTTAGGCCTGTGAACAGAGTGGGCAGGCAGGCCATGAGAAAGGGCTGAAGGCCTGGGAGAGCAGAGCTGTATCAGCGCTGGGCTTTGGATGGACACACAAAGTCTAGCAAGCTCATGGCCCGATTTCTGCTGGAACTGGGGAACTTTGACTCATTCCATTTCCAACCTGGGCCAATCCACAGAGCGAGAGACAGGCACATGAAATGTGTTAGACACCAGGCCAGGGGCATGGGACACACATGCAACCTGTAGAGCACAGATTGTGAGGAGCCACAATGGTGGCAGCGACAGAGTCAAGGGATCCAGACTGTACTGTGGCATGCCCGGGTACCTGGCCTACTGTGGATCAGAGGCAAAGCAGCAGGATTGAGAGAGGACAGTGTGAGCAAGCGGGTGTGCTGGGAGCAAGTGATAGAGTGAGGGGGTGGGGAAAGCCTATGCTATGTCTATGTTAGCCTACGCTAGTGAGAAAGTTGATTTTGTTGTTGTTGTTGTTTTGTTTTTGTTTTTAGGTTTTTTGAGACAGGGTTTCTCTGTGTAGCCCTGGCCATCCTGGAACTCACTCTGTAGACCAGCCTGGCCTAGAACTCAGAAATCCGCCTGCCTCTGCCTCCCAAGTGCTGGGATTAAAGGCGTGCTCCACCACCGCCCGAGAAAGTTGTTTTAAAATGCCAGTTTAGGTGGCCATGTAAAGATACTGCTTGCTGCTTACTGTGCATTAGACCTGGACATCCCAGTAAATAGGAACAAGGTGATGAAGACCAACTGGTTAGGTGAGAGAAGGGTTATTAACGACTACTGGAGTCCTGAGGATACTATTAATAAACAGAGAGACAGACATCCAGGCCAGACCCCCTGATGGTCTGGGGGCCAAGATCTGGGCCCATGCCCGGAGCAAAGACAGAAGTTCACCCAAGCCTGGGATTTCTCAGCAGTGAGAAAGGAACCATCTCAGAGGAGAGAAGAAATCTTATCCAAGGGAAAATGTCCTAGAACGAGGATCTTTGAAAAGACTGAATGTCTCCGTCCTCAAGGGCAGCACAGGGGTAACTCCAACCTCAAGAACTCTCCCCTAGGACGATGGGAATGTTTACTCTGGCCAGTGAGGAGAGGGAGCTTACCAGTTCTCCAAAGCAGGGCCTCTCTCCATGGGATAGCAGGGGGGGGATGAGAACCTGCAGTTTCTAAATCCAAGTCTCAGCACTAAATGTGTTTAGAAAAAGATAAAGGAGAGAAGGAATATGTTCGGTGGAGGTGTTGTCAGGTGTAGGGGAAGGGGATGTCTCTCCAGGCCCATGCTGAGGCATCCCTTCCCTCTGAGGGACCGGCCACACGATGGTATAGTATAGAACAGAGTTTATTCCGGGCATGGGGAGGGGAGTTGAGAGGGTAATAAAGACAGAGAAAAGCAGAGAGAAAGAGAAAGAGAGAGGGGGAGGGGGAGCGAGGGAGGGAAGGAGGGAAAGGGGGAGGAGAAGGAGAGGCCAGCTATCAGCAAGAGGACAGAGCAGGAACAAGAAGGCAAGAGCAAAAAAAGAGCAGAGGGGGAAAGCAGCCCCTTTTCTAGTGAGTCAGACACACTTGGTTGTTGCCAATTAACTGTGGGGCAGAGCTTAGACAAAATGCTAACATTTCTTTGATAAGATCAACCTCTGGTTCATCTTTATCACATAGCACCTGGCTTTAACAGGCACTCAACAGGTTTTCCTTGAATGAATGAACAAGTATAAGTCATTCTCCCTTCTACTTGCCTGGAATACCAACAATATCAATTTGGATAATGATAAAGAGCAAACATGTGACTGAACATTATTAGCATGGTTTAAAAAAATAAAAAATATAGGTGCAAATAAGAATAAGTTCCTAATGTTAGAGCAATGTATTAATGGTAGCGTGTGATGGGCAGGGTATGAGGTACAGAATATTGTTCGTTTCTTCAGTTACCAAGAAAAGTTTATAGAGGAAGTAGGATTTCTGCAAGAGCTTGATAAGACGTTTCCTGAGAAAGCCACCTGTGAGATTTACAGTCTGCCTTTAACTTCTCTATGATTCTTGCCTTTGGGCACTGAATAACAGTGAATCCAATAATGCTGATTAGCAGAGCACTTGAATGTGAAAGTCAGAACTCAGGTGTCTTGCCTGGAAGTCAATCTGTGGTTTTGTATAATCACAAATATCTTACCTGTTTAATTCTTTGACATACTTGATTAGCAAACTCATTCCTTGGAACACAAAAATAGCTGCTAGGGATACATATGTGGTGGTTTTGTGCTCTAAAAGAATTCAAAGCATCTTTTACATATTCATCATCTACAACCACAAAGACTTTGCTTCATTAAATGAGTTTCCTGTTTTCTACAATTTTATTTTTTTTTTAGTTTATAAATGTAGAGGGATTAAAATTTCCATGGTGGAAAATTCTGAGATATTTTCTGATAATTTCTGAGGTATTTTCTTGGTAATTACTTTTTTTTTTTTTTTTTAGTTTATCTGGTCATCAGTGGTCTTCCTAGTATCTCACAGTTTTTCTACATTTTTGATGTTAACTGTAATTTGAGTTAAGGATCAATAGCATATTATTATGAAAGATGAAATGAGATAGTATAGAGCATGTTGCACAACTAATCAACAAAAAGATATTGACTTAGTGCAGGGATTCTGAGGAGTTGAGATGCTACAACACAAATCTTTGTTTTCCCCATTAGACAATACTGAGTTACGGGAGGAAGATACCTCTATGTATGGTACTAGGCTAAGCTTTTTTTTTTTTTTTTTTTTTTTTTTATGATAGTTACTGTTAACATTTTGTCTAAGCTCTACCCAATGGTTACTTGGCTGCCAGGTATGCCTGACTCACTATATGAGGAGCTGCTTGCCACCTCCACTGTCTCATGCTCTTGCCTTCCTGCTCCTGCTCTGTTCGCTTGCCCCTTCTCCCCTCTCTCTCCATGTGCTCATGGCTGGCATCTACTTCTCTACTCTCTCTCTCTCTCTCTCTCTCTCTCTCCCTCTCTCTTTCTCTCTGTTTCCTTTCTATTCCTCTACTACCCTTTTAACTCCCCTTCTCATGTCCTAAATAAACTCTTTTCTACTGTCCTGTGGTTGATCCCTCAAGGGGAAGGGATGCCTCAGTCTGGGCCTGCAGAGGCACCCTCTTCCCCCATACCTCACCACACATCCACTAGAAAATATTCCCACTCTCTTTTTATAAACACATCAATTACAACCTTTTGACGATACACAGAACAAGTCTTGAGTCTTCATGAAAGGAATAAGTAGAATAAACAAGGAGAGGATAAGATATGTTTTATAGCCTTCCTCCTTTCTTCAATATTACTGTTTCTTCTAAAACTGAAATTCAGTTACCATCTCAGAGCTGGACTTGGAATAGATAGCCACCCATTAGGTCAACAAATGATATTGGGTAAAAACCTTCACCAGAGTATAATCAGGACTCAGAAGTCACGTGCATGTGTACCCATCAGTTTTCCTGTCGACTTGACACAAACATAGAAAATGGAATCTTCTTAGAACCTCTCTGTGCAGACCAGCTGGCCTTAGACTCACAGAGATCCACCTCCTGCCTCAGCCTCCGTAGTGCTGGGATTTTTGGCAGAGGGAATCTTAATTGAAAAAATGCCTTCACAAGATTGGCCTCCACAAGATTGGTCAATCTGTGGTGCATTTTCTTAATTAGTGATTCATGTTGGGGGCCCATCCTGGGAGGAAGGTATACTGTCCATGGGAGGTGGTTGTGAGTTGTATAAGAAATCAGGCTGAGCAAGCAATGAGGAGTAAGCCAAAAAGTAGTGTTCCTACATGGCTTCTGCTTGAGTTCTTTTAATCATGGACTTCAGTGTGAAAGTGGACTCTTTCCTCCCCAAATTGCTTTTGGTCATGTTTTTGGTTTTGTTTTTTTTTTTGTGTGTTTTGGTTTTTTTGTCTGTTTGTTTGTTTTTTACCATAGCAAAAGAAATCCTGACTAAGATACTATGCTGTTCATTTGACAAGAAACTTCAATATAAAGTAATTCTGATTTGAACATGGTTTATGCCTTTTAAATTTATGTTAAAGTATGATCCTCCAGGGAAATTACACTAAAAGGTCCTTTAATATACAATTAGGTCATTAAGCAAGATTTCTGAAGTTCTCATATTGGCTAGTTGGCTATAAGAGCAGACTACTATAAAGTGGAATATTCTGTTCTCTTACATGGGTCCCTTCTAGTCTTTCTGTTTCTCTGTCATATAGCATGAATCCGTTGCCCATGTCTCTTCCATCAGAAAAGGAAAAAGAAGGAATTTCACTATTCATACTTACTATATGATAATCACTCTGTAATTGTCCAATACACGTCATCTCATATAATCCTCAAAATATAAAAAGCTATAGGAATTAATATCTCAGTTTTATAGTTGAAAACGCAACAGCTGCTCCATTTTCTATTCTGCAGAAAATTTTTCCAACTTATGGCATTCCTTTGAACATGGTTTAAGGAAAAGTCTGCTCTGAAATATTTATTAGATGGCCAGCTGAGAGCAAGAAAGGTCACTGAGAAATTTACATAGACTGAGGCAATATGACTGGCAGGAGAGAGCCAGGGATTGCCACAGATAGACGTTGCTTCCTTCATAATACTGTCTGGAAGGAATGTTGACCCTCAGCTATTAGCCATGTCTTCTGCCCAGTCCTTTAAATTCTTCCTTGCTTAACAATGTGATTGATTCACATAAGTATGTGACATATCAGGATAGTTAAATGATTGACAGCAAGTCTTAGAGTTGATTTTGTAAGGTGAATGAGTAAACAACTGAGGATGTACTAAGAAACTAGAAAAGGAAGAGTGGTGATGGACATGAAATTGGTACTTAAGCAAATCTAAAGGCAACTCTACATAGCATAGAGCTCACTGTTTAGTGTACATATTTGGCAATCACTGGAAGAAATATTTACAAGCTGTAAAGAAAGAACAGAACTGATTTTGGAATGGCAAAATCACCCCAATTTCCTTGAGGACCATCAGAATCCTTATTAGTCCAGTGAATGTTTGATTAAGGTGGTCATAATAAATTAG
Source organism: Mastomys natalensis (assembly GCA_021653895.1). Lineage (NCBI taxonomy): Eukaryota > Metazoa > Chordata > Mammalia > Rodentia > Muridae > Mastomys > Mastomys natalensis. The sequence goes on from JAJTUV010000650.1 coordinate 175,248, forward strand.
AAATAGTGACATTTATAAGGCTTCAGGATCAACTAGCACAATTTCTTTCTTTCTTTTTTTTTTTTTTTTTTTTTTTTTTTTTTTTTTTTGGTTTTTCGAGACAGGGTTTCTCTGTGTAGCCCTGGCTGTCCTGGAACTCACTCTGTAGACCAGGCTGGCCTCGAACTCAAAAATCCACCTGCCTCTGCCTCCCAAGTGCTGGGATTAAAGGCGTGTGTAACCACCGCCTGGCACATAATTTATTTCTAAATGATGTGCATAAATACAATTTATGTAACAGAACCATAAGTGGAATGAATCTTAATGGTAGTATAAATATGCAAGCCTTGAAAGTTAGTTTTCTGACCAGTAATATTTAAACTCCTTTTCTTCATCAAATCTTTGAACAATGCTCTCTAGAGAAGATTCTTCAGGCTAGAAGATAGCATCAATGGCACGAGCAGTTATTGGAAGAAGTTCAAAGGCCAGAAATGTAAGTCCAGACAAGGAAAATCATAAAATCACAAAGGCAAACACTGGGAGGAGTCGGTGATGACATGGAATGGGAGTGCAGTGAGGGAATATGTGTACAGCTCAGGCATCTGAGATGGGAGGGTGCCAGGCTCTTGGGGATCTCCAGTGATCTCCACTCATAGGGCAGACTGTTAGTAATGCAATGCATTCTCTTTCCTTTCCTTCCTGAATACTGCATTTTATAATCTCCCCAGTGTCTAGTTGCTTTATAACTAAGCATAGCCAACAGGACATCTCCACCAAGAGACATGATTCATTTCTGAAACGAGACCTTAAAGAATGGAGGCTCTCCCTCCATGCCTCCTGCTGCTTTCTGAATGATGGAAAAATCAGAGGCCAAGGGAATAAGAAAGCCTAGTATTGGCATTTCTTGGATGTGTGAAATATTATACAGGGAAAGTTTACAAGAAATACCCATGCTTATCAGTTACATGACCAAGAAATAATTTTCTTTTTTATTGTAGACACACTGGTTTTTAGGACCATTAAATAATACAGAACATGACACATTAAACAAGAGCTGAGCTCAGTTTTTAAGTTGAGGGAAAGGAAAGTTCTACCAAAGCAGCATGATTCTAGACTTTAAGGTAAAAAATAAGACTGAAAACATTGGGAGTAGAGAAGACTCTGGTTAGAGTGCTCATGTTTGCAAAGTGAGTGAGATTAAGATGGAATGCTTCTGTTTTGTTTTTTTTTTGTTTTGGTGGTGCATGCCTTTAATCCCAGCACTTGGGAGGCAAAGGCAGGTGGATTTCTGAGTTCGAGGCCAGTCTGGTCTACAGAGTGAGTTCCAGGACAGCCCGGGCTACACAGAGAAACCCTGTCTCGAAAAACAAAAAACAAAAAAACAAAACAAGATGGAATGCTTCAGCTTCTACAACCTCCTGTTCCCAACTTTCTCAGAGTGACTTCTACTGAGTTCCAGAGAAAGCACAGTGGGGGGCTTGGAAGAAAAACAGCTGGTAAGAGAATTCTCTTTAGGAAAGAGTTACCAAGTGATTCTGTAGTGGAACTTAATGGGGAAAAGTTAGATATGGTTTAAGATATCAAACTTGACCAAAAATAATGTGTAGCCACATAAAACTTTACACAACCGCCATGAATCCAACTGGAATCAGAACAAGAAACAGGCTTGCAAAAACTGCTGGCCTCCTAAGGAACACTTCTGCCTCAGCTGTGTCTGGAGAGAAATGATAGAAAAGCTCCTAGAGAAGACTGAGAGAATGACTGACAGACAGCAACTGCCTCCCGAGGTGCAGTGCCCTGAGGCCAACTAAGGGCAGGTTTTGTGCTATCAGATCTAGAAGCTTTTGCATGTCCTGACACATGGAGAAGGTCTAAAAGACAAAACATGCTCTGACTTAGTAAATTGTGGAGCAAAAGAGGCATGTCCAGGCAAATTGGGAAAGTTGGTGTGAACTGAAAGGGCTGTGCATGGTGCCCAGCAGATGTATAACGATGGAAAGACAAGGCACTGAAAACCAGATTTCTCAGGGCTCCTATTTTAGAACAGCCCTTTTGTGTATTATCTAGTGAAGATAAGGCAGAAGGGATGAGTAGATCTCAGACTGAGCTTGTGTAAATTCTACTACCTTCCCCCAGTTCTCTCCCCAGTCCACTGGTTGTGCAAGGCCTATTATAATGTCTTAAGGAATACTCGAGCTGTGAGGTGAATGGGCCCTCCTCACATCACATAGTGGAAAGTCAACAGCAAAGATTTATTGCTCTCAAAGTGAGGAAAAGCACTTAGTTTGAAACAATATACTTTCTGGTTCATTTGTTCTCAGAGCCTAGGTTGCCCTAACAGATCAAAGCAACTCTGAAACCAATCTCATGGCTCTGATGCCCTGAGCTCTAAGGTTTTGCTGACTGTCTGAGAAACTTTGAAGGACCACAGTTGAAAAAGAGAATGACCAGGGCTAGAGAGATGGCCTGTGGCTAAAAGCACGTGGCTAAGTACGAGTACTGCTCTTGCAGAAGTCCTGAGTTTAGTTTCCAGCACCTACATCAGGCAGCTCACAGCTGCTTGAAGCTTCGGCTCCTGGGAATCCAATGTTCTCTGGTTCCTGCAGGTACTGTGCTCATATGCACAGACACTTGCAGACTCATAATTTAAAATAAAAAATAAAATAGTTTTTTAAGAGCTGACACCAAAATTCTCATTCGTTCAACAAACCTTAACTGAATACCTTATTTGGGGAATTATGAGAGTCTCACATATTGTATGATAATATAGCAATGAATGGAAACTGAACCTTTGTACAAGGCACTGAGGGATGTTCATTGTGTCATCAAGGCAGGGGTGAATTGGTAGAACCCCAAATATTTTTTTCCAAATTTATCCTTTATGCATATTCAAAAATACATTAAACATGATTATTCTCTGTTCTCCAAATACATCTCATCTTTTCCAATAGCTAAGGTTTTTTTTATACATATGTAACAATTTATTCCACAAATGTAAATGTTTATTAAGTGCTGTTCTGGATGCTGAGAGCAACAGAAGTAAAGAGAACAGCAGTGTTCCCCCTCCTGCAGTGATCCCCCTCCTGCAGTGATCTACCTCCTGCAGTGATCCCCCTCCTGCAGTGATCTCCCCTCCTGCAGTGATCCCCCTCCTGCAGTGATTCCCCTCCTGCAGTGATCTACCTCCTGCAGTAATCTCCCTCCTGCAGTGATCTCCCCTCCTGCAGTGATCTCCCCTCCTGCAGTGATTCCCCTCCTGCAGTGATCCCCCCCCCCTGCAGTGACACCCCTCCTGCAGTGATCCCCCTCCTGCAGTGATCTCCCATCCTCCAGTGACACCCCTCCTGCAGTGATTCCCCTCCTGCAGTGATCTCCCCTCCTGCAGTGATTCCCCTCCTGCAGTGATCTCCCATCCTTGAGTGATCCCTCTCCTGCAGTGATCCCTCTCCTACAGTGATCCCCCTCCTGCAGTGATTCCCCTCCTGCAGTGATCTCCCTCCTGCAGTGATTCCCCTCCTGCAGTGATCTACCTCCTGCAGTAATCTCCCCTCCTGCAGTGATCTCCCCTCCTGCAGTGATTCCCCTCCTGCAGTGATCCCCCTCCTGCAGTGACACCCATCCTGCAGTGACACCCCTCCTGCAGTGATCCCCCTCCTGCAGTGATCTCCCATCCTCCAGTGACACCCCTCCTGCAGTGATTCCCCTCCTGCAGTGATCTCCCCTCCTGCAGTGATTCCCCTCCTGCAGTGATCTCCCATCCTTGAGTGATCCCTCTCCTGCAGTGATCCCTCTCCTACAGTGATCCCCTTTCTGAAGTGACCCCCTTCCTGCAGTGATCCACCTCCTGCAGTGGTCCCCCTCCTGCAGTGATCCCCCTCCTGCAGTGATCCCCCTCCTGCAGTGATCTCCCCTCCTGCAGTGATCTCCCATCCTGCAGTGATCCCCTCCTGCAGTGATCTCCCCTCCTGCATGATCTCCATCCTGCAGTGATCTCCCATCTGCAGTGATTCCCTCCTGCAGTGATCTCCCCTCCTGCAGTGATCCCCTCCTGCAGTGATCTACCTCCGCAGTATTCCCCTCCTGCAGTGATCTCCCCTCCTGCAGTGATTCCCCTCCTGCAGTGATCCCCCTCCTGCAGTGACACCCATCCTGCAGTGACACCCCTCCTGCAGTGATCCCCCTCCTGCAGTGATCTCCCATCCTCCAGTGACACCCCTCCTGCAGTGATTCCCCTCCTGCAGTGATCTCCCCTCCTGCAGTGATTCCCCTCCTGCAGTGATCTCCCATCCTTGAGTGATCCCTCTCCTGCAGTGATCCCTCTCCTACAGTGATCCCCCTCCTGCAGTGATCCCCCTCCTGCAGTGACACCCCTCCTGCAGTGACACCCCTCCTGCATTGATCTCCCATCCTGCAATGACACCCCTCCTGCAGTGATCCCCCTCCTGCAGTGATCTCCCCTCCTGCAGTGATCTCCCATCCTGCAGTGATCCCCCTCCTGCAGTGATCTCCCATCCTGCAGTGACACCCCTCCTGCAGTGACACCCCTCCTGCAGTGATCTCCCCTCCTGCAGTGATCTCCCCTCCTGCAGTGATCCCCCTCCTGCAGTGATCTCCCATCCTGTAGTGATCCCCATCCTGCAAACACACTTTGTGATTGTTCCACTTTTGTCTCCAGGGAAGACTGATAAAAAAAACAGTGGGAGAAGAAGTGTCCAGGTCACTTTGTCAAAAGGAAGTAAAGCAGGGAAGAGGGGTGGGCACCAGAGAGTTAAGTGGAGGGGCTAAGGAAGAGGGAAGTTGTGCAAATGCTGAAGAAGGTGAGGGTGAGGCCCTTTCTCACCTACCTGTCATAAGGTCCTGTCTCTAGCAGGAACAGGAAGCTGCATTTGATTGATTTCCAGAACTTGATGTGTTCTGTCTCTTTCTGTCCAATGAAGAAACTTGCTATTTTGCTATACAGTCTGTTCTCAGATTTGGGGTTCCTTAAAGAAACACGTGTTCTCATTCACTCAGAGTTCTGAGGAACAAGTCAATTGGATTAGGAAACTCTCTTTATCATCACCCCACACAACCTCCAGCAAGAGCCAATATATTTTGAAATTGACAATTGACAATTTTCTCAGCATCATTTCACCTTTTCTAGCAAAATTCCTGTGCACACATCCCTTCTGCACAGATTCTATACATGTATACTCCTAGAGAAAGAGCATGCTGTATATGTTTTAAAGTTGGGTGTGTTGTTGTTGTTGTTATCAGAAGGATAACAAATGTTAATGATACCTACAGGTCTATCTAGGGTCCAGGGTACCATATAGTGCCAAGACAGGAAGAGACATAGGACAGACCGAAAAGAGAATTTGGAGACAAAAGTGGAACAAAACCAAATCACAGAATCACCAGCTCAGTTTGACCACCAGAAGCCTTAGAAGTAACAGCCTGGAGTGGTCCAAGAAGCACATTGGTCATTCTCAAAGGAAAGGTCTGAAGGAAACAGCTCACAGCAGATGGGTACCCAAGACCTGAGCTACAGATCTGGGTCTTTCTAAGACTCCTTACTGAGCCTACAATTATTTCACTTTGTTTTAAATGAAAATTCATGGGCATGCTTCAGAGGCTGTCAAGTTTTTTAGTATCTACTTTGAAAGTGTAAATCATTTCCTCCTTTTAGACAACCACAATCCTGAAGTGTAATGAAGGACAGAACCCTTGAAAGAACAAATATGTTTGTAATTTAATGAAAAGTTAAACAATTTTTTAAAATTTTCTCATCAAAGAAAAAATTTAATTGCAAAAATTAAAGCAATTTGGGAAAAACTCTGTACCCATCTCCTTTGTGAACTGTATATGATTGAAATACAAAAGTGACCCTAAAATTAGAAATATTTAAAGTATCAAGTTCACATACCATATGGGACAATTCATATATACAGAACAATTCTTCTTACTATTCTAAGGATATTATAGACAAAGCACAGACCAAACCTCAAAATAAGAACTTATATCTTTCCAGCTCGATCATCTATAAATCAATTTTGTCATACTTAATCTTTTGATTATAATGAGAAGTTCATTGGCTTTGGGATTCTTTTAAGAATGATACACAAAACACAAGATTATACAAGCATACTTATATGAAACTTATGCATCAAGAGATTCCATCTTCTTTGTAAACTGTTAGCTCTTTTAATTCCCACAGTTCCCAGGCAGGTAGAGAAACAACAAGTAATGTGATGTTTTATATGATGGGATTTCTGTCATTTTCTATTAGGGAACATGAGTCACCATCTGTGCTGCGTCACTTATGTCAATTTGACACATCTAAAGTTATTTGAGAGGAGGGATCCTTGATTAAGAAAATGCCTCCAGAAGATATGGCTGTAGGCAAACCTATAGGGCATTTTCATAACTGGTGACTGATGGGGAAGGTTCCAGCCCCTTTTGGGTGTGCTATACCTGGGCTGTGAGTCCTGGGTGCTGTAAGAAAGTGGACTGAGTAAGCCCTAGGGAGTAAACCAGTAAGCAGTACCCTTCCATGGCTTCTGCATCTGCTCCTAACTCCAGGTTCCTACTCTGAATTCTTGTCTTGACTTCCTTTGATGATGAACTGTGATATGGAAGTATAAGGCAAATAAACCCTTTGATCCCCAAGTTACTTAGATCATGTTTTCTTACAGCAGTAATAATCCTAACTAGAACCCATCACTCTTGAAGTTCAATTGGGCTGTATCATTGCCTAACGACTGGTTGAGGAGTTAACTTATCTCATTCCAACTCCCTTTGCATTGAACATTTGTGCACATTGAGCATAAGTTTGTTTTTATCTTTATTTCTCTAGGATCTGGCAATATCTTCTTTCAGAATTCAATGGAATAAATCACAGGAAGAAAGACCAAATTTTGTATGTTAAGGGAAGCAAATCTTGTGCTGATTATTTACCAACAAACAGAGTTTGTCTCAAAATAATTACTTTTGGTTATTGTGGGACAAAACACGGGCGGGGTCCCAGCAGCCCTAAGTCTCCCGAGTGGCAAGCGGGGTCTCAGCACAGGATTCGGCCCTGCAGATGCGGAGGCCTGGGTTAGGAGCACTTCCGGCCCCGGGGCGTTGTAGTTCCCACATGGTTGTGATAGTCGGTCACAGTGGTAGAAGTAGGCCCATAAAGACACGCAGACTGGGCTTCCATGAAGTAGTTTTATTGACAAGAATGGTGAATCTGGTGCACTCCCCCCACCCCCACCCCGAAAAGCCAGGAGGAGTTCCCTTATATAGGAAAGGGACTGGACTAGGAAGGAGACTTAATTACCTATGTCCCCGGCTTCATTAACATGCAAATCTCAAGGCAGAGGGTTCTTAGGCACACCCCTTACCCGTGTCTTACTGACTGAAGTTCACAGGTGAAATGGAGAGGGCCCCGGGTTTTGGGGGGAGTGGCCACCCACCTTCAATCTCAGGGTTCTAGGCCAATGGCAACGGTTCCATGGCCAACAGGTTATCACATGCAAATGGCTCAAAGGCTTACAAAAAGTAATATTATTTCTGAATAGGTAACAATCCACTGTTAATTCTCAAGATAAAAAATTTTAAATGATGTAAAATTGAAAAACAAAACAAAAACCTCAATTCTGCTTCCTATCAGGTCACCTAGTTCTACCCACAGGCAACTCAAATCCATAGGTTTTTACAGGTTATTTTATATAAATCCAAGAAGATAAATAGGTATTACATTTTACATATATATATATTTGTGTCTGATTATATATATATACATTTATTATATACACTTATATATGTATATAGACATAGATTTCTCTTTTTTCTTTTTTCATAATTTATAACTAATTATACATTCAGTTTCACTGTTTCTTCCTTTACTTAGGATATCTTGATAGTCATTCAACAGCAAAACATAAAAAGCTTCCTTATTCTTTTTTAATAGTTATGTAGTTTTACAGTGTGTGAACATACCAACATTTCTTTAATCAGCTTATAATTATGTTATTTTTATCAAAGATGCCAATCTTGTATTATTCTAAATCATCTCTAGTAACCTGATAAAAAGTCAATTCATGTAAATACAAGTAGGCTTAAGTTCTTAAAATGGAATCTATGAGGGCTGGAGAGATGGCTCTGTGGTTCAGAGCACAGACAATTCTTCAAGAGGACCTGGGTTCAATTCTGAGTACCCATATACAACTCATAATTGTCTAGGGATCCAACACCTTCATACACACAGGCAAATACAAGTGCACATGAAATAAAAATAAATAAATCATTTAAAGTGAAGTTTATTTTTCAAAGAGGTTGTACATTTTAATTTTGGGGTGCTATTAAGTTTGCCATCCATAGAGATTTTGTCTGTCCATACTCCAACCAGAAATGCCTACGAATTTCTGTGCACCTTTGCCAACTCCCTGTATAACCAAATTGCCTAACTCAGAGACAACATGGATCCAACAGCTCCTTTTCCTGTTCTTGAAGATGCTTGGTGCATCAAATGATTTATTAGGTTTTCACAGAACCACAAATTAAAATAACTTCCATATATCACCAAACTAATGTTTGATATTTAACCATGGTATAAAACTATTTTAAAATATGGGTAATATCCATCCCTATAAGTTTGCCAAAATAATTCTATGTGACTAGTCTTTCAATAAATATTTGATCCCAAACAGATCTGTCACCACCAAAGAGTCTAAATGGTGCATTTTAGTTTCCTATATTATCATTTGATCACTACTAGAGAAACTTGGAAATAAGAAAATAAAGATGTATAAAATATTATTAATATATCTTACTTAAAGCTGCATATTTAAGCCAGACAAAGTGGTGAATGCATTTAATCCTAGCAGTGAAGGGACAGATATGGCTGGATCTCTGTGAGTTCAAGGCCAGTTTGTTCTACAGAGCAAACTCCAGAAGTCTGTCTCAAAACTATTTTTAAGAATCTATCTATAATAAAAATGAGTATTTCAAGGCATGTGTGGGTTGGTATTTGTGGTTATTACAAGTTGAACTAAAAACAGGAAATAGTCAGAAGTGTAAACTTGTTTGATGAGTGAGCACAGCCAACTCCACTCCAAGTTTTTTATAGAGCATTTATAAAGGTGCCATGGAAGCATCTCATATCTCATAGGAGGAATTGTATTCACCTCTAAGTTATTTTTCAGAGATCTGTGATGGTTGTCTCCATTTTTAAAAATTATAGGAAATGCTCAGGATTTTACTATGTATAGGAATGTGCATATATGCCCTGTAGCCCTTCTGATCCCTGTGGAATGTGGTGTTTTGACAACATGTGACTAGACCTTGTTCATTTTATAAACACAATGCTTCATACGTTAATCTCAGCATGAGTACTTATGTAAAAAGGTATTCATGGCCTTTCTTGAAAATGTCTATCTTACTTTCTGTGGTTACATTAAGCTTGAGATATCAAACTGGAATAACTGGGCCATGTCTCCACATTCCAAACATCACTGGGCTTGTTCAGGAAGCATATGAAGAAACTGTGAGAAAACACATCTATTGTGATTTCCGTGGGAAGGAGCAGAGAGGTGAGGTAAGCAGTTTAGGACTGACTAGCTTGAGTCATTTTAGCAACTGGGAATTAGAAGCTGTCCCAGGCTGTCTGGTAGTTTGTAGGAGGTGAGGGAAGAATTAGGATTCATCTCAAGTCTTGAGTGTGAGAACCCACTATGGCTGTTGTGGGGGTGGACTGTAGGTTGGCTGGCTTATACTTGAAACGTATGCCACAAGTGGGACATCTCCTGAACTGAGGGTATGTGACAACCAAAGCAGACGGCCAAAGTAAAATGCCTCAAGCAGCTTATAAAGCCATCTAGACAGGGTGTGTCCAGCATGGATAGATGGAGGCAGCTGTTACAATAGCAGGTTCACCAATTAAAGAGAGACAGTCTGAGGTAACAGTTCAGTTGCTTTTATTTAAGTACCACTAGTTCTTTGCTTTGTGCTATAATCACTGTGGCATATCCCAATTCTTAGTATTTTGCATATAGTTGAATTTGAATATGCAATCATATGAATATGTAACAGCATTTTGTATATAATAAACTTTTAGTCAAAGCCCAGGAGTATAAAGCACATCAACATTAAAATACCCCAGGTTACAGGCTGGAGATGGCTCAGCAGTCAACAGCATATACTGTGGTTACACAAGACCACAGTTCACAATCTGCTCACCACAGCCTGCAACGCCTGTTCCTGTGGACTGGACACCCTCTTCTAGCCTCAGTGAGCACTGCATCCACATACACAAACAATACTTCCTCCACACAGTGAGCACTGCATCCACATACACAAACAACATTTCCTCCATACATACATATATACTTGTAATTAAGCATGAATATAAGGTCTGATTTTAATTGGAAGAGGTACTCTCAGAGATAGTGAGGCAGTTAAGAGTACACATTTTTTAATAAAATTTAATAAAATAAGAGTACTTTTTTATTGAATATTTTCTTTATTTACATTTCAATCATTTTCCCCTTTCCAGGTCTCCCATCAGAAATCCCCTATCCCATCTCCCCTCTCCCTGCCTCTATGAGGGTGCTCTGTTCCCCTATCCACCCACCTACTCATATCTTCCCACCCTGGCATTCCCCTATACTGGGACATGGAACACCCACAACCCCAAAGACCACTTTTCCCATTGACATACAACAAAGCCATCCTCTGCCACTTATGCGGCCTCCATGTGTACTCTTTGGTTGGTGGTCCAGTCCCTGGGAGCTCCTGGGGATCTTAGCTGGTTGACACTCTTGCTTCCCCCATGTGGCTGCAAACCCTCTCAGCTTCTTCAGTCCCTTTAACTCCTCCATCAGGGACCCTGCACTCAGTCCAGTGGTTGGCTGTGAGCATCCACCTCTGTATTTGTCAGGTTCTGGCAGAACCTCTCAGGAGACAGCCATATCAAGCTCCTGTCAGCAAGCACTATTTGGCATCCACACTAGCATCTTGGTTTGGTGACTGTATATGGGATGAATCCCCAGGTGGGGTAGTCTCTGGATAGCCTTCCCTTCAGTCTCTGCTCTACACTTTGTCTCTATATTTCCTCCTGTGAGTATTTTGTTCCCCATTCTAAGAAACACTGAAGCATCCAAACTGTGGTCTTCCTTCTTCTTGGCCTTCATATGGTCTGTGAATTGAAACCTGTGTATTTCAAACTTCTGGGCTAATATCCACTTATCAGTGAGTACATACCATGTGTGTTCTTTTGTGACTGGGTTATCTCACTCGGGATGATATTTTCCAGTTCTATCCATTTGCCTGATAATTTCAAGAAGTCATTGTTTTTAATAGCTGAGTAGTACACCATTGTGTAAATATACCACATTTTCTGTATCCATTCCTCTGTTGAGGGACGTCTGGGTTTGTTCTAGTTTCTGGCTATTATAAAAATGGCTGCTATGAACGTAGTGGAGCATGTGTCTTTATTACATGTTGGAGCATCTTCTGGGTATATGCTCACGAGTTGTATAGCTGGGTCCTCAGGTAGTACTATGTTCAATTTTCTGAGGAACCACCAGACTGATTTCCAGAATGGTTGTACCAGCTTGTAATCCCACCAGCAATGAAGGCATGTTCCTCTTTCTCTACATCCTCACCAGCATCTGCTGTCACCTGAGTTTTTGATCTTAGCCATTCTAACTAGTGTGAGGTAGAATCTCAGGGTTATTCTGATTTACATTTCCCTGATGACTAAGGATGTCGAAAATTTCTTTAGGGGCTTCTCGGCCATTTGAGTTTCTTCAGTTGAGAATTCTGTGTTTAGCTCTGTTTCCCATGTTTTAATAGGGTTATTTTGTTTTCAGGAGTCTAACTACTTAAGGTCTTTGTATATATTGAATTATCCCTCTATCAGATGTAGGATTGGTAAAGATCTTTTCCCAATCTGTTGGTTGCTGCTTTGTCCTATTGACACTGTCCTTTGCCTTACAGAAACTTTGCAATTTTATGAAGTCCCATTTGTCGAATTCTTGATCTTAGAGCATAAGCCATTAGTTTTCTATTCAAGAACTTTTCACCTGTGCCCATGTATTCAAGGCTTCTCCCCACTTTTGCTTCTATTAGAGTCAATGTATCTGGTTCTATGTGGAGGTCCTTGGACTTGATCCACTTGGACTTGAACTTTGGACAGGGAGATAAGAATGGATTGATTTGTATTCTTCTATATGTCCTCCAGTTGAACTAGCACCATTTGTTGAAAATGCTGTCCTTGTTCCACTGGATGGTTTTAGCTCCTTTGTCAAAGATCAGGTGACCATAGGTGTGTGGGTTCATTTTTGGGTTTTCAACTCTATTCCACTGATCTTCCTGCCTGTCTCTGTACCAATACCAGGCAGTTTTTAATCACTATTGCTCTGTAGTACAGCTTGAGGTCAGGGATGGCGATTCCTCCAGAAGTTCTTTTATTGTTGAGAATAGTTTTTGCTATCCTGGGTTTTTTGTTATTCCAAATAAATTTGAGAATTTCTCTTTCTAATTCTGTGAAGAACTGAGTTGGTATTTTAATGGGGATTGCATTGAATCTGGAGATTGCTTTTGGCAAGATGGCCATTTTTACTAAATTAATCCTGCCGATCCATGAGCATGGGAGATCTTTCCATCTTCTGAGATCTTCTTCAATTTCTTTCTTCAGAGACTTGAAGTTCTTGTTGTATAGATCTTTCACTCGTTTGGTTAGAGTCTCACCAAGGTATTTTATATTGTTTGTGACTATTATGAAGGGTGTTGTTTCCCTAATTTTTTTCAGCCCATTTATCCTTTGAGTAGAGGAATGCTACTGATTTGTTAGAGTTAATTTTATATCCAGCCACTTTGCTGAAGTTGTTTATCAGGGTTATGAGTTCTCTGGTGGATTTTTGGGGGACACTTAAGTATATTATCATGTCATTTGCAAATAGTGATAGTTTGACTTCTTCTTTTACAATTTGCATCCCTTTGACCTCCTTTTGTTGTCTAATTGCTCTAGCTAGATCTTCAAGTACTGTGTTGAATAGATAGGTAGAGAGTGGGCATCCTTGTCTAGTCCCTGATTTTAGTGGGATTGCTTCAAGTTTCTCTCCATTTACTTTGATGTTGGCTACTGGTTTGCTGTATATTGCTTTTACTATGTTTAGGAATGGGCCTTGAATTCCTGATCTTTTCAAGACTTCTAACTTGAAGGGATGTTGAATTTTGTCGAATGCTTTTTCAGCATCTAATGAAATAATAATGTAGGGTTTTTTTAGTTTGTTTATGTAGTGGATTACATTGATGGATTTCCATATATTGAACCATCCCTGAATCCCTGGAATGAAGCCTACTTGATCATAGTGAATGATTGTTTTGATATGTTCTTGGATTCAGTTTGAGAGAATTTTATTGAGTATTTTTGCATCAATATTCATAAAGAAGATTGTTCTGAAGTTCGCTTTCTTAGTTGGGTCTCTGTGGTTTAGTATCAGTGTAACTGTGGCTTCATAGAATGAATTGGGTAGTATTCTTTCTTTTTCTATTTTGAGATATATTTTGAAGAGTATTGGTATTAGATCTTCTTTAAAGTTCTGATAGAATTCTGCACTAAAACCATCTGGTCTGGGACTTTTTTTTTTTTTTTTTTTTTTGGTTGGGAGACTTTTAATGACTGCTTCTATTTCTCTAGGGGTTAGGGGACAGTTTAGATGGTTTATCTGATCCTGATTTAACTTTGGTACCTGGTATCTGTCTAGAAAATTATCTATTTCATTTAGATTTCCCACTTTTGTTGAATATAGGCTTTTGTAGTAGAATCTGATGGGTTTTTTTTTTTTAATTTCTTCAGTTTCTGTTATTACATCTCCCTTTTCATTTCTGATTTTATTAATTTGGATACTGTCTCTGTGCCCTCTGGTTAGTCTGGCTAAGGGTTTATCTATCCTGTTCATTTTCTCAAAGAACCAGCTCCTGGTTTTGTTTTTTGTTTCTACATGGTTGATTCCAGCCCTGAGTTTGATTATTTCCTGCCTTCTACTTCTTTTGGGTATAATGTATTTGCTTCTTTTTATTCTAGAGCTTTCAGGTGTGCTGTTAAGCTGCTAGTGTATGCTCTCTCCAGTGTCTTTTTGGAGGCACTCAGAGCTAGGAGTTTTCCTCTTAGCACTGCTTTCATTGTGTCCCATAAGTTTGGGTATGTTGTGCCTTCATTTATATTAAATTCTAAAACATTTTAAATTTCTTTCTTTATTTCTTCCTTGACCAAGTTATCATTGAGTAGGGTGTTGTTCACCTTCCATGTGTATGTAGGCTTTCTCTTGTTTTTGTTGCTATTGAAGACCAGCCTTAGTCCATGGTGATCTGATAGGATGCAAGGGATTATTTCAATTTTCTTGTATCTGTTGAGTCCTGTTTTGTGACCAATTATATGATCAGTTTTGGAGATGGTACCATGGGGTGCTGAGAAGATGATATATTATTTTGTTTTAGAATGAAATGTTCTACAGATATCTGTTAAATCCATTTGGTCCATAACTTCTGTTAGTTTCACTGTGTTTCTGTTTAGTTTGTGTTTCCATGATCTGTCCATTGCTGAGAGTGGGGTGTTGAAGTCTCCCAGTATTATTGTGTGAGGTGCAATGTATGCTTTGAGCTTTAGTAAAGTTTCTTTTATGAATGTGGGTGTCCTTGCATTTGGAGAATAGATGTTCAGAATTGAGAGTTCTTCTTGGAAGATTTTTTCTTTGATGAGTATCCTTTTCAATAACTTTTGATTGAAAGTTGATTTTATTTGATACTAGAATGGCTACTCCAGCTTGTTTCTTGGGACCATTTGCTTGGAAAATTATTTTTCAGCCCTTTATTCTGAAGTAGTGTCTGTTTTTGACACTGAGGTGCGTTACCTGTATGCAGCAAAATTCTGGGTCCTGTTTATGTATTCAGTCCATTAGTTTATGTCTTTTTATTGGGGATTTGAGTCCATTGATGTTAAGAGATATTAAGGAGTAGTGATTATTGCTTCTTGTTATTTTTGATGTTATTTTTATGTTTGTGTGGCTATCTTCTTTTGGGTTGTTGAAAGAAGATTACTTTCTTGCTTTTTCTAGGGTATAGTTCCTCTCCTTGTGTTGGTGTTTTACATCTATGATCCATTGTAGAGCTGGATTTGTGGGAAGATATTATGTAAATTTGGTTTTTGTCATGAAATATCTTGGTTTCTCCATCTATGGTAATTGAGAGTTTTGTTGGGTATAGTAGCCTGGGCTGGCATTTGTGTTCTCTTAGGGTCTGTATGACATCTGTCCAGGATCTTCTGGCTTACATCATCTCTGGTGAGAAGTCTGGTGCAATTCTGATAGGTCTGCCTTCATATGTTATTTGGCCTTTTTCCCTTACTGCTTTTAATATTCTTTCTTTGTTTTGTGCATTTGGTGTTATGATTATTATGTGACAGTAGGAATTTCTTTTCTGGTCCAATCTATTTGGAGTTCTGTAGGATTGTTGTATGTTTATAGGTATCTCTTTCTTTATGTTAAAGAAGTTTTCTTCTATAACTTTGTTGAAGATATTTACTTGCCCTTTAAGTTGGGAATCTTCACTCTCTTCTATACCTATTACCCTTAGGTTTGGTCTTCTCATTGTGTCCTGGATTTCCTGGATGTTTTGGGTTAGGAGCTTTTTTCATTTTACATTTTCTTTAACTGTTGTGTCAATGTTTTCTATGATACCTTCTGCACCTGAGATTCTCTCTTCTATCTCTTGTATTCTGTTAGTGATGCTTGCATCTATGACTCCTGATATTTTTCCTAGGTTTTCTATCTCCAGGGTTGTCTCCCTTTGTGATTTCTTTATTGTTTCTTTTTCCACTTTTAGGCTCTGGGTGGTTTTGTTCAATTCCTTCACCTGTTGTGTTTTCCTGTAATTCATTAAAAGGATTTTTATGTTTCCTCTTTAACAGCTTCTACCTGTTTTCCTGTGTTCTCCTGTATTTCTTTAAGGGAGTTATTTATGTCCTTCTTAAAGTCCTCTATCATCATGTGATGTGATTTTAATTAGGGTCTTGCTTTTCTGGTGTGATGGGGTGTCCGAGACTTGCTGTGGTGGGAGAACTGGGTTCTGATGTCAAGTAGCCTTTGTTTCTGTTGCTTATGTTCTTGCCCTTGCATCTTGCAATCTGGCTATCTCTGATGTTAGCTGGTTTTGCTGTGCCTGACTGTTGTTTGTGCCTCCTGCAGACCTGTGTGTCAGTACTCCTGGGAGACCAGTTCTCTCTGGGAGGAATTTGGGTATGGAGAGCTGTGGCACTGGGTCAACTTCAGGGTGCAGATGGAAACCTGAAGGATTCTGTCCCCAGCTGTTCTTTGGTTCTTGGGTCCTGATGGCTCTAGGCAGATCCCTCTGGGGCCAGGAATTTGAGCAGAAGTTATGATCTTACCTGTGCTCACAGGTGTGTTGGCACTCATGGGAAACCAGCTCTCTCTAGGCAGTATTTGGGTATCAAGCACTGAGGCACTGGATCAGTTCCTGGCACAGAAAGAAATCAGAAGGATCACACATGGTGTTCTTACAGAGGCTTTGACATCTCTAAGAATCTGATGGCCTCTTAAGGGGTATACTCACATGTACATACTTACACATGAACACACACATATGTAAAATTAAAAATACAAAATAAATATTTTTAAAATAGCACATGTTAATTTGGAGTATTAGAAAGATAATTCCACAAATTATTTTCAGTAAGTTTTCTATTGAATATCAGATCTGTGGATTATATAAACATGATTTTAAATATAATAATCATACATGCATCTTTAAAAAGAACACTAAGAGGAAAGTGTCTCATTTTCATCAGTGCCAAAGCCATTGATGAGTTGTCCTTGCTCCAGGAAGTAAATTCTGGCCCATGCTAGAGCAAGAAATTATAATTAAACTCAATGGACCACATACAGAAGGCCTGAAAGCAGAAGGAGGCATGTTGGGAAGAGGCATTTCAGTAGATAAGAGTGACAGAAAAGAGGCATGGGATGAAGATAACTAAAATTTAATATATAAATTTATGAAATTGAAACAGTAAAGTAACCCCATAGAGGAATTATCCTTCTATTTTTGATTTTCCATTTGGGGTGATATAGAGTCCCTGAAGATATAGGTTACAATTATATTAAAGAGCTGATACTTGCAAAGTTCTCTTAGCTCATCATATATAATGGACAAAATATAATGTATTTATTTAGAGCAAAAGTTATGTTTTAAAAAAAGAAACAGAGGCAGTGTTGGCACATACCTTTAATCCCAGCACTTGGGAAGCAGAGGCAGGCAGATCTCTGAGTTCAAAACCAGCCTGGTCTACAGAACAAGTTCTAGAACAGCCAGGACTACACAGAGAATCCCTGTCTCAAAAAGCTTAAAAAAAAAAAAAAAACTGATTTAGTTTCTTTTGTAAGTACAATGTGTTAAAGAAGTTTGGGTCTATTTTAGATGCTATACTAAGGGAGATAAATTTTAATATGCATTGGGCCCCAAATAATTCTAAATAATATCTTGTAGAAAATTCTTGTCAACAAATTTTATCACCCTTATACTTGTGCTACTTGCTAAATAGAAAAATGTCAAAGTTTTATTTTTCCAAGTTATCAAAAACTGGATTTAAGGTGGATTTATAATCTACAAATTTTAATACAGTGATATACAGTAAAACTTTGTTCTAGAACAGTGGTTCTCAACCTGTGGGTCGCGACCCCTTTGGTCACATATCAGATATTTACCCTACTATTCACAACAGTAGCAAAATCACAGTTATGAAGTAAGAACAAAATAATTTTATGGCTGGGGCTCACCAAAACATGAGGAACTGTATTAAAGGGTCTCAGCATTAGGAAGGCTGAAAACCACTGCTCTAGAAAGTGCCAGCGGAGTAGTTAACTAGCAGCCAACATTTCCATTTAGAACAATAAAATCAGCATGTTAAATAGACTGTTTCCTGAAAACAATCCCAAAAGCACAAAGTATACTAGTGTTAAAACAGCACAAGTTAGTATGGAGTATTCTAAAGGGATTTTAAAAGAAATTACTGGAAAGGGTACAGTTCCAAAGAGGTAAGCCTAGAATGTGTTATAGCTCTGGAACAGCTACCATCTTAAAGGGCTTCATGACTAAGGGTGAAGCAGCCATGATCAATGTGGGTCCCTGTGGCTGGAACGCAGAGAAGGGCCTCAAAAGACACGTGGAGTTCCAAGGCTTTATTGTTCATGGTGTGTGATAGATGGTCTAGATGTGCACCTCCCGTTTAGGCCATGGTGGGCCTGATTTAAATAGGGAGGGGGAAAAGAGGAGGGACTGGGAAAAGGAATAAATAATTGGCTACATCCTCTGGCCTTTAGGTAACACATGAATATGGAAATCTCTTGAGGCTGAGGCCTGCAGTCATGCCCTCTACCTGTAGCTCTATGTGACTGCAAGGCACACATCAAATGGAGGTCTTAGACCAGTAGTCTGGAATCCGGGGGCGTGGCAAGATATGTGCCATCCTTACCCAGGCAATGGACACCTGTTGGGTCTCTGACTATCTCAAAGCCAGTGCTCTACCAGAGAGCAAATCATCCTGTCACGGTCTGACACATCAAAGGTCCAGGAAGAATCCTGTGTTCTGAGTCAGGTTACAAAGAACCAAGATTACTACCTGGGCCTCATAAGCAAACAAAAATCTTCTATACAAAGAACACCAAGACAAGAAGCAATGAATAACATGGAGATAGATCTCAAAGTATTTCTATAAATAACTTTTAAAAATGTAACACAAAGTCCACAGATAATCAAAATGGTCAGATACACAGGCAATAAAATAGCACTAATGAGTCAGAACAAAGAAATAAAAGCAGACATATACAGAGTTTCCAGCTGTAGTGAGCAAGCATGTTCACTGAACATCTCGAGATTAAAAACCCAGACTTTCAGAACGGCAGCAAGAAACCAAAACCTACATAAAATGATTATATAATGAAAAACAAAAATTTAAAACATAGAACTGAAAATATATGAAATAAAATATATGAAATTAAAAACCCAGTAGACGAGCTAAATGGAGAAATGAAGACAAATACAATATTTAGAGGTAAGTGTGACTCAACCAAAAGATAAAAGTATAAAATACAAGGGAAGATTATATAGAATAAGGTAGAAAAGAACAGTTATTGGATACTGATTTATTGATTTATTTAGTGGTTTACTTAAAATGCTGTTTGTTCCACTGTCCAAGAATGCCACCAGCTGATAAGCAAGTGCAGAGTATGTGAGCTTGTTGGAAACCTTCCAAATTTAAACTACAACAACAATATTTGATGTAAAGTCACAAACACAGTCCCTACAAGATATTTAATATAATTACAAAAATGATAAGTTTCATTGTAGAAATAAAATGCAATGTTACCCAAGTGACCAAGGATAACAACTAGATAACTCAACATTATATGTCTGCTGCAGTATAAACATTGTGAAGGTACAATGTCATATCTCTGTTTCTTTCATTTTTTAAATTTATGTGTATGAGCATTTGGCTACATGAGTTTATGTGCACGTACACTCTGGAACCCACAGAGGGCAAAGCGTGTCAGATCCCCTGGAACTGGAGTTAGAGGCGGCTGTGGACCAACTGATATGGGTGTTGAAAACCAAACCTGGGTTCTCAGCAACAGCAATAAGTGCCCTTAACTGCTGAGCCCCACAATGTCACTTCTGTAATATATTCAGAAAAATTATGCTTCATCAGAGTCCAATCATAAGTAAATATTAGTCAAATATTGTTTAGTTCAAAACAAGTGAACTATACTCTCCTAAAATAACATGAACACAAAAAGACAAAGACAGATTGAGAAAGTGTTACAAACTAAAAGAAATCAGAAATATCAACTAAATAAAACTACAATACTAGGTAAGAAAACACATAGGTCACAATAAGGTCTGTAGGTTCTACTAATATATGGACATTATTCTGTATTTCCATAACTATACCATGATTATTTAAGACAATACATTCTTGATTTCATAAAATATAAGGGATTATAATTTTCTAGAACAACCACTTCTAGAATGTGATGATCAGCCCCAAAGTTCTATGAGACAATTAGAAGAGAAGCAGACAGATCTAGGATTACAAAGAATGCAATTCAGTAGTGGACTTTCCTATCATGCCATGTTTCTATGAAAAAGCAAGAACAGGTGGATCCCCATAATTTGTCTCAGAAGGAGGTACATATTTTGGGGTGTGAGAAAAAGTGACTTCATCCCAGTTGTTGTCAGGCATCTGGTTTATCTTAAGCTAATATCAAAGAGTTGGTCATAACCAGTGCCAAGGTTCAGTTACAAAGCCCACACACCATTCTCTTTTTCTACTGTTTTGTGGAAAACTAGAAGAAAAGGCATCTATAGATGCTATGGACAATCATAGAAGGTAAGACTCAAGGCTATAGTCATGGCAAGCTGACTCCATATACTAGTCAATTAAGTGCCTTGTCTGCAACTTAAATTTCCAGTGCAGATTTAAAAGAAAGAAGAAATTCACACGAAAATTTAGTGTAGTTGTGAGAACCAAACACCAAAAACCATAAAGGTGTTATCAGACCTAACAGAGAACTATTAGCAAGAGTCCACAAGAAACACTGAAGCGGAGACTTCCAAATTAATGCAGAGGAAAAATAGAACAAGAGAAGTCAAATACCCAGAATGGCAGGAGAACTGTGGCTGAGCATTGAAGAGTAGGTGAGAGAAAATACTGGCTACGTGACCAGGCTCCTAACAGATACACGAAATGACTGCTTTAAAAATCAGGAGAACTGCTGAGCCTTTAATCCCAGCACTCTAATCTCAGCACTTGGGAGGCAGAGGCAGGCCAATCTCTGAGTTTGAGGTCAGCCTGGTCTATATAGCGAGTTACAGGAAAGTCAGGGTCTACATAGTGAGACCATGTGTCAAAAAAAAAAAAAAAAAATCAGTGAAAGCTTTTCTGCTCAGGTTTTGTTTTGTTTACCTGAGTGGATGTGGCTATATGAGGTTTTATTTCATGATTTTTCGTGGTCCTTCAGTCTCTTAAAAAAGCTCACAAGGCTAGTCAGATAAGAGTCAGACAAGCTTTTGAAATGAGCTTTTCTATTCCCCAAGCCTGTCCTGCTCTGCCTGGCATCGCATTCAGAAGTCTACAGATTGTGCCCCTTTACCCTAGCTCCTTGCTTTGGTATTAAATGTTTGACCATATTCCTTCCTCTTTCATACCATAGCCTATAAGCCTTGAAGGCCTCTCTCCACTAGGTTTGGTGTTCACTAGCAGATGGTTATTTCCTTGACCCAAAATTCTTTTAAACAGAAGGTAGCACGCTTCCAGAACCAATTGTTTCATGAAAGCTTCTTTAAAGAATTAACTGATTTACAGGAATTCTGAAATAATCTAAGGTGTGAGGCATTACAGAGCTGCCCTGCTACTCTATACAGAGGTCCTCTGAGAAAGTCTCAGTGCCCCAGCATTGATCTTCAGTATAATCCCAGCTTCTTTTATCCACCCTTCATGATCTTGATAAAAATAATCACATTTTGGACTGACCTAAAAGATAAATTTTAAAAGTAAGAAGTAATATCCTGACTTACTTAACTGCTTTGGATCTTGTCAGAGTTTGATTTTTCTATTTTGAGTTGCCTATTCCTTATTTTTCTTTATTTAATCAGAGCTACTCAAAAAGTATTGTTGAAATTAAAGGAAAAAGAGACCATGAATTTGAAAGAGAGCACAGAGGGATTTACGGGAGCGATAGAATGGAGGAAAGAAAAGGAGTAAATGATATAAACATTATCTAAAATAAAATAAGTATTCGTTAAGTAAGCACTGAAGAAAGGGTAGGTACATAATTTGTATCGTAACATCAGGGTAGAGTTCGTATTTAACACTCAGGCTAGTTTTTGCTCTCTATACATGCTTCCTACTCTGTACTTACCTCACTTGTGACTCTAGTACAATTGACTTTCTTTAGATCTAGGTCCTTAAAATGTCTGTAATAGAGAAGCTGTGTCTAAAATAATGGCCTAGAGGCCTTTCAACAGTTTTCTTCATGAATCTACTACCAGTCAAAGCTAACAGTGACCGATGGGTAGGAATTCACCTGTTCTTAGGTAAATGACTTGGTGTCTTGGTGGGAAGATTAGGATAATTGATTTCTATAACTTCTTCCTGTAGTCGAGGGCATGGACATGCTGTGAAGGGTGTCTCACAGCCCAACAGCTGCTAGTCTGTGTGTCGGTCCTATAATTATTGTGGTACCTGGAGGAGAACAGGGTGTCTGTCCTCGCACATGCAGGCAATGTGCTTGCATGCACATGCGCACACACCACAGAAGTCCTTCTCTTTTCTTTCTTCCTATCCTCAGCCTTTGTTGTGAGCAGTTCTCTGGGCTAACGGAGAAGAACAACCTTTCAAAAGAATCCCTACCCTTAGTATCCCACATAACCTTCAGGCAAAACTTTCTGTTACTATGATCCTTTATTTAAAGTTTTGAAATCCAACCTCAACATGGCTTGTATATTCTAAATAAAAAGGGATGAGAAACTTTCTGTAAAGGGCCAATGGTAAATATTTTAGCTTTAAGGGCCATATGGTTTCTATCTTAACTACTCAGTTCTGACATTGAAGCCACAGGCAGTCATAAGCAATATTTAAACAAATGAGCATAGCTGTGTTCCTATAAAACTTTATTTATGAATGCTTAGATAGGCTTTTCGTAACTATTTAAAAATGTAGAAACCATTTTTAGCTTGGAGCCATATAAAACAGGCAGGGGCAGGTTCAGCCCTGGGTTGAACACTGATTGAAAGAACAAAGTCTTTCCACTGCAGAATGTTTACAATTATGGATTATTAAAGGTTATTCAATTTGTATGTTTTGCTGGGGGAATTATGTTTAGCTGTAGCTTTCATAATCATTGGGATCCTCTGCATTTTAAATATTGATTTTGTTTATAATGCTTAACAGAATCTGACATTGAGAATCTGGCAGATTACATTAGGATTCCAATGTAAAATAAATGATTATAGTTTTGGGGTTTTTAACTTAAAAAAAAAATAGTAGTTATTTTACACTCCTAAACCTTAGAAGAATTGTTAAAAGGCCTTTCTACATTTATTAAGTATTATTTATGTACTAAAAATTCATAAGGAAATCTTCATTTTGTTCAAGAGGAAAATTTTCCTGATCAAACATTTGGAATAAGGTATACAGAGCATGTTTGTAAATGACTGTAAAGTATTTAAATAAATGTGACAAACTAATAACTAATAATTTCAGAATGTCTGTTCTGTATACCTTAATCAAACAATAATCCGAGATCAAGGGGGAAACTGAATATGGTATACACACCTAAAATCCTAGCACTCGGCAAATGAGGCAGAAAGATCATGACTTTAATGACAACCTGAACTGTAGGCCAGCTTGCCACAAGCAACATTCTGTGTCCAGGGGGAACAGAGAGATGATTTTGGGATTCAAAGTCCTTACTGCTCTTGCAGAGCACTCTGGTTCAGTTCCTAACATCCATCTCAGACAAACAGTTCACAACTGCCTGTAACTTCAGCTCCTAGGGATCTGATGGCTTCTTCTGACCTCCGTGGGCATTTGCATGCTTATAATACACATGACTTCAGGCAGGCACACATAAATACACATTTTTTAAAAAGACTCTCTCAAAAGAAAAAGCAGAGGAAGACAAAATTCTTGTTTTAAAGACTTGTCAATAGATGCACAAGATTTATATCCAGAGCTTAAAAGTAAATGAGCACATTTTAAAGTATGTATAATTTTCAATTATGTAAATCATAATTTTTATCATGTTCTTAATTATGTAAATGATATTTTAATCATTGCTAAATTGATTTTTTTTTAAAGACTAGGGTAACTGGAACTAAACATTTATATAAATATATTTTTTTAATTAGATATTTTATTTACATTTCAGATGTTCTCTCCTTACCCCATTTTCTCCCCCCCATCCCAGGAACCCCCTATCCCATCCCCCCTCCTCCTGCTTCTATGAGGGTGTACCCCCACCTACCACCCCACACCTCACCTCCCCACCCTTGAATTCCTCCACAAACGACATTCAGCCTTCATGGGATCAAGGATCTCTTCTCCCACCTATACCTCCCTTGAATATATAGCTGGAGCCATGGGTCCCTCCCTAAGTGCTCACAGGCTGGTGGTTTAGACCCTGGGGGCTCTGGTTGGTTGGTATTGTTGCCTCTTCATGGGGTCGCAAACCCTTTCAACTTCTTCAGTCTTCACTCTAACTCCTCCATTGGGAACCCCATGATCAGTTTAATGGTTAGCTATGAGCATCTGCCTCTGAATATGTCAGCCTCTTGCAGACCTCTAAGGAGACAGCTATGTCAGGCTCCTGTCAGCATGCACCTCCTAACATGAACATCAGCATCTACCTTTGGTGACTGCACATGGAATGGATACCCAGGTAGAATGGTCTGCAGACGGCTCCTCCTTCAGTTTCTGTCCTGCACTTTGTATCCATATTTGCTCCCTTGAGTATTTTGTTACTCCTTCTAAGAAGGACTGAAGCCCCCCCACTTGGTCTTCATTCTTTATGAGTTTTATATGGTCTGTGAGTTGAATCTTGGATATTTCAAGCTTCTGGGCTAAAATCCAATAATTAGTGAATGAATACCATATGTGTTATTTTGTGATTGGGTTACCTCACTCAGGATGATATTTTCTAGTTCCATAAATTTACATAAGAATTTCTCAAATTCATTGTTTTTAATAGCTGAGTAATATTCCATTGTGTAAATGTACCACATTTTCTGTATCCATTCCTCTGTTGAAGGACATCTGGGTTCTTTCCAGCTTCTGGCTATTATAAATAAAGCTGCTATGAACATAGTGGAACATGTCCTTGCTATATGTCAGAGCATCTTCTGGGTATATGCCCAGGAGTGGTATAGATGGGTCCTCAGGTAATGATATATCTAATTTTCTCAGGAACCGCCAAACTGTTTTCCACAGTGGTTGCACCATCTTGCAATCCCACCAACAATGGAGGAGTGTTCCTCTTTCTCCACATCCTTGCCAACATCTACTATCACCTGAGTTTTTGATCTTAGCCATTCTGACTGGTGTGAGGTGGAATCTCAGGGTTGTTTTGATTTGCATTTCCCTGATGACTAAGGATGTTGAACATTTCTTTAGGTGCTTCTCGGCCATTCGCATTTCCTCAGTTGAGAATTCTTTGCTTACCTCCATACCCCATTTTTTAAGAGGATTATTTGGTTGTCTAAAGTCTAATTTCTTGAGATCTTTGTATATATTGGATATTAGCCCTCTATCAGATGTGGGATTGGTAAAGATCTTTTCCCAATCTGTTGGTTGCCGCTTTGTCCTATTAACACTGTCCTTTGCCTTACAGAAACTTTGCAATTTTATGAAGTCCCATTTGTCAATTCTTGATCTTAGAGCATAAGCCATTGGTGTTCTGTTCAGGATCCTTTCCCCTGTGCCCAAGTATTTGAGGGTCTTCCCCAACTTCTCTTCTATTAGTTTCAGTGTGTCTGGTTTTATGTGAAGGTCTTTTATCCACTTGGACTTGAGCTTTGTACATGGAGATAAAAATGGATTGATTTGCATTCTACATGTTGTCCTCCAGTTGAACCAGCACCATTTGTTGAAAATGCTATCCTTGTTCTACTGGATGGTTTTAGCTAATTTGTCAAAGATCAAATGACCATAGGTATGTGGGTTCATTTTTGGGTCTTCATCTCTATTCCAATGATCTTCCTGTCTGTCTCTGTACCAATACCAGGCAGTTTTATCACTATTGCTCTGTAGTACAGCTTGAGGTCAGGGATGGCGATTCCTCCAGAAGTTCTTTTATTGTTGAGAATAGTTTTTGCTATCCTGGGTTTTTTGTTATTCCAAATAAATTTGAGAATTTCTCTTTCTAACTCTGAAGAACTGAGTTGGTATTTTAATGGGGATTGCAATGAATCTGTAGATTGCTTTTTGCAAGATGGCCATTTTTACTATATTAATCCTTCTGATCCATGAGCATGGGAGATCTTTCCATTTCCTGAGATCTTCTTCAATTTCTTTCTTCAGAGACTTGAAGTTCTTATCATACAGATCTTTCACTTGCTTGGTTAGATTCACACATAGGTATTTTATATTATTTGTGACTATTGTGAAGGGTGTCATTTCCCTAATTTCTTTTTCAGCCTGTTTATCTTTCACATAGAGGAAGGCTACTGATTTGTTTGAGTTGATTTTATAACCAGCCACTTTGCTGAAGTTGTTTATCAGGTTTAGGAGTTCTTTGGTGGAAGTTTTGGGGTCACTTAAGTATACTATCATGTCATCTGCAAATAGTGATATTTTGACTTCTTCCTTTCCTATTTGTATGCCTTTGACTTCTTTTTGTTGTCTAATTGCTCTGGCTAGGACTTTCAATACTATAATGAATAAGTAGGGAGAGAGTATACAGTCTTGTCTAGTCCCTGATCTTAGTGGGATTGCTTCAAGTGTCTGTCCATTTAGTTTGATGTTGGCTACTGGTTTGCTGTATATTGCTTTAACTATGTTTAGGTATGGGCTTTGAATTCCTGATCTTACCAAGACTTTTACCATGAAGGGATGTTGAATTTTGTCAAATGCTTTCTCGGCATCTAGTGAAATGATCATGTGGTTTTTTTCCTTGAGTTTGTTTATATAGTGGAATACATTGATCGATTTCCAAATATTGAACCATCCCTGCATTCCTGGGATAAAGCCCACTTGATCATGATGGATGATTGTTTTGATGTGTTCTTGGATTCGGTTTGCTAGAATTTTATTAAGTATTTTTGCATCGATATTCATAAGGGAGATTGGTCTGAAGTCCTTTTTCTTTGTTTGGTCTTTGTGAGGTTTAGGTTTGAATGTGATTATAGCTTCATAGAACGAATTGGGTAGTGTTCCTTCTGTTTCTATTCTGTGGAATAGTTTGAAGAGAATCGGTATTATTAGGTCTGTGTGCTTTGAGTTTTAGTAAAGTTTCCTTGAATGTCTGATAGAATTCTACACTAAAACCACCTGGTCCTGGGCGTTTTAATAACTGCTGCTATTTCTTTAGGGGTTATGGGACGGTTTAGATGATTTATTTGCTCCTGATTTAAATTTGGTACTTGGTATCTGTCTCGAAAATTGTCCATTTCATCCAGATTTTCCTGTTTGGTTGAGTATAGGCCTTTGTAGTAAGATCTGATGATTTTTTGAATTTCCTCAGTTTCTGTTGTTATGTCTCCCTTTTCAGATCTGATTTTATTAATTTGGATACTGTCTCTGTGCCCTCTGGTTAGTCTGGCTAAGGGTTTATCTATCTTGTTGATTTTCTCAAAGAACCAGCTCCTGGTTTTGTTGATATTTTGTATAGTTCTTTCTGTTTCTACTCGGTTGATTTCAGTTCTGAGTTTGATTATTTCCTGCTGTCTACTCCTCTTGGGTGTATTTGCTTCTTTTTGTTCTAAAGGTTTGAGGTGTGCTGTCAAGTTGTTAGTGTATGCTCTCTCCACTTTCTTTTTGTAGTCACTTAGAGCAATGAGCTTTCCTCTTAGCACTGCTTTCATGGAGTCCCACAAGCTTTGGTATGATGTGTCCTCATTTTCATTAAATTCTAAAAAGTCTTTAATTTCTTTCTTTATTTCTTCCTTGACCAAGTCATCACTGAGTAGAGCGTTGTTCAGTTTCCACATGTATGTGGGCTTTCCATTATTTTTGTCATTATTTAAGACCAGCCTTGTGGGGCCATGGAAGGGTTGCAGGTGTGGCCACACACCCAAAACCTGGGGCCCTCTCCATTTCACCTGAGAACTTCAGTCATGTAAGACACGGGTAAAGGGCATGCCTAAGAGCCCTCTGCCTTGAGATTTACATATTAATGAGGCTGGGGGACATAGGTAATTAAATCTCCTCCCTAGTCTAGCCCCTTTCCAATAAAAGGGAACTCCTCCTGGCTTTTCAAGGGGGGGGGGTGCACCAGATTCGCCATTCTCGTCAATAAAATTACTTCATGGAAACTCAATTCCACATGTCTGCGCAGGCCTACTTCTACTCTGCCACCGCCTCGTCCATGTGGAAACTACAGCGTGCTGGGCGGGAAGTGCTGCGAACCCAGGCCTCCGCTTCGGGCCTGCCTCCTCTGCCGCCTTGACCTGGGCCCAAATCCCGCGCGCGAGACCCTGCCGCAGTCGCGGGCCTCCTCTGCCGCCACGCAGGAGGCTTGGGGTCCGCCAAGACTCCGCCCGCATTTTGTTCCACACAGCCTTAGTCCATGGTGATCTGATAGGATGCAAAGGATTATATCAATCTTTCTTTATCTGTTGAGGCCTATTTTGTGACCAATTATATGGTCTATTTTGGAGAAGGTACCATGAGGTGTTGAGAAAAAGGTATATTCTTTTGCTTTAGGATGAAATGTTCTATAGATATCTGTTAAATCCATTTGGTTCATAACTTCTGTTAGTTTCATTGTGTCTCTGTTTAGTTTCTGTTTCCATGATTTCTCCATTGCAGAGAGCAGGGTGTTGAAATCCCCGACTATTATTGTGTGAGGTGCAATGTATGCTTTGAGTTTTAGTAAAGTTTCTTTTATGTATGTTGGTGCCCTTGCATTTGGAGCATAGATGTTCAGAATTGAGAGTTCATCTTGGTAGATTTTTCCTTTGATGAGTATGAAGTCTCCTTCCTTATCTTTTTTGATTACTTTTGGTTGAAAGTTGATTTTATTTGATATTAGAATGGCTACTCCAGTTTGTTTCTTGGGACCATTTGCGTGGAAGATTGTTTTCCATCCTTTTACTCTGAGGTAGTGTCTGTCTTTGCCACTGAGGTGTGTTTCCTGTATGCAGCAAAATTCTGGGTCCTGTTTATGTATCCAGTCTGATAGTCTACATCTTTTTATTGGAGAATTGAGTCCATTGATTTTAAGAAATATTACAGAAAAATGATTGTTGCTTCCTGTTATTTTTGTTATTAAAGGTGGAATTATGTTTGTGTAACTATCTTCTTTTGGGATTGTTGGAAGATTACTTCCTTGCTTTTTCTAGGTTGTAGTTTCCCGCCTTGTGTTGGAGTTTTCCATCGATTATCCTTTGAAGTGCTGGGTTTGTTGGAAGATATTGTGCAAATTTGGTTTTGTCATGGAATATCTTGGTTTCTCCATCAATAGTGATGGAGAGTTTTGCTGGGTATAGTAGTCTGGGCTGGCATTTGTGTTCTCTTAGGGTCTGTATGATATCTGTCCAGGATCTTCTGGCTTTTATAGTCTCTGGTGAGAAGTCTGGTGTAATTCTTATAGGTCTGCCTTTATATGTTACTTGACCTTTTCCCTCACTGCTTTTAGTATTTTTCTTTGTTTTGTGCATTTGATGGTTTGATTATTATGTGACGGGAGGTATTTCTTTTCTGGTCTAGTCTATTTAGAGTTCTGTAAGCTTCTTATATATTCATGGACATCTCTTTCTTTAGGTTAGGGAACTTTTCCTCTATAATTTTGCTGAAGATATTTACTGGCCCTTTAAGTTGGGAATCTTCACCCTCATCCATACTTATTATCCTGAGGTTTGGCCTTCTCATTGTGTCCTGGATTTCTTGGATGTTTTGAGTTAGGAGCTTTTTGCATTTTGCATTTTCTTTGACAGCTGTGTCAATGTTTGCATGGTACCTTCTTCACATGAGATTCTCTCTTCTATGTCTTGTATTCTGTTGGTGATGCTTGCATCTATGACTCCTAATCTCTTTCCTAGGTTTTCTATCTCCAGGATAGTCTCCCTTTGAGATTTCTTTATTGTTTCTACTTCCATTTTTAGATCCTTGATGGTTTTGTTCAATTCCTTCACCTGTTTAGTTGTGTTTTCTTGCAATTCTTTAAGGGATTTTTGTGTTTCCTCTTTAAGGGCTTCTACCTGTTTACCTGTGTTCTCCTGTATTTCTTTAAGGGAGTTATTTATGTCCTTAATGTCCTCTATCATCATCATGAGAAGTGATTTTAATTCTGAATCCTGCTTTTCTGGTGTGATGGGGTATCCAGTGCTTGCTATAGTGGGAGAACTGGGTTCTGATGATGCCAAGTAATTTTGGTTTCTGTTGCTTGTGTTCTTGTGCTTGCCTTTTGCCATCTGATTGACTCTAGTGTTACCTGTACTCACTGTGTCTGACTGGAGTCTGTCTTTCCAGTTATCTTACTTGTGTCAGAACTCCTCAGAGTCCAGATGTCTCTGTGTTCCTGTGATCCTAAGCTCCTGGGTGGAAGAACTTCTGGGACTCAGGCTGCCTCTGGGATCCTGAAATCCTGCTGCTCTGATTGAAGCAGCTCCTCTAGGATGGTTCAGGATAAGGTGTCTCCACAGGAGCAGACCAGCTAGGTATCCACTGCTCTCAGTGCAGTGGCTCCTCTAGGATAGCTCAGGATCAGGTGTCTCCACAGGAGCAGACCAGCTATGTGTCTTCCCCAGCCAAGAGGATGAGGCTCGGGGCAGAAGGGAAGTAGTATTCTGGAGGGGTGGGGTTTGAGTGCCTGATGGTTCCTGAGCAGCCCTGGCTCCCAGTTGTAACTCTGGGGTGTGGGGTAGTGGGCAAGGTTTCTTACCCTCTGCTCTGAATGCAATGGCTCCTCTAGGATGGCTCAGGATCAGGTGTCTCCACAGAAGAAGACCAGCTCAGTGTCTGCCCAGCCAAAAGTGGAACTAAACAATTTTATGTAAAGCCTTCTTGATCTCATTCTGAGAACAAAGACACATAAGAAATACAATGGTTAGAACCAGTGTGGCCAGGTCAGAGGACCAGCTAGTCCCATTGGCTACCTGTGTGGCTCAGCCAGATGACCAACTACTGCCATTTGGCTACCTGTGTGGTCAGGCCAGATGACTTGCTACTGTCATTTGGCTACCTTTAATTTGGCATTTAACCAGATTAAAACCATGATGCTGCATTGGTACAATTTCTCTATATGACACATCTTCTTAATTTTAAGTTTTTTCTTTATTCTTTAGAATTTCATATATGTATACAATGAAATATGATCTGATCCATACCTTCCTTCCCCTCCAGCAACCCTCCCATAACTCACCAACCCAACAGTGCTTCCAACTTCATGACATCTTTTTGTTTTGTTCTGTTTCACTTTTAACAACCCCGTAGGTTCAATTATTGTCACTCATGTGTGCTTGTGTGTGAGGCCATCTTCTAGAGCATGGAAGCCATTCAGAGGCCACATCCTCAAGAAAGAATGAATCCTCCTAACTCACAGCTATTGCTACCAGTGGCTCTTTATTAAGGGATGAGGGCTAGAAAGCACCCCCATCCTTGCCGGAATTGTTTCTGGCTTGATCTTGTGCCCATCTTATATGGGTAATCACAGCCCCTATGACAACATGGTCTTTATCCAAACCATTAGTCAAGCCAACCCAAAGCACAAAGAATGGCCCAAAAGTCATTTGTAAGAGAGGCAAGTGATGTTGCATTGGAGTACTCTGAGACTGGGGATCTACATGATAGATTTTAGATCATCAACAACATATCTAACTAATAACTGATGCATGTTAATGCTTGTCCCTTGAAAAATATCCTTCACATGTCAATGCGGAACAGAAAGTGATGTACATCAAAACCTGATATCAGCTTAATATTGTGTCTTTCCTCAGCATAATTTAATTTTTGCATGTGTTTGGTTGTTAGGGATAGATCCAGGGCCTCATACATGCAGGGCAATCATTCAGACACTGAACTATATCCTTGGCTACTCAATATAACTTAAAATAGCGGTTAGCACACAACACAATTTGGCCTGCCACCTGTTTTTGTACAGTCTTCAAACTAAAAATGGTTTTTATGCTTATAATAGTTCTTTAAAAAGCAATATTGACATTTTATAACATGCAAATTATAAGCAATCTGAATATCAGTTTCCACAAAGAAGCTTTATTAGCACACAGATAATGATGCTTACCATTTTGTCTGTGGTTGCTTTCACAGCACTGAATAGTTCCATCAGAGACAGGCCAGATAGCACACAAAATACTTACTATTGGTTCCATAGAAAGAAAGCTTGTCAGCTCTTGTCTTGGTCTAACAGAATGACTTTATCATCTCAAGTGACATGATGCTATAAGGAAATCCAAGTGTTCCCTGTGGTGACTTTATACTTGATAAGCTGACAATAGACAGGTTAACAGAAAAGCAATAACAAATGCACTGGCTCATAATTTTTGGTGACACAGGAAACTTCTGGTCAAAAACCAGGGTTAATAACCCACTTTTATGGTTAGGCTTCTTAAAGCCTGGGTAGCTATGCAAAAATGTGACTGGGCAAAAAGGATATGATCCCAGGAAGTAATAGAGGATGAGACCTAACAAGGTTATCTGTTTAGATTCTTCTTGATTTCTGTGCTTCATCTGACCTTCTAGATGCAAGGCAAAGCTCTGCTTGGATTGAGGGTCATGTGATCTGCACCGAGGCAAGGTAGGCAAAAGAATGGCTTTGGAGCCACTTCTTCCAGGAAATGTTAGAGCAATGTTTGTGTATTATGACTAGCTTTGGAAACATAGGTCTGGCTTCTAAAACATTAGAAAAGAAACTCTAGACTTACTGACTTGTCAGTGAGAATAAGAGGTAAGAGAAGAGATCAAAAGGCTGTAAGTTTTTCCTCTCTAAGTCCTTTAATTTGGGGTATCATTTTGTTGAACTCCACAATGCACTAGGTGAGAAAGCCATGCTATTGCCTATTTCTAATACCACATGATCCGAGGTGAGTTATAGCTAGAGGTCTGAGGTTGGGATATACTCTAGGGTTCTAAACACCCAGTGTGATACTGCCTGGCACATGAACACAGCTCATTTGTAGTATTTCAGTGGTGTTGCTGTCTCCTGGAGTGAGTTACTGTCCAGAAGGACTCTTTTTACTATTAGGAAACAACTCAAAGCTTCTCTGTAGCTTTTCTTCTTTCTCTTGAGACTAGTGTCTCATGTCACATCAGCCTTTCCTCCATCCCTAATATTCCCTCATCTTTGAGAGGCTGTGGGTATATGAGGGAAACTGGCATATGTTTAGTTCAGGTAAATGGGACTAAGGAAAGTCTCATTTGAAAGATACTTAGTTTGAGTTAAATGGGGTTGTGTCTATATGACTGAGTTATCTGGTCTCTATGGATAGAAGCTCTTATTCCACCTACCTTGCTAACTCAGTAGCCCTATAGCAAGAGCAAGAAAAACACAATGCTATAAGAATGTGCCATGTAGCATCTAGTACCAGAAAAGCTGTCCAAGAAACAAGAGTTATAATTTATGAAAAGATTATTTGTGTCATCATTTGAAGATATGTAGAAACACAAAATATATATATACACACATATAATTGTAAGCAAAGCTTTATTTCTCTTGCTATGTTAGACATATACTGTCAAGAATGTTCTTGATAATAAAAGATGTACTTATGTATATGCCACATATATTTTATGGACATAATTTCACATGAAATCTCTATGTTTTAAGTATTTATGTTACTTAAGAGTCAGCATGTGGTATTTGCACAAGCACTTCAATATATCTGTGTGCCTAAGTTTGAGTATGCTGTACCTTTATTTTTGTTAAATTCTAAAAAGTCTTTAATTTCTTTATTTCTTCCCTGACCAAGTCATGACTGATTAGAGAATTGTTCAACATCTATGAGTAAGTGGACTTTCTGTGGTTTTTGTTGTTAAGACCAGCCTTAGTCTGTGGTGATCTGATAGGATGCATGGGATTAATTCAATCTACTTGTGTCAGTTGAGGCTTGTTTTTGTATCCAATTATATGGTCAGTTTTTGAGAAGGTACCATGAGGTGCTGAGAAGAAGGTATATTTTTTTGTTTTAGTATGAAATGTTCTGTACATATCTGTTAAATCTATTTGGTTCATAATTTCTGTTAGTTTCACTGTGTCTTTGTTTAGTTTCTGTTTCCATGATCTGTCCATTGGTGAGAGCAGAGTGTTGAAGTCTCCCACTATTATTGTGTGAGATACAATGTGTACCTTGACCTTTAGTAGTGTTTCTTTTACAAATTTGGGTGCCCGTGATTTTGGGGCATAGATGTTCAGAATTGAGAGTTCATCTTGGTGGGTTTTTTTCCTTTGATGAGTATAAAGTGTCCTTCCCCATCTTTTTTGATAACTTTTGGTTGAAAGTTGATTTTATTCAATATTAGAATGGCTACTCCAGCTTGTTTCTTGGGACCATTTGCTTGGAAATATTTTTCCAGCCTTTTACTCTAAAGTGGTATCTGTCTGTCTTTGTCACTGAGGTTTGTTTCCTGTATGCAGCAAAATGCTGGGTCCTGTTTACTTATCCAGTAAGTTAGCCTATGTCTTTTTTATTGGAGAATTGAGTCCGTTAATGTAGAGAGATATTAAAGACCCATGATTGTTGCTCCCTGTTATTTTGTTGTTAGAGGTGGAAGTATGCTTATGTGGCTTTATTCTTTTGGATTTGTTATGAGAAGAATAATGGCTTGGTTTTTCTTTGTCGTAGTTTCTTCCTTGTGTTGGAGTTTTCCTTCTATTATCCTCTGTAGGCCTGGTTTAGTAGGTAGATAATGTTTACTTTTGATTTTCTCATGGATTATCTTAGTTTCTGCATCTATAGTAATTGAGAGTTTTGCCTGTGTTGGCATTTGTATTCTCTTAGGGCCTGTATGACATCTGCCCAAAATCTTCTGGGTTTTAACATCTCTGTTGAGAAGTCTGGTGTAATTCTGATAAAGGCTCAAAAGCCTTTATATGTTACTTGGCCTTCATTCCTTACCACTTTTAATATTCTTTCTTCGTTCTGTGAGTTTGGTCTTTTGATTATTATGTGACAGGAGGAATTTCTTTTCTGGTCCACTCTATTTGACATTTTATAGGCATTTTGCATGCTTATAGGCATCTCTTTCTTTAGGTTAGGAAAGTTTTCTTCTATGATTTTGTTGAAGATATTTGTTTCTATACCTATTACTCTTAGGTTTGGTCTTTTCATTGTGTCCTGAATTTCCTGAATTTTTTTGGGTTAGAAGCTTTTTGCACTTTGTGTTTTCTTTGACTGTTGTGTCAATATCTTCTATCCTGAGAGTCTCTCTTCTATCTCTTGTATTTGTTGGTAATATTTGTGTCTGTGGCTCCTGCTCTCTTTCCTAGGTTTTCTATCTCCAAGGTTATCTCTCTTTGTGATTTCTTTATTGTTTCTATTTCTATTTTTAGATTTTGGATGGTTTTGTTCAATTACTTCAACTGTTTGATTGTATTTTCCTATATTTCTTTAAGGTATTTATGTGTTTCCTCTTCAAGGGATTCTTGTTTACCTGTGTTCTGTGTTTCTTTAAGGGAGTTATTTATGTCCTCCTTAAAATCCTCTATCATCTTCATGAGATGGGATTTTTTATCAGAATCTTGCTTTTCTGGTACTTTAGGGCATCCAGGGCTTGCTGTAGTGGAAGAACTGGATTCTGATGTTACCAAGTAGCATTGGTTTCTGTTGCTTATGTTCTTGAGCTTGTCTCTTACCATCCGGTTTTCTCTGGTGTTAACTGGTCTTGCTGACTCTGACTGGTATATGTCCCTCCATTGAACATGGTTATGTTGGGATTCCTTGGGTTAGGCTGTCTCTGTGTGGGGGAGAGCATCTGGAGCACCTGATCTGTGAGCCTGGCTGTATCAGAACTCCTACAGGTCAAGCTGTCTCTGGGTGTGGATGGGTGGTGGGGGTTGGAAAGGGGCAGCTGGAACATAGTATCTGCTCCTAGGTGGAGATGCAAACCAGAAAGAAGGTCTGTTTGTTTCTTATTAGGCAGCCATAATGTTGAAATTTCTTGAGTCTAGCTTCCATATCATTTCTAGAAGACACAACTTCAATGCAGACTGCCTGGTCCTCTGACTCATAAAATATTTCTGTCACATCTTCCGTGATGTTCCCTGAACCTTAGGTATGGGGTTGTGCTTTAGATGTATTGGTTTTACTGTGTAACTGTTATACATGACTATGTTCAATTTGGATAGAGAAAAATGTTAAGAAAAATTAGCAGTTCTGAGAAAACTCTGGGGACTACATATCCAAATGATTTTAAAAGTGATGAAGGTGCAAAGAAGAATAGAAATTTCGAATCTCAGAGTGAAAAATTGAAATTTAAGATTTCAAAGGTGTTCCTGTCTGTGCCCAAGCACTGAGCAGATCTTAAGCTTCAACTCTGCACCCAATCCCACAAAACCCAGAGGAGGTGGGACTCCCAAGAGCTCGAACCCTGGCAGTATCTTAGCTCAAGTCCAAGTGGATCAAGGACCTTCAAATAAAACCAGATACACTGAAACTAATAGAAGAGAAAATGGGAAAAAGCCTTGAACACATGGACACAGAGGAAAAGTTCCTGAACAGAACACCAATGGCTTATGCTCTAAGATCAAGAATTGACAAATGGGACCTCATAAAACTGCAAAGCTTCTGTAAAGCAAAGGACACTGTCAATAGCACAAAATGGCAACCAACAGATTGGAAAAAGATCTTTACCAATCCTACATCTGATAGAGGACTAATATCCAAAGTATATAAAGAACTGAAGAAATTAGACTCTAGACAATCAAATAACCCTATTAAAAATGGGGTACCAAGCTAAACAAAGAATTCTCAACTGAGAAAACTCAAATGGCCAAGAAGCACCAAAAGAAGTGTTCAACATCCTTAGTCATTAGGGAAATGCAAATCAAAACAACCCTGAGATTCCACCTCATACCAGTCAGAATGGCTAAGATCAAAAACTCAGGTGACAGCAGATGCTGCTGAGGATGTGGAGAAAGAGGAACATTCCTCCATTGTTGGTGGAATTGCAAGCTGGTACAACTACTATGGAAAGCAGTCTAGTGGTTCCTCAGAAAATTGAACATAGTATTACCTGAGGACCCAGCTATACCATACATGGGCATATACTGAAAAGTTGCTCCAACATACAACAGGAACACATGCTCTACCATGTTCATAGCAGCCTTCTTTATAATAGCCAGAAGCTGGAAAGAACCCAAATGTCCCTCAACAGAGGAATGGATACAGAAAATATGGTACATTTACACAATGGAGTACTCAGTTATTAAAAGCAATGAGTTCATGAAATTCTTAGGCAAATTAATGGAACTGGAAATATCATCCTGAGTGAGGTAACCCAATCACAAAAGAACACCCATGGTATTTACTTACTGATAAGTGGATATTAGCCCAGAAGCTCATAATACCTAAGATACAACACATAGACCACATGAATCTCAAGAAGAAGACGGAAGACCAAAGTATGCATGCTTTGGTCCTTCTTAGAAGGAGTATCAAAATACTCAACCAGAGCTCCTAGGGTCTAAACCTCCAGCCTGGGAACACAAAGGGAAGGACTCATGACTCCACCTATATAGGTAGTTGAGGATGGCCTTGTCAGGCATCAGTGGAAGAGGAGGGCCTTGGTACCTAAAAGTTTGGATGCCCTAGTGTCAGGGAATTCAAGAGTAGGGAGGCAGGAATGGGTGGATGGGTGGGGGCATACCCTCATAGAAGTAGGAGGAGGGGGGATGGGATAAGGAGTTTTGGGGGAATTGTGAGAGGGGATAACATTGAAGGTAAATAAATAAAATATCCAATGAAAAAACCATAATGGAGCTGGCAACTGTAGTCGAGCAGTCAAGACTTTTTGTCAACAATTTATTACAGGAATTCCATATAATCCTCAAGGACATGGTATTGTGGAAAAGGCCCATGGAACTTTAAAAAGATTGGTGAAACACGATCTTGCTGAGACAAAGAATGATGCTGACCTGTATAGGTAGTTGAGGATATACAGCTTGCATATATATATATATATACTACCTATACAGCTTGCTGAGTGCCCTGACCAGGGTGACTGGGGAGCTGTATTGGACATATGTTCCTGACCCATCTATGCTTGCCTATATCCCAGATGGAACAAGCTACCTTGCTTCAAGTTTTTAGAACTTGTGTGACAGAGAATCAAAAAGAGAAATTATAATTGGTCTTGTATTTTTCTTAAAGGTGACCAGCTATTAAGACTCAATCATGTACTGGTCTAGAAATCAATCCAATACTGAAAATAACAGTCTACACTTGAAAGACTGCATCTGGACATTTTCAGAGACATATTTGGAAGTTAGCTGTAGTTCACTATGATGTTATGATAGCAACAGATAAAGTTGGGACAGGATCTGGATTTCACACAAGGGTTAATGCTTGTTTTAAGGCTCCTTTTAATTGTCAAGCTAAAATTGGTTTTGTCTCTTCTACAGTATTTATTGTAAGTTGCATACATTGTACAATTTCCAATTGTGCTAGTGTGTTGAAACCTGGCATGTCTGTTATGGGGGTCTACCAACCAGCTTTTGTCTTACTGCCCTGATTATTAGAAAACAATGACTGTCTGAAAAAAGCTTGCAAGTGCTGGAAGAAGTAAGTTAGGCTTTAAGCAGAAGCAAGAGATTAGCAGGCTAGATTATTGCTAGTATAACAGCTTTAATTTCATTAATTGCTAGCACCACTGCTTCTGCAATAGCATTGATACAAGGAGTTAAGACAACTATTTTTGTTAACCATCTAGCAAAAAAAAAAAAATGTTACTAATGTATTGAGAATAAAAAAGGATTTATATAGGTATCTGGAACAACGGATGATGCTCTATAACCTATTCAAATTATCTGAAGGAGGTTCAAGGTTCAAGTGTTAGGAGCCCTCCCAAGTGTCATGACAAATATCATTGGAGTAGTGTTACTTCTAAATATACATTGATTGTCATTATAATTAGAAAAAAGTTTAAAGACACCTGTAGGGTATTTGGCATAATCCTAACACCTCTCTGGGTGTGTTAACTTTGCATAGTGAGATAATGAATTGAAAAATGCTGCTCTGTTAAGCTTTGATGCTGTATATAATGCCAATAAAATTATCCATGGCCTAAAGTCAATATTTCCATTTTAGTCAAACCTCAGGAATGGCATATATAGTTTGATCAGGCTAGCCCTTCTTGTCCTGGAAATACTTTTATTCCTGCCCATCGTGTTAAAGCTTGTCTCTAACTACATCAACAGGCTGGCAGCCAAAGTACATGACTTGAAATTGATAATGGACTCCAGACAGAGTTATTAATTTAACAGACTGGCAAACCAAGGACAGGTAAGTTTCTGCACAGAGCCTTACCAACCTAAAACAGAAGTGCATTGCTTATGATAATTCATATTCCACAACAGGTAAGGAAGGCTTTCTTGTCAGAACGACCTAAAACAGGCTCACTCTTGTTTATGCAATAAAAAGGGGGAGATGTGGATAGCTTTTGGAGCTGCCTGGCAGGAATCTATAACTGGCCAAGGACAGGGAAATAGGCAGCTTAGAAGGAATCTGACCTAGGACAAGGACAAGGAAATGGACTGCAGACAGGAATCTGACATTGGACTGGAACAAAGAAGTAATTCCAGGTAGAAACCTCAATCCTAGGCTATATCAAAGAAGAAATTTCAGGCAGGAATCTAAATCTTAGGCTAGAACAAAGAAATAATTATAGGCAGAAATCTAAATCTTAAGCTAGAACAAAGAAGTAGGCTTCAGGCATGAAAATGATTTTGTACTAGGACAGGGAAGTATGCTCAGATATTTTGATCATCCTGATAAGCCCTTAGAAATAGTGATCACAGGAGTGATCACAGGACTCTGTTTATTGTCATACATGTTCTTTGATTATCTGGGTTTATTGTCTCCCTTGTTCCTAGACTATTTGCATCTATTGTATTGCTAGTTCCTCAACCTAGATCTCACCTTAATACTTGCATATAATTTAAACAGTATAAGGCAAAAAAGGAGGAGGAGGGATGGGATAGGGGATTAATGGGTTGGGGGAACGGGAAAGGGAGATGGCATCTGAAATGTAAATAAATAAAATATTGAATAAAAAAATTAACACAAAGTAAAAAAAATGTTTTCAAAGGTAATACAAAATGTGCTTTAAGTAAATTACTAGCAGAAAATAAATATTTACCTCTTTAGAGCTGAAAGGTAGAAGTTCAACTATCAGATGGACATTGATAGTTTTTAGAGTGTTGCTTGCAGGGCATTTTGTCAAGGAAACATATAAAGAAAAAATGTCTGAATGCTCAAAGGGGGAAAGAAGAGAGTTAGGGCAGATGTGGTATATTTGAGCAGTGTTATCTCTGGGGAGAGGCTCTTCTGAAGGAAATAAGCCACATCATGGAAGCAACAGTAGGAAGAGAAGAAATCCCAAATGTAGAACTTGGGAGAACTGGCAGTGTGCCCCTCCTCCAGGCTAGTGCTACTTATCTGGAAGCAGCAATGTATTTTTGCCTCATAAACTTCTTCCAAAGCCATGTGGGTATCTGAGAAAAAAATGAAAGGTGAATCAGCCAAGATCATGTAGAAATAGAATTCTCTCTGAAAATTCCGTTTGTCCTAGGCAACAACAAATGGGTGCT
This sequence comes from Mastomys natalensis, assembly GCA_021653895.1. NCBI lineage: Eukaryota > Metazoa > Chordata > Mammalia > Rodentia > Muridae > Mastomys > Mastomys natalensis. The sequence continues at coordinate 215,744 of JAJTUV010000650.1, forward strand.
TGATTGTCATGGTGAACCTTGTTATCCAATATACAGGCAGGAGACATTCTGAACATGCTGCACAAAGAACCTGGTATTTTCTGAAACCATCATGAAGAGGGAGATGAAGCATAGGATAAGTCAGGATCAGGAGATCTACAGGAACATATAAAACTGTAGCAGTTACCATGATAAAATAACTGAAAGAAATGAGGTAAGGAATGGACATACTTTGGCTTGTGGTTTGAGAGAATACAGTGAAGCCCATCACAGAAGGTTTGGCAGCATGATAAGGAAACTGTTCCTGTACATCTCTGGTTCAAGAAAAAGAATGGCTAATCAGGAAATAATGCAGAAAGGCCATCCTCCGGCAACTCATTTCTTTCAGATATGTCCCACGTCCTAAAGATCCCACAACTTTCTATAACAGTTGGGGACTAATTATTCAGGCACACAAGCCTATGGTAGACATTTCACTTCCAAGCCATAACACAATGTGTTTCCAAAGAATGTCATAGAAATGGCTTTACTGAACCCTGGACTTTTTCTTTTACCCTTCACTCTTCCCTGATGTAAAGTAAATGGCTTACTACTACAATATACTCCCTTGCATGGGGTCCTGCTTTGCTACACACACACAAAACAACGATACCAACCAGCCGTGGACTTAAACATGATTCCTATGAACAGTTCCTTTATAAACTGATTTTCTCAGAGATAGTGGTGTCACACACCTTTAATCTCAGCACTTGGGAGGCAGAGGCAGGCATATCTCTGTGAGTTTGAGGCTGGTGTAGTCTACAGAATGAATTCCAGGACAGCCAGGGATAACCAAGGATACCTTGTCTTGAAAAATGAAAATAAGAAAAAAGAAAAAAAGAAAGAACAAACAAACAAACAAGGGACAAAAAATAAAAAGTAAAAAAAAATAATGAAAGTAAACCCCTAACCCAGTAAACACCAGAAGGTATGGCCCCATCTGCCACAGTCTATTTGGACAAAGGTAACAAAAATGCCACCAATTGAGTGTTTTACACAGAAATATTTATTTTTTTACAATTCTGGATCCTGTGACATGTGAGATCAAGGCAGGTTTAGTGTCTGATGAGTCATTTCCTGATTTCACACAGTGTATCTTCTTCCTGCGCTGTCACAATGTAGAAGGAAGAGAACTCTCAGGAGTAGCTCTATGTGACACTAATTCATGAAGGTTCCACCCTCGTTACATAATCACCTTTTAAAGCCCCACATTCCCCTTGAAGGTCATCATACTGGGGTTATTTTAACACATGACCTGCAGGAGACAAGCATTCAGTCTGTAGCATCAAGTATACAGAAACAATGCGAGCAAGCAGCTGTATTGGTGATAATGTTCATGTGACAATGGTCACCAAATGTCCTCAAGCTCTCCACTTCCTACATTTGCAATCAATATGTCAGACATTCTGAGGGCTAGAAAAATAAAGATCTTGTACTAAAAAAAAACTGGCCAGGCGGTGGTGGCGCACACCTTTAATCCCAGCACTTGGGAGGCAGAGGCAGGCGGATTTCTGAGTTCGAGGCCAGCCTGGTCTACCGAGCGAGTTCCAGGACAGCCCGGACTACACAGAGAAACCCTGTCTCGAAAAAACCAAAAAAAAAAAAAAACCTGAATAAAATATAGGATATTGAGTGTTCACAAAATGGAAATGAGGAAGGGATAGAGACTCAATAGGAAAGAAAGGATAAAGGGTAGCAAGAGAAAAGAAGTCATAGTAAGGGACAAACCAGCTAGTAAGAGCCTATGGCTGGATGCCCTTTAAGCTTTCATCTCAAGATGTAGAAAAATTAATCTGGGATTAACTTAGAAATTTAGGCTCTGCTGGCCAACCCTCATAGTGCTAGAAGGTGCTATGTAGACTGCTAGGGGAGAGTTGTCAACAGTCTTCCTTAACTGGGAATATTACGTTAATGACTTGCTAGGCAGGGCATGCCCACCAGTACAATAATGGCAAGTCTATCATGAGAATAACAACCTGCGTTCTGATTGCATTTGAGGCCTGCTCTACGGGAGATAACTCACAATTGGTGTGGTAAACCTGGTCAAAAACTTATGACTGAAAGGTCATAACCCTAGTGAAGTGGCCACTTGATGTGATATATATGTCAAATTTCCTCCCAAATATTTGTGCTCATATATTAGTGCCACTATCCACTTTGGCCAGAAAAGCTACTGTCTGGAATGGGTAGTTATAACTATAGGACTCATAACTGATAAAAATGCTAAGAATAAGTAGCTGTTGAATGCTCAGTCATGAACTATCTACATCAACCTCTTTAAGGTGTAGGGGATATCATAGAAGAGAAAGAGTAGAAAGCTTATAAGAGTGAGAGAGAGGAGTAGAATATTCTGGAACACTGTCTTCTGGGTATGGCATGACTTCTGTCTTAGGATTTTATTGCTGTGAGGAGACTCCATGACCAAGACAACTCTTATAAGGAAGACATTTATTGGGCTAGCTTACAGTTTCAGAAGTTCAATCCATTATCATCATGGCAGGAAGCATGGCAGCATGCAGGCAGACATGGTGCTGCTGTAGCTGAGAGTTCTACATCTTGATTCAAAGGCAACAAGGAGGAGACTGTCTTCTGAAGATAGCTAGGAGGAGGCTCTCTCACTGGGAGTAACTCAAAGCTCACCTCCACGGTGATGTACTTCCTCCAACAAGGCTACACCTACTCCAACAAGGCCATATCTCATAATAGGGCCACTCCTCATAAGCCAAACATTCAAACACATGAATCTATGGGGAGGAGGGGGAACTATTCAAACCAGCACAATGGCCATTGCATTTTTGAACTCACAGAAGCTTGATTACCTGAGCAAGACTCACATAAGACTGGGACTGTCAACATCCTGTCGTGGAGTGGGATGAGTTCATGAGTTCCCACACTTGAAGATAGTTACTGGTGGGTAGGGGAGGAGAAGATGTTCATCTTCACTGGTGCAGTCAATAGTAAGGTTTCCATGTCTTTCTTTATAATCTCTCATTCATGTTCCTATAAGCAACCTTTGCCAAATTTATTTGCATGCACACACACATACACACACACACACACATCTAAGGGTACTAGTTAGAAGGAGGAAAGAGTAGAAGATAAGAGAAGGCAATGAGATAAGTATGATCAAAATGCATTATATTTATTCACCTATTATAATATAACTAATATATGCTATCAGATTTTTTTAATAATTAAAATAACTCTGTAAGTTTATCTGTGCATTCAAATCATCATATGAAGAAGTACAAAGGTCCTGAGTGGAGAGAATTGCCCTTAATCTTTTCCTTCAAGGAAGTAGTGATCTCTGGGCCCCCTCATGAGTGTTGGAAATACTCCTCTCTGGTAAGAGCTGAATCTCAGAGTAGTCTCCAACTCCTTAGGGATCATTCTGAATGTTCATTTACCTTTGAATCTGTAGAATTTACCCTTTTGGATTCCTACCTATCAGCATCCTTTCATGAGTAGATAACCAGGGGAAAAAATCCTCTTCTCTCATCGCTTCCTGTTCTCATCTGGACAGTTGCTAAATGGGAGGCTATTCAACCTTCATTCAGAGTCTCAACCAGTGGCTCCAACACCACACATATGACTATCAAGCTTCATTGTTACTGTTAGCATTGCTGGGTGGCAGAAAACATGCTCTCCCTCCGTATGCATAGTATCAGTTTTTATACACATGAATATGTTTTATTTCCACTTTACTGATGCTGAACAGAACTGTATGGTCAAGGTCACATAGCTGGTTAAATACAAAAATCACTATTTACATTCTCATGTAACTTTCCTGACTCGTCTTAACCACTCTTTCTATGATGCCTCCATTTCCTCTTATGATGAAAAAACACTAACTATGCCTTAGCTAAATATGCACACACATACACACACACACACACACACACACTCACACACACACACACACACACACACTCACACACACACACACTCACACACTCACACACACACTCACAAACACTCACACACACACACACATGCCATGCCACCCCAACACATATGCTCACACACACACACACACGTTTAAATTCTCTCCAACGTCTACTTCTTCCCTGAAAACTTTTAGAAAACTTAAAATTATTGTATAAAGAACTTTAACCCTGGCCCACTTGAGAGCAAGTGGTCCTTGCACTGAATTCTTCAGGATCCATTTCCTTCAAACAAGCACATTTTCCCAAGAACTACAATAGGACCCTCAGAATCATTGTTAGCACTGCCACATAATCCTCAGACCTCTCTCAGTTTTGCCAGTTCTTTCCATCACAGCTTTTTATAGTAAAAACCAGCTGGTACAGAATCCCACAGTTTGATTAAATTGTCATTTTTCTTTAGTTTTCTTCTACATCTCCTTGACATTCATGGCATACATTGATATTTGTAAAGATCTTGTGCCAGCTATTTTATAGACTGTTTCAGTAGGGTCTGTCTGCTGCTTCCTTATGCCAGGAGTTTCATTAGATTCTTTTGGCAAGGACAAAAATCATGCTGTTTTCCCACTGATCCTACCAACGGGTGAAGGTTTCAGTGTGTCCCATGATTGATAATTAAGAACGTTCTGCCAGAGGGGAAAAAGAGACTCAAGTGGGGTTCTTATCACATCCGTATCGCATTCCCTCCTCATGAGGCTCAGTGCGTCAGGCAGTGGGGGCTGCTGTGAGGCAGTATTTTCCAATAGGGCTAGGCCATTACACACATGAACCTCACAACAGCTATGACTTTATGCACAAGACCTGCACAAGATCAAGCCAGACATGGAGGAGAGGAGCATAAAGTCCCACCCTAGTTAAGGAGTTGTAGGCAATTGATAGGTACTTGGAGAGAGGGAGCCAGTTTTCTTTAGGGATACTATTAATGCTCCAGTAGATGGCCCTATACCCATGCACACACAGCAGTACTAAATGCATTCTGTGGGTTAAAAAAAAAACATGGAGTTGGGAGTGTAGAATGGTAGGAAAAGATACGAGAAGACTTGGAGGGCCAGGGAAGTAGGGTTGAATTTGCTTAAAACAAATCATACACATGTGTTCTCAACCAAATAGAATTGCTTTAAGAACCTACCCAGACATGCTTCTCTGTCTGTTTCTCTTTTTTCCATGCTTTTGAGAGATCTTTAGAGACTATACAATATCCCAACGCTCATTTTGTAAGCTTAGCAAAACCAGTGGGGTCCTGGGCTCCTGGAATCTTATTTTCCATATTCCTGAACGGCTTTAGTCACTAAGATTCAAATTATGGATTTGTTCTATGAGAAGTTTCAAGTGTTTATACATTTAAAAGCATGGTAGAGAAGTTTAGAGTGTTGCAATAAAAGGATTAGATGGCTCTGCCCATGCTGATTGAGAAGCAGACTTAAAAGTGGAGATTTAGAAGTTGTCTCCTTATTTGACCCACCATGTGACATTGCCTATGTGTGCATGTTTATAATGTGGTTTTGTGTATGTGGTGCTGAAGATTGAGCCCAGGGTCTCTCAAGCACAATACTTGAGAACTCTACCACTGCACACTGCCTTCCCCAGCCCAGCTATAGTCTTTAATAGTCAGGGATTTGTCTGAAAAACTCTATTCATCCTCCAAATGATAACTGTTCTTTCTAAATACTGGTAGGAAACTTGGTTTTAGTGATATATCTGGGGAATATTGGAATGGAAAATAGAACTACAAGGGGTACTTTAAGAATGAACCCAAAGGGGAATGGGCTCCATTAAAAAAAAAAGAGTCAACTAACCTTGACCATTTAGGGCTCCCAGAGACTGAACCACCAACCAAAGAGCATACATGGGCTGGACCCAGCCCTCCTGCACATATGTAGCAGATTGCAGCTTGGTCTTCATTCAAGTCCTCCAACAACCAGAGCGGAGGCTTACCCTGAATCTGTTGCCTGCCTATTCCCCTATCTGGGCCATCTTGTCTGGCCTCACTGAGAGAGGATGTGTCTAGTCTTGCAGTGACTTGATGTGCCAGGGTGGACTGGTACCCAGGAAGAATCTCCCCCTTCTCAGACAAGGGGGGGAGGGATGGGGAGAGGGGAGAGGGACTGTGGTGGGGGACTGGAAAGAGACATGAAGCTTCAATCAGGATATAAAGTGAAGAAAGAAAGCAAAAGAAAGAGAGAGAGAAAGAGAGAGAGAGAGAGAGAGAGAGAGAGAGAGAGAGAGAGAGGAAGGAAGGAAGAAGGAAAGAAGGAAGGAAGAAGGGAAGAAAGAAAGAAAGAGAGAGGAGGGAGGGAGGGAGGGAGGGAGGAAGGAAGGAAGGAAGGAAGGAAAGGGAAGGAAGGAAGGAAGGAAGGAAGGAAGGAAGAGAATCCCAAGTCACAAAACAAATATGGAAGCAGCTCTAAAGGGGTGACTTTTGCATTTGCCCAAAGTCCTCACTTTGTTCAAAATCCCATTTAGAGTATGACCACTCAAGTAAAAATGTAAGGAACAGCTGAAAATTAGAAACCCCAGATCCCTGCAAACTGTTAATGGCATTGTTCATGTCAGAGCCTGGGCCATAGCTACTATAATAAACTGTCTAGGTCACCAATCTCAAAAGGTAAATTTAAACAAGAATAAAAAGTATAAAACAATTTATTCAATGTGGTCACATTTAAAAGGAACAAAGAGGTACTGTGAACTGCAAATCCATCTTGCAGGGTCCTGAAATGAAGTGCGGGTTTAAACAGACAGTAAGAGATGCAAGATGGTGTCCCACATATCATCATAGTCTCAGCTCCAGCCTCAGCTTGGAAAGTTCTCAGAACTAAGCTACATCTCTTTCTGGGAGACAGGCTACTTCTGACTGGCACATTGCTTCAGCTTTTCCCCTTTCCCATCATGAGATTCCTGAGAAAATTCCAATTTCTTGTCACCACTGTTTCTGTAGTCTGATAGGAAAAGGGGAAGGGCAAAGGTCTCTAGAATATCTTCATCCAGGCAGGATGGTTAAAAATTCAACCCTCTTTCCCCTTTTCCCAGCCTTATCTGGTATTTGAAAAGGAAGAGATTGGGCAGTAATCAACACAGTTCACTGCATGATTAAAAAACAAAAACAAACAAAAAAACACCACACCTCCTTATCTACTGGAATCCCAATGGATTCCCTAGTATGCTGTATCTCTACAGATGAAAGACCTTGCAAAAGACTACTATCCTAGCTTTGAACATTTTATATCTTTCCCAGTGCCTGTACTAAATGGTGGAAAGTCTGGGTATGTGTGGCTTTGCCTTACAAAGGAGCCTGTGAACCTGGTTTGCAAAAGTAGACATCATGAAAGATATGCTGGCAAGCATCTCTGGAGAAGTAACATCTCTTCTGTAACTTCAGTGTTCTCTCCAATTCATTCCAATGTGTTTAGAACACACAGTCCTGACAAATGTCCATCTGAGAGAGAGAGAGAGAGAGAGAGAGAGAGAGAGAGAGAGAGAGAGAGAGAGAGAGAGACAGAGACAGAGAGAAAGAGAGAGAGTTTTCCAAACATCTACAATACAAATTACTGCATAGAATCCTCTTTTACGAATCCCCCATTTCCCCACCTTCTCTGGCCAAGGTCCATCATGGCCTTAAGACAGAGTAAAATAGTGAGCAAGCTTTTATGTGCTTTTACACCAGCAATGTTTGAGTGAACTTGGGTGTCGATGGGGCAAAGCCAATTCTTCATCTCCTATCAAATAACCAAGATAAAATATGCATTGAATATGAAGGCTGCAGGCATATCAATCCAAATCTTCTTTTGCAGAAGGGAGGGATTGTAATATGGGATGGTGTCAGAACGTAGTCCAGGAATGGAGTCATACAAGAGAATTCTGAATGCTTGTGAGAGCACTTCAAGACAAGAGATCTGTGACCTCAGTTTCTTCGGCATACAGAATTGTTCTTGGGAATGTATTTTGGTGCTCCTCCCAAGTGCAGTGTAGAGGAGTAAGTTTACTTAAGATTAGTCATTATTGCATGCTGTTGTTATTCAATTAAATGTTAAAACTATCCTTTATATGCCTTTATGAAAAAGATGTGGTTTTTGCCATATACAGCTTCTCCATGTGAGTGTATACAGCTTGATCTCATGAGAACTTTACTCATGAGTATAAGTTGTCTGAGGCTCTGAATAAACTTGGTTACTGCACCAGACCTCAGTCCACCTTATTTATCAGTTCATTTTCCCACATCCCACCACCTCTCTAGCAGTGTGACAGGATGGCTGTGGGGTAGCATAGGGGTTGTCAGCCATTGGAAGCATTGTTGCAAGGCTGAATTCCCAGATGTCACTAATACTGAGACATACATCCACCCATTTCCCACTGTGAGTGTGTCTGTGCAAGAAGGAAGCATATTAACCATTTCATATTAGTCTGTCTCATGAGAAAAATATTAAACGTCCTTCAAACAATGCTGTTGATAATATCATTGTTGGGTTACAAGAGAATAACTAGTGTATGGAGCAAAGGGAAGTTCCAGAAGACTCTAATGCAATCAACTCTGCAAAGGTTGGAATTTATTAAATCTGACTCCATACACAAGAGATACAGCTCTAAATAGCCAGACCTCTGATTCATATGGACATCAATGCATTTTGAAACACAATATGAGTCAACATTAAACAAAGAGAAAACATTTGCAGCCAGTTACTTTAATAGTTACTTTGTTAGAAGAAAATGCCATTTATTTTGCACTCATACTTTACTTTAAATCTTGGCTCACTTCATATAGTTGTGGCTTTTTTCTTTTGAGACAGTGTTGACCGGATATTTGCTTCAAGATTTGTAATGTGTATTTTCTTGGGCCACACACATCAGTGAATGGTTTGCAACAGCCCTTCTTTGCGCTGATGGTATCTGTCTTGCATTGATAGCGTCTTGAATCAGAACTGCAGAAGGATTTAGCAGCCCAATCTCCCTTCAGAGGTGAATTACTGTGGTGCATAAATGGTGTATCCATTGAACACTGTTACCCACTTGTTTTGAGGAAGCTTGGAACAATGTGTTTCTGGATTTCTTTGTAGAATAGAAGTAGTCAATTTGCATTGATTTGCATATTTTAAACCTGTTGAAAGCTAAATTCATTCTTTTTTCAAAGACTGCTGAAAGGGGTGGGACAATGGACAAGATAGAGATGGTAAATGGAGTTTACAGAGAAGAAAATCAGCAAGTGTTAACAAGGTAGTTTCAAATGTTAACAATTTACACGTAAGAAATGAACACAGTTATAGAAAAAAATGCAACTCTTGAGCTGTTTCTCCAAAATGAAAAAGGGCCCATTTTTAGAGATGGACCATAACTTGAAGGATCAGAAATTAGCTTTGCAGAAAGAGAACCTTCTGGACAAAAAGCTTACCAAGTACTAAGACAGACTTGCCTTGCTGAGTGTAGCTTTAACATGAGCAGAAACACAAGTACAATAATTGGAGTGTGGGAGGGGACTGTCCCTCATCTGTGGGAGCTCATTCCAAGATCCCACAGTTCTGCATATACTATATATATGTGTGTATATATATATATATCATCAGCAAAGTGAGCTATAATAACCTACCATACATCTTAGTACCTTCAAATACAATCATTTTCCATTATCTACTAAGTCAATGGCTTTCAATTTTTACAAAGCAGTTTATAGCTTTTTGTGGCTATATCCAAATTTTTTTCGATATCATCATTAAGTAACAAAGTTTGTTGCAATATGATATGACATATAACCCATATGACTACTGTGGCATGAATGGGCAGACAGTATATACAGCATGGGCAACTGGATAAATGGCAACTCACATCCTGTGTGAGACGGAGGGAGAAGGCACAAGATTTCTTTATCCTACTCAGAACAGCTTAGAACTTATGAATTATTTCTGTAAGTTTCCATTTAATACTTTCAGATAGTGGTTGATCTTGGATAGTTGAAACCACACAAGATGACAGAAAGAGATTCCTATAGAAGAGAGAGTAATAATATATGAAGGCAGAGAGATATAACCAGGGACATGACAACCTACGGTAGGGTCATAGAGGATGGGATAAAAATGTGTGTTCTTATTGTACAGACAATGGGAAGCCATGAGAACTCCAAGACACAGGTGGAGATGCAATGTACTCCCATACTCTAATATTAGGAGGAATCTTAGCCACAATATCAAATGATGCTCGAGTGTTCTGTCTTGAGACACACTTTTGACTAGAAGCCTACTTCTTGAAAATTTAGTACAACCAGGATTTTGCCTTTGTTTCATATTTGATGCTGGGCTCATGAACAAAGAGAATATGTTAGGTCTATTAGAATTCAGAAGCTTGTGGGAAGGCTCCTGTGGAGCCAGAATTCACCCCTGAGGAGTGACCTGGTGATAATTGTGCCCTAGGGACTCATAGCAGACACCTTTCACAGCTGAAATAAAACTTCTGAGGATGGAGGGGCCAGATGGTGCTGGTCTCTGAAAAGCTGCATAATGCTGTAAGTTCTGATAAGACAGAAAATACCACAAACTGAATCCAGCTGCTGGAACCAACCGATGCAGAAACAGATGTATCAGAGGCAACTGCAGGACAACTTAATTTTTTTGGAGAGAAATGAAAGCTGTATATATTATTTCCATGTATATCATAATGGTTTAACATGTATAAACTGGTTTGGGAATAAATGCAACTATCTCTTGTTAAACTTGCAAGTCAATGAGTAGAAGTAGATGAATGTATGGACTTCAACTATTCAAGACAAATAGACACTGGTCAATTTCCTTTACAGAGAATGAGGAAAGTATTGCTTAATGTAATTTATCAGTTGGCTGGGGTGTGATATGCCTGATCAGGATATTGTAACTTCTGGTGGTACTCTAACCTCTCCACTTGACTCTCTCTCTCAAATCAAAGACTCTGCTATGGGGACTAGGCATACAGTATAACCTTAAAAGGAAGTACAAAGTACTAAGGCAGGTAAAGAACCATTCAGGATGTAATGGGGAGAAAGGTGTTTTCGTAGAACTCAGCTTCAGGGTTTGCAAAGAAAGGATCTGACTTTTGTCCCAAGGTTCTAGATCAGGTTTGATGTTATACCAGCCTTGGTCTTAGTGAGTCTTGAGGCAGGCAAGAGGAACTTGATAGTCATAAAAACCTCTTCTTGGTTCGTCAGATTCTGCATGCAGATAAAGACTTAGTTGCCAAGCTCTAGCTCATGGTGGAGCATGGAAGTATGGGGTGGAGTTGTCTCTGGTTTTGTATTTTCACTGTTGCTCATTTTATGGTTGCTTGGTTGGTTTGGTTTGGATTTTCCTGAATGCAATGAGAGCAATGGTGTTTTTGTATCTGTCAGTTCCCAGAACTCTCGTCCAATTAAGAGTTCCGGTTAACCCAAGAGAAATAGCTATAAGTAAGGATAAAGTGGCAGCCTGTCCTCTATGTCAGGGCCCAGCATGTACAGCTCACACAAGTTCATTTAGCCTCCATCCCTCCTCCCACTAAATCTCTGACTCCCCTCTCCTATATTCTGTGCAGGTATGCCTGCTATTCTTAGCCCAGTATGTCAGCTGTTGCAAGTACTGCCATGTGAGGTAGAGGTGTAAGTAGGGAGAGGAACAGACCTGTCCTCCTCCAGGTCTGGGGACTTTCAATAACTCTACTTGTACATCATACCAAAGGCAACATGCTTCCATAGTCCTGTTTGCTAGTTCTCAAAATAAATCCCTAACTCCATATCACCTGAGCCTTAACTAATGCAGGGAGCTATATTATTCTGTGAAAAAAGTTAAGCCCAAAGCTTAATAACAAGACTAACTTCTTTGTTGCCCATGGTCTCTCCACTGTCCTGCATTGCCTTTGCTCTAGAATGCACACAATAGGAATAGCCTCTACTTAGCGAGATGCTGCTCATCACATATAGAAAAAGAGACAAGGAGGGAATGTGGCATATGGCTTGTCATGCTGCTTAAGGTTCTGACTGGCTGAGAACTCCCACTTCCTCTCATGATTTCTTAGCCAAAGCAATCCCATCAACAACACGTGAATTAAAGAAAGAAATGGGAAAATACAATATACATGTGGATTTTCAGCCACTAAATGTGTCCACGTTTGTACTAGTTCTGCCTTTTAGCAACATGTACTGCCTATGCAATTGAACGTAATTCTGACCCCAATTCTGAGTGCCAATGAGCCTAGATGTTGAGTTCAGCCCTATAGCACTGCCTCTACCTCAAGGAGTAGCTACAAGTGGGATACCCAGGCTATCACATCTCTGCCCAGCTTGGCACCCTTTTAAAAACTTTTTTCCCTCTCTTCAGGTTCCATAAGTTGTTAGAATGATTCTCAAACCTCTGAGAATTGTTTACTGTAAAATATGTATCTCCGGAAGAATATATCTCAGGAATAGCCACATAAGAAATGCATGAAAAAAATACAGAGGTCTGTGGGGGAGGGGAACATGGAACATCCTTATCTTGGTAGCTTGCCATCCTTCCAGTGCCTCTGTATATTCACCAACCTAAGACCCCGAACATCATCCTTCAGAAGTCTTTATAAGGGTTTCATTATATGGGCATGGTTTGTTAAATCATTTGCCATTGGCGACTAATTTCTATCAGTGGTTGCTTTCTCCCTTTCTTGGATCTGTAGGCTGTAACTTGAAATCACATGGTTGGTTTTCCTGATGACAAATCTCATCTTGAAGCTTTCTAGCATGTTCCTTCTCCATTAGTTACCTCCCTAGCATACAAAACATAATTTCAAAGGTATGCAGAGCTCTGTCAGGGATGGGGAGCCAAGATACATAGCTTGCTGGCTCAGCTAGAATGCAACTTGATTGGCTAAAGACATAGTGGGATGGCTTGTAAAGCATTTAGTATTCTCCATGCTTCAGCAGGCCCTGACCCAGCTCTGTTTAGCGAAACAGAAAACTCAGGTGGTTTGTGTGAGATGGTAGCGACTGAGCTGCATCAGGTGTGTCTGGAAGGTGTTTCCAGAGGAGTTTGTTCATTTAATGAGAAAGGCAGGCACCAGCCAGTCAGCCATGGGCCAGGGTAGAATAATAAGGACAAGGAAAGGAAAATTGTAGTTCTCTGTTCTGGAGCCAGACGACATTGCCCTCTGGCCCTCATAACATAAAAATCTCTGGCTCTCTGGCTTCTGGTCTCTAGTGTAAACAGAGTCATCCCCAAGACTCAGTTTACTGACCACAGACTCAGAGTTATCCATGTAACTTTCATCGAGCCACTCTCCTAACCTCCCTGGTCTCCTACTTACAGATAGACTTTTCTGGGACTTCTTGTTCATCATAGTCACATCTTTAAACAAATCTCTTTTCCATATGTGTGTACACATATACATAAAATATATATGTACACAAACTTCATCATTCTATCTTAGGAACTGCAATTAAAACATTTTAAAACTGAAAATATAGCACAGTGTGTAATCAATATTCCCTCTCCGGAACTTTAAACTAGTTTGGATCAAGCCAGTGATTTGAGTTTGAAGATCATATCTCTATAAAAACTAGTAACAACAGTGGTTGCTAAGCAGAATTTGGGGACATAGATTAATCATAATCATTAGAAGTATTACCTTAAGAGCAGATCATTCACATTATTTGTTTTTATTAATTTTAGGGATTGGTTTTTGTAGATGAAAGTGATATATTTGTTTCAGCTGCAAGATGGTAAAATATTATTAGAGAATATATGTGAGTTGAATATTGGGTCACTTCTGAATATTGAGATACAAGAGGAAAATTATTGTTTTTTTTCTCTTTTATTTCTACTCTCCTCTCTCAAAAATAGGCAAACTGTAAGCTGCCTGTAAGAATTTGATATTGTGAGAACTTGAAAAATAATTTAAATAATTCAGATTTTCACCCTAAATTCAAAATTACTTCCAGTTTTTAGCTATAATATAATGATACCACTTATATAATGATGTTATGAGTAAGTTTCTCTTTGTATTTCAAACAAAAAGAAAAATTAACTTGCCGGGCAGTGGTGGCGCACGCCTTTAATCCCAGCACTTAGGAAGCAGAGGCAGGCGGAGTTCTGAGTTTGAGGCCAGCCTGGTCTACAGAGTGAGTTCCAGGACAGCCAGGGCCATACAGAGAAACCCTGTCTCGAAAAACCAAAAAAAAGAAGAAAGAAAGAAGGAAAGAAAGAAAGAAAGAAAGAAAGAAAGAAAGAAAGAAAGAAAGAAAGAAAGAAAGAAAGAAAAATTAACTTGAGAATTAGAGATCATCATTCTCTTTATTCTTGAAATTGTTTTAAGCTAATTTTCTCCTATTAGGCTATAAATTTATTGTGTTTTAAAGCTCAAATCTTGCGTATTTCTATACTTCTGGAATTTAGCATGGAGGTTGGAATCAAATAATTACTCGAGAAATTCTCGTTACTCTATTTAACTGATCTTTATGTACATATTTAGTATGTCTGAAATTATAATCCATCTTAAAGTCAGTAATGGTTCAATCACTGCCAGTAAGGTATGAAAAATCCTCAGTTTCTTCTTCTGGCAAAACCAGGATGAAATCAGCTTACGAGCATCCTACATTTGATGGTATATTGGAAATTAACAAATGTAAAAGTAAACATCTCACAGTTACTTATTATATCAGTTCTAATAAAAAACTGTAATTCTACAAATGATCACCTTCATCCATAAACCTGAAATAGAACCAAAGAAGCAGACCTGCTCCTCGGCGATTTCGTTGTTCCTTGAATTCATTGAGTTGTGTTAGCCCAGTTACACTAATATATACGGTAAAAAATATATCCTGCTAAAAACCATGAGAGTAGTTATTTTTCTATCCCTATGAGATCTGAAGCCCTTAGCCATGGGCAAAGCTTCCACTAAGTAAACAGTCACGACATTGTCTCCAGTGTTTGCTCAAGCTTCACACTATGACTTTGGCTCCATTTGTGAATTTTTATTTACTTGTATAGGTAGTCTGTGTTCTTCAGTTCTTCACCTCTAAGCCTGTCTTAGTAACCGAAGATACAGAGACCAACAATTTACAAAGGTGACCACATGAAATTCAAAGGTTTCTGTAAAACAGAGGGTACCATCATTCAAGTGAAGAGACAGCTAATGATGGGGGAAAAAGCTTTACCAGTGTAGACCTGACAGAGTATAAGTTTCTAAATATATATTTTAAAACTAAGCTTCAAAAAAGCCCTGTGTTTACCTGTTATGTAGATAAGAGAGGGAAAATCTGATTTTTGAAGCAACAGTATCATTATTGCATCAAATGATGAGAAATATCATTTTAACTTCTCCCCTGAAGTGTTTTATTCTCTGCAACCACTACAAGCTTGGAGATAATTTCAGTAGTCTGCAAAGTTACACAATAACAATTTTACATTGTAATTTTTATTGGAAAACAAATATACAACCTGGAATGAATTTGAAGCAATTGTGTCATAAGCAGATTTTCTTTAAGTGGCTAAACAAAGCTTAAAAGGCAAGAAACAATAAAAGAAAATGTTTCTAGTACAATACCAGGAGTACAAAGCAATAGTGTCTGAGTACCTGGATTAAACACCTGTTTTGCAATAGTGCAACTTTTAAATACATATTGTTGATTGTCCATAGTCCATGCAGAGTTACAACTCCACACTTCAACAACAACATGCTGACAGTTCCTAAAAGCTACTTTTAAAAAGGCATAACCCAGATGTTCCCTCATTTGACCAACTCCATCAAAGTTTAGATGTGCAGAAGGGCTTATATGCAACATATTACTTGATCAATTTTCTAAAATAAGGTTTAAGGATAATGACAATAAGATAAAGGAAGAAAACATGGAGGAATGAAGCACTAATTACTATTCATGCATATATTTTTGACAGTAGGGGGAAATATTTGTATTTGTTTGTAACAATAGCAATTTCTTACACACTAAACAAATGTTCAAATGAGCCCATTCCTTTTCCGTGCCACATATGGAAGTATATATTATTTTAGTTAACAGAAAATGAATTTTTGAAAGTAGTATTTTCTGTGTGGCCATAACTTAGAGTAAACATAGAGGATTTCACATTTCCTGAAAGGGGAAAAGCAGCCCTAAACAGTCTGATATGGTTTCCTTTCAAAGAAAGCATTATTTTATAAATTTAAAGAAATCTGTATTTTAAATGTTGTCTACTTTATATTTCACTAAATGGTACATACAGATGGTAAACAAAACATTACAGAAAGTCCTATATAGTGATGGTCCTAGGAACTTTATTCTGTAATAAGCCAAACTGGAAACAGCCCAATGCCCTCCAACAACTAAGTTATTAAACGCTGTGACTGTCCATTCCGTGGAATGTCATATAACAATAAAAAGAAACAAGGTATTGACTGCTCACTAATATATGGAGGCTCATGCTCTGAATGGTGAAGCCAATCTCAGAAGGTTGTATACAAGTAATGACACATATTGACACATACATTTGAGTTCTCTTTATAAAAATGAGCTACAAATTAAACAGGTGACAGATTATGGTCTGAGGTGCTAAATGATGTGAATAGGGGAACCTCCTGGTAGGACCCTGTGGTGATGGAACAGGTCACTCACTAACCTAGGTGGTCTGACTAGTAATTTCTTCTTATTTATGAGGATGTTCTCAGCCAAATGCTCCATGCTGGCAGTGGTATTTTGTCCTCCTAAGAGGCTGAGCAGTCACCGTAAGCTACAATTTTCAATTTTCCACATAAACACAAGGTAAACAATAGACAGTATACTGTGTGACCAGGGTTTTGTAAATATAAGTATTTAATATATTAAATGCAGCTCTCATTACTTTATTATATAAAGAATTTGTGTTAGATTATTTTTGTGCAATTATATATTAACATAAGTGTTTGTAATACTTTCACGATAAGCTAAACAACAATATTCAATTTGTGTATGACCTTTTCATGTTTTAATGTTTCAAGCTTTAAAACACATATATACTGTGTGTTGAGGATATTTCCCCATATTTTCCTACTCTTTTTCTAGGCCCATATCTCTCCCATTGGTTATTTTTGTCCCTTTAAGGGGCTATATTTCATGTTTCATTTCAAATCATTATGTAAATGCATCTATATAAAATCTAGGAATAGCAAATGAGAGGAAAAACAAATTTTAACTTTCTATTGTTGTCTTAATTTGTTTAATAACAGTAACTCCAGTTATATCTACTTTCCTACAAATGATATAACTGCTCCACTGTATGGCAGAAAAACACCCATTCTCTGTATATTGATTTTTTTGTCTATTCCTCTGTTAATGGACACATAGGTTGGTTCCACAACTTAGCTGTCATGAGCAGTGCTGCAACAAACATGTGCAAGTACATGTAGTATATTGCCTTGGGATCCTTTGAGGAAATGCCCAGGAGTGGTCCAGATGCAGCTGGTGATATGGAAGATCTATTGTTAGTTTTATAAGAAACCCCACACTCACTTCCAACATGACTGGATTAGCTTGCACTCCCACTAACAGTATGTAACTATTCCCTTATATCTGCATCCTTGTTCTCTCATCATTGTTGGCTTACTATGCTTTCAAGTTACAGTAGGTTTACTGGTATGTAACCCATTGTTAAGTCAGAATATGTGCCTCTCCTGATGATCATAGTGATCACCCAAAGCTACACATGGCAAGATTTTATGTAATTATACAGATAAACTCAATGAACTATTAAATATAAAATATGAACTAGCCTGGCTATAATATTATAATATCTTTATTAATTACCAAAGTAAACAAGGGAAAAGTATACATGGATCACCTTCTTCTTATTTTCAACTTATGACTATAATTGTTTCAAAAATAAAATTCTTTAAAACAATTATCCTGTGAGCTGGAGAGATTTCTCTGTGGTTAAGATCATTGGATGATCTTGCAGGGGACTTGAATCTGGTTCCCAACACCCACATGACAGTCACAGGCAATACACACAATGGCTCATCACATAAATACATGCAGGCAATACATTCATGCATAAAATAAATCTTTAAAAGTATTTTTCAGACAAGTGGTACCACAGCAAAATCAAAAGCATCTTCACAGCAAACAACCCAATCAATAGGGAGAAAAAGGCAACCTATAGGAATGGAAGAACATATTTGCTAGCCCTAGATATTTGATTAAAAGGCTCATATACAAAGAGTTCTTGCAGCAAATTGTCTTTGTCAATAGCAAAATGACAGATTAAATGATTTATAAATGAGTTTAAAACATGAATATGCATTCTGCAAAGAATATATACAAATGCCCATAAGTATTAAGATATTCAACACTTCTAATCATCAAGGAAATACAAATAAATCCACAATGACATTTAATCACTTATATATTAGAATGTCTATTAGTTTACAAACTAGTATACATGTATGTAAGACTATGGAGAAACTGTAACCCTCACACACCTTTGAGAAGGCGACACAGGATAGTCACTATGGAAACAATACAGAGTTTCCTCAAGAAGAAAAATAGACTAGGTAATTTATTAGAGAAAAAAAGAACAGAAATTGACTCCCAGATCTTGAGTCTAGGAAGTGTTATCAAGGTCCTGGATCTAGTCTAAAGCTTCTTGCTACATGATGGAAGAAGGCAAGAAAGGCTAGAGGAAACAAGACACGGAATTTCTACCCTCAAGCCTTTTATTCTTCACATCAATACATTCATGAGAGTGGATCCATCACAACCAAAGCACTTGTCATTAGGTCCCACCTCCAAACACTGTTCCACTGGTTATTAAGTTGCTACACATGCTTTCGTGGTACTCAAATGCCATGTCATAATGGGATAGTTTAAAGAAGGAAAACCATGCCATTTATGACAACATGGATAGTCTTTGAAGATGGAGAAGAAATACTACATGATAGCACCATGAAGAGACATCCAAAATAAACAAACTCAAAGGAGCAAGGTAAAATGACATTTGCCAGGACTGAGGAGAAAGCAAAATGTAAACACATCAGTCTAGGTACAAAGATTTACATGGAAGATAAATGAGGCTGAGAGAATTACTACAGTACAGTGCCTGTAACTGAAACTGTAATAGGTACTTTAGATTTGACTTAGAGGGTAGACTTTTAGCTCAGTGCTCTTATTTTAAGAAAAATAGAAAAGGTAGGAGAAAAACTGTGGAAGCTAAAAAAATAAACACACTCACACACACACTCATACACTCACATAAACACACACATACATACACTCAAAATTCACACTCACACATACAAAGAAACTCATATACACATAAACACACACACATTCATGCAGCATAGATTGTGGTGAGTCTTACAGATGTATACCTATATCCAAGTTCATTCAGTAGTACTCATTAAATATAAAGGGTTTTTTTTTTCTTTGAATGTCAATAAAACACTCATAAAAGAGTTCCAAAAATAAGTGCTCTTACCACAGGATGCCTTGACTCTATAATATTTCAAATGCACTCTAATTTCTCTCCTGTTTTCTTTCTTCCCTTTTTGGTGCAGTTAGTTATCTAAATCCTCAGGCAAATAGCATATATTTCTGTAGGCACAGGCATATTGTTGCTTTACATCTTTCAAAGCCTTGTTTTTTATGTAATTTTCTTTTGTTAGTCCTAGTTCACTTCCGCTGTCATCTCCATTGCTTTTTCAAAATAATATTTGTCTCAGGATCACTTAGTAGATCTTAAACACCATGAAATTTAATATTAGATATTTTGTTTGCCATATAGAACATTTTTTGTTACACAAAACTTATTATGGGCATGATTTTAATCAAATGCAACCTCATAGGTACTTTCTCATTTTTATTCTCTGAGTATTTTTTTGTTGTAATATAAAATAATATTCTCTGGCCTAAAGAAAATGTCTGATAAATGTATTGGTAAATGTTTCTCTAAGTATGTTACGGCATCTATCATATGGAAAAGTCAGAATCTGATTATTTTCCTTTAAACTGTGATCTAAAAGTAGGATTATATATCACTAACTGCAAAGTGATATATAATCATTTAGTAACAGGCTATTAAAATTGGTTAGGGGGGGAAAAATTTATGTAAAATTTTAAAAAAAGGAGGGAATACTTTATTGTTTTGTTCAGGGTTTATTTCCACAGACCATTAATAGGCAGACTCAGAGGGTGGGGGGAACCGTGGAGATAACACTTTACTAACAAAGAAAATTTGAAAACAATTAAATTTTCGAACCGGGCAACAACAATAGTATTTAATTAGCCTTTTTAAAAACAGGAAGGATTTTGGAAATAGGAGTTTTTTGGCAGGTTTGAAATGACATAAAGGCATGAATTTTTCTGATCTAACAAGGGTTGGGATTATTCAGAGTGCTTGATTTTTGATAGGGGGGTATATTTTTTTTGGAATCCCAAACCCGAAATTGGGGTACAATCACTCACACATTTTCAAAGAACAAAAATCAATATCCTCCCCTGGGAAAACACAAAGGCAAAAAAACATACCAACAAACCAAAAACAACAAAAAAAAAGGACTAATGGGAGCAGAACAACTCCATCAAGGGGGATCCAAATTTTTTGTATAATTTAAATGGGGGTCATGTAAAACCCCCACAGGGAGGAACTTTTAAAATGAAATTTTTAAAAAGGGAAAAGATCTGAATAAAACTTCTAAAAATACATACAGAACAAAAGGCCATTTGAAAAATGTTTCCAAATCACTAATCATCGGAAAAAACAAATCAAAATTAGATAGTCACCAAGTTAGAATAGCTGTCCCACCCAAAAAGGGCATCTTTTTTTTTTAATTCAACAAATTCATTGCACATCCATCCCATCAGTCTTCCAACTGCAAGGTTTGATAAACTTAGTTCACCGGAGTCATAAGCTGACCAGGGTTAGTTACCCCTGAAATCCAAATAGAGGCAATAAATGGTGAATTTTTGAGGCGGCCTGCTACAGATAAATGAAATAAATCTTAAATAAATTAAGTCATTAATTTAAAATTCAGGATCCAACTGATAGAACTACCCCGGTAGAAGGCCTAAGTTTCCCATTTATCTGGATTCCCCAATGCCTTTCTAGTTTTGTATCGGGTTGTGTTTTTTTTCCTAACAATAAGCACCCAAAATTTATAACTTTAGTTCCTCAAACTCGGATCTTCTTATTGCTTGGTAAGAGTATTCAGTTCAGTAAGAAAACCATCTTTTCAGCAAAAGAATCCTCTTTCAGGGGTCTTATCCTAGTGTGAGAAATCCATTTGTAGGTCGGAATGATAGGACAGAGAGAAAAGGTCACTAGAGACCTTGATTATTGCAAGTTATTTGGACTTTAATCCCTGAATTATCCATTACCTATCCAATAGGTAACTTCAATTTTTCCATAGGCAACTAAAATTAAAAGGTAGTGTCCAAAAAGAAGGAATTAGATTAATGAAGAGAGAGACAGGACAAGGGACATGGCACAGCCTAGTGGCTAGAAGGAATGGAAGTTGGAGGAAAACCCCAGGAGAATTTCAAAGAAAAAGTTCAGAAAAGGCAACAAGTAGGCTGTTTTTACTTACAGTTTGGGGAAATGGAATAAAAATTTTCAACTTAAAGAAAAATAAAGAACAGGGTACCATGGAAAATTAAAGGTTGAATTTTGGTTTAAAAATTTTACATTGAATTATCATTCTGATAAATACAGTGATATATGATATATTAATATAATATATATTATAAAACACCATATAGCATATTTGTATATATACATACTATATACATATATATAATCATCACATATATAAGTGTGTGTGAAATAAGTATTCTATTAACATACCAGTTTTTCCTGCTATTTAAGTAATGCTATGCCATTTGTAAGAAGAACCATAAGCCATTGCTCTGTAATTATAAAATAAAATTCAGAGCCGGAGATGGCTCAACAGGTAAGGGCAGTTGTCATCAAGGTTAATGACCGAGTTCTATCGCCAAAACCTATTGTGGAAGGAAAGAAACTGACTCCCACAATTTTTCTTGATCCTTACATGTGCAACACACACAGGCACAAAATCATACATACACACACACAAGTAAATGTAGATAAAATTAAAATAGAACTCTTCAAATCTTTAGTTATGAAATCACTGCATCTAAAAACTATAAAAAGAAAGTTTTCTTGGTAAACTGATAATGAAATGAATAGTCTTAAAATAGCATCATCATCTCTGATAGTCACGATGGTCTGAAAATAAGCTGAGGATGAGGACGGTCAGAAGACCACTGGTTTTATGCTTAACTGGAAGGTACCAAGTAAAGGGGCTATAGGAACAAGGTCTGCTTGGGTCCTCGTGGAGGCAGGCTTATTGGAACAAAGCTGTGTGGGGGAGATGTGCATGGCAGAAGCAGTGAGTTATATCTGCAATCCACATCAAAGAACATGAAGCCCATTTGGCAACTTGATAACATTATCTGAATTAGACATTTAGCAAAGCATAAAACAGCATGGCATCTTCAAAAAGGTCATCTAAATATCCCCCAGAGGACAGTTCCACTATGATTATTCAGAGAGAGTAAACGCAAAGAATGAGAGGCATCTGCTTTTGGTCCATGAGCTTTTCAGTGCCTATTAAAACCACAACTTACTCACTGCCATGAATAGGAACGCCACTGCCAGGATGCCCCTCTCCTAATTGAGTGCTCTGTGTGCTGTGCCTGGCACCACTGCGCACAACGGAAAGGCATGGATTTGCCACAGTTGCCATGAAAGCTGTCAGGTTATCCACCATCGACCAACACCGCTCTTGGGAGACCATACAGTGATATGCTTGGGAGTCTTGTGAGACAACTAGACCACATTTTAACCTTAGGAACAGAAATCGTTTTAAGTTTTCCTGGAATTATCTCAGTCAGGGTTAAAAATAATTCCTCAGACTTCTCTGAATTTTTTTATAAAATCTACAAGCTAAAGGCCATTTTAGATATTCAGAGAGTTTCCACCTGCTCAATTGGCAACTGGTTGGAAATTTTAAAAATGGGGTGGGGGGTGCAAGCCTCTTTGATGGGTAGAGATGAAAGTTCTAGAGATATAGTATATAAAGTGAATGCACTGAACATTAATAGAACATTCTAGCTAAATGGTTAGATATAGTGCTACTAGTAAAGTTCTGACATGGACTATCCCAGAAGCAGTCTCTAAGCATTTGATGGATACAATACCTCGGATCCTCATCCCTCCAAATCCATCTACCTCATTGTTGCTGTCTTTTTATATAGAGTCCATGGTTTAATTCTTGCATCTTTAATGGACGGCTAATAAAAAAATTGAGCAATACATTCAACTAATAGACACCAAATCTGAAGTGTACAGCTACTATAAGCTGTGTGTTCATCAGCCAAAACCTTTCCTGGAGGAAGAAAAAAGTATTGCTGATGCCTGAGTCAGAATCTTCCTTTCTTTTTTAATTTATTGTTTTGCTTTATGTGCTGGGCTTTTATCTGCATGTCTCTATGTGCACCTCTATGTGCATGGTGCCCCAGGAGGCCAGAAAAGAGTGTGGAATCCCTTAGGACTGGAGTTACAAACAGTTGTGGTGATGTAGGTGCTGGGAATGAAACCTAGGTCCTGTGAAAGACCAGCCAGTGCTTTTAATGGATGAGCCATCTTTCTAGTCCTACCCCTTAAAATTTTCTGTTTAAAAAACGAAAAAAAGCAAATGCACAAATGATTCCCAACAGCTGCTTAGTTGTTTCCAGCTCGTGTATCGGCTCAGGTTAGAGGACGCCAACTTGCTGCACTGCAGCAGACTCATTGGAGAGCATCCTGCATTGTACCCCATCCACAAAAAAGTAACAGAGATTTTGAGGAAAAACTTCATCAATAATATACCTAATCCATGAAACTCATAAACAGAATACTAACAACAATGATAAATCCTGATATAGTTTACCATAGAGTCCGGTGTGATGGCATAGATCTGTAACCCCAGACTCCAGGTTTGGAAGGATGAAAATCAGGCACTCAAAACCAGTCTCCATCACACAGTAAGTTTGAGGTCAGCTTGGGCTACATGTGACCCTATGACAAAAGAGAGGGAAAGGGAGGGGAGAGAGAGAGGAGGGAGGAAGGAAATTAAAATCTTTCCATGAAAACTGAAACACAGTAGGCTGGGAAGATAGCTCAGTCCAAAAAAAAAAAAAATGTTTGATTTAAGACTCAAGTTCAATCCCCAGGATCCACATAAATAGTCAGCTGTGATAGTGTAACGCTTATAATCTCATTTCTGGGAAGGGCAGAGGCAGGAATGTCTGTGATCACCTGCCAGCCAGCCTAGCTGAATCAGGTAAGCCAAGGCAAAGGACAGGTCCTGTCTCAAACAAACAACCCACAAAAGCAAGGGTAATGATTCCTGAAGAACAACATCAGGTCTCCAAATGAACCTGCACACATGAACTTTTGTGTGCGAGTGTGTACACACACACACTTAAAAAGAAAAACTGTAACATTTCCCTACTTTACCTCCTATAATACTTAAGGAATTGGACACTGCTCACTAATGCTTATGCAATAAGCCCAGCGCTATAATCAACAGAGGTAAGTGTGAAAAGCAAGTCTACCTGTGTGGATATTATTACCGCCTGGGAGGTTATAGGATAACTGATATGCAGATTACAGTACTTGAATTAATTTAAAATTTATCAATTAGTTACTCACTCAGAATGTTCTAGTACTATCTAGGAGTCAACGCTAATCAAAGACAGCTCCAGTAATGACTGTCCTTGGTTGTTTAAACATCCCGAGGGCTTAGAAATAATTAACCATTTAGGAAGGAGCTCAGTTTATCTTCCAGATCTGAAATGACTGTGCCTGCGGCTAAGCATGTCTCTTCTTTCTAACTCCTGCCCTCCTCTACTACTCTGGTCCCCAGCAGATGATTTGATTCAGAGATACAGAGGCAGAGGTGAAATCAAAAGGGCAAACAGTCCCTCTTATTTTCTTTTCCTATTCAGGATGGACTGAATTCATTGATTGGGTGTTTTGTTCCAGTTCCAAACTAGAAGCAATAGTAACAAAGGACCATTTTATTACTATCTAAAGAAAATCTTCACTAAATGAAGCTCAGTTTCTGCTGAGCCTAGAATAACTTATTCACTCAGAAAGAGCAGAAACCCACTTCACCAAGATCACATCCACAATGTCTCCTTAAACCCACTAAAGTTGAACTCAAAGCTTCCAAATGAGTCATGCTTCATTCCTGTCCATGCCTGCCTCTCTCTAGCCATAAAATTTAGTGGGAAGGGTACAAAAGTGGGCGAAAAGATGAATTTCATGGTATCATGTAACCATCACCAAGTATTAGATGTACATAATAGCATCCATCTTGGTAACTATTATTTTGATACACTATTTTTTCCCTAAAAAAGTCATTTTCATTAAAGTTTTCAATGGTGATAGCTTAAGGTATTTTTTATGTTTTAACTTGATAACCCTAAGTTTAGATCACTTTTTCATTAATAATGTTGGTCACTTGAAGATTCTTTTGTTCTTAAGATG
The DNA here is from genome assembly GCA_021653895.1 of Mastomys natalensis. Taxonomy (NCBI): domain Eukaryota; kingdom Metazoa; phylum Chordata; class Mammalia; order Rodentia; family Muridae; genus Mastomys; species Mastomys natalensis. Next base: position 241,179 of record JAJTUV010000650.1, read on the forward strand.
AACTAACATTTTTCTATTATAACCGTCCTCTCAGACCAGCTTTGGCTTTGTTGAGCCCTCTATGATTTCCATATCATTAAGCATATGCTAGTGTCTACCATGTCTTTCTCTCCATTTTTTTCTTTGTAGATGTTGGTAGTTTTTGGAGTTGTTATTTTCGTACCATCCTGATTTAGACATAAAACTCGTTGATCTTTCATCTTTTGCAGCATGAACATTTAAGGTCATAAATGTCTCTCTCTGCAATACAGTATTTAATTCTACTGCAGTTCCAGACTGTGACAGTGTCTTATTTAGCGTGCAAATTATGGAAAGTCTGGTTTATAATTTCTAAATATAGTGTTTGTCATCATCTTCTAAATTTAATTACCCTGTAATCAGAAAGCATTTGTTTCACATCAGTTTTCTTGACATTTTTTAACTTGTTTTTACAGCTTGATGTTGGGTCACCTTTCATAAAAATTCTGCAAGTGCTTGGGAAGAAAGTTGCCCTTTTGAAATTAATAATATAAAATTGAAGATTTAAAATTTATACCTTGTATGAAATTATCATTTTTATCATCAGATTTCAAGACTATGGAGCTGATTTTATGTGTTCAGATTAATAATTATGCATATCCTCTGGTAAATTGAATCTTTCATCATCATAGATAGATAGAACATAGATACATATGCTTACTAGATGTATTCATTACATATATATCGTGATAGATATATTGATATATTGCCCTACAAAGGTTTTACCCTGATGCTTTGTTTATATCAGGATATTTTCCTGTGATATTTGTATAGTTTATCTCTTCCATATTCCTTCACTCATTCGATTTTATGTCTCTTAACTGACCCATAAGGATATTTTGTTCAGTTTCATAGTTTTCAATAGACATATTTATTTAGCATCATAAACAGCATATGCATGGTCTTTTAAATGTGTGACCTCTTGTTTGATGAATGATTTACTTTCTTTTTTAATGTTATTTGAAGTTTTTTTTCTTCCCTTATCTGCATTGTATATAACTTACATTCCTTGGAGTCCCTTTGCCCTCTCCTGTTGATAATTGTCTTAAAATAGTTGAGCTACATGCATGGAAAATCAGTAAACTCCAGATATCCTAAGATTTCTTAATTTACAATTTCCTCTTAATATTTTTGGTGGGGGCAGTTTCTGGTCATTATCTTAGACACTATGAAACTACAAACTGAAATGTGGTGTTTGTTACTGCTATGTTGTCTTGGCTCACAGTACATTGACTATGTGCACATCTGTAGTTGCGTTTTGTCATGACTCCTTCAAGCTTGAGCAATGAGATTATTGAGTAGCCTTGCTTAAGGATGTATTTTTCTCTTTCCAGAGAGACTGTGCATTTATTACTAAAAAAAAAAATACTTTCATAATGAATGGATGAACTTCCTAAGTAAAAGGCTTTAGTTAGCTTCCAGTGTGGGAGGGTGAACATCCCAGGTCGGGCAGCTTCTGTTCAGCCTCTAGTGATGGGAAAGAATGGAGGTGGTCATGTTGTGAGAGGAGACGAAAGAAGAACCCAGAACCAGATTTTTTTTCTTTTTATGACAGCTTCCTCTCAGGGAGGCCACCAGGGTCCTCAGGAGCTACTCTAATTCCTTTCAAGGGTGGCACCCAAGTGACACTTCTATTACATCCTTTCTCCAGGATTTGCCATCTCAACACCACTCTACTGTAAACCAAGCTTCCAGCATAGAAACCATATCCAAATCATCACATCTAGCAATTTTTTATGCCATTTTATTAACTTCACTATTGCCCTCTCTGAAGGTTCTAGTTTTATGCTAGAATGTCAGTCTTGACTCTGTAGGACCCAAAATCTTGATTTTGTTTCCTGTGTGGTTATGATTAAAGTCACTACTTTTTTAAAAAATTAGCCAGTTGAATACAGATGTAGTAGTTTTATGTTTATTTTCATCAGCATGACCCTCATAGCTAGTAGCAACATTCTTACCACTTTCAGTTCCTCTTTGATATTCTGATCTTTCTCTGTGCTTAAACTGGATTGGCATCTTCTTGCTGTGGAATATTGAGAGTTCTTAATATAGTCTGAATGTTGTTCATGGATCAAATAGGGGTTGGTAAATATAAAATTCTACTCTGCTTATTTCCTTACTCGTTTTATTTAATTCTCTCATATATTATATCCTGACTGTAGTTTCCCTCCCCTAGTCTTTTCCCTGACCCTCCCCTATTCCCCAGATCCATCACCCACTCCCCACTTCCCCACTCCCCCCCACCCCCCACCCAATCTACCCTCAGAAAAAAGCAGGCTTCTCGAGAACTTCAACTAAATACAGCATAATAAGCTACAATAAAATCAGGCACATACCATCACATCAAGGCTGGACAAGCAAACCAGTAGGAGGAGTCACACAAGTAGGCAAAACAGTCAGGGTTAGCCTCTTCCTCCCAATGTTAAGAGTCCCACAAGAATACTAAGTTACTAAGACATAACATTTTACAGGAGACCTATGTCAGACCCCTACAGGCTCCCCAATCTCTGTAAACTCCCATGAGTCCCAGTCAGTTGATTCTGTGGGTCATCTCTTGTGGTGTCCCTGACTCCTCTGGTCCCTTCAATCCTTCCTCTCCTTCCTCCCCCTCTTCGTCCATAGGACTCCCAAGGCTCTGCCTAATGTTTGGCTGTGGGACTTTGCATATGCTCCCATGAGTTGCTGCATTGTCTCTCTGATCTCTTTAGTGCTAGGGTCCCAGAACACTTTGTAGGCAGGACAAACTGTAGGTTGAAGGTTTTGTGGCTGTGTTGGTGTCCCAATCCCTACACTTGAAGCCTTGCCTGGTTACAGAAGATGACCAGTTCAGGCTCCATGTTCCCTGGTACTAGGAGTCTTTGCTAGAGTTACTCTCATAGATTCCATGGAGTCTCCATTGCACTAGGTTTCAACCTTGCCCCCCAAATAACCCCCAATTCCAATCATTTCTCCCAGTATTTTCTCCCACCCTGTCCACCTGATCTCTCTTGTTCCCAATCCCATCTGCCTCTAGTCCACCTGCAAAACCTATTCTATTCTATTCTGTCCTGTCCTGTCCTGTCCTGTCCTGTCCTGTCCTGTCCTATCCTGTCCCAGCCCAGCCCAGACCAGACCAGCCTAGTCTAGCCTAGACTATTTCTCCTTCCCAGGGAGATCCTTCCATTCCCCACTTTAGCTCTCTTTGTTACTTATCTTCTCTGGGTCTGTGGAGCATAGCATGATTGTCTCTAACTTTACAGATGTTTACTTATAAGTGAGTGAACTCCCTCTGACTGGTGATCTGAATTCTTGCTTAGGCTGCGAGGCTAAGCACTGCAAGGGAATATAAATAAAAGTTAAAAATATCTCTCTGGGTTCCCTGAGGGACAAGCCTGACTGCATAGGGGTTGATGTCAAAAGTATCCCCTCTCCAGGAAAAAGACATCGGGATGGGTATGGCCCTCATGCCTCACTGGACAACGACAGGAGGACCGGAGCCATTACAAGGTCCCTTTCAATTATAGGAGGTCAGGCCTCTATCCCTGCCTTCGAAAGATTAGAATCGACATGGCCCTTCTATGCTTAGAGAAGGGAGGAGATGTCAGGGGCAGCCCTGCATATACACTGAAGGCCTAAAATCAGCCATAGGCCCAAAATCAGCAATAGGCCTGACATACATGCATGCTAACACAAAGTCTTGGGTCTCTGTGAAAAAAAACACTGAAACAAATGGCTATAAGCTATTGTAAACAGGCATCTTTTGTGGAAATTTACCAGCCTGAGTAGTCGTAGACCTTGTAAATAGGCAGCCTCGGTGGACAGTACCAACTTAGATAAGGACAAGTGAATCACAGGCAGAGTCATAGTGACCTGTCCCCTGAACCTTCAGCCAGCCGATACCCTGTTCTGAAAGATATCTGTACTCCCCCTGAAGACCTATGCTCCAGTGTCATCCCCTTGTCCAAGTACTGCCTTTTTGTGTTTATAACCCCTGTGTGAATAAGTAAAAATTACTATTGGATTTTAAATAAATAAATAAATAAATAATTTTTTTTAAAAAAGTGAGTGTATATCACATTTGTCTTTCTGTACCTCACTCAAGATGATTTTTTTTCTAGTTCTGTCCATTTGCCTGCAAATGATGTCATTGTTTTTAATAGCTAAGTAATATTCCATTGTGTAAATATACCACATTTCTCTTTATCCATTCTTTGGTTGAGGAACATCTAGGTTGTTTATAGTTTCTGGCTATTATGAATAATATTACTATGGACATAGTTGAGAACATGCCCTTGTGGCAGGATAGAGCATCATTTGGGCCTAGGAGTGGTATACCTGGGTCTTGAGGTAGAAAATTGGTAGATTCCCAAGTTTTTGAGAAACCACCATATTGACTTCCAAAATGGCTGTACAAGTTTGCATTGCTACCATCAATAGAGTAATATTTTCCTTGTCCCACATGTTTGCCAGCATGAGTTGTCACTTGTGTTTTGATCTTAATCATTCTGATAGATATAAGATGGAATCTCAAGTTGTTTTTATTTGTATTTCCCTGATGGCTAATGATGTTGAACATTTCTTTGCTTCTCATTTATTTGATATTCTTCTGTTGAGAATTCACTGTTTAGATTTGTGCCCCATATTTAATTAGATTATTTGGTTTGTTGATGTCTAGTTTCTTGAGCTCTTATATATTTTGAATATTTAGCCCTCTGTCAGATATGCAGTTGGTAAAAATCTTTTCCTGTTCCATGGGTTGCTGTTTTGTCAGACTAACAGTGTCCTTTGCCTTACAGAAGCTTTTCAGTTTCGTGAGGTCCCATTTATTAATTGTTGATCTTAGTGCCTTGCAATTAGTGTTCTGTTCAGGATGTTGTCTTCCTGTACCAATGTGTTCAAGGCTATTACCAACCTTCTATTCTATGAGGTTCAGTGTATCATGATTTATGTTGACGTCTTTGACCCACTTGGACTTGAGTTTTATAGGTAATAGACATGGATTTATTTCCATTCTACATACCAACACCCAGTTAGACAACACCATTTGATGAAGATGCTTTCTTTTCCTCATTGTATATTTCTGGCTTCTTTATCAAAAATCCAGTGTCCATATATGTGTGGATTTATGTCTGGGTCTTTGATTAGATTCCATTCCATTCCATTGATCAATGTGTCTATTTTTATGCCATGTGAATTTTATTACTATGGCTATGAAATCAGTGATGATGATAACTTCCAGAGGTTTCACCCTATTGTATAGGAGTGTTTTAGCTATCCAAGGTTTTTGTTTTTCCATATGAAATTGGATATTGTTCTTTCAAGTTTTTTTTTTTTATAGAAATTTTTTTGGAAATTTAATGGGGATTGCATTGAATCTGTAGATTGCTTTTAGTAGGCTAGCTATTTTTTATTTTGTTAATCCTACTGATCCATGAGAATGGGAGATCCATCTTCTGATATCTTCAGTTTCCTTAAGACTTGAAGTTTTTATCATACAGGTCTTTCACTTGCTTGGTTAATTTTTCTAACTATATTTCTACCTATAACTAATATTCTCTACTCATCTTGTTTGGGCTATCTGTATAGTTTTCTCTTGTGGGGGGGATTCAAGACAGAATTTCACTGTGTATCCCTGACTGTCCTAGAACTCTCTCTAAAAACAAAGCTGGCTTCAAATCTCCCAGATGTTGAACTATGTGAGCCCATGTTCATACCCAAACTTTCTCGGCTTTCTGCCACTTAATCATGTAGTTAGTCTTTGCAGGAAATGTCTTCAAGTTTTATTGCTAACCAGTTTTAGATCTGTGCTCTGTTTTCATTCTCAAACTGTTCCTCTTATGACAGTCTGCTCTTGTTTGCTGAATCTTCTCTTATCTCATCAGCACCAACTGTCTGTTCTAGTTACAGATTATCTCACCAGCACCAACTATCTGTTCTAGTTACAGATTATCTCACCAGCACCAACTATCTGTTCTAGTTACAGATTATCTCACCAGCACCAACTGTCTGTTCTAGTTACAGATTATCTCACCAGCACCAACTATCTGTTCTAGTTACAGATTATCTCACCAGCACCAACTATCTGTTCTAGTTACAGATTATCTCACCAGCACCAACTATCTGTTCTAGTTACAGATTATCTCACCAGCATCAACTATCTGTTCTAGTTACAGATTATCTCACCAGCACCAACTATCTGTTCTAGTTACAGATTATCTCATCAGTACCAACTGTCTGTTCTAGTTACAGGTTATCTCATCAGCACCGACCGTCTGTTCTAGTTATAGACTCTTTGTGCTCTGCTCTCCTCTTGCATTGTGGTTTCTTCCCCTCTTCTGCTCTCTAGTTTCTTAGTCTCTGGTTGGAAGGTTTCAGCAAATGTCTGGGAGGCCATTGTTTATGGTAGTCACTAAGAGCCAAGAGCAGGATTTCACACAGCATGATTGGCACATTGGGTGGCCAAAAAACTATATTATCAAATCATTTTTGTCTTTGGGGTGGTGTAGTTTCTCTCGTCTCCTGCTATCTTCAGTGTTGTTGCTTGGGTGAGAAGCACTGTCAGTCGCTGTATACATTTTTAAGTAAACTCTTTGTTTCCCATTGAAAATTGTACCTTTACCTTTCTAGAGCATCATCGAAAGCCCCTCCACTTTTATTTCTCCTGCAAACTTATAACACTAAGGATTTAGATGAGGACATGCCTAAGAGTAGACATAGTACATGAAAAATTTAGAATCCTAACTGGCTCCAAAAATTTAGAATCCATACAGTTTCAGTGTCTTCCAGACTTTAGAATGACATCGATCCCTGAGTCTGTTGATGGCTTCAGGGAAGCTAATGAACTTGGATTTCATTCTTATGACACCCATGGCCCTCCTAGTTAGCTATGCACTCTCTGATCAGCTATATCATATGTGTTATTCTTTTTGCTATTCATCTTTAATGTTTTACTGCAAGTTTGTACCCTATTTAATCAATAATAAGGTTGGTATTTCTCCTTTGAGGTCCTGTTATTTTGGAGGTGGGTGTGTGGGAGACCTGAGTAACAATATATTTATTCAAAATTTTGCTGGAAACAAGATGGTCTGTCATTATAATCAAAAAGCAGTTGGTGATAAGATTTTCTTTTGTACTTGTAATTCACCAAATAAACCATGAGCATGCTCTTACATTATTCCTCCAAATAAAAAAACCAAACCCAAACTTAGGTCTCAGACTGATCAAAGGGACTGTTGCAATAGGAAAGAAACAGATTACTGCAAAAGAACAAACCTGGAGTCGTACATATCTAAAATATCAGCAGATGGGAAAGTAACAAGGCTAGAAAAAAGCTGAGTGTCAGAAAGTAAAATAAACAGGTAAGAGTAACTTGACTAGACAGTGGATCAAAGAATCTGGTCTCCTGATGGATTATTGCTAATCTGAGCTGAAGATATAAAAATCCAGAGGCCTGGAAGAATAAGGTGTAACTAAAGTTTAGGTCACACTAGTAAGAATTTTGGCGAGATTGCCCACTGGGTGTGAGTTCAGGTATTTGTAAAGCAAACATGGGAATCTGGAGCACCTGACTTGGTGATAAGTACCCACAAGAGGAATCTGTGTGTCCTATTGAGTCTCATGTGATAAACAGAGCAAAAAGGATTGATAAACCATCGGTGTTTTTCAGAAGCATAGACTAAGAAAGCATTCTTCCCTCCAGTCGATCCCTAACCTAACAGAGTTCTGTCTGGAAGGATGCTTCTCACTCCTTCTTCCTTTATCCTTTGCCAAGTCAGTTCCTAGTCATCTTCAGCATTATACATGGGCAACAGTTCTCCTGGGTAACGGCTCCCCAAATAAGATAGAACACTGTGTGGCTTCCCTCTGTAGATTAATCACACTGTGTGTGGTATTGGCTCCTTAAAGGCAGCGCTCCATCTGACTAGTCTTGTAACCTCCACACTTAGCCCAGTGACTGACAGCCCCAGGCTCTCAGTAAACAGTGAATGAATGTGTGGTGGTTGCCATAGCTGGAACTTTTGCAAGTCAGCCTGTTCTCACAGTCTAGTGGGAAAGTGGGAAGCAGAGCGATTGCCAGGTCCTAGGGACTGTTCACCGAGTAATGGCCCAGATCCTTTATCATCCTGCCTTCTCGGACTGTCCATATCCATGAAGTCAGTGGAGGAACAGCAGCACTGGTTTTCATTTCAACTCATTGTTTTAGGGGTGGAAGCATGCTTTTCAATAAAGGGACTGCAATTAATTTTTAAAAAACTGAATCATTATCTTGCTTATATATTATTAATCGACACTGACCTATCAGCCAACAATAACTGATTACTGAGAGGGAATCACTTATGCTAAATCATTCCTGGCGACTTCTTTGTGACTTTCAGAGGAGAGAATTCGTGAAAGTGAGAGATTAGTGTTTTAAGGAATGCAAACGTTTATATTCCCCAGAGCTCACCAAACCTAACATAATTAGAGAGTTTAAGGGTTCCTTGGAAATTGTGTATTCCAACAACCTCATTATTAATAATTAAGAAAATCAAGGCTCAGAGATGTGAAGAATCAAAGTTTAAATAGAGTCAGTCTGGGAGTAACCATCTTTTGTTCCCCTGAAGGGATATTCATTAAACTAGAAGTAAGTTTTGTTTGATTTCTTTAGTTACATAGAAGAATTCATGAGGATGCAATCTCAAAGACGAAATGCATAACAAAATCCAAAGTGGTTTTCATTATTGAAGCCCAGAGTGGACATGGAATTTTAAATGTAATTATATTATCATACTATTGTTTAGAACACCAAGTGAAAGACTTTTGAATATGGTGATTAAATGTCATAAACATGTCCACACTATTAAAAATCATAAATTATAAATTATCAAAAGGAGAGAGAGGGAAATTTCTGTTACTTGATGAGACACAGCCCAGGGGCTCTTCTTTTTATCTTCTTTTTTTTTTTTTTTTTTTGTTTGTTTGTTGTTTGTTTTTGTACATTTGCTTGCTTGCTTAATTTTTTATTAATCATTTTATTCATTTACATTTCATATGTGATCCTCCTCCCCAGTTTCTACTCCACAACCCCCCCATCCCATTCCCCCTCCTCCCTACCCTTTGCTTCTATGAGGGTGCTCCTCCACCCACTCACCCACTCCTGCCTCACTACTCTAGCATCCCCCTACTGGGGCATCAAACCTCCACAGGACCACGGGCCTCCTCTCCCATTGATGCCAGATAAGGCAATCCTCTGCTACATATGTAGCTGGAGCCATGGGTCTCTTCATGTATACTCTTTGGTTGGTGGTTTAGTTCCTGGGAGCTCTAGGTTGTCTGGTTAGTTGATATTGTTCTTCCTATGGGGTTGCAATGCCCTTCAGCTCCTTCAGTCCTTCCCCTAGCTCTTCCATTGGGATCCTGAGGCTCAGTCATATGGTTGGCTGTGAGTATCTGCATCTGTATTAGTCAGGTGCTGGCAGAACGTCTCAGGGAATCTCTGATTATATCTATTCATTCCTTTTGCAGGACCAGATTGAGAAATACCAGTGTGTTCTCTGGTACAAAATTTTGTTTTGACTTTGTGTTGTTGCTTTGTTATTATTTGGTTTTGGTTTTGAGACAGGTCTCACTATGTACTGTTTACTAGGCTGGTAGGATGGCCTGGATTTCATGAGTGCTGGGATTAACATTGTGTGCCACCTCTTCCAGTTATGGATATTGGGTTCCACGAAGTCATCAAAGAATAGCAGATTTTTAGTTCCCTCTTCTAATAAATTTTCTATGTGGTGGCTAAGTTCTTGGAACCTTTAGTGAGAAATCCAGGGACATTTCCTTAGTACTTGTAAATATTTGAATATTTACTTGCAGGGCAGAAGTTAAGCTGGAACTGTATCATTTCCATGAAAAAGTTGAGTTCTGTGGTACTACAGAAAGATGCAGGGCACAGAATCTGATGTTATAGATTCTTAATTCTTTCTAGGTAGAGTCATGCAGGTCTATACTTTCATTCCATAAGCACAAATGCCATAGCTTCCAAGTCACTTCCAAGGCACCCGGCCCATTGCTGCTCGTCTGATAACCACTAGCTATCACCTGGCCTAAGTGGGTCTGTGGTTATCTTTAGAAAGGAAAAAGCCACCCCGACCACCTCAGCTGGAACGTGGTATCTTCTGGTGAACATTTATAAAAGACTGCAGTGCTTATATTGAGAAATAAGACTAACAAGAACATACTTGGATGCCTAAACATGGACAAAAGTAAATAATTACATATTATAAAAAATGACAAACATACTCCTGGCTAATTGATAAGAACACCACTTCTCTGCCTATTCAAGCTCTCTCTCTCCACTTTATTCCTTGCATCTGCTAGACAAAATTATGACAGTAGATACCAAGATTGCACCCATTGCTCAGAAATATTCAATGAAAAAAAGTCCCAATCAGCAATAGGCCTGACATACATACATGCTAACACAAAGTCTTGGGTCTCTGTGGAAAAACACTGAAACAGAAGGCTATAAGGTATTGTAAACAGGCAGCTTCTGTGGAAATTTACCAGACCTAGTAGTCATAGGTCTTATAACTAGGCAGCCTCGGTGGACAGTACCAACTTAGATAAGGACAAGTGAATCATAGGCAGAGTCATAGTGACCTGTCCCCTGAACCTACACCCAGCTGATACCCTGTTCTGAAAGGTGTCTGTACTCCCACTGAACACCTATGCTCTAGTACCATTCTCTTCCCCACATCCTGCCTTTTTGTGTTTATAACCTCTGTGTAAATAAGTAAATTATGATGTGATTTAAATAACTAAATAAATTTAAAAAACAGAAAAAAGTCCCACTTTCCTATTTTTAATTTTTTTATATTTATATTTATTTATTTACTTTTATTATTTTTTATTGGATATTATATTTACATTTCAGATGTTATCCCCTTACCCCATTTCCCCGCCACCCAAGAACCCCTATCCATCCCCCTCCTCCTGCTTCTATGAGGATGTGCCCCCACCCACCCACTCCCACCTCCCCACCCTTGAATTCCCCCACACTCAGTGTCCAGTCTACATAGGACCAAGAATGTCCTCTCCCACCTATGCCATCAAGGCCATCCTCCCCTACATATACAGCTGGAGTCATGGGTCCCTCCCTATGTGCTCCCAGACTGGTGGTTTAGACCCTGGGGAGCTCTGGTTGATTGGTATTGTTGCTCTCCTCATAGGGCCACAAACCCTTCCATCTCCTTCAGTATTCGCTCTAATTCCTCCATTGGGAACCCTTGATCAGATCAATGGTTAGCTGTGAGCATCCACCTCTGAATATGTCAGACTCTGGCAGACCTCTAAGGAGACAGGTATATCAGACTCCTGTCACCATGCACTTCCTGACATCCACATCAGTGTCTACCTTTGGTGACTGCACATGGAATGGATACCCAGGTGGAATCGTCTCCAGACGGCCCGTCCTGCAGTTTCTGCCCCACACTTGGTCTCCATATTTGCTCCCTTGAGTATTTTGTTACTCCTTCTAAGAAGGACTGAAGCACCCACACTTGGTCTTCCTTCTTCATGAGCTTCCTGTGATCTGTGAGTTGAATCTTGGCTATTTTAAACTTTTGGGCTAATATCCACTTATCATTGAGTGAATACCATGTGTGTTCTTTTGTGATTAGGTTACCTCACTTAGGATGGTATTTTCTAGTTCCATCCATTTACCTAAGAATTTCTCAAATTCATTGTTTTTAATAGCTGAGTAATACTCCATTGTGTAAATGTACCACAATTTTTGTATCCATTCCTCTGTTGAGGGACATCTGGGTTCTTTCCAGCTTCTGGCTATAATAAATAAGGCAGCTATGAACATAGTGGAGCATATGTCCTTGTTATATGTTGGAGCATCTTCTGGGTATATGCCCACGAGGGGTATAGCTGGGTCCTCAGGTAATGATATGTCTAATTTTCTCAGGAACCATCAGACTGATTTCCAGAGTGGTTGTACCAGCTTGCAATCCCACCAACAATGGAGGAGTGTTCCTCTTTCTCCACATCCTCACCAGCATCTACTATCACCTGAGTTTTTGATCTTAGCCATTCTGACTGGTGTGAGGTGAAATCCCAGGGTTGTTTTGATTTGCATTTCCCTGATGACTAAGGATGTTGAACATTTCTTAAGGTGCTTCTCAGCCATTCCAGTTTCCTCAGTTGAGAATTCTTTATTTAGCTCTGTACCCCATTTTTAATAGGTTTATTTGATTGTCTGCAGTCTAATTTCTTGAGTTTTTTGTACATATTGGATATTAGCCCTCTATCAGATGCAGGATTGGTAAAGATCTTTTCCCAATCTGTTGGTTGCCATTTTGTCCTATTAATGGTGTCCTTTTCCTTACAGAAGTTTTGCAATTTTATGTCCCATTTGTCAATTCTTTATCTTAGAACATAAGCCATTGGTGTTCTGTTCAGGAACTTTTCCCATGTGCCCAAGTTTCGAGGGTCTTTCCCATCTACTCTTCTATTAGTTTCAGTGTATCTGGTTTTATGTGAAGGTCCTTTTTCCTCTTGGACTTGAGCTATGTACAAGGGGGTAAGAATGTATCAATTTGCATTCTTCTACATGCTGACCTCCAGTTGAACCAGCACCATTTGTTGAAAATACTGTCCTTTTTCCACTGGACCGTTTTAGCTCCTTTGTCAAAGATCAAATGACCATAGGTGTGTGGGTTCATTTCTGGGTCTTCAATTTTATTCCATTGATCTTCCTGTCTGTCTCTGTACTAATACCATGCAGTTTTTATCACTATTGCTCTGTAGTACAGTTTGAGGAAAGGGATGGTGATTCCTCCAGAAGTTCTTTTATTGTTGAGAATAGTTCCCCCATCCTGGGTTTTTTGTTACTCCAAATGAATTTGCAAATTGCTCTTTCTGTCTCTATGAAGAATTGATTTGGAATTTTGATAGGTATTGCATTGAATCTATAGATTCTTTTGGCAAGATGGCCATTTTTACTAAATTAATCCTGCCTATCAACAATCATGGGAGATATTTCCATCTTCTGAGATCTTCTTCCATTTCTTTCTTCAGAGACTTGAAGTTCTTGTCATACAGATCTTTCATTTGCTTGGTTAGATTCACTCCAAGATATTTTATATTATTTGTGACTATCATGAAGGGTGTCATTTCTCTAATTTCTTTCTCAGCCTGTTTATGCTTCTAGTAGATGAAGGCTACTGATTTGTTTGAGTTGATTTTATATCCAGCCACTTTGCTGAAGTTGTTTATCAGGTTTAGGAGTTCTCTGGTGGAAGTTTTAGGGTCACTTAAGTATACTATCATATCATCTGCAAATAGTGAAATTTTGACTTCTTCCTTTCCTATTTGTATCCCTTTGATTTCCTTTTGTTGTCTAATTGCTCTGGCTAGGACTTCTAGTACTATCTTGAATAGGTAGGGTGAGAGTAAGTAGCCTTGTCTACACCCTAATCTTAGTGGGATTGCTTCAAGTTTCTCTCCATTTAGTTTGATGTTGGCTACTGGCTTGCTGTATATTGCTTTTACTATGTTTAGGTATGGGCCATGAATTCCCAATCTTTCCAAGACTTTTAACATGAAGGGATGTTGAATTTTGTCAAATGCTTTCTCAGCATCTAATGAGATGATCATGTGATTTTTTTCTTTGAGTTTGTTTATATAGTGGATTGATTACATTGATGAATTTCCATATATTGAACCATCCCTGCATTCCTGGAATAAAGCCTACTTGATCATCATGGATGATTGTTTTGATGTGTTCTTGGATTCAGTTTGCGAGACTTTTATTGAGTATTTTTGCATTTATATTCATAAGTAAGATTGGTCTGAAGTTCTCTTTCTTTGTTGGGTCTTTGTGAGGTTTAGGTATGAGTGTGATTGTAGCTTCATAGAACGAATTGGGTAGTGTTCCTTCTGTTTCTATTCTGTGGAATAGTTTGAAGAGAATTGGTATTAGGTCTTCCTTGAAGGTCTGATAGAATTCTGCACTAATATCATCTGGTCCTGGGCTTTTTTTGGTGGGAAGACTTTTAATAACTGCTGCTATTTCTTTAGGGGTTATGGGACTGTTTAGATGGTTTATTTGCTCCTGATTTAAATTTGGTACCTGGTATCTGTCTCAAAAATTGTCCATTTCATCCAGATTTTCCTGTTTGGTTGAGTATAGGCCTTTGTGGTAGGATCTGATGATTTTTTTAATTTCCTCAGTTTCTGTTGTTATGTCTCCCTTTTCAGATCTGATTTTATTAATTTGGATACTGTCTCTGTGCCCTCTGGTTAGTCTAGCTAAGGGTTTATCTATCTTGTTGATTTTCTCAAAGAACCAGCTCCTGGTTTTGTTGATATTTTGTATAGTTCTTTCTGTTTCTACTTGGTTTATTTCAGCCTGAGTTTGATTATTTCCTGCTGTCTCTTGGGTGTATTTGCTTCTTTTTGTTCTAAAGGTTTCAGGTGTGCTGTCAAGTTGTTAGTGTATGCTCTCTCCACTTTCTTTTTGTAGGCACTTAGAGCTATGAGTTTTCCTCTTAGCTCTGCTTTCATGGAGTCTCACAAGTTTTGGTATGATGTGTCCTCATTTTCATTACATTCTAAAAAGTCTTTAATTTCTTTCTTTATTTCTTCCTTGACCAAGTCATCACTGAGTAGAGCGTTGTTCAGTTTCCACATTCCTGTGGGCTTTCCATTGTTTTTGTCATTATTAAAGACCAGCCTTAGTCCATGGTGATCTGATAGGATGCAAGGGATTATATCAATATTTTTTTATCTGTTGAGGCCTGTTTTGTGACCAATTATATGGTCTATTTTGGAGAAGGTACCATGAGGTGCTGAGAAAAAGGTATATTCTTTTGCTTTAGGATGCAATGTTCTATAGATATCTATTAAATCCATTTGGTTCATAACTTCTGTTCATTTCAATGTGTCTCTGTTTAGTTTGTGTTTCCATGATCTGTCCATTGCTGAGAGTGGGGTGTTGAAATCCCCCACTATTTTTGTTTGAGGTGCAATGTGTGCTTTGAGTTTTAGTAAAGTTTCTTTTACGTATGTGGGTGCCCTTGCATTTGGAGCATAGATGTTCAGAATTGATTGTTCATCTTGGTAGATTTTTTCTTTGATGAGTATGAAGTCTCCTTCCTTATCTTTTTTGATTACTTTTGGTTGAAAGTGATTTTATTTGATATTAGAATGACTACTCCAGCTTATTTCTTGGGACCATTTGCTTGGAAGATTGTTTTCCATCCTGTTACTCTGAGGTAGTGTCGGTCTTTGTCACGGAGGTGTGTTTCCTGTATGCAGCAAAATTCTGGGTCCTGTTTATGTATCCAGTCTGATAGTCTATGTTTTTTTATTGGAGAATTGAGTCCATTGATGTTAAGAGATATTAAGGAAAAATGATTGTTGCTTCCTGTTATTTTTGTTATTAAAGGTGGAATTATGTTTGTGTAACTATCTTCTTTTGGGATTGTTGGAAGATTACTTCCTTGCTTTTTCTAGGTTGTAGTTTCCCTCCTTGTGTTGGAGTTTTCCATCGATTATCCTTTGAAGTGCTGGGTTTGTCGGAAGATATTGTTCAAATTTGGTTTTGTCATGGAATATCTTGGTTTCTCCATCAATAGTGACTGAGAGTTTTGCTGGGTATAGTAGTCTGGGCTGGCATTTGTGTTCTCTTAGGGTCTGTATGACATCTGTCCAGGATCTTCTGGCTTTTATAGTCTCTGGTGAGAAGTCTGGTGTAATTCTTATAGGTCTGCCTTTATATGTTACTTGACCTTTTCCCTCACTGCTTTTAGTATTTTTTCTTTGTTTTGTGCATTTGATGGTTTGATTATTATGTGACAGGAGGTATTTCTTTTCTGGTCTAGTCTATTTGGAGTTCTGTAGGCTTCTTGTATATTCATGGACATCTCTTTCTTTAGGTTAGGGAACTTTTCCTATATAATTTTCTGAAGATATTTACTGGCCCTTTAAGTTGGGAATCTTCACCCTCATCTATATCTATTATCTTTAGGTTTGGTCTTCTCATTGTGTCCTGGATTTCTTGGATGTTTTGGGTTAGGAGCTTTTTGCATTTTGCATTTTCTTTGACAGTTGTGTCAATGTTTGCATGGTACCTTCTTCACATGAGATTCTCTCTTCTATGTCTTGTATTCTGTTGGTGATGCTTGCATCTATGACTCCTAATCTCTTTCCTAGGTTTTCTATCTCCAGGATAGTCTCCTTTTGAGATTTCTTTATTGTTTCTACTTCCATTTTTAGATCCTTGATGGTTTTGTTCAATTCCTTCACCTGTTTAGTTGTGTTTTCTTGCAATTCTTTAAGGGATTTTTGTGTTTCCTCTTTAAGGGTTTCTACCTGTTTACCTGTGTTCTCCTGTACTTATTTAAGGGAGTTATTTATGTTCTTATTAATGTCCTCTATCATCATCATGAGAAGTGATTTTAATTCTGAATCCTGCTTTTCTGGTGTGATGGGGTGTCCAGGGCTTGCTATGGTGGGAGAACTGGGTTCTGATGATGCCAAGTAACTTTGGTTTCTGTTGCTTAAGTTCTTGTGCTTGCCTTTTGCCATCTGGTTAACTCTAGTGCTACCTGCACTCACTGTCTGGAACTGGAGCCTGTCTTTCCAGTTATCTTGCTTGTTTCTGAACTCCTCAGCATCCAGATGTCTCTATGATCCTGTGATCCTATGATCCTGTGATCCTGTGATCCTGTGATCTGTGATCCTGAGCTCCGCTGCTCTGAATGCAGTGGCTCCTCTAGGATGTCTCAGGATATGGTGTCTTCACGGGAGCAGACCAGCTAGGTATCTGCCCCGCCAAAAGGACCAAGCAAGGGGCAGAAGGGAAGTGGTATTCTGGAGGGGTAGGGTTTGGGTGGCTAATGGACCCTGAGCTCCCCAGGCTCCCAGTTGTAACTCTGGGATGTAGGTTAGTGGGAGAGGGTTCTTACCTGCTGCTCTGAGTGCAGTGGCTCCTCTAGGATGTCTCAGGATGTGGTGTCTTCATGGAAGCAGACCACCTATGTGTCTGCCCCAGCCACAAGGACAAAGTGAGGGCAAGTCCCACTTTCCTTAACCCTATACAAGATCACCCTGTGGTAGGTCAATGCTCTACTATTCCTCGTGTTGAAGTGTCCTGATGTAACAAATCAATAAACTGTTTAACTTCACATATATTCTAGTCATCACTGGCTGAATGCCTTTAGTGCTCCTCTAAAATAACTGAATGTAGAAATCAAAGTCAGGCATGAACTTTAACCCTAGCAATTTAGGAAGTAGAAGCACATAGATCTCTGTGAATTTGAGAACAACCTTGGTATACATACAGTTCAAGCAAGAGATAATGAGACCATTTCTCAAAAACCCAAAACAAAAATTTGTATTAGTTTAGAAAAATATTAAGATTTCTTTTCTTTTCCTAGATGCATGCCTTGTTTCAATGAATAACCCTATTGAATTGTAGAGGTTTATATTCAGTGAAAGGAGTGGAGAATCAGTAGTATGGGAAAACAAGACCTCAGGAAAACTTTTCTTTTCAACTAGTACTGTAGAAATAATGTCTACCTAGGAATGAGCACTTAGATTATTAAATTACACCAAAGTTTACACCCCTAATCTGGATGGATCTGTTCATTACATGGTCTGAGTTCCTCCAGAGTTCATGTATTGGGACATTAATGCCTCAAAATATCATTGTTTTGGAGTGGGAACTCTGTGGGTAGTCAGGCCTTGAAAGGGCACCTTCATGGATGGCTTAGCCCCTCCCTATTTAGTGTAGCACTAATTCCTGTTGGTGAGTTAGCTCTCATGGAGCTGGTTAGTTTCCATAGTAGTGAGCTGTTCTGTGGCTGCCCACACCTTGTATGTGGCCTCATCTGTGCACACACACTTCCTTCTGCTTCTTGACATGAATTATAGCAACACAAAGTCCCTGATTTATATGACACACCTTCTGAATCTCAGCCTTCAAAACTGTGAGCCAAAATAAGATTTCACTTATAAATTACCGAGTCTCAAATATTAAGGAGTAACAATTTTTAAAATTGAGCCATTTCAGGCCCTAACTAATTAAAATTAGTATTTGAGTAACTAACTACTTTTGAATATGTTTTTATTTTCTTTTAACAGCACAACATAAACAAAAGATACTTTAGGAAGATTTTGCTGCCTGAATTTCTGGAGCAGAGAAGATACTATTGGGATTACTAAAGTTGTTTGTGGGCAGTAGAAATTGCTTATCTCTTAAGAGAGAAAAGATAAAAGGGAAGGAAGGTAAAATTAGAGGTATTCCAACAGTTTTTGACATATCTCTCCCTCATAGATTACAGTCCCTGGGCAAGCTTCCCATCCAGAAGCCCAAAGATATTAAAACGTCATAATAAGCACAATGAGGACAAATAACATCATTATACACACATGCACACATACATATACACACTCATCACATGCATATAAACACACACACACAAACACACACATACACAGATACACACCTTATGTATTCCTTTCATTCTCTAACAGAAGTGACATTACAATCATCAGAAAATGGTGCCACCATATTAGGACCTAAGAAATGTCTTACTCTATGAATGTATCCAAACATTAATAACATCAAAAGTAAGGATGTATGAGTTCATTCATGGACCATGTAGATAAAATTTGAGCAGCCCACGTTCTAAATTTCTTGATAAGGTAAAAATGTCTTGAAGATAGCTTATAGTTGAATGAAAAGACAGGGGTGGGTGGGTGGCAGTAGATATTAATTAAAATATACTGCATACATGTGTTAAATTTCCAAAGAATGAATAAATATATGATATGTGTGTGTGTATTAAAGAAAAAAATACATGTAGTAAACCTATCTACAAAACATATTTATTTAATATTTATTAAGTACCAGGCCCTGGTCTATATACTGGGAAGAAAGGAATGTGAGGGTGAAGCACCAATCTCCACTCTTACAGAGATAATGGAAAAATAACATTTTTTTAAGATTTATTTATTTTATGTATATGAGTACTCTATCTGCATGTACACCTGTGTGCCACAAGAGAGCATTAGATCCCATTATAGATGGCTGGAGTCGCCATGTGGGTGCTGGGAGTTGAATTCAAGACCCCTGGAAGAGCAGGCAGTGCTCTTAACTGATGAGCCATCTCTCCAGCACTAAACAACATATCTTTAATGAATTTAATAGGTTGTTGGGAGCCCTCAAAAAAGACATAAACTGTATCATTTCCAACTACATTCTACTACATTCCTTTCTCCACAGATAAGAGTAGCTCTCACCCATCACCAAGGAAGTCTTCTGCAGTACATAGAGATAATTACAAAAGTCTCATTTGCCAAAATGCAGAGAACTGACCATAGACAGCCAGTCTCAATTGATACATTGACAATATAACCCCTATACCTAAAGCTCAGGGAACATCATAGGAACAGGAGGCAGAGAGATTGAAGGAGCCAGAGGGTCATAATACGATGTTTTCAGAGAGATAACGCCTTCTACATATGACATCAAAAAATCTCAACAATATGGTTACCTAAACAACAATATGGTTACCTAAACAGGACCTAAAAATGGCAACCCTAATTGACAAGCCAGTGTGGGACAGGGATTCTCACCAGGCTTTACCCCCATAAGGAGAGCTATAGACAACTAATGGTTGGTAGAAGAGGGAGACTCAGTCCTCTCTGACTAGCCAATCCCTACAAGTAAGCTTTAAACCCATGTAATCAACAGTAAATGATCTCAGCAGTTTGTTTGTAGAATGTGTGTGACAATTATAATTACAGAATAAGTTCATGAATTGGAGGAGTGGGAAAAACTGTGGGAAGAAGAGGAGAGAGGATGAGTAAAAGAAAGATGTACATACAGACGTTCAGTATTTATATGTGAAATTCTCCAAAAATAATGAAAAAGACATTGTGTGTGCCCATTGGTGTGGTCAGGTGTGTTTAAAGATAACAGATGAGACCATTCTGGATTATCCAGATGGCTCAAAGTTCAAGGACAAGTATTCTCAAAATGAGGATTACCCATGTCTGAAGCCCATGTGGAAACAAGCAGAGATTTAGATGACACGCCCAGAGACAAGGAATTCTCAGAGCCACTAGAAGCTGGAACTGGTGGGCAAGGATGCTGCCCAGTTTTCAGAGGGAGCATGATTCTGCCAATACTGATCCAAAGAATAAATTGATTTTAAACCAACCAGTTTTTGTGATTTATTAATCAAGCTCTGGGGAAGCAAGTATAGCAATCATGCAAATGAAATACAATTAAAAATTGTAGACTATGGAAGAAACAGAATTCCAACAAAAGCAGATATCAAAAGTACTTGATCTAAACTTGGCAGTCAAAGAGGCTTCCCAGGAGACAGTAGTCAAGGATTCTAACAGAAGATTTAAGGAGATAAATGGGACAAGACCAAAAAGACAATTCAAAGAGTAAACAGGAAACGGCACACTCTGGTGTATTAAGATTTTGTGAGTCCTTATGCTGAATTAATATGATTATGCAAATTAAATCAAGTACTAACCAAACGCCAAGTTGGTAGTAACTTAGCTCACAAATTTTCTCTGTGAGGACTTCAACAATGGCTTGGTGTGTAAAGTGTTTGTTCTACAAACTTGAGGGTGGGAGTGTGAGTCCCCAGGACCTGTGTAAAAAAGTCAGCAGTCCTGGCAGTGAGGAAGACTGAGGTTGGGGGTTGCTGAAGCCAGGAGGGCCCCTGGGTTCTCTTGCCAGCCAGTCTAGCTGACCACTGAGCTCCAGGTTCAGTGAGAAACCTTGTCTCACCTACCTCAAAAACTAAGCTTGGAAGGGCTGGGACAATGGCTTAATGGTTAAGAGCACTTTCTGCTCTTACAGAGGTCTTGAGCTTGGTTTTCAACACCAATGTCAGACAGCTTATAACCAGCTTTTAGAGATCTGATACCCTATTATGGTCTGACAACCACACACGTGTGTCTAACACTTCTACAGACACACACACTTCCTGTGTAGTGAAAGTACTCTGAATAGTGAACAGTTTCTCAAACCAACAAAAAATTATAATAAACATAGTAAATCAGGACAGTCCTCTTGCACACCTCTGTGAGTTATTTTGGGCAGCTGGAAGGAAGGCAATCTGTCTTAAGTTGAAGGGACATGCAAATGCCTACACACATACAGAGAGAGAGAGAGGGAGGGAGAGGAGGATAGAGAGGAGGAGGGGTAGGGAAGGGGGAGAGGGAGAGGCTGAGGGAAAGAGACTTATCCTGATATGAGAGAAGATAAGAGCCTAGTGATACCTGGACCATAGGATAGACAGACAGATGGGACAGTTCTCATAAAGTCTGGACTACAAAGCAGTGCAGCAAAACGGTCAGGACACCATGGAATAAGAACTAGACTGAATTAGGATATTTTTATTTTAAATCATTTATTGCTTCATAAATGCCTGATGCACAGATCACAATTTTAGACATTCTATAAGTATTGATTCATTTATACCTCAACTATCTATGAAAAGTATCCTGTTCAAAATCTTGTTTTATAAATAGGGAAACTAAGGCATGGACTGCTGGGATAAATTGCCCATTTTGGCTTCATACCCATGTTTCCAAGCACTAGATGTTACCCTGATAATCACTGCATTTTCCAAAATCTCATTTCCATTACAACAAAACTAGCAACCACTTATATTACTAAACATTGTTGTCATAGGTACAGCCCTACCTCAGTGAAGAGACACTATGACCAAGGCAACTCTCATAAAGGAAAACATTTAATAGGGCCTGGCTTACAGTTTCAGAGGTTCAGTCCATATAGTCATCATAATGAGAAGCATGGAACATGCAGGCAGACATGGTGATCCACAGGCAGCAGAAGGAGACTGGAGTCCATATTGGGCAGACCTTGAACATAGGAGACCTCAAAGCCTGTCCTCATAGTGACACACTTCCTCCAACAAGGCCACACCTCCTAATAGTGCCACTGAAGTAGAAACATCTAGTTCCTTTGGAAAATTAGTTATATCACATGATGTTTTGCTGGGGCTCACAGGTGAAAGGATGTTTTGCTATAGCAAACATGTGAAAGGATGTTTGATGAAAGATTGTAAATATGACCCCACAGACAGCGGGAGATGAGCACTGAGCATTTGTTTGGTTTGCTCTGCCTCACTATTCACTAACAACAAGCATGTATTTGTCCACTTTACATAGCCTTGTTGAGCTCAACTTGTAGTAACAACGCCATTGTGAGAAACTCACCAAGAACTTCTCATGAGGTTCCTGTGGCACCTTGCCCCTTCCACAGCCTTGCCTCAGGCCCTTTGGCAAGCCTGGCAGTTTCTTCAGGATTGAATTACAGCTGCCAGTTTGTGTGTGCCATCTACCTGCCTAGAGGTCTAGACTGAAGCTGTTGAGTCATATTTGTTTTGCTCTGGGACTGAACTGCTGTCAAAGAAGATCAAGCTCGCGTCCAAAGAGTTATTGCTGAACAGATCCACTTCCCCCATTTTCTTTTTCTCTTCCACTGCCTCTTCTGGGTGGCGGGCTAAAGGGAAGGTTGAACCCTTATTAAATGTAGATTGCAAAAAATTTGTTCCTACATGCCACTCCCCATGGACCAAGCATTCAAACATCTGAGTCTATGGGGCCGCTCCTATTCAAACCACCACAATTGTTTATCAAGGGATTAGTTAATCAGTTTGATTTTGCCAGCAAAGAATGTGAAAGCCAGAGAGGTTGGGGAATGCAGCCATGTCTCACATGCACTGAAGCACGATGCTTGAATTTGCTCCTATGGAGTCAGACTTCAGAGCTGTCACTCCAGAGACTTCCCACCCAGCTGTTTGCCTCTGTGCTGGGAAGCATCCCTGCTTTGTTCATCAGCTTGATTTTACTTCTTGCTTCCCACCCTGAACCCTTAAACCCATCTCTTTATTCAACTCTCCCAGAATGAGGAAGCAATCTCATGCTGTTCTTCGTCTTAACTGGAAACATCGAGTGGAACTTTGTCCTAACTATACCCCATTCTCACTTTTCAAATAGCCATGATAACACATATCTATGGCTTAACTTTGTACCTGTGTTAAATGTGCATATTAACTCAGTGTGCACTGCAGCACATGCATACAGCATGCACAGACCAAGCCAGAGTAAATAGTGCATCTCTCTCATCAGTTTAGGTCAGGAGCCCTTCTCTTCTTTCAGATCTTCATAAAGTACAGAATAGATTACTGCAAACTGTCCTCACCTCTGTGTCATGAAATGTTAGACTTATTTCTTCTGCGTGATCTGCTTTGTGTGCCCATTATGCAGCCTCACTCTTATGACATCCCCAAATTCTCCCTAATCTCTAATAGTCACTATTTGCATTTAGGATGACATTTTAACTTCCCCATATGCTTGTTTCATTTAACACCATATCTTTTAGTTCCCTACATTTTGCTGCAAGTACAAAGTCCATTCTTCTTTATGGCTTACTAGCACCCCATGTGTGTGTGCTGCACACTTTATCCATCCTCCCTTGGTGCCATCAATGTTAACTCTATTTTATTGCAGCGTTTTGTTTGAGTGAACATGGGCATGGAGGCACATCTGTTAGGCTGATGTCATTCCTTTGGATAAGCACATTCATTGGCCATTTGTGTTTTCTTTTGGGAAGCAATCTATTCAGAATCATTTACTCAGTTTTCACCTATGGTCTTCTTTTACTATAGTGGCTGGTGTTAACCTGGGTTTCTTATATATTTGAAAATATAACTTAGTCAGCTCCAGTGAAAATCACTGTGGATGTTGCCAAAAAGAAAACTACAACAAGATCAATTAAATGACCTAGCTACACCATCCTACATATATGCCCAAAGGCTCCACAGCAACATACCACAGAGACTGCACTCAGAGCAGCTAAGAAGCAGAGTCAGATGGGGTAACCCATCAAAAATGAATGGGTTTAAAAAATATATCACATAAGCATGATAAAAAAAATTTTCATAACAAAATAAAAATGAATTTTTGTAAATAAAAATGTAATCATGACACATAAAGGAAAATCAATGGAACTATAGATCATGAATGTTAAGAGAAATAAACCTGATGCAGAAAGAAAAAACATTACCTCTCTCAAATGAAAAATCTCTAGTGGTGTGTGCGTGTGTGCGTGTGTGTGTGACAGAGAGAAAGAGAGAGAGAGGGAGAGAGAGAGAGGAGAGAGAGACAGAGAGAGAGAGAGAACTTGGAGTGATGGGGGATCATGAAATACAAGAAGGCATCTTACAGGAGAGTTAGTTGGAAATAGAATACCTGTACCATGATAGCAGAGGGGACAATTGTTAGGAAGAGGAAGGGGAGGGACCAGCAAGGAGTAACAGGGGAAATTAGGGGATGATAAAGGGGTATAAATGAGAACCATGTATGATTACATGTATCTATGCATATTCTGCAATAAAACCTTGTGTGCTAACTGTAAAATTTTTTAAAAAGTAGAGACTGCCATTGATTTCCATATGTTCTGAAATCTTATATACCTGATGTGGCCAGATGTCGATTCCTCATTTTATCAATTACTTTTTGTTAGTTCCCATTAGTTCTAATGCTTTCTTATCATCTAGGGATTTATTGTCATTGCTGTTTGCTTATTTGTTTGTGACAGGGTCTAGCCCAGGCTGCTCTCAAATTCATGGTTCTCCAGCCTCAGCCTCTCAAATGGCTGGAGTTACAGGTGTTCTCACCACTGTTAGTGATGCTGGTTTTCTAACGTTAGACTTCTCTTAAGTTTATCTCCATGGTACTTTCCAATGGGAAAGACACTCTTTGTAGGATAAGGGTTCTATTTTAGCATGTATCTCAGAAAATTAGCATCTACAGACTTACTTCCAGAGTGATGATTCACATTATTTTCTGCACCTATGTCTCTCTAGCCCCTTGACAAAGTGGGTTAAAGACATGGCAAGTCTGGTTAAGGACTCTAATGTAAAGGTGAGCAAAGGTACCAACAAGCCTCTTACATGGGGAAGAAATCAACCTCAGGAAGAAGCAGAACAAGGTTAAAAATGAAACTGTACATCAGCATGAAGGATTAAGAAAAATGTCTGACAATCTTACTGGACATGGCTGGGACTTAAATTAGAATGTTGTCAAGTCTTCTCCTTCTGGAGTTTTACACGGTTGGTTCAGACCTGTCCCTCGGGACAGTGTGACACAGACCTAGCTGTATCCTTGCCCGGGGCTAACAGATGGCTCAAATGACCCCTCTGTATCTCTCCCAGCCCCGCAGTTCAGTTTGCCCACACTGTGGACTGGTTTGTTAGCTGACTCAGATTTGTCCTTGCAAGCTAGCAGAAGGACTAGCTGCATAAGAGAAAGAAAGTAGACTCTTTGTCCCCCCAATGAAAGCCTGTCTCCCCTATTTCAGTACTGTAAAACTGGGGAAAGGCTACAAAATGTAATGAACCATGATTTCCTTATGTGGCAAAAAAGAGGATAGTCTATATCTTTCTCTTTCTTGAAGTTATTCAAATATTTATACAATAAATTTAAAAGAATAATTTTAAACTGTCACCTCATTTTTTTTACCTTGTGATGTAAATGTGTTGTTAATTGAGATCAAATTCTATGACTTTGATGAAATTGGGGGCACAAATTCAAGCCAGATGGGATGAGAGTTTAGTCCTGCAGGTATAGCAAGCATTTGACCTACTCTGTGTGTGTTTGCTGCTACTGTATTCAAACAAGATGATATGCTTGTCATCATGACATGGTTCCCCACCTACACTACATATGAATTATAGGTTGGTTCCTGCACTATAGGTGGACCTGTGGCAGCCCAGCAGTATCTCCTGTGTGTCAGAGGGGACAGTTACTGATGTCCATATTCCCAAACAGGCTTCCAGAACCCTGTTAGCACTCTTACAGGAAACACACATCCAGTACAAGTAAGCATTCTCTTTTATTTGCTACAAATTTTGTTTGTACTAAATCCAACTGAATGGTGAATGTATTCAGATTGTTTATCAAGAGTTTCCACAAGTGTTTTATTTAAGTGGTATTTCATTGTGAGACAGTAAACGTGTGTATATTCATATTTAAAGAACTTATTTGTCTACTACAGAGTAGGAACAATCACATAGATATGCTACTTCACTACACTAAATGCTGAAATGGCCAAATGGAAGGCAGAGAAGAAATGGTTTCCTGCAGCTGCCTGGTCTGAAGCAAAAGACAGGATAAGACTGGGGACCTGCCAGATGTGGGGGACAAGGCAAGCAAAGGAAGAATACATGGTGGGCTAGTGCTGTCAGAATAAAAAGGGCAGGTGAGGAATTGACAAATGGGACCTCATAAAACTGCAATGTTTCTGCAAGGCAAAGGACACTGTCAATAGGACAAAACAGCAACCAACAGATTGGGAAAAGATCTTTATCAATCCTACATCCGATAAAGGGCTAATATCCAATGTGTACAAAAAACTCAAGAAATTAGACTCCAGAAAAATCAAATAACCCTATTTAAAAATGAGGTACAGAGCCAAACAAAGAATTCTCAACTGAAGAAACTCAAATGGTCAAAAAGCATCTAAAGAAATGTTCAACATCCTTAGTCATCAGGGAAATGCAAATCAAAACAACCCTGAGATTCCACCCTCACGCCAGTCAGAATGGCTAAGATCAAAAAAACTCAGGTGATAGTAGATGCTGGTGAGGATGTGGAGAAAGAGGAACACTCCTCCATTGTTGGTGGGATTGCAAGCTGGTACAACCACTCTGGAAATCAGTCTGGTGGTTCCTCAGAATATTGGACATAGTATTATCTGAGGACCCAGCTATACCACTTGTGGGCATACACCCAAAAGATGCTCCAACATATAACACAGACACATGCTCCACTATGTTCATAGCTGCCTTATTTATTATAGCCAGAAGCTGGAAAGAACCCAGATGTCCTTCAACAGAGAAATGGATACAGAAAATGTGGTACATTTACACAATGGAGTATTACTCAGCTATTAAAAACAATGAATTTGAGAAATTCTTAGGTAAATGGATAGAACTAGAAAATAACATCCTAAGTGAGGTAACCCAATCACAAAAGAACACACATGGTATTCACTCACTGATAAGTGGATATTAGCCCAAAAGTTTAAAATAGCCAAGATTCAACTCACAGACCACATGAATCTCATGAAGAAGGAAGACCAAAGTGTGGGTGCTTCAGTCCTTCTTAGAAGGAGTAATAATATACTCAAGGGAGCAAATATGGAGACAAAGTGTTTAACAGAGAGTAAAGGAGGGGCCATCCAGAGACTGCTCCACCTGGGTATCCATTCCATGTGCAGTCACCAAAGGTAGACACTGATGTGGATGCCAGGAAGTACATGCTGACAAGAGCCTGATATAGTGCATCCTGAGAGGCTCTGCCAGAGCCTGACATATACAGAGGCAGATGCTCACAGCTAACCATTGAACTGATCACAGGGGTCCCCAAAGGGGGAGTTAGAGAGAAGACTGAAGCAGCTGAAGGTGTTTGCGGCCCCATGGGGAGAGCAACAATACCAACCAACCAGAGCTCCCAGAGTCTAAACCACCAGCCTGGGAGCACATAGGGAGGGACCCATGGCTCCAGCTGTATATGTAGGGGAGGATGGATTTGTTGGGCATAGGTGGGAGAGGAGGCCCTTGGTCCCATGAAGACTAGATGCCCCAGTGTGGGGAATTCGAGGATGGGGAGGTGGGAATGGGTGGGGAGACACCATCATAGAAGCAGGAGGAGAGGGATGGGATGGGAGTTTCTGGGAGCCAAAATAGGGAAAGGGGATAATATCTGAAATGTACATAAATAAAATATCCAATTAAAAAAAAAAAAAAAAAAAACGGGGGTCGAGGGGCAGTTGAGGAGCCCAGACCGCCATGAGTGGTGCTGCCCCTGGAGGATATAAGCAAAAGTGCTCCATATTGTGGGTAGGACTGCAATAGCAGAAGATAGAAATAGTCCAAATAGCAAGGGGAGGCTTCCAAAGGGTCTTCTGGGGTAAAACTACCCAGGCTCTATACTCCGTTGGAGGGATAAAAGGGAAGAGTAAGAGGAGGACGCAGAGTTTTCTAGCGTGGAGAAGACTGGGCAGACAGATGTGAATGAACATGTCCATTCAGGTGGTTTCTAAACAAAGAGTTGCAGCAGAGGAGAGTAAGTCAAGACAGTTACAGGAGTCGAAGAAGACAACGGTTTCAGAGAGTGGGACGATGGTCTACAACTGTAGTAATACTGAACAAGAAAGGAACCAACAGTCTCTGGATTTGGAGATGGAAATTATATTACCAACGTTCACGGGGAGATTCAGTTGTGAGGAATGGAAGACAGAAAAGTGACAGATTTGGAGCAGAATCTACCTCCTAGCAGTTACCATAAGAAGAGAGTGGAGGACAAGAAGTGACCACTAAGTCTTACAGCATCAATGATCACTTGAGATTGTGTCAAGGAAAAACGTAGTGTGGTATATCTATAGCCTGGGGAAAGGACCATTAAGGTGGGAGATATTGGTGATTCCAGAGAGAAGATTTCAACAGTAGAAAACAGGCCTCATCTCCTAACATGGAAGGAATAAATATGGGTCAATTTAAAATAATAGAACCAGCCATCATGTACCATCTAATACCAATATTCTGGAGGGTGAGGCAGGAGAATTACAAACTGTAAGCCAACCTGGGGTACACAGTGGGTGGGGAATGCTGCCAGTTCCAAGGAGACAATAGAGAGGGGAGTTCATAATTTGAAAGAAAACTTAGCTGGTGGTTTCTAAAGTAAGAAACAAAATTATTTACAAGGTATGAAAAAATGGGCTCTAAAGAATGTTCATTCATATATATATATATATATATATATATATATTATATGTATATATATATATATATATGTCTTCTGATGACAGGAACAAGGTACCAGGGATAGCCCTGGCTACACAAACAGAAGAATATCTGCAGCTTATTAAATAACTGGCATGCTTTTTTGTAGAAAAGTTTTGTCTGTGCTTCTAGAACAGAAGCACAGCTGTGAAGGAAATCATTGTTCATGTGGCTCACATTTTCCTCAGTTCTGCAGCTTGGAAGGCCAGCTTTGATACTCTGAATGCCTAGTGGGAAAGAGCTTGGTAATTATATCTATAGGTACACAGTAACAAGTTGCATGCTTCATTAATTATTGTTCAGTAGAAAAGAATATACCACTTAGTTTAACAAGCCTCTACTTCCTGCTATTAACTACAGTTCATGTGGGACTGATATAGAAAAAAAAAATCACACTTTGTGTCACAGAGAATAGAGGGGGAAATAAATATTGTAAGTCAGTTTTTTTCCTCACAAAGAACAATCACTTAAAATTACCCATTTTGTTAGTCCCAAGATAATAACACATAAGAGTCTTTTAAATTCCATAGGCACAGTAGGTAGAGATCATTTTAATTGACTTTTATTATTGTAGCCTGGGGTATTTTCAAAAGATTATCATTTACTCTGTACAACTATACAGGATGTATCGCTGTAGTGATCTGTAAAGTGGAAGGAATGTGACTCATTGTTTTTGTCCCTGGGTGATCAACCCTCTCAGTAAGATGACTCACTCTGCCATTTAAAAAAAAAAAAAAAAAAAAAGACCCTTTATAGATACCTGGGAAAATGGCAATGAAATTTACGTTTTTGAGAGTCCTCTCTTACTCTGGGAGCTGGAGGTAGGTAGTTTCATGTTAAGTAATGAGATCATTTGAGAAGGTTTTAGTAGTTCTTGTCAACATTATATAGCTGTTCCCAGTTAAGAGAAGAATCATAAGCAGAAGCAACAAGATGGCTCAATGAGCATAGGAGCCTGCTGCTGTGCCTCACGACCTAACCTGAAGCCCCGGGACCCACGTGGTAGAAAAAGAGAACACCTCCATCAAATCGACATATGACCTACACAGACACACACACAAAGACACACACACGAAAATACACATACTCAATCACATACATACTCACTCACACACATATACACTCACACATCATTCACACTCACACACACACACACATACACAGCAAGGCATGCAGTCATTCACACACATATATACAAATAAATAAATGTAATCAGAAAAGAATCACAATCATCTATTTAAAAAACTAAGAAAATTCAATACTTTAGAAAAGTTATTTTTGGTAACCAGCTTTCGCAATATGCTAGTTTTCACTCAACTATTTAACAAAAACATGGGGCTGGACCACCCAATCACAACTGTTCTCTAATTTAACATTGGCCTCTTGGTGCCTGTAATGAGACACAGTCTAAGTGACCTGTATCAGTTTGCTGACTTCACTGAAACAAGGAATCCACCCCAAAGACCTTTTAAGTTGGACGTTCAGAAAGAGTTTGTCATAGAGAGGGCTAGATAAGGCAGACTCTCTATGCTTCATTCATAGGACAGTAAAGGAAGACCACAGGGAAGGGACTGAGAGGCAAGCCTACCTGGAGTTTACCTGCAGTGACTGGAATAGTTTATTACTACATCTCTCCCAATCACACCCTGCTCCTTCCCAGCTATCCACATTCTCTCCAAAAACAAGGAGCTTAGAAGCTGGCATACCTCTCATTGGCTCTTACGATCTGCCTTGGTGATATTTCAGTCCTTCAGGCCATGCACCTAATCACCACACACAACTTCTTACCTCTGGGAAGAACAAACCTGCCAATAAAGAAGAGGTTTTGGCCTGACAAATTACTTTGACTCACAATTTTGAGATACCACTGGCAACTACCAAGAAAATAAGGAGTCTTCTACCACTTCATCTCTCCTAACATTTCCAACTGCAAAATAAAGAAACAAAAGTCTAGAGTCCATTTCTGGTTATCTGTGCAATCTGCACTGGGGACTCGGGAAATAGCAAGCCAGTCAGGCCAGTGCCTGGCTCCAAAATAAATTATTTCCTACAGGTACCAAAAAGTATGTATTCAGTCCATTAGATAATTCTTTTAATAAAGTGACTTATATAGAATATTCTAAATGTCACTTAGCGATGCCACCCCATATTCTTCAATAAAATCTATCCCATAAGCAGCAGGTTCTCTTTGGAAGAAATAAAGCTTTTAAGTCACCTGCCACAGTCAGAAGTTCTCACCAAAGGTCTCTCATGTGTTGAAATGTTGCAAGTGAACCATGTGTCTGTGTCTTCACACCATTCTAGACAGCCACGGCCAGTCACGCTGTTGAGACATGCTTCTAATCTCTCTCAGATGTCATATCCGTGATATGATGGTTCTGTCTGGAGCTGCTGGTTCCACACCACAGCCATTTAGTCTGACAGCCCCGGGTTGGCCTTAGCATCCAGTGTCCAAATGCATCCAGTTTGAAACAGAGCTCCTTGGCCTTGGAATTCCTGGTACTACAGGACAATGGGATAGCATTGTCCACCGTTGTCATTTCAGTTTCCTCTTGGGAACCAAAGCTCCTTCCACCAGAATCTTCCTGGATCCAGAATGCAGGGTGATGGACATGTGAGCAGATAGAAGTTTCAGGAAAGATGTGGAGAGGATGTCCAGAGCAGCTAGGGCTTCCATTTCATTTCGCTGGACTTGAAGTCACAAGATTAGAATTTGGGTTCGCACCCCAAATTCAGATTCTGTCTTTGCATTCTCAATGGAAAGACACTTGCAGATCCTAACCCCATTGAGTCTCATTTATGAGATGAAAATAGAATAGTAGTCTGGAACACAAAGGTTATCACTGGAGACCAGACACGTAGCACACTGCTGGCTTCTGGTGAGCACCCAGTCAGTGTCAGTGTATATACACTGGTTATAGATGTTCACTCCATAGTAGCGATTATTGTAGCACTGCTATTATTTGGGGACATCTGACTATAATTTTACACTTTAAATTCATTACACCATTTATTTAACAGTTTTTGTTTCCTGAAAAAGAACATTTTCCCAATGTTTGGTATTTTTAGATGTGTCACACTTGGCAGACTCCTCCTCTCACACCATGGAACACTGGGACTCTGCCACACTGCTTTATTCTGTATGTGAATATTTTTTGGCATTGCCTGATTTTTGCATGTTCTTGACTTTCTTTTTCATCACTTCTACTACTTCAAATTCAGGGTCCTCATCGAAGATCTTCAGAAAGCAGTGGAAAATGAAAACAGCTTACAAACCCAGAGAAGCAGACGATCCCTGTCTGAATACAACTATGAAGTGTATCATTCCTTAGAAGACGTACGTAATCAAATGACCCTTTAACGGTTTGGGTTTTTTGTTTTCTTTTTTTTTTTGTTTTTGTTTCTGTTGTTGTTTCTACTGTTGTGTTTGTTTGTTTGTTTGTTTTCTCAAGTTTATCTTTGTCATTTTGGTATAAGAATTAGAGAGAATTGTGAAAACATTGCCTTGGGCTATGGGAAAAATATACAGAATACTATATAATTTAGTCCCCTGGTTCATACATCGCTTCATCGATCTTTTAAATGCTAAAAAGAGTTATCAAAATAATGGGCCAGAGAGGTGGCCCAGTCAAAAAGAGCACTTGCTGCTCCTGCGGAAGGACAGGATTGTTTGGGTCCCAGCATCTACATGGTGGCTCACAAATGTCTGTAACTCCAGTACTAGGGAGTCTGATGCTGTCTTCTGGCCTCCCCAAAAGAATAGGGAGTAATAACAGTTTATAACATGGAGTGCGTACACGCACACACACACACACACAAATGCAGGCAAAGCACACATACACATAAAATATAATTTTATAAAAGGCAATAGCAAAATTATTTATATCTTACTTACTTTACCCAAGTAAACCACACAAAGGACCTAAGAGATACATGAACAGTAACTGGTGTTAAAATCAGGGATACAAAGACCTTAACCAAACAGCCATGGAAAAAACAGAATGAGCAGGAGCTGGAGGGCAGTGTTTTGGCTGAGGGGCCCAGGAGATCTCCACTCTGGTCTCGAACCCTTGCCAAGTTCAGACCTCCCTCCTGACAGCCAGCTCCCTTCAGTGGCACCCACTGGACCTCTACACACACTGCCATTGAACGCACACGGAAGCTCACAGCAGCCTCACCCTCCCGCATCGCTCCATCTTTACCTGACAGCTAACCTTCCTTCACATTTTAGCTAAGACAAGCCAGACACTGTTCTGCAGGGCTGCATAGAAGCCTCTGCTCACCAAATCCCAGTGCATCCCAGGGCCTCCTGGACACAGATGTGACACTGTTCACAGGTCTCACACTGTCTGTGGTTGACTGATAGTCTCTGTGCTAAGAGAAGCTGGAAGTTCCATGAGGGCCAAGAGTTTACTGTGTTCACTACTATCTCCCCAAAGCAGGCAAAGAAAGTCCTCCAACACGAAAGTTGTTGACAGAATATATGAATACATATATTTTTCCATGTTTCTTCTACACTGAAACAAAGAAATTCCAGGCAGAGTTAATAAGTATATAGTATATTATTAAGAGTATTTTTGTTCTGTTGAGGCTATATCTCCTTTCAAAATTCATTTTGCATATTTTCCTGTCTTAACATACTTTTTAAGAAGCTTGGAATTAGATGCAATAAAAGATTTCAGATAAATTGGCACATGAAAGCATAATTAAGCCCTAGAAAAAAGCCAAATTCCAAAAATAGATGTAGCTAGATATGTACACATACATACATACTTTCTGCTTGCTAGATTATATAAGAATAAAAAAATATGAGTACTCCCTAAGATATATTTATATTTTCTTTCAGCACATACACTCTCATATCATGGAACAGTGGGACATTTCCCTGTGACTTCTTTGTTGCTTGCGGGGCTTTTAAGCCAGAAATGTCACCTATCTTTCTTAGTATATTATTTATCCATCTCAAATACACCAGCTTCTGATGACAGATAAGTGTGTGAATGGACTAATGCAAGTGTGCACTCCTCTAGGGGAGTTATTCAGAGTATGCCTTCCTCAAACTCACATGATCTGCCTTCCTCTGCACCCTGGTAGCTTCTGCTCAGTTCCAAATTACAATATATGAGACTTCAGTGGCTTTCAAGTCCTTTGGAGAATTGATCAGAAGCTGTTGTGTGTTTTGTTGTTGTTGTAGTTGTTGTTGTTGGGTTTTTTTCTTTTGTTTTGTTTTGTTTTGTTTTCCTCTTTAATACCTATAGGGAAATGGAACTAAATTGGGATTTTTCAAAAAGAAGCCAGAGCATATCAGTCAATTTCTCGTCAATCACCCCTCAACAATCCTAGTGATGATAGTAAAAGGTATCTTTTTAAAGAGGTAACAACAAAAAGACCTAGAGTGCTGGCTGTCAGTAAAGAAAATAAGATGCCATTTTAAGTATCCTAAAGAAATATCAAAGCAGACAGCTGTGGGGTTTTCTTTCCTGTTTTTACTCCCTGTATGTTCTTTGAACTCTGGGAGTCAATGTTGTCTTTTGTTGATTTATGTGCTCAAAGAGTTCTTATATCATGGAGGACTCTGACATGATTTGCTTATCTGCCTTCAGATTCAGAGTTGGATGCACCATCTGAACCAAACTCAACCGGGCCTCGTTCAGGTGTTCTCTATTGGAAGATCATATGAAGGAAGACCTCTCTTTATTATACAGGTGAAAAGAATAAAATGTTACCACAACAAAAATATATCCCCTTCCCTTTGACTTGTGGGAAGAAATGAAATTATCTTTCACAGATTCTCATATCTAACATCATCTTGCTAACTTAAGGGGAAATTGCCTTGAATTATTGAGCCATGTTTAACTGTGGCCTTTGACTATTCCAGAAGATACTAATCCTGAGATGCTGAGTTTGTGATGCATACTGCTTATGAG
Organism: Mastomys natalensis; assembly: GCA_021653895.1. NCBI lineage: Eukaryota > Metazoa > Chordata > Mammalia > Rodentia > Muridae > Mastomys > Mastomys natalensis. The sequence continues at coordinate 275,989 of JAJTUV010000650.1, forward strand.
TTGTTTTAAGTTCTACTTAAGATGAACCAATCGAAACTTGATAACCGTGAAGATGTTAGTCTCTGTTTCCCTCTATTAACCACACATTCTGACCTTCCGGTTCTCCTCTTCTTCTCAGTTAAGCTTCTAACAGCATTTGCCTGCTTTGATGCCCCTTTCCTTGACTACCCTTCACACTTTGACTGGCTCTTTCTGCAGAACTCCTTAACAACTCCTCTTGGGGCTCGGTGCTGACCCCTAGGTTATTGTACCTTGCATTGGCTGGCGCTTCCTTCAGGCTCATTCGCTGGCTTCTCTTTCCTTGTCCCCCACAAAGGTTCTGGCTATTCTCACTCTATTCTCAAGTCTGCTTTCACTCTACAAACTCTGTCCAAATGGTCTTGTCTGCCCCATAAAAATCATCCCAGATCTTTCTATCTAGTTTATAGAGATTTAGATTCATGCAGGACACATTCAACTAGATATTCACAAGAGCTCCTGAGATGTCATGGCACAATTATTCTTCCAGTTTAGAAACATATCTCCCTTTATTTCTCTTCTGTGTTATAATTCCTCATTTTCAATTCATCATCAAAACCTGACAGTTCATTGAGAGTCATGTCACCCTCTTCTGTTTTCACTGATGTTGCCTGAATTTGCCTCTGAATCTGTTTTCCCCGGATAATTTCAACAGTGACCTCAATGCTGAACTTCTGCTTGAGTACCAATCCTTGACCCAGTCATCCTTGTAACCCATCCTCCACACTGCCATCAGTGTGAACTCATCCTCCACTGTACTGTCAGTGTGAACTCATCCCCTACTGTACTGTCAGTGTGAACTCATCTCCCACATTGTTGTCAGTGTGAACTCATCCTCCACACTGCCACCAGTGTGAACTCATCCTCCACAGTGCTGTCAGTGTGAACTCATCTCCCACACTGTTGTCAGTATGAACTCATCCTCCACAGTGCTGTCAGTGTGAACTCATCCTCCACACTGTTGTCAGTATGAACTCACCCTCCACAGTGCTGTCAGTGTGAACTCATCCCCCACTGTACTGTCAGTGTGAACTCATCTCCCACACTGTTGTCAGTATGAACTCACCCTCCACAGTGCTGTCAGTGTGAACTCATCCTCCACACTGTTGTCAGTATGAACTAATCCTCCACAGTGCTGTCAGTGTGAACTCATCCCCTGCACTTCTGTAAGTGTGAACTCATCCCCCACTGTACTGTCAGTGTGAACTCATCCCCTGCACTTCTGTCAGTATGAACTCATCCTCCACAGTGCTGTCAGTGTGAACTCATCCTCCACTGTGCTGTCAGTGTGAACTCATCCTCCACAGTGCTGTCAGTGTGAACTCATCTCCCACACTGTTGTCAGTATGAGCTCATCCTCCACAGTGCTGTCAGTGTGAACTCATCCTCCACACTGTTGTCAGTATGAACTCACCCTCCACAGTGCTGTCAGTGTGAACTCATCCCCCACTGTACTGTCAGTGTGAACTCATCTCCCACACTGTTGTCAGTATGAACTCACCCTCCACAGTGCTGTCAGTGTGAACTCATCCTCCACACTGTTGTCAGTATGAACTCACCCTCCACAGTGCTGTCAGTGTGAACTCATCCTCCACACTGTTGTCAGTATGAACTCACCCTCCACAGTGCTGTCAGTGTGAACTCATCCTCCACACTGTTGTCAGTATGAACTCATCCTCCACAGCGCTGTCAGTGTGAACTCATCCCCTGCACTTCTGTCAGTGTGAACTCATCCCCCACTGTACTGTCAGTGTGAACTCATCCCCTGCACTTCTGTCAGTATGAGCTCATCCTCCACAGTGCTGTCAGTGTGAACTCACCCTCCACTGTGCTGTCAGTGTGAACTCATCCTCCACACTGTTGTCAGTGTGAACTCATCTCCCACACTGTTGTCAGTGGTGAACTCATCCTCTAGCCTATCCCCATACTTCTGTCAGTGTGAACTCATCTTCTAACTCATCCTCCACACTGCTGTCAGTGTGAACTTGTAAAGCAAACATATACATATGTGGAGAGGAGGGAAGGATGGAAGAAGAGAGGGAAGGAGATCATAAATTATGAGGTGTAGCTTTATCCTTTTTACAAAGGAATGTCCTCAGACTCTTTACAGCTTTACTTGCTTTCCTGTAACTTGCTTTCCAAGCAAACTTCCAGTCTTGCTTAAATACTCAAGCATTCTTTTACTCCCCAAGAGAATTTGAGAAAACATGCCATGTCCCCATAGTAACTTATGGACATTCAGGTCATGAAGCTGGTTGGATTGTTCTCACATCGGCCCTTCTCACTAGCATGGACATCTCCTGTCTGTTCATCTCTAAATCTCCAGAGCTGACCCTAATGTCTGACACCCAGAGGTACTTCCTGACACTTTAGTCAAGTGAATTAATGAGGGAATGGAAGCAGGAGCCCTTACAAATACATTGCCAAGTGCTGCCTACTAATGCCTGGGCTGGAAATCTGATTTAAAGTAATATTGACATAGCCAGGGGTATTTGTAATTGGCCCCTTGATTCCACAGATAAAGTTTTGTGTTTCTGTTTTGTGATGTTTGACTGTAATTTGCCTTAAAAGTATATGCTTCAAGAAATAGCCCTTAAACCATTCAGGTTCCTTAGGGTGTACACAGTAAAGAGGGAAGGAGAAGAAAGGAGGGATTATGATACTAAAGCAGAGCCACTGTAATACTTTACGATTACGCTTTCTCCTTCTGTGTTTTTAGTTCTTTGATTGTATTGAGGCAATAAATTTATTGTTTCTGAATAAGCAAGTCTGGACTTCCAAAGAAGATAGGAAATCTCTTTATCTTTTTAATGTGTTACCTACTAAACAAAACCATAGTGAAGAATTGTGCCAACCCTTATTAAATTATGCTGGTCAATAGATCCAAACATAAAAGCCTGGTTTGGTGACTATGAATCCTCTTGTTTTCAGCTGGGAAGAAAATCACAAGCCTACAAAAGAGCTGTTTGGATAGACTGCGGCATTCATGCAAGAGAATGGATCGGTCCTGCCTTTTGTCAGTGGTTTGTTAGAGAAGTAAGTTAAACCCTTTTTTAGAGTGTCAGCTCCAGCCATTCAGGAAATCCCTGTGTTTTACTTCTGTTCAAGGAACAAAGTGGGGATTCTAACATAGCAATACCTGGTTGAATGACAATAATACCTTGATTCTATGGGCTGCTTTCATGCTTATGAAGCCTGCCAAGACCCTGGATGAATTTACATTCACCTCTGTTCTCCGAGATAGAATCATCTGTCCCAGTTAAAAAGAAGCTGGGGTAGGAAGGTACTGGGGTGTGACTCAGTTAAGAGAATGCCTGCACCTAGCACACATCAGACCTTGAATCTGACCCCTAACTACACATAACCTGGGTAGGGTAATGCACATCTACAATCCTAGCATGTGGGAGACTGAGGCAGGAGGATCAGAAGTTCAAGGTCATCCTCCGCTATGAGAGTGTAAACAAAACCACACAGACTAAAACAACGGGTTCAGAGCTTTGTGAATTTGAGGCAAATTAGGAATGAGCCTTAGCAGCAAATCAATAGTAAAAATCTAAAAACTTAATTTCTGGTGGTCTAGAACAACTGTTGTATTATATTCAGGTCAGAAAGTTCTTAATCACTTCTTTCAGAATGAGTTCACTATGCTATAATGGCAAACCAGTGAAGAAATGGCCGATTGTTCCCTCCTGCTGTAAACCAGTAGTTTGGAGACCAAGAGATTCCAGCATCTGTGACTGAACATTCTCTATGTCAATCTTTTTCTTAAGATGACTTTGAGAGCTAGTGTCTCCTAAGAATTTCTCACTTCCAAATGCCTTGTTTTGAATCCTGACCCCACTGAGCTCCTTCCTGAGTGAGCCAGCATTCCAAGGATTAGTGACTTTTATTGTTTGGAGCTTTCTTAAATCCTAATTTATAGAGGTTTTTATTTTTTGTGGGGGGTGGGATAAATCTTTTTTTGTTTGTTTGTTTTGTTTTTTGTTTTGTTTTGTTTTAATTTATTTAGTTATTTAAATCACATTGTAATTTACTTATTCACACAGGAGTTATAAACACAAAAAGGCAGGATGTGGGGAAGGGAATGACACCGGAGCATAGGTGTTCAGGGGGAGTACAGATACCTTTCAGAACAGGGTATCAGCTGGGTGAAGGTTCGGGGGACAGGTCACTATGACTCTGCCTATGATTCACTTGTCCTTATCTAAGTTGGTACTGTCCACCGAGGCTGCCTAGTTATAAGATCTATGACACTTGGGCTGGTAAATTTCCACAGAAGCCGCCTGTTTACAATAGCTTATAGCCTGCTGTTTCAGTGTTTTTCCACAGAGACCCAAGACTTTGTGTTAGCATGTATGTATGTCAGGCCTATTGCTGATTTTAGGCCTATGGCTGATTTTAGGCCTTTAGTGTATATGCAGGGCTGCGCCTGACATCTCCTCCCTTCTCTAAGTATAGAGGGGCCTTGGTGATTCTATTCTTTTTTAAGGCGGGGATAGAAGCCTGACCTCCAGTAATTGAAGAGGACCTTGTAAGGTGGGATAAATCTTAAGAGAAACCATCACTAATGGTAACAAAGAGAAGGAGCCTGAAGAAATGAAGGTTTGCTACTTGTACTCACAGAAAGCCATTGAGGAACAAAGGTCACTCAAATGTGCTTCTGTCATATTTCACTGTCTTATGCGGGCATTCCATGACTTTGAGGGTTCTCATAGGCATTATAGAATATGTTCCAGTGCTGGTTTGAATATGCTTGGCCTAGGGAGTGCCACACTCAAGAGGTGTGATCTTGTTGCTGCAGTGAGTGTGGCCTTGTTAGAGTGTGTCACTGTGGGGGTGGGCTTTGAGGCCCACCTCCTAGCTGCCTGGAAGATAATCTTCTCCTGTTTGCCTTTGGAACAAGATGTTGAACTCTCAGCTCCTCCAGCACCATGCCTGCCTGGATGCTGCCATAGTTCCCACCATAATGATAATGGACTGAACTTCTGACCCCATAAGCCAGCCCCAATTAAATGTTGTCTTTTGTAAGAGTTGCCTTGGCTGCCGGGTGGTGGTGGCACACGCCTTTAATCCCAGCACTTGGGAGGCAGAGGCAGGAGGATTTCTGAGTTCAAGGCCAGCCTGGTCTACAGAGTGAGTTCCAGGACAGCCAGGGCTACACAGAGAAACCCTGTCTCGAAAAAACTAAAAAAAAAAAAAAAAAAAAAAAAAAAAAAAAGAGTTGCCTTGGCTATGGTGTCATTTCACAGCAATGAAACCCAAAGACCATTTCATATTTCACAAGTGTCAAAATGCACTAAATTTCCAGCGTGTTCTGCTCTACCATAACCAAATTCCAGAAGTATCAATAATTTCATAAAATCACAAAATAAACACTACTAACTTTTCCTCTTCAAATTATTGAATAACCCACATTCCTTTAAATACCATGCAAACCCACTGAAAACAAATGCAAGCATGAACAAGAAATTGTTAACTATTAATATGTCAAATACTCTGTGTTTTACTTTAACAACAGAATATTTGATATTTCAAATTTAGGGATAGAAAGAAAAAAGAAAAGATGGCTAAGTATGGGACATCTCTTGTTCACAGGATATGGTCCTGTGTATTATGGAAGGGTGTGTGTGTGTGTGTGTGTGTGTGTGTGTGTGTGTGTGTGTATGTGTGTCCCAAACATTTTAACTACAGCTGTACCTCAATCCTAAAAACTGCCACCTCCCCTCAGCAACATCCACTTCCTTCCCTCCCTCTGTGGCTACCATCAGTAGTATTTCTGAGGTCAGACACTCTGACCTGTCTCATGCTACATGCTCAGCATGCCAGATAGCACATAGCACTTAAGAGGTAAAGAGTTATTAATAAATGGGAATATCAAGAATCCAGTGTTCAAGATCTGGAAAGGTTCAAGATGACTTATCCAGTTACCTCAAAAAAAAAAAAAAAAATGAAGATACCACTTGGATTTCATGCAGAGCAAACCTGTATAAATCTGTATGTCCTGAAACCTAGGTTCAATCACCACAGAAAAAGATACAGTGTGGCCACTGTCACTTGAGGACAGTTGTTTTGGAGCAAAAAAAAAAATCAGTCAGGCTGGTGTAACTCAAGATAAGGACTTGCCAGGCTTGTGTATGGCCCTGGGTTCAATCCATAGCACCATTAAGCCAAACAAGAAAAGAAAAAAAAAGGAGCAATAAGCACCAATTAAGGTGAGGTTCCAGCTCCACAAAGATGATTAGGAAAACGCTTCTCCCTCTTTCCTCCAGCACAAGGCTAGCGTCACGTAGACCACCCCTGTGTCTCTGCAGCCTGCCCCTCCTTCACTCTCTCTGGTTACTGTTGCCATCTGTCCCTCAACCCAGCACTTAACCTTCCTTCATTTGAAATAGTCAGAAGCAGACAAGAGGGGCTCTCTTTGCAGAAGAAATGAAATGGCAATGACTAGAACAAGTCAATACTGATTTGACATTCTTATTTTAAGCAAAATATTGCCGTCTGTCTTTGAAGCTCCCATTCCCATTGATACTGGTTTGGGGACAGGAGACATGGGGCTGTCAAAGATTTATTTAGTCAAAGCTACCAAGCATTAATACATCATCTCTTTTGCACTAATTCCTGTCCTTTTATTAAATCCACAGTGACAGGCATGGTGGTGCATGCCTGTAATCCCAGCACTCAGAAGGCAGAGGTAGATGGTCTGGGAGTTCAAGGCTAGACTGGGCTACAGGAAACCCTGTCAAAACAAACAATAAAACCTCAGTGTTTGAAGAGTCAGTCACCTAACAAGGATCCAGGCAGTGGCATCCACAGATCTACTTTTGCCCAATATCAGGACTGGATCTCAAGCTCTCTATATAATGTCCATGTCCCCTCAAGAAACATCTGTAAACCTCTGTCCACCAGGAGACTCCAAGATATCTAGTCCTCTCTGTGCTTATACAAGTATAGTCCCTGATGCACTTGCCTTGTTGGCTCAGGAGAATCTTGTAAATGATTCCTTCCCAGGGAGACATTCAGGATGTTGAATAAGTCCCTTTTCTCATATTTTACCAAAATCTGTCAGTGGTTCCAAAAGTCTGGCTTTGTGTTATTACTCGTTCCCTTTCTTGGGTACATTTTCCTAAAACTCAATAGCATAAAAAAATAGTCATTGATTTCTCCATCTCTGTGGGTCAGCAGTCCAAGTCTATTTCTGAGTTCAGTTGGATGCCTCTGGCTTAGGACCTCTCACAGAGCTGCACTTGGAGATGCAGCCATGAAGATGGAGATTAAGAGAGAGGACTGTGCTTCTATGTTCATTTATAGCTATTGAGGATTACAACCCTCATTGGTTGTCAACTCTAAGTATCATTTCCGTGACACATGGGTCTCTTCCCCTAAGGTAGCTTGGAAAAACAGACCTGGCTTCTCTCAGAGCAAGTGAGAGAGAGAGAGGAAGAAAAAGGAGGCCCAAAATAGAAATGAGTCACTTTGAAGTTGAATCTCAAAAGGGACATCTTGCCAAATTCTGTCCACTAGAAGAGGAAGACATAAGGTCAAAGCCATACCAAGAGAAAGAGATTACACACAAGGTCTGAATCCAAAGGAAAAAAGACGCCAGTGAGGCTCACAGCGAGACTGTCTCTCACACCTTAGTGAGATTTACCTGACAGGCACAAACGCAACCTGTGAATCTTTACTCAAATGTGGACTACAAGAAGAGTTAAATCAATAAAGCAGATTACAAGGAATGTTAAGTGCAACCTAACCTGAGTTATTCAACAGTAAGCCAGTTAGCATCTCTGAAGCTTACCAACATGTAGATAATAGTGTTGTCTAACATACAGAGCTGCTAGGAGGGTTTAACAATGCAATACAAACAAAAAACCTAGAATGTTTGACAACTGAAAAACATTTTGAGAAGTCAACTCATTATTACTATTAATATCATCAATTTAGTATTTTACATAACCCACATAGAAGAACAATTAGAAAGAAAATCAGCAAGAATATAAAAGAGATCAACATTACGAAATCACCCAAAAACAGCAGAATACACATTCTTTCAAGTGCCTAGGTATGTACTAAAAATGCCTAGGTCAAAAAAAATCACAATTGACAACAAATGTAAAGTGATGATATCATCAGAATGTGTCATTTAACTATAATGAAACCTATCTAGAAACTGATGAGAGACAATAGAAAGATTTCTAAAAGTTGGAAAATTATGTGCAGTTCTAAATAATTCATAGATTAAAGAAGAAATTTCAAGAGAAAATTTTAAAGATTACACTGAGCTGTGTTCAAATAAAAGTAGAACATCTCAAATTTTGCGAGGCATGGCTAAGTCAATACTAAAAGGAAAACTTAAAGAACTGAATTCATGAGTATTAAAGAAGAAAAGTCTCCAAACAACAGGCTATTCCCTCAAGGACCTACATACAGTGAGCAAAATGGGGATAACAAATAAGCATCAAGGCAAGCTGCAGAAAGGTAACAAAAATCACGGTATAATTGAATGCAGAAAATTACTAGAGGCAATCAATGAAACAAGGAAAAATGACAAAATCCTAGTGTGGTGCTTAATTTCAATTGTCAACTTGACAAAATCTGGAATTACCTGGGAGTGGGAATCTGGGTATACCTGTGGAGGGGCATCTTGACTGGGTTACTCGAGTATGACACCCTCCCTGAAGCTAGAATCGTACAGCAGTTACTGAGAAAGTGACCTAAGGACTAGCATTCACCTCCCTCTGCTTCCTGACTGTGGATGCTCTGTGACCAGCTGCCTCGAGCTCCTGATGCCAGGCCCTCCTCCACTATTATTCCTTGGAACTGTGACCCCCAAACAAATTCTTTATTCTTTAAGTTGCTTTTGTCAGAGTATTTTATTATAGCAACAAAGAAGTAACTAAGATATCTAGCAAGACAGAGAAAGAAATCAAGATAAATTACCAAGATTAGGAATGAAACAGACCATCCTATAGACACAACAGATTTCTAAAGGAGAATGAAAATCTCTAATGCCATACACATAAATTTGACAGCGTAGAAAATGGGCAATTTAATTGCAAAACACAAACTGCTACAGCACACCCGTTATAAAAGAGATTATTTTGACTCTAGTAGTCTCTTAGTTTACCTGAGGATTTCAGTGACCCCAAGAGTTAGTGTAGGACCAGGGTTCTGACTCAAGTTCAGCTCTGGATCTGAGTTTGTGTTCCAGTTGCCCCATAATCCACTATGGGCTATGGTTCTGACTCTAGAGGACCCGGAGTCCACTGCAGGACTGGAGTTTTTACTCTATCTGCTTACCCTGGTGCTCACTGTGTGACCTGAAGACCAGAATACCTTAGCAAACTCAGTCAGAAATCAAGACCAAGCTTTTCTCATCTCCAAAGCTGAGCTTCATGCAGTCAGCCCTCTAAGCAAACACAAAAAAAATGAAACAACCAAGTAGAGTTGGAAGAAGGCGACACTCAAACTAGATGAGTGTGTAAACCATGACAAAGAAACACAACACATATGGAACATGGCCCAGTCCCAACATCCCTAGAGTGGAATCCAAAACCACAGGGATTGCTGAAATGTCTAATAATTCAGAATCTTACTCTTTAAAAGATTTAATAACCATATAAATGATTCAAACAGATATAAGAACTAAGGACACCTGTCCAAGTCTCAACAAGATAGTCAACTACGTAAATGAAACAATTAGTGAGTTTGAGGAGAAAAGTTGAAAATTGAAGGAAAATGAACAACAAAAATAGAATCAGAGAAAAAATGAAAATGAAAAAAAATGGTCCACCAAATAAAAAGTCACATCAGAAAACATCATCAATAGGAGATCATGGAAAAGTATAAATTTTATAGATAGAGGACAGAGACCGTAATGTATAGACTTCCAAAAAGTTTAGGATATGTCAAAGATGCCAGACCTGATCCATAGTATAGAGAGAGGAAGGAGCTAAGATAAAATCAAGAGAAATACACAAGCTATTCAGTAAAATTGTAACAGAAAAATTCTCACACCCAGTGATAGAAGTAAGCATACAAACACAAGAAGCATTTAAGCTTCAAGTAGACTTTACCAGGAAACTTTCATATCACATATAATAGTCAAGATGTCAAGAATACAATACTAAAAGTGGAACAGAAAAACATCGACTCATACAAAGACATAAGTATCAGAATTACCACAAGCCTTTCATAGGAACTCTAAAAGACAGAAAAGCATGGAACAACATACCTCAGGCTCTGAAATGAAACTGCAAGCCAAGGATGTGGTACCCAGAAAAGTTGCCTTTCAAATGGACTAAAAGATAAGTATATTTCAAAACAAACACAAATTAAGAAATTTTTTGACAACCCAACAAGCCCTACAAAAAATTTATTTAGAAATATTATACAAGAAAGAAGAAAGTTTTCTCTACAAGAATACATGACAGCACATATTTCATGAAAAGAACAGATAAAAGGAATACCAATAATTTAACAAATCAGAACATCACCCAATAAATTCTTAGGAAATAGAAAACTCGTTTCAATAATAATGTTAAATATAAATAGACTCAACTTACTACTTTAAAAAAAACTACTCAAACTAACCAACTAGATTTAAAAAATAAGAACTAACTATCTGCTGTCTACAAGAAATATATATAACTAACAAAGACATCCAAAGGTAGAGATCAAACTACCAACCAAACAGAGGCCATAAACAAGCAGACACAGTTATTCTTATACCAAATAAAGTAAAATGTAAACCTAATTGAGAAGAGGTAAAGAATGTCTCTTTATATATTAATAAAAGGAATAATCCATCAAAAAGATATAACAACTGTAAACATTTATACACCAAATTTTGGAGCCCTACTATCATGAAACAAATTCCACAAGGTATAAAAGTCACATAGCTGCTAACACAACAAAAGAAATAGTTCACTACTTCACTCTCATATTTAGGCAGCTCTTCCAAACTAAAGCCGTGTGTGTGTGTGTGTGTGTGTGTGTGTGTGTGTGTATCTGTGTATCATATCCCACCCAGCAGAAAGAATGCATATCCTTCACAGCAGTTCATGAAACCTTCTCCAAAATTGATGATATCATAGTTTACAAACCAATCTTTAACAAATACAAGATGAATTATAAAATCCCCTGCATCAGATCCTGACAAAATAGGAGAAGAAAAGCCAACAGCAGAGAAATCACAGAAACTATTTGGAAACTGAACAATATAATTTTAAATAAATCGTGTGTCATTGAAGAAATCAGAGAGGAAATTTAAATTTTCTAGAATTGGACTAGAGATGGAGAAATAGCTCACTAGTTAAGAGCATCCTTGTTTTAGCAAGGGACATGGGTTCAATTCCCAGCACCCATACAATGGCCACAGCTGCTCATAACTTCCATTCCAAGGGATCCATTGTCCTTTTCTGACTTCTGTGGACACCAGGCATGTATGCGGTTCATAGACATACATACAGGCAAAACACTCAATCAAATGAAAATAAAAATGTACTCTACCAAAACCTCTAGAACATAGCTAAGATAGGACCAAGAAGATGATATGTAGTTATGAGCTCTCATATTAAGAAAAAAATATCCCTATGCATAAAATAAAACTAAACAAATCTTTTTAAAAATAATACTATGAAGAGCAATTGAGAAAAAGACTCAGTATCAACCTTTGGCCTGGATACCTACGCATACACACATACATGCAGCCATACACATATGTGTAAACACACAAAAAATAGATAGTTTGAAGAACCCTGCCACTGTTAAGAATATGTATTCCTTATTTTTCAATTCAATATAACAGGAAATGTTTGAAGAATTCTACCAAATATTTAAAGAAATATTTTAATACTGTACCCTTCATAAAATGGAAAAAAAGAAATACTTCCAATTCAGTTATGAAGTCTGACTGGGAAAACAGATACAGATAATATAATTTAAAAAAAAAAAAAGCCACATCTTCTTTCATTTGGAGCAGCCATCTTCCAGGAATTTGACACAAAAGGGAAAGGAGAGGTACCCACTTAGGTTCTCAGGAATCGTGGAGACATCTGGTCACATGCATGCAAATCTACAAGGGTGATGAGGCTGATAGCAAAGGAATGGGTACTGTTTCAAAAGGAATATCCTAAAAAGGTTACCATGGTCAAACCCAAAGTGCCACTCAGCACTCTGTTGGCATTGTTGTAAACAAACAAGTCAGGGGCAAGATTCTCACCAATAGAGTTAATATAGCTACTGAGCAGAGTAAGCTCTGTAAGAGCCAAGATGGCTTCCTGAAATGGGTGAAGAAAAACTGTCACGATAGATGATAGATAGATAGATAGATAGATAGATGATAGATAGATAGATAGATGGTGGATGGACAGATGGATAGACAGATAGATGATAAAATAAGCCTAAGAGGAAGTCATCTGAATTCAACTGACACACCAGCCTGTGTGTTCACAAAGGTCTCAGGCTTTGTGAGAACAGAAAGGAGGCTGAGCTGCATGAGCCTCCTTCCTAGAGATTTATGAGAAATAAAAGACCTAAATTACTGCTGACACCACTCATAAATATGGGCAAAAATCTTCAATATATTATCAAGCAGAACTTAACAACCTATAAAAAGAATTACACACTCTGATCAAGTAAAATTTATTTCACACAAGTCCGGTTCCATATTCAAATGTTAATCAATTCATAGTAACAGCTAAAAAAGAAAAAAATTACTTGATCTTATCAATTGGTGAGGTGAGAACAATTGACAAAATTTAATATATTTTTATGATAAAAACTCACAGAGAGAGAGGAACTTTCACAATTTTATAAAGAATGTTTACCAAGCATTCTACTCAACAGTAAACAGCCAAATGCCTTCTTCCTAAGACCAGGAACAAGCCAAGAATATCCACTTTCATCTCTTAATTAACAGTGTTGGAAGTTCTAGCAGGGGCAGTCAGGCAAGAAAAACAAAAGGAATGAAATTAGAAAAAAACTAAAATTATTTCTGCATTCAAGTGATATGAGTGTCTACATAGAAGACACCAAGGAATCCACAAAAATGTTTTATAGGACAAATAAGTGTATGATTTCAAGTTTGTACAAGATAGATAAAAGCCAAAATTGATTATATTGCAAATGGAAGCAAATGACCCACCAACAATGAGGACTTTGCATATGAACGACAGTTATTGAAAAGAGAGGAGTTAGGTATTTATCTAACATAGATGTGCAGCTATACACGGAAGTCAACAGAGTGCTGGTCAAATCATGAAAAGACATCTAAGTAAGTGAAGAGTTCGTCCCACTCATTGACTAGAAGACAACACAGTCAATGATTCCCAAGTTGATATCAAATTTAACACAATTCATATAAAATAACAGCAAGATCTTTTTATAAGTAAGATTATTCTAAAGTCTCTAAGCAAAGATGTTCTAGAAAAAGAATAAGAAACAAATATGGAAAGTCATTCTACCAACTTCAAGTCACATCATATACCTATATCATTCAAGAATAGATGTTTATGTGACCGACATGGATAAATCAGATAGAATAAAGAATACAGAAATCTGCCCAACATTATTCATGACTCAACCATAAAGAAGAATGAAAGTATATCCCTTGTAGGCAAAATGGACGGATGTGTACATCATTACTAAATTTGTTACATTCCTTGTTGCTGTAACAACAACAACAAAAACAAAATCTGACCAAAAACACAAGAAAGGCAGTTTAAGGGAATGAGGATTAATTCTGGCTCTAGGTTTAAGATGGTACAGTCAGTCATGGCCAGACAGACCAGCGGACTTAGTTGTAGCAAAAGGCAGCTGGAATCCTCACATCTTGAAACACTGAGAAGCAGAGAGAAGAGTAGGTCCAGGATCCTAGCCCATTACAGTGCTACCTATATTTGGGCTAAGTCTTTCCTCTTTTGTAAACCTCTTTGGAAACACACTCACAGACACACCCAGAGATGTACCTTGTAGGTGATTGCAAACCCAGCCAGTTTAACAGTGAAGATTAGCCATCACAAGCTGTCACCAAAGATGACAAATCTTAGATGCCATAAATCTGGTGACAAAACTTTTCCTATGGACACACACACATACACACACACAATCTATTCACCCCACATAAGAAACAAGAGATCAAAGTATGATACCACCAAAATTTAACTTCATGAGCCAATGAGTTCTATTGGGGTTACCTACAGAAGCAGAAGTGACTCAAAGACAGCTGTACCACCAAACCCTATCTGAACATAGGTGGCCTCTCACCAAAGCTAAAAACATAGAATACGGTGCACAGCCTTTGGGCCACTCAAAAGAATGGAGCATATCCTTTTCCAAGGGACTCAGTTGATCTAAACCTCGTCCAGGCAGCTTGACTGGTTTGTGGTTCTTCCAGGCAGCTGTTCTGGTCGAAACCCTGTTTACAGCTTCCACCTGTGGCAGTGTCCACACAGAAGACATATTTGCATCCCACTGGCTTACATGCTCTTCTTTACAGCTTGGCTTCTGAATGACTCTCAGCAGTCTTTATTGTGTACCCTTGGGAGGAAGGCCTAGTAAATCTGCTGAGTTTCAGGGACTTCCTAAAGCTATTTTGAGTTATTTACCTCTTGTCTTAAGAATCTTCCTTGCAGGATGGAATGTTTCAATTTTGGAGAAAACTGCTATGCAATAATACTCCACCCTTTCTTCTAGTCTTACATTCTATGGTTCCTCTCATCCACAATGATCCCTGAGCCTTGGAAGGAACTAACTACAGATGTCCACATGTGGCTAAGAATCAGGCCACAAGTACAGTCACTTGTTCTCAGGAGCTGCACCAGTGATTATGAGTTGAGGCTGACAGTGATGGAGATCTATGTGCATAAACACAAACAGAAGGCAGTCTGACTGGTGTATCGCATTTATCTAGGAAAGATATTGCTCCCCAAATGAGACCTTTGTCCTGGCTTATACCTGGTATGAATTTCCTCTTGTAGAGTGGATCTTAAATCCTGTCATAAAGTGTTGGTCTGACCCATGATCGCTGAGCCACTATTGCACAAACAGGCACATCCATTCTGCCATGTCAGTATTTCTGTACACAGGGCCCATAGACAAGTAGTAATATTGGTGACAATTCTCCACCAAGAGCCTACAATGGCCCCTTCTGGAACTATGAAAGCCAGCCTGCAGGACATAGTTTCCAGTTCATTCCCAGTTTAATTTTTCTATTTCAGTTTAATTTTTCAAAGTATGGTGTCTTCAGCAATAGGGTTTTACTGTCAGGTTCTAGCATATAATCAACAGCAGTAGCAGTAGACTTTATGGTTTGTCAGGCTTCAGGGGCTTCCCTAGCCAACAATTCCTAAGGAAGTAACCCATTCCTGAGCCTGGATTTTCATTCAATAGCCTCATGACCTCAGGAAGTATCTTTTTCCAACTATGTAGGGCACCTTTTGGATTTAAATTATTTAGATATTGCTTTATCAATCTATTTTTCCTTTTGTTTAACCCAGCCCCAATAGGGTTTTACAGTAGTTGGAAGAATGACTACACATGTTTGTCTTCAGCCCAGTTCTGTACATCTATGTTATTCCTGTCACTACTGATTCTCCACAAACACATATACATAGCACTTAGTTGGATGAGACTCCTAATGGTGGCTTTACCTGTTGCTCCTTTGCCTAGAAAAGCTTGTAAGAGGCTTGTAGCAGTATCCACATTGGTGAGAGTATAATTGCATCTCACTGACAAGCATGGGCCCTATGAGGTCTACCTGCCAATCTCTCATGGGACAGGTTGTTTTATGTACATATCCTGTCAGGACATCCATTTTTCAAGGTCTGTAAATGTTGCTCTTATTTCCTCAGATGATAGAATGAGATGAAAGCTGTTCGCAAGCTATGTGAATACATGGCTTGGGCTGAGGCCAGAGCATTTCTTTCTTTGTACTATCTCTAGGCTGAGACCTAGAAGCTTCTAGCTTCCATACAATCTAATTGCACCAGTTGTAAAAGTATCTTTTATTCGCTTGATGTAACTGTCATCTTGGAGGCTTACTGCTGAATATGCTCACCCTTCCTGCCTCTTTCTGAATTCTGGCTGGCTGGTTCAACTCAGCTGTTCTGTCTCAAACTCCTCTCTAAGATGATTATTCAATCTGGGTTTTTCTCCTGAGAGTTGGACATATCCTATCACTGACTCATTCTGTCAAATCTGTCTCTGATTCATCACTTTGTCTACCCCTCAATTAGCCATCATTGTCTGGTATTAAAGATGTGTACTAAAGGCTTCCAGCAAGAGGGTATGTACTATGGGCATGTCTGCATTCCAGCAGGGTTACACAGACCTAGAAAATCTTTGGATGTGATTAGAGCAGCCATGTTGCTAGATTAAAATTCTTCTACATTGGCCGAAATTGGGAACAGGACTCACACATTTAAATAGCATGCAAAATATAAGAATATTTCACAGGAATGCCATCAGCCTTAGCCATTTCCGTACCTATGTTTGTTCCCCTATGACCAGACTTTATATGGATTCAATGGACATTTTCCAAGGGTACTTAAGGGAGAATGGTCCATACTTTGATAAGGGCATCTGCTTACTGTTCTACAGGGGGACTTAATGGACTATAGGATATCACATGGAAAACAACCAGGGGTTCCGATTCCTGTTGATTTCTGTTATATATTTTTTCTACATTTATTGTCTCTACCATGGCCAATACAGCACCGGCCAGTTCTCCTTTTGCAATTGGTCCATCCGTAAAGTAAAACCTCTATATACAAACCAAATGACAATATAGATTGTCACAGGCCAAGTCTCATGAGATCTTTTTTCTATTTTTACTACTCTTAACTCATCCTATTGGCTGTGTTTTCCTTCCCCATTTTCCAGCCACATGGTATTTGTATTATTTATATTGCTATAGCTACCCATTCTTGTCTGCTGTGCCTGCTATTACTATCTGTGTACTAGGAATCTACAGGCATGAGTAGTATCTCTTCTAGTACTTTGTCTAACTTAGCTGTTTGTCTAGTTGCTGGGAGATGCTTAGTAGATTTAAAGGACTGGTCTGGGTGGCAGTCATGATGGGTTTGTAGACACCATGCCTTGTTGTTTTAAGTACCATGCCATCTTTGCATACTTACACAGTTTGATTCTGTGTTATACCAGAAAAGGGTTTGATGGCAGAAGAACTTCAATGCAGCCTATTATCAGAGAAGATATTTTTGCAGTCACTGTGGTGGAACCAGTTATGGACTCCACCTATTGCAATGCCTCATATACTGTTTGCAATTTCTTCTCTAGTGTTGTGCACCAAGCTTCTTCTCCTTTCCATGACTGAGACTAAATTCCTATCAGAACCATTTGCTCAGCTTGCTCTTGCTGTAGCTCCCAGCTATACCCTTCTGGACTCCTTGTGACTTCTAATAGGAAGGGACAGTGGGATGAGATAGAGGGGCACATGGGTGTTATAGCCTGTCCTACAAGGATCTTAGCCTACTCAAAAGTCTCTTGAGCCTTTTGTTCTAATACCATATAACATTCTTTATCAATACAGAGGATGGCAGCATGGGCAAGACAGATTATGAAAATCCACCAATATTTCAAGCTGCTTTATATTTACAGCAGAGGCTGCTATAGGATTTCATCAATAACATGGTCATGCATCATCTGCATCTTACCAGACTATAATGCCCACAAGAGTTTTACAGCTGTGTCTGGGCCCTTGCACCGTGGATTAATTTCCCATTTTTGTTTTTTAGATATACCTGTCTGTAATGGCTTTCCAAATCTTTTTAACACTATGTCATCTATATAAGGAAACCTGCTACAAAGGATGGAGACAGGACAAGGCAATGTCCTGAACCTGTGGGTCTCCCACGCCTAATCAGCCATTGCGTACCAGTGGTCTCAGCATGTGGAGGAACTGGGGAGCAGGCTCTCAGGCATCTGTGAGTACGGTGTTATGAACAACCCAGGAGACTCACAGATAACATCTTATTCATTGAAATTGTGGTGCTAGTTTATATAGTTTGAGTCAGGGAGGGAGGGGAGGAAAGGGGACAAAGGAAGACATGCTGCAGAGGGAGCAGGGCCTTCCAAGCATATTGGTTAGATTAGCAGACTTCAGATCATGGGATTTCTGAGAAGCCAGTTCTCTGGCCAGGAAACAGAAGCCTAACTAGTTTTATCACAATATGGAGTTTGTCTCCACAGAGTTGGGTAGGCCCAAGCCTGGTTTGGGTAAAGAGCGACTCCACTTCTGCCATGTTCTCTGAGAAGTGTCTAGTTATGGGCAATGCCCTACCATCTCTTATCTGGCTTAGGAACCCACAGCTGCCTGTTATAAACAATGGGGGTTACTAAGATGACCTTGATTAGGTACTCTGAAGGTCCATTGTTACCTGTTCTGAGCAATGTCACGTGACCCCAAATGCATTTCTTACTACATACATCAGGAATCTGCTGCTGCCAACAATCTCCACCACTATGTGCTAATCTCAAAGACTGTAAACTTTTCCTCTAAACCTTTCTCTGCATACATGTGAGCTTCTGTATTGTACCTCTGTATCCAAGTGGTGGACCCCACTCAGGAAGCAGGCATGCCACCCCATACCACACAGATGAAGACCACTACTCTGGCATCCCTCCCACAGACACTCCTAATCCCAATGGCTCAGCATTAATTGCATGGCTCACTACCCATAGCAAGAATCTGCAACCATTGCCATAGTACAAAGGCACATTAACACACACCATATGGGAAAAAATATATGTATCAGAATGTCTTCCACTGAGACTCTCCCCTCAGGCTGCTTAGCCTCGGTTGCATGCCCTGCTACCTGCATACACAGCAATGTGCTCATTCCTCCTCCATTTATCTTTGGTTTTGTTGGGTCTCTGGGTATCCATAAAGTGTGACAAGATTTTTTCTGGGGAGACACAACACACACACACACACACACACACCCGCACATGCTCACACACACACATCATGCATGTGTACTCATCCCAGAGACTATATAGGGATCTATAAGAAACCAAATCTTGGATGCCAAAGTCTAACTTGGTGAACCAATGAGATCAATTTGGGTCATTGAGGAATATGAGTAAAGGTTACTGACAGGAACAGAAATTACACAAGCACAGCAGTTTTGAGTTTATCAATCATCCCATCCCAACATGAGCCATAGCTCACAAAAGCTGGAAAAGCATACCACAGAGCTTCAGGCCATTCAACAGGTTGGATGCTGTTTTGCGGTGGCTCAGTTGGTCTAAACCTCTAATAGGCCCCATGACCTTATAACTCTTACATTTTGTCCACATCTGTTCCTAAAATACTAACACGTGCCAATGAATTGCCAGTTGCTGCTGCCAGCACAAGACAGTCTGCTGCCTTCTACCACACCTACACTGACTTCTGTATCCTTGGCAGAGGAGCCTGGGTAAACACTTCTACATTAACTTGTGTCCCATCAGGAAACCCCTGGTGGCTTTCTCAGTGCAGTCACTCTCAGTTCCAATTAATTGGAATTTTACAAGCTGGAAATTCTGATGAACGGGTTGTGCCATCAAGATCCCTTTCCATTGTCTCAGTGCAGACTGGAATAGTGTCCTTAGTTGCTCTAATCGTTTAACAATTACAGGCACTTTAGCTATAGCCTCCTTGTTTATAACTTCAAGTTCACATATGCTTCTTTCCTCATTAACCTGTACATCTTTCATATCTTCCTTCCTTGAAAGCTCATGAACCTCAATAAGCAATAGCCATGCAGTGGCCTCCATGTTATGCTATCTTGAAATTTTCTCTACTAAACAACTTGATCCATTAGTTTTTGAATTCCACTTCACTCAGGTTTTCAGGACACAGGCAAATGCAGTCATATGTTTTGCTAGAAATAATACAAGTGGCCTGTAGCCCGCATCCCAGTCCTCATTTCCTCCTCTGAAATCTCATGAGCAGGGCATTTATGTGCCCATATTTCTACTGTTCTCAACATTTTATTCTTCCCAACTGTCACAGAAATGTCCCATTAAGTTCTGTTTCTAGCACTTGGTTTTTCTGTAGATCACAAATTCAAATTCTTCCAAATCCCTCCCACCCGTAAAGCAGTTCCAAATGTTTATGAAGCACACAGGCAGGTAGTTACAATATCCTCATTTCTTGGCACCAGTTCTGTGGCTCCTCTTCTATGTTACTATGACAACCCTTAACAAAAACAACTTAAGGAAGGAAGGGTTTGCTTGGGTTCATGGCATAAGAAGGTACAGCTCTTCATGGTGAGGAAGGAATGGTCATCTGAGGCAGCAAAAACCTTAAGTCTGGGGAGGCCAGGAAACAGAGTGTAGGTCAGACTGTCTCTGTTCCCCTTTTTGTTTAGTCAGGATGGTGCCACTTCTGTCCTAGACAGATCTCTCTGTGTTTAAACTTCTCTTAAGGTATTCTCACAGATATGCCTGGAGATGTATTTCCTAGGTAATTCCAAATCCAGTCAAGTTGACAATAGTAACCATCATAATTGTGCTAAGTGAGTACACCTGACTCAGAAACACAAATCAGATATGTTTTTTCTCATATGTAGAATCTGGGGGGAAATGAAAGAAGGGGAACTGTATTAGTACCTTTTCTAGTACTGTGATAAAACCACGACCATGACAATTTATAGAAGGAAGGGTTTATTTGGGCTCACGGTTCTATCACCATCACAAAGGGAAGTTGCAGGCAGAAAGGACTGCAGGAACAGCAGCTGAGAGCCCATATCCTAAGCCACAAACAAGAAGCAAATTCAAAATGATTCAAGTCTTTAATCTCTTAAAACCCACCCCCATGATATATTTCCTCCAGCAAACCTAAGCTCCCAAACAGGATCACCAATTGAGGACCAAGCATTCGAATGCCAGAGAGTATGGGAGACATTATCATTCAGACCACCTCAGAGACTACTAGGAAAAAAGAAAAGGAACAGATGAGAGAAGATAAGAGAGTAGTGATTATAGTCAGAGTGTGTCACATGCATGTATGAAATGTCACAATAAAACCATTGTTTTGTACTATTGATATATGATTAATATATAAGAATATGTTAGGAATAAAATTTTTTAAATTAATACACATATTACCAATTTACTTTTTTTTTCAAAACAAAACTAATAAAAAAATTTTAGGAAAAGTCTTAGAACTTTACCCATTTCCAGATAATTTTGATTTCCATATTTTTTTCTAAACAATAATTTTCTAACTTCTTTCAACTCAGGTAGCTATTCCATAAATCATAGCAATAAGTGTACAATTACAAAATATTCCTACTCTAACCAGATGCACAAGAGGTAGTCATAGAGGTCTACTGAAACATGACCCTAGTTTTACCCAGGATTTCCTCAAATCCTATTGAAAGTGAAGCTCATTGAAGCTGTTTTTTGAATTTGTGTAGTATTTTTATTAGTAACTTTTTTTTAAATGTTAATCAAAGGCTTTATAAGTTTGGTGATGCTCAGTAACAAGATGCCCATACAATCAGAAGTGTAACCCAATACCCAACCTAGATATACCAACTATCTTTGACTGGTGGAGACACGTGAAATCCACCTCCATGTTCCCCTCCCACCCCCCTCGCTCTGTCTCCTAGCTCCTCTTCTTCCTCTCCTTACTCCTCCCACCTTAGTTCCTCCTACATATCACCCTTCCTGTTAAGGTAAAACTTTTCTCTCAAAATACAATTAGAGCATAACTGTACCAATTTGTATCAGTAAGGTAAAAGATAGACCTAATACCCAGTCCATCATTTTGTTGACTAACCAGAACCTCTGTCATCTCTCCTAACTAAAAGACTTAGTTCTGAACCTGGCTTTTTTCTTGGCTTTAGAATGAATGTCAGCTGAAAACCATCCTCTCAAGTCTTTTCTCTCAAAGTAAATAGCCAGGATTAGCTATGAGACTATGAGTCTTCAACCCCATCAGAAATCCAGAATGACTGAATTAATTGAAATTATGGGAAACACAAAGCATAGCTTCTAAAACTTAGCCAATTTATAGAGACCGATGAACACCTGGACAGTACCTATACTACAAAACATTGGAGCATCCTATCTTCAGTCTTCTGGCCCAGGATCATCTGACAGACCTAGTGATGCAAAATTATTAAGGGCTGATTACTCTGTCTTGGCAGATATAATCAGTCAACTATTCAGCAAGTGTGTCCTTTTCAGGACAGTAATTTGTCTGTAGATGAAAAGAGGCAATTCTTGCATAGTGGCTATCTCACCACAACTGGAGTAACTCCAAAGAAGCTCAATTTCTTCTTAGAATCCAAGACAGGAAGCTGTCAGGAGGAGACAGGTCTCTAATCAAAATGAACCTTAATACAGAAATGTTTGTAATGTCAATTTGTGGACTTCTGAGATTTTGAAAAACAACTATCCATGTAAGGCAATCTGGATTATTGTCTGTTAACTCCTCTCAGCTATTTCTAAATAAAATATAGAAAACACCCTAACAATAAACTCAGAGCCATGAATTTGTTATAGGCCCTTAACTCACAGGCTAGCCATCTCAAATCAGTTAAAAAAGTTAAAGAAGAACTGGGTCTAAGCCTTGTATTCCTAAATGTGTTATATAGGCACAATGCCTATGAGAGTAACAATATTATACTCACTTCTATATCAATAAAAAACTCATACTAATGAAAACCTTAAATTTGAAATCAAAGTAAATTTTGTACCATTTAAGAAATTATAACTTCAGCTTAATAACAATTATACAGATTTGTACCAATAGGTTATGGCTATGCAATAAATCCTAGCTATTCCTCCCTGTTCCAACAAAACCACTACTTTTCCCTAGAAAGACAGCCCAATATTAACCACCTCAGTCCCCAAGCCCAGGGAATAGGGGCACTGACTCTTCAAGCTGATTACTGGCATTGAGATATTAGAAGAGGGGTGGGGGAAGAGTAAATTGATAAACCTCTGACATCTGTGTCTTCACTGCATCCAGCTGAGATTCCAGGACATCAGAGGTTCAAGCAGGTCTGTTCAGCTTGCTTGATGAGTACATACACCAAGGCTGTGCATTGTGCAATATACAATTCTCAAAACAAATTTTAGTATCAAGCTATTTTTTGTTTGAATTCTAGAATCTAGTCTTCTGGGGCCTGCCTCTTCATATCTAATCCATATAATTCTGGAGTTTCTATGAGGGTGTGCTCCCACCATCCTCCCATTCCTGTCTCCCTGCTCTCAAATTCCCCAACACTAGGGAATCCAAACTATCGAGTACCAAGGCCCTCCACTTCCACTGATGCCTGACAATGCTACCCTCAACTACCTATACAGGTGGAGCCATGAGTCCCTCCCTTTGTGTTCTCGGGCTGGAGGTTTTAGAATGGCTACTCCAGCTTGTTTCTTCGGACCATTTGCTTGAAAAATTGTTTTCCAGCCTTTTACTCTAAGGTAGTGTCTGTCTTTGTCACTGAGGTGGGTTTCCTGTATGCAGCAAAATGCTGGGTCCTGTTTACGTATCCAGTCCATTAGCCTATGTCTGTTTATTGGCCATTGAGTCCATTGATGTTAAGAGATATTAAGGAACAGTGATTGTTGCTTCCTGTTATTTTTGTTATTAGAGGTGGAATTATCTTTGTGTGGCTATCTTCTTTTGGATTTGTTGGAAGAGGATTACTTTCTTGCTCTTTCAAGGGTATAATTTCCCTCCTTGTAGTGGAGCTTTCCCGCTATTATCCTTTGTAATGCTGGGTTTGTAGAAAGATATTATGTAAACTTGGTTTTGTCATGGAATATGCTTTCTCCATCTATGGTAATTGAGAGTTTTACTGGGTATAGTAGCCTGGGCTGGCATTTGTGTTCTCTTAGGGTCTGTATGACATCTATCCAGGATCTTCTGGGTTTTATAGTATCTGGTGAGAGGTCTGGTGTAATTCTGATAGGTCTGCCTTTATATGTTACTTTTCCCTTATTGCATTTAATATTCTTTGTTTTGTGCATTTGGTGTTTTGATTATTATGTGACGGGAGATATTTCTTTTCTAGTCTAGTCTATTTGGAGTTCTGTAGGCTTCTTGTATGTTTATGGGCATCTCGTTCTTTAAGTTAGGGAAGTTTTCTTCTATAATTTTGTTGAAGATATTTATTGGCCCTTTAAGTTGGGAATCTTCACCCTCATCTATACCTATTATCCTTAGGTTTGGCCTTCTCATTGTGTTCTGGATTTCTTGGATGTTTTGGGTTAGGAGCTTTTTGCATTTTGCATTTTCTTTGACAGTTGTATCAATGTTTTCTATGGTATCTCTGCACATGAGATTCTCTCTTCTATCTCTTGTATTCTGTTGGTGATGCTTACATCTATGACTCCTGATTTTTTTTCCTAGGTTTTCTATCTCCAGGGTAGTCTCCCTTTGTGATTTCTTTATTGTTTCTACTTTCATTTTTATGTCCTGGATGGATTTGTTCAATTCCTTCACCTGTTTGGTTGTGTTCTCTTGTAATTCTTTAAGGAATTTTTGTGTTTCCTCTTTAAGGGCTTCTACCTGTTTACCTGTGTTCTCCTCAATTTCTTTGAGAGTGTTATTTATGTCCTTCTTAAAGTCCTCTATCATCATCATTAGAAGTGATTTTAAATCTGAATCTTGCTTTCCCGGTGATATGGGGAATTCAGGACTTTCTAGTGTGGGAGAACTAGGTTCTGATGATGCCAAGTACCCTGAGTTGCTAATGTTTATGTTCTTGTGCTTGCCTTTTATCATCTGGATCTCCTTAGTGCTACCTGCCCTGTCTCTGACTGGAGTCTGTCTTTCCTATTATCTTGGTTGTTTCAGAACTGTGGGGTGGGTGTTACTACTGGGGTTAGAGCTGGGGCCCAAGATCTGCTCAATTCTCAGGTGCAGACCAGAAGAAACCAGTACTCTGGGCCAGGAGTGAATTCCTGGGTCCTAGTGGGTTCCAGTTACTCCCTGTTTGGGTCAGGAGTTGCTTTCTCCTTACCTAAGAAACTGCCCAGGTTAAGAGGCCTGCTTCCTCTGGGTTTTGTAAGATTGGGTTCAGAGCTGCCAACCAGGATCTGCTCAGTGCTCAGGCCAATAAAAAGTATTTACAATCAAAATAAAATAAAATAGTTCTCTTTGAAAATTGAATACACAACCACCAAATGACCTAGTGATAACAACTTGGCATTTATCCCAGAGAATTTAAAACTTATGTCCTCTCAAAGTCTATGTACAAATGTTTAAAGCAGATTTACTTATAATAGCCCCAAAGTGGAAGCAATCCAGATGTTTGACAACAGGCAAATACTGAATTGCAGTATCACCATAACATGGGCAACTACTCAACAGTAAAAAGGAACAAACTATTCACTCAATCAGCAATCCAGATGAGTGTTGAGAGAACTGTCAGAATGAAAAAGACTAAACAGATGTACACTGTTTGAGCTGATGTATAGCCTCTTCTTAGAGCAACAAAGTCATGGAAATGTAGAACATGTTAATGGTTGCTCAGGGTTACTGAGTTAGATGTGAGGGAAACATACACATGACTATAAAAGAACATGCAAGATCCTTGTGTTGATGCAAATATTCTGTGTCTTGACTATAAATGGCAACACAACCTGATCATGAGATTATACTGCACTTTTGCAGGCTGTTGCCACTGGGGGAACATGGAAAGGGTATGCAATATCTCTCTATTATTACTTAAAGTTACATCTGGAATTACACATATCTAACAGTAAAAATTATTATTATATTATTATAAAAATATTATTATAATAATATATTTTATATTATTATAAAATAGAATATTATTATAAAAATAGAATATCTCAGATTCCTATCCCAGATTTCCATTCTCTTTGGACCAAGGTACAATACTTTCTCTAGATACTAAAAGGCAGTTTTACCCTCACTGTGTGTATAGCCCTTATCAACAGACTCCAAGGTTCTTTGCCATGGAAACAGAATTCTCAAGGCATGGTGTGACTCTATCTGTTTGTTTCTTCTTGGGCCAGCTTGACTGTCCTATGCCATGCCCTGAGAGCTACTTCTGCCTCTGCCCCCACTCCTATCTAGCAGATGGACCTATGGATATTTTTTCTGAAAATATGAAACCCAGAAAACAGTTGAATACATATAAATAAATGGGCTTATGTGACTGATAAGATAGGCCTGGGTTACTTTATTACTTTTAGAAAGTGTTTAAATGAATTCATTAGTAGACATTGGTTAGTAGGCATTTTAATACATAAAATGTATTGACCATGTGGGCTTTGGTATTTGAAATTGCTTTAAATTATTTTGAATATTCAGAGTCATTACTGTACTGTTTAGTACTGGTACTGGGGATCAAACTCAGGACAGTACACTTGTTAACACTCATACACTGAATATATTCAATCTCCTTTCTGTCCCCAATCCTCCCTCCCTCTCTCCCTCCCTCTCTCCCTGCCTCCATCCATCCATCCATCGTTCCTTCCCTTCTCTCTCCATCTCTTCCTTCTTCTCTCCCTTTCTGTGATGTAGCCCAGGCTGGCCTGTAACTTATCATCTTCCTGGGTCAGCTTCCCAAGTGCTACGATTACTGGTATATACCTCCACACCTGACTGTCTGCCCCTCTTAGCTCATCTTCATACACCACAAGTCTTTATATTATATATAAAATAAAGCAAACAGAGGTGTGCCTTATTACAAAGCCTTTCTCTTGTTGCATGATTGCTTGTGCCAGATTGAGAGAACTCAAGTACTAGCATATGTTTATGGTCCCGAGGGGTAGAGGGTTGAGGAGAAAAGCAAAGCAATGACATGGGTTTCCTACTGGATGTCTATTGCAGATGCTGCTTTCACCACAAAAGGAATACTTTAAGGAACACTGATTTGGATAATAAAGTTTCTTTTCATTTGTCAAGGAAAGATGGATTGCAGATGATGAAATTATCAAATTAAGAGTGAGAATACATACATAAAGAAAAGGAAACTAAAATAAGAATTCAGAACTTGGAGGTTATCCTTCTGTAAATGTGAACAAATATTACTTACTAGGAAGTGAGAGAGATAAACTAGAGGGTTGGCACAGGTCAAAGAACAATGGAAACAGCAAAACAGAACCACATGAGAGACACTCACAAATCTTAGAAGCAATGAACTTACAGATAAAGGAAACTACCAAATTAAAAATAGAATCAAATGCAATTTAGCAGTTCTCACAAAGCTAAACATAGAGTTCCATGTGACCCAAAAATCTAACCAGATATATATTCCCCAGGCAATTAAAAACACAAGTGTAAAGAAACCTGCATAAGAATATTCATAACTGTTATTCATGATAGTTGAAAACTCTCCATCAGGTGATGAACAAATCTTTTAAAATATGGTATATACATACAATAGAATCTTTTTAAGTAATGAAAGTATTAAAGACTATTATCATCAACTACCATCTAGACAGCATTATGCTAATGAAATAAGGCCAGTACAAAAGTTCATGCAGTCCATTTATATGAAAATTCCATCCTGGCAGCTCAAGGTACTGATGATAAGTGACAGTTGGACACTCAGTCCTAAGCAGGACTTTACACCACCCTGTGTGAAGACTAAAAAACACGGTGGAGTAGGGAACATAGAGATATATAACATAGAGCAGGAAAGTAGGGAGAAGGCTTCCAAATGCCACACTCTAGGAGTCATGCAGCAATTGGAGTCATAGACTCACAGCAGCTGGGGTTGCCTATGCTGAGCCTGCCCAAGACCAGCCCTGTTGGTGGGCAGGAATAAATGGGCAAAAACTCATGACACCCAAGCTCTCCCTGCTAAACTACTGATGCTGAAAATTTCTGGGGCATTCATTTTCTTCAGCTGTTTACCTACCAGTAAACCCACCAGGCTCCAGTGGATAATTCCAAATCCATGGTAACACAGATGGCCATGTGTGATGGTTTACATATGCTTGGCCCAGGAAGTAGCACTATTAGGAAATGTGGTCTTGTGAAGTAGGTGTGTCACTGTGAGTATGGTCTTTAATAATACCCTTGTCCTAGCTACCCGGAAGCTAGTCTTCTCCTAGCAGCCTTCAGAAGATGTAGAATTCTCAGCTCCTCCTGCACCATGCTTACCTGGATGCTGCCATGCTCCCACCTTGATGATAATGGACTGAACCTCTGAACCTGTAACCCAGCCCTACTTAAATGTTGTCCTTATAAGAGTTGCCTTATAAGAGATCATGGCTTCTGTTCACAGCAGTAAACTCTAAGATACCATGGTTAGGCTCTGTAGTTCACCAAAGGAAACAAAAATAAATGAATGTCAGAAAGGGATTTGTAGTAAGGAGAGAGAGGTGATAGGAGTGGGAGGCAAAAATAATTAGATTACATTTCATACATATCAGAAAATGCCAAGGAATAAATTCAATAATAATATTTAGAAATGAAATGTCAGGAATCAACAAATCTATAGAAACAAGTAGAAGCAGAGAGAAACTGGAACTAATTGCCATCCGGTTCTTTGCGGAGGATGTAGATGACTAAGAATTAGATAGTCATGGTGGCTATACAACATTGTAAAATATGCAAACCCACTGAATTATACCCTTTAAATGGTTAATTTGTGTTACAAGAATTTTCTCTCAATAGATAATGATTAAAGAGCTGATATCTCCATGGCATAGGTATGTTGGCTCCTTAAAGCTGGCAGGTCCAAGTGAGAGGAGAGAGACACCCTGGTCCCACTGGGTCTCTCCAGAGCTGAGCTGAGAGGGATGGTCAGTGTCAGCTGCCCAAAGAAACACACCCAGCCAGGAGTCTTGTCCAAGCAGGAACTCAATTTTAATGTAACAACCTCTTGTTTATATAAACTTGGAGCATAGAGAGGAGGAGTTTTGGTGGGGTGAGTTGACATAGGGGGCAGGAAGGGTGATGGAGGCTATGGGGTGACTGGCAGGGCCAATGGCAAAGCTCTACATCAGCAACAGCTGAGCAGAGGCAGAGCCAAACAGATCCTGTTGAGTCACCCCGGTACTAAAGTGACTAAGACAGGTCTCATACTCCAGCCAGGGTCAGGTTTGTCCTCAAGGCCCAAACCAGGGCTAAAATGGGGCCCAACAGTGTGCACACACCAGATGGGAAGGGCATGCACTGCACCACAACAGACCAGCCACCCTCTCCAGCTTGGGGAAGAGGAACAGAGTGAGCGGCGTGGGGGCAGAGCGCCTGGCACATCTGGCAAGGACCCCACAGCCACAGCGGGAGGTGTGCGCAGGTCAGTAGCCACGCCCCTGCCTTCCACGCACCTCTGACATGGATGGGGAGGAGAGATGAAGGGCTCAACATAGGTGAGTCTTGAAAAGGTGATGTTAAAGGATAGATGCTGGTCAAAGAAGCCACGCACCACCTGCTTCCAGTCAGATGTGATGTCTCAAATAGGTAAATGCATAGAGGCAGAAAGGCACATAGAGGCTGTCTGTGACTATGGAAAATGGGAGACTTGGGACAGTGCTAACTGAAGGGTATTGGAGGGTTTTTTGGATGATGAAGATACTGTACAATTATACAGTGGTGATAGTTGCACAACTCTGAATCTATATGCTTTAAGAGAAAATTATAAAATGTAAGAATTATCCCAATATATGCTATTCGTTGTTAAATTGGTATTAGTGTTGCCTTAAAAGATATAAAGGAAATGTACTTCAGAGGTAGAGCATATGACCAGAATGCACAAAGCCTTTGGTTTGACTCCTAACATTGAAATGATGATCATGATGATGTATTTTATATACATGAATTCATCTAATATATTACTGTCATTTACTATATTTCTAGCATTCTGCATTATGAGGTTAACAAAAATGAAGTCATATTCACTCTATTTAAGAAATCTACCTTCTTTTTGAGGATAAATTGTAGTTGCTGGATAAAGATAAGAAATCAAAAAAAAAAAAAATCTACCAAAATTTGCAGAAGGCATGTGTGTGGAAGTGTTGTAGAGTCTCAAGTTAGACCTTAACTGAGGAGAATTTGATCAGAGAGACAAACGCATGCTCCCAGAACAGAAAATGACTAATGTTGGGAGTGAGTGTGAGTGCTTCTAGCACAGTGGGTCAACAGCTGCTACCTGTGAGCACAGATGGTGACAAAGTATGAAGCTGGTCAGAATAGTCTTGGTAATCCATGAAAACAAAGCAGAATTTTGTCCAACAAAGCAAAATAAGAAGGTATGGCTAAATATTGAAGGTATATGTCATCACCAAAGAGCTGAAATGTGACAGGCCACAATTCATAGAAATTATAGGGAAGTAGGAGGAGTCCAGGACAGACCAGCCAATTAGGAACGTACAGGACAAGGATCTATGTGTGGACAGGAAGAAAGGGTGTAAAATGAAAAGAAAGTGTTTAAGAGAGCTCAAAGGAAGAAACTGACATATCCCGTTCAACTCAATGCTTATTGAGTACTGCTATAATGTAAAAGGGCAGTGTTTTAGTTAAGCTTTGGGTTGCTGTTACCAAAATACCTGGCATAGATGCTTTGAAAGAGGAAGGACGTGTTTTACTCTTAGTGTTGGAGCATTCTGCTCCATCACTACAAGGAGAGCATGGAGAACAGGAATTCCCAGCATAGTGCCTAAGGAGTAGACACAGATGAAAACTGAGGGTCTGTATTACCTCCCAAGCTCTTGATGAACACCTTCCTCCAGATAGACCCACTTCCCCATCTCCAAAAACAGTGCCACCAACAGGGTCCAAGCAGTCACAACTTGAGCATGTGGGGGAACATTTCATGGTCAAAGTATATCAGGCAGCATGCTCAACCCTGTAATTCACAAGTCCTAACACTGTGATACTTACATTAACCTTTTGTCAATGCATGTACATCTCTGCTGGAGAAATGAGCTCTAGAATTGATGACTACCTTGATATGGGGAGAAAGAGTGACAGGAGTCTGAGGATGTCACTGAAGACACAGACAGGCAGAAAGGATGTGAAAGCTTGCTCATCTGAGAGAAGCACTCAGTAAAGCACTATGAAGTAAGCACGATGAGATAACTGACTTTAATCAACATAAGTAAGCAAATGATAGGCCAGGCACTGCCAAAGTACTGTAGGTAAGGAGGCAGAGAAAGCATGTTATTGAGACCCCTTCTTAAACAACTTGACTCTTCTGAACCAAAAGAACAAAACGCACCTTCATGAAAAGTAAATAATTGGGCAAAAACGTATGAATATTTGAGTCACAGGCTTAAACAACCAGTAATAAACTCCAAGGATTTTACTCTCTATAGTGAAATTGTATCTTAGTATCTTCTTGTCACACTGTATAATCTGGAACACAAAGACAAGGAGACATTGTAGCAGTGTGCCCTTGAGTTCAGAGAAGTCATATTGATATGTGGAAAGCCAGATAATATCAGCAGCAGTCCGTCTTTATATATCATCATCATCATTGTTGTTTTCATTGTTGCCATTATCATCATCATCATCATCATTATTATTAACCAGCCATTTTCTTTCTTTGAAATGGGAACAGTTGGAGCAACATTTGCTTCCTTCTTTTCAGAATCATCTCTAACTGGATGAGGAATTTGAGATTCTGCTCACCCTTAAGATTTCAAAACGACATCCAGGACTGAATGTCACCAACCGTGGCTGGGGTTCACCGACCCAGGGCCATGTGAAGCACTCTCATTTTGCCTCAAATAACTCTACATTCCTGGGGCAAATTTTACCAAAGTCTTTATCCATATGATATCTACAAAATAACTTGGGGAATTATCGGTTTGATTTCCAAGAGAAAAAGACACATCTAAGCATAAATGCAGAGAAAGGCTTACCAGAAGTGGTCAACAGCCCTGAGTGTATTAAAATGTTTTGATGTATGCTTTACTGATGAGGGTAACAGTTTATTCCGTGCTTCTGCATCAGAACTGCAGAGCAGCCATTATAACTTCAATTTGTAAAATCTACATCTAACGTACATAAAAAAAAGAAAAATAGACCAAACCTGAAGCTGGGTAGGATGCTGAGTGATTTCTAATTTTATTCTTATCCTTTTTCAATTTTTCTACATTAGACAGAATCAAAACCATTTTTCCAGTTCAGTGGTGGAACTCAGAGCCTATACATGCTAGGCGAGTGCTCTCCCACTGAGCTACACCCCAGTCTCCAAAATCATTAGAGTTCTAAAATAAACTTAACACAGACAAAACTGGATCTTATTCTCAAACTAAGTAATCACTTGGATGAGTCATACATTTTCCTACTCATTTTAGAATTAGTAGTTGAATTTTATTCTTCTCAGTGGTAAGATAAGGTGTGGTGGTTTGAATAGAAATAGCCTTATAGACTCATGCGTTTGAACAAGTCTATGGGGGCCAGTGAGCAGAATGTGGTGGTTTAAATATGCTTGGCCCAGGGAGTAGCCCTATTAGGAGGTGTGGCCTTGTTGGAGAAAGTGTGTCCCTGTGGGGGTTGGCTTTGAGATCTCTGATGCTCAAGCTATGTCCAACATGGTACATAGACTCCTTCTGATGCCTATAGATCAAAACGCAAAACTCTCAGCTCCTTCTCTAGCACCATGTCTACCTGCATGCTTCCATGCTTCCCTCCATGATAATGGACTAAACATCTGAAACTGTAAGCCAGCCCCAACTAAATGTTTGCCTTTATAAGAGATGCCATGGACATGGTGTCTCTTCATAGCATTGGAAACCCTAAGACACTAGGGCAGTGCAAAGGTTGTTGGAATGTTCAGAAGTAATCAGAAATGGAAAGTTCTACCTAATATTAAAAATGCATGTGTGTGTTTATGTGTATGTGTGTATGTGTAATGTATGAATGAATGAATACAGGTGTGTCTGTATCTTGGTCTAGAAAGCTGAAGCATAGAAAAGAAAAAATAAAAGATGTCTTTGGTTCCCAGAGAGAATCACTAGGTTTCTCTGCTGTCCACAGAGTGACCCTCTCCCACCTCAGCCCCATACTTAGCTTGATTGTATAGAAACCCTGCTCTATAGCGTTTTCCCACCCATCCACACTTGGCACAGGGTAATGGTCAATCATCATATGATTCAGATACACTGTGTAGATGATTCAAGCATCTAAGACTGGGAAGAAGAGACTTTCTTGAAAGGGAGTATTTCCAAAATTATTGAAGTCATGTCTGGGGCCGTGGTGGCTGTCCACACAGGAGCGGTCTCTATAGAGCCTTGGAGATGTGTTTGTTGGAGAAACCATGTGACTGCAAAGACTGTCCAGATGCGAATGCTCCTGGATCAAAGGGCTGTCCAGCGAATGTTTCTCCTAGTAATCGTTCAGTCTCATTGTGTCTGGCTGCTTACAAGCCCTGGAAATCAAAGGCTTAGTTGAAGGATGTGTCACTAAAAAAATTGGATTAGAGGAAAAGGAAGAGGTAAGTGATGTAATTATATTATAATCTCAAAAATAATATAAAAAAGGAAAAAGGAAATCATATTTTCAGGAAAATGGATAGAGCCGGAAATCATTAAACTAAGCAAAATAAGCCAGATGCAGAAAAACAACTATCACACGTTTTCTCTCTTCTGAAGAGCCTAGGTTTTCATTTTTCTATATGTGAGTGTTAAGTAAGGTGCAGGTCAGGAGGATATGAAGTGGCATGAGAGAGCAAACAGAAACGTTAAGGTGGCAGAGAGAAAAACAAAATGCATGTTGTGAAAGCAGAAGAATGACTATGGAAGGAGGGAGGAGAGAGGGAAGGAAGGAGGGAGGAAGGGAGGGAGGGAAGG
This sequence comes from Mastomys natalensis, assembly GCA_021653895.1. Taxonomy (NCBI): domain Eukaryota; kingdom Metazoa; phylum Chordata; class Mammalia; order Rodentia; family Muridae; genus Mastomys; species Mastomys natalensis. The sequence continues at coordinate 309,748 of JAJTUV010000650.1, forward strand.
AGGGAGAGAGGGGAGGGAAGGAGGGAGGAAGGGAGGAAGGAGGGAAAGAGGGAGGGAAGGAGGGAGAGAGGGAAGGAAGGAGGGAGGAAGGGAAGGAGGGAGGGAGGGAGGGAGAGAGGGATGGAGGGAGAGAGAGAGGGATGGAGGGAGGGAGGGAGGGAAAGAAGGAAGGAAGGAGGGAGGAGAGGCCAGGTATACCAGAGAGTCTGGGAAGAAAATCAGGAAAACATGGTGTATGCAAATACTATATATAGTGAACCCCAAAACTTTGTATGCTAATTTTTAAAACTAATTTTTGAAATCTTTTACAAAAGTAAAATCTTTAAGAAAAAAACATATGTATGTAAAATGTGCCCTAAGCTAAGGTGTAAGTAAGTAATAGAGAGGAGTACTAAGGCCTAATCAATAGCTCGTCATAGTGGCCCATTCTTTAACATTATCAACATGGTTCACTGCCTTCTGAGTAACTGCGACAACTCGATTGGCTTTCTGCCTGCTCCTTAGTGAGGTAGTCCCACATTCTCACAACCCCCGTCTTCGCACAGTCTTTCTAGTTCTCCATGTCCGCAATGTATCTCCTTTGCTGTATACTGTATGTTAGGCACAGAGGGCTCCTTATGAATAATGTACCTGGTGTCAGTTATTTTCATTTAAATCCATCACACTCATTCTCTTCTACTATCTAATAACAGGAATCCTCTGTCCATGGTTTCTAAAGCAACCCTTCTTTTACAAGGCAGCTCCAGAGAGGCTGGTGGGCAGGAAAGACGAAACCATACAAAGCAGCCTCAGGAATCAGAAAGGATTTGACTGTGTGTCTCTTAGGATTTTTCAAAAATATTAAAATGTCACTCTTGGTTATAAACAATTTGGGAGCCATAAAAATAAAAAGCTAGCTATTATTTGTTTATTATATTGTAATATATCATGAGAAATACTAAGAATTGGGTTTAAAAAAAAAAAACAGGGCAGCCTGGATTTTCCTTCCTTTCCTCTGTATAACTTCCAATTTGATACAAGTATCTTCTAAAGATTCCCCCATTGCTAATTATCATGGTCCCTCCTTAGCTGCGTCAACCTCCAATACTTGTCCTTTGCACTTTCCCTGTTGTGAGACACCTCTGACAGTCCCCTTAATGTGACATATTGTCAGCTTCACTCTGGGACTCCATCATTTCTTTCATATAGGTTGACTGACAGTTGTGTCTGACTGCCTCTCTCAGCTGTGATAGGCTGTGTCAACACTCAACTGTGCCTGTTCTCTACACTGGTCGGCTTGAGTCAACATGTACCTCCCACTTTATCACTTTTCATCCATCCACATGTACAGGTACCATATGGGTCTATACTATTAAACAAGGGGCAGGACAGATCTACATCATTTTCTGTCTGCTGAATAAGAGATGCACCATGACAAGTCACCCAGTAGCAAACTTTGAGAAAAGCGCCAATGCTGACCACAGATTTGATGCCCATCCTTTACTAGTGTAGCACTTTAGTAAGGGGAGGTCTAGCCATGCTAGCTGAACATTACAATTTGTGGGAGGACTTGTTTTAACAGAAATGTAACTGAAATTTGTGTATATCTAAGTTCTATGTAGAAAAGACACCTGTACTTAGCTCTATTTTCCTTTGTGTAATATGCCTTCAAAATGCCAGACATGGTGCTGGCTTATTATGACCAAACACAGCTAACCATTGGTAGTATGTTATCTTGGTACAAAACCTGTCTACAAAATGATGACCCTTTATTCAAAGTGAACTGACTTAGAAAAAAAGTAAACAGGTATCTAATACTGTTTTCTTCCTAGTGACACAAAGTGTGTTTCAAATGTTCAGCTTTATTTAAAACTACAGACCATTTCTCAGCTTCCACTTGTTCCACTGGTCATTCTGGGTGGTTTCAAGGATAAAAACTAGGCACTAGGAGACAGATCAAGAGCTTTCCTTGTAAGGACTAGTACTTAAGTTCAGTGTCCAGAACCACTGTTTTAAAAGAGCTAGGTATATGGCTCACACTGACAGGAGGACTCCAGGGGACTGCTGGCCTGCAGCCTAGCCAAATTAGAAGGCCACAGAACCTAGTAAGATCCCTGTCTCAAACACAGAGTAGACAGTTCCTGAAGAATGATAGCTGAGGTTGATGCCTAGCCTCCATGTGCATGTGCCTGCACACACATGAACAAACACACACAGGGCAGGGAGCACTTGGGGTATATTATTAGAATTTATAGAATCAGCATATGATTTTCATTTCTTCATCCCATATTCACTGAGTTTATTGTTCGTGCATTTTTCAAACTCTTATTAGCCAACTACTTCATATTCAACAGGCATCTTGGACTCTGCTGGCAAAATAAGCTTTACAGACCAAGCCCCTCCCCTGCTGATTCCTGACAAAGTCCCTCTTGCTCTAAGCAGTTCCTCCACTCTTGAGTCTTATGTAGCATCTTTTGCTGAGATGCCCCCACTTTGGTGTTGAAGTATGCTTCCTTTCTAAATCATTTTACTCCACGGTGGTCCAAGTGAGAATGCTTTTCCTGATTGATGATGGTCATACCCCTTCCTGAGGCTCTGTTGTGACATCCCAGCCCTCTCAGGGAGCCCTTCACTGAGTGTCTGATTATATTTTGTACAAGTGATTCTACTAGAAAAAAAAACAGTAATAGAAGAAATCCTAGAAGCTATTTTTCTAAAGGGCCAGTAACTCTGGTCTGTAAAACAACGACCCTTCATGTCAGGTTGTCGTGTAGCTTGAAGCAACATCTAACCAGATTCAAAAATATTGAACAGAAGGCAAAGTCTTCAGTATGGCTTTGTCCCACCAAACAAAGGCCTTAGTATTTTTATCTTTTATCTTAAGCCACACATTGTTTGGTAATCTGATTTGTGGTGTGTATACAGTTAAGGGGAATCCAAAGCAATCTTGGTACATAGTAAACTTCAAATATATCAGTTCTCTTTCTTAGTAACCTCTGTCATGACCTAGATGAATGCCATTTGTATCTTTTATTTCCTACAGAGTATAATATTTAAAACATTGGTATCTTTTCTGCACAGAACTTAAATCAAAATCTGTTTTAGTAAAACATTTTCAGACATAGTGGAGCCAGAGTGCAGTTCCAGGGACTGGCCACACTGAGGCGTGTAGTGCATGGTTTTGTGAATGGCTGTCAGATCCCTATGTAAGTCCCATAAGCAACAATCATACTCAAGAAATTAAACTCATCGATCCAGATGCAATTGGATTAGTGGGCACCTCTTTCTCTGTGTAAATGATGGTATCTGTTGACTTCTAAAGTGGTCTACGTATTCAAATAAAAGCACACACTTCCGGTTTTTATGGTGGTGAGTTGAACAACACAAAGTAGACACATGGTCATGTCTCTGTTGAAAACTAAACCACAGAAAATGGAAGGGCCTGAATCCTTACTGCTTGAAGCAGTCTTTCAATCACCCTGTTCAGTACTCCTCGGTCATCATATCATGATCATTCTCGCTTTGTCTGACCAAATGGAGGGTAGCTGCAATTCTTAGGGAGTTATAGAAATCACAAATATAGCATGTGCATTACAATGGCACACTGATTGTTGTACAGTGGAAGAACACATACTGGCAAGTGTTCCAGATCAAACCCATTCCAGAATAGAACACTCAGGAATAGCACTCTTGATTAATATTCAGAAATAAGGATCTTTAAAATAAAAGACCTCACAATACATAAAACAAAAGGAAGGTGACATGGCAGTAAAAACCACAAACCCTGAACATAAAAATCAGATTTCCCTAAGTTTCAGTGATTAAGGCAGCTTATGGTTGATAGTAAAAATATGGGATGAGTGTTATAAAGAATATAGTAAACATAGTCTGATACACAGAGACCCTATTCAATACTTACAGGCTGCATATTGTTTTCAAGGACAAATGGAGCATTCTCAAAAACTGATAATATTCTAGGTCACAAAGTATTGCTGAACCCAAATAACTCTGCTCAAATCGTCCTGGCAGTGGCCGTGGCGCTCCTCACTACCCACCCCAGTGTTCTGGGTTCTCAAATGAAAGACACACACGCACACCGCACGCACGCACACACGCAGCACGCACGCACGCACGGAAACTTATATTTTAATATGCCTATAACAGCTCAACGGTTGTGCCACTTCCAAACCTCCATGTGGCTAATATACTCCCCTCCAATATTCCTGAGTTATTGCTTACTAAAACCTATATGCCGTCTTGACTGCCCCGAATGCAGACCTGCAGTCCTCTCAGGCTGAATTACCCCGCACGTACATGATGACGAAGTTCTCTGTCAGGCACCTCTCTGGGGTAGCCGTCTACTCCTTTCCTAGCATGGCGACTATCTCTCCCCCAGTTCCTGCCTCAGTCCCTTGCCCAGAAATCCTAGAATCCCACCTCTGTCTCTCTGCTCAGCCATTGGCTGCCAGCAACTTTATTTACCAATCAAACCCAACTGGGGGCAGGGTCCCTCACTGTCTTACTACGGACATGTAGATTCTCAAGCAATTTGGGGAACCAAATTAACATAATGCACGTAGCATTAGACCAAATTCACAACAACAAAGCAAGGCCAAGACTGTTCTCTAACATGGGTGTAAATTTCTCTAAATATATTCCAATTAGTAGAAAGTTCTTTTTAAAATCTTTTTTTAAAAACTCATTTTAAAAACAAACCATTGATTGTAACTTGTGTTTTAAATAAAGCAAGGACCTTATTCTAGAACTGAATAGTAAAGTTACTACATATAAAAGTATACAGAGGAGACTGAAAAGATAGCTCAGCAGTTGAGAGCACTTGCTGCTCTGGTGGAGAACCTGTTTGACCCCAGCATCCACCTCAGGTAGTCCACACTGCCTTTAACACTAGTGCCTAGGGACCCTATACCCTCTGATCTCCGTGGGCACCTGCATACCTGTGGTACAGATGCGCTCATGCAGGCAGACACACAAATAAAAATAATAAATCTTTTTTTAAAACATATAGAATACAACTGTTAGTACAGGGAATGGTTATAATTTTGAGCAAATGTATTAATAGAGTGAAACCTTGAAGTTAGTGGGCCAAGCCCAAGTTCAAGAAATTAGCAAAGAGAAGAGATAAAGAAATGGTAGAGCAGATGAGAGTATCAAAGAAAGAAAAAATGCATTTATCCTATAAGATCATTCTTTCCTATTAATTCATTTCTCTACTAAGCCCAGATGAGTGTACAGCTGATTAATTATATTTTTTAATATTTAATAATAACTCCTCAACTCACATAAAGTCAGACAACTGTTGTATTAAACCAACAGAACAAGCTCATCCCCAAGAATTCAAGGATGGTTAACAATTAAAAAGACATTTCGGTGAAGAAGAGCATCATCACAACATCAGAATTGTCATGTTCACACATGCACAAAAATCACACACTCAAACTCAACATCTATTAACAACAATGACAAATAATACAAAAGAAGGTTTTTTAAAACATGATTGGCCTTGTTTTCAGAATCAGTGTGAAGAACAAAAGATCAAAAAGAGTCAAGATATGACACTGGAGAGATGTCTCAGCTGGTCACATGATTCCTTTTCTTCACTGACCAAACATTTTAATTACATGGAATTTGATCAATGGAACCCATGTCAAAAAAAAAAATAATAATTAAATAAATAAGAAGCCAAGAAGCTGGGTGTGATGTGATACTTGTAATCTCAATGCTGGAAAGGCGGAAACAGTCAGATCCCTAGAGCTTGCTGACAGCCAGCCAAGCCAGTCCATCTGGCAAGTTCCAGGGAAGTGAGAAGCTGTGTCTCAAAACCCAAGGTCAAGAGCACATGAGGAGTGATAACTGAGGTTGATCTCTGGCCTACACACACACAAAAGCACACACACACACACACATGCAATAAGATTCTGATTTTTAGTGAAAAAATATATATGGAAGAAGCATAAAAGAACAGTTATTGCAACTTAAAGTGGAATATCAAGTACAACCTAACTATCCATCAACAAAATAAAGAATATAATGTGTTGACCTGTACTAGAATACCAATTAACAGTTGTAATTAATAAACTCACAACTTATTAAATGCAAAATATGCTGGGAAAAAATGATCCTATATATTGATATATTACATCTTATTTCCATAACATTTAGAACATATACACAGTATTATATACTATTTATTCATCTTTATTTATAGAAAGATACATAATATTACATGAAAATGATAATTGCCTACTTAGGTTAAGGATTGCCTTGGTAGGGAGGAGGAAAGTAAGACCAGGAAGTAACAAAGAGGTCATTGGTTTTATATGTCACAATTTGTCTTAAACATCTGGTAAATCACTAAACATAACTATAATATTCCTTCCCGTATTTTGTATGCTTGCTGAAAATAGAATTTTAAAGAATTTCAATAAGAAATATGAAAAGACTTATAGCACAAAAGCCTGAAGGAGGGGATCTCAGTGAGTTGGAGGCCAGCCTGAGCCACAGAGTAAGACCTTGTCTCAAGACAAGCAAGCAAATATAAGCCTGTGTCATAACATATATGTGTATGTTGTGACAAATGACAGTGTAAGCACGGCATACCAAAGCTTGTGAAATATGCCAAAAGCAGTCCTAAAAGTGTTTGTTATAGTGTTTGTTAAATGCTCACATTAAAAAGAAAGCAGAGCTCGGCAGCATGAAGCTCACTAGGGACGCGCAAGGGCTCAGTGTCGAATTCTAAGAAGAGAAACCCTACCACGACCACATCAGCTGAGACATGCTTCCATAGCTAGGAGAATATCAGGCTAACCATAAAGTTAGCAGACAGGAAATATTAGATATAGAATAAATAGAGGATAGAAAAGTTATAATATAAAAATCTCAATACAACTTAATTTAGTTTTTTGAAAAAAGAAACAAAATCAATTAATTTTTAGCCTAACTAAGAATAAAGAAAAGATACAAATGAATAAAATAAATCAAAGTAGTGACTGCAATAGAAATATCAGAAAGTAAAAGGATAAAAAGAACTATTATATATGATTTCCCAAAGGTATATAATTTAAAGGAAATGGGTGAATTCCTAGAGGGAAATAATGTAAATTGCTAAGTCTGGGTAGTAAAGAAATAAAGATACTTGAATGATGAATAACAAATAAAGATACTGAAAAAGTTATTGAAAAGCTTCCAACAATGGAACCTCAAGATCAGTTGATTTCACAACTGAATTCTACCAAATAGCCAAAAAAAATTGCCCAAGTGTGCATGTGTGTATGTATGTGTGTGTTTATATGCACACATTCCATGATCAAATATGAAAGTCACAAGAAAACTTGAGGGAGTAGCTTCCCTTTTGCACTGTGGAATCAGAGATCAAACTCAGATTGTCAGACCTGCACAGCAAGTAATTTTACTCCCTGAGCCTCTTATCAACCAAAACTATTTAAATTCTTCAAAACACAGAACCAGAGGGAATATTGCCAAATTTTATGAAGCCAACATCACTTTAATCCTTGAACCAAAGACATTGTCAGAGGCTGGCATCTCTTCTGAACACTGATGCAAAAATCATCCATAAAATTTGACCAATACAAATCAACCACACATCAAAAGATTATATGCCATGATAAAATGGGGCTTACTCCTGGTATGCAAGGCAAGTTTTTAAAAACTACAAATCAATCAGTGGAATGCAGCACACTGGCAAACTGAAAGATTATAATGACACGATTGTCTCAATTGACTGAGAACAAGCATTTGAGAAAGTTCAGCATCCTTGATTCTAAAAATAGTTTGAGTTTAGAAGGAAAATTCTGCCACATAATAAATGTCTTTATGAAAAATGCCCCACTACTATCATAATCAGTAGGAAATACTGGAAGATTTTCTGCTAAGATCTAGCACAACATAGGGTGCCTATACTGACTACTTCTAGTCAACTTCATATTGAAAGTCCTAGAAAAGTAAGATATGAAAAGCAAATAAAAAGTACCTAAATCAGAAGGGACAAAGTAACACCACCCTTCTCAATGACATGATTCCGCATGTGGGAAAACTCCACCCTATACATGTTTACACATAAATGATGACAATAATACATGAATTTATAGAGATACAAACATAAAAGATACAAAAATCACAAAAACCCAAATAACTCAAAAGTACAAATAATAACCTAATGTCTCTTACAACAGTATCAAAAATAGAAACAAATGTAACTGAAAGAAGTAAAAGATTTATACTTAAGAATTATAAAGCATGGTTATAAGAAACTGAAGAAGATATAAGTATATAGAAAGATAATCTATGTTCATGGATTAAAGGAATATTGCTAAAACAACCATACTGTCAAAAACAATACAGAGACTTAACATAATACATAACAAAATCTCAATGGCATTCTCCACAGAAATAAAATAAAGACTTAAGATCCATAAGTAACATACATACACATACACACACACATACACACACACACACACATCACACACACACACACACACACACACACAGACTAGATGAGGCAACATTGAAAGATTTGGAAGCTTCATACTCCTGATATAAATGACATTGCAGTCTGAGCATGGAGCACGTTTCTGTAGTCACAACATTCAATAGGATGAGGAAAAATAATTGAACTCCTACTATTTTGAAACACTGGGACTGGACAAATAGCTCAGTGGTTAAGGACACGTGTTGCTCTTTCAGAGCACCCAGGTTCAGTTTCCAGCATCCACAGGGAGGCTCACAACTACCTATAACTCAAGTTCTAGCAGATCTACCACTCTCTTCAAGCACCAGGTATGCACATGGTACCCATACATATATACAGACAAAACACACAGAAAATTAAAATAGATACATTTTTTTAGAAAGCAGACTTGAGTCTCTTGAGCTATATAACAAGACTCTGTCTCAAGTTGTATTTCAAATTAATCAATTAGTAATCAATACAATATAATATTGACATAAAAACAGAAGCAAAGACCAACAAACAAAATAAAGAGACTCATAAATAAATGCAAAGTGAGAACTAATTTTCCACAAGGTTATCAAGAAAACAGACAGTCTCTTCAGTAACTGATGCTAGAGATATTTTTACATGCAAGTGATTGAAATTGAACTAAAAATTAACTCAAAATGTGCAAAAGACCTAAGTGTAAAAACTTAAACCACAAAACCCACAGAAAAGAACATAAAGGAGAAAAAACTGCTTGCTATAACTTTAAGGTTTTGGATATCACATCAAAAGCCCAGGCAACAAAATAACTATCTAGTCCTACAGCAAAATGGAAAGCTTCTTCTATGTAGCAAAGGAAACAATCAACAACATGAAAAGTTAAGCAGTGGCCAAGAAAAGCGTATTTGTGAATGATAAATGGTTAACAGCTAAAATATTTATAAGGAATGTTAGGGGCTAGGGATGTGTAGCTCAGTTAGTAAAGTACTTGGGTGTAGCATATGCAAGGCCTTGGTTCAATCCCTAGCACTACATAAGTAGGTATAGTATTACATTCCAGAAATCCTAGTGTTCAAGAGGCAGAAGTAGTAGAACCATAAAATCAAAGTCACCCTTGGCTGTGTGGAGCTTTTAAAGCCAGTTTAGTGGAGCTGGTTCAGTAGATAGAGGAGGTGTGGTGTTCCTGGAGGAATTATGTCACAAATTAGGGCTTTGATGTTTCAAAAGCCCCAAGCCATTCCCAGAGCACTCTGTATTGTGCATATGGTTCAAGTTCTGAGCTCTCAGCGTCACCTCCTGCTGCCATGTCTGTGCTTACTGCCATACTTCCCTGCCGTGATAGACTCTTACCCCTCTGGAACCATGCAACAATTAAGTGCTTTACAAGTTGCCTCGGTTATTGTATTTCATTACAGCAATGGAAAAGTAACCAATACAACTTGCTAAAAAAGAAAATCAAATTTCCTGTATTTGTATAGTGAAGACATTAATTAATAAAACTTTTGTTTATGCACGAAAGTTTTATTGATTTTAGCTGACCAACGAATTATTCTTGAGCCTAAAAAGGAAAGACCAAGAAGGCTTTACGTTTCATATTATTTTATTTTATTTTTGAGAGAGGGTATGAAGCCCTACCTAGCCTGGAATTTGCTATGTAGAACGACAGTCTGTCCTATTCTATCCACCTGTCTCTGCCTTCTAAGTGCTAGGATTAAAGTTGTGTGCCATCATGCCTGGGGAAACCTCAAAACTTAAGGACCACACGGGGAGAAGGGTGGGCTGGTTAGTTTTTTGTTGACTTGATACAACCTAAACATATCTGGGAAGTGGAAACCTCAGTTGAGGAATTGCCTCCAGTGATTGGCCTGAAGGCAAATCTTGGGACGTTTTCTTGAATGATGATGGATGCAGATGAGCCCAGCCCACTGTGGGTGGTGGCACATCAGGACTGGTGGTCCTGGGTTGTATAAGGAACCAAGATGAACAGGCCATAAAGAACAAGCCCAGAAGCAGTGTTCCATAGCCTTCAGTTCCTGCCCCAGGCTCATGCCTGAGCTCCTACCCTGACTAACCTTTAATGACAGACTGTGATATATAAGGGAAAACCAAACAAACCCTTTCCTCCATAGACTGCTTTAGGTCATCAACAGACAACAAACTAGGACTAGGGGAAAGGTGATTATGTTAACAGAATGCAAATTTCAGCTCAAAAGTCCTAGAGACCACTCATGGCAAACAGTGCCTGCAGTTAACAGTACTGTATAGTATCTTTTAACTCTTGCTACAAGGTTATAACTCATCTCAGGTGTTCTTACAACACAAGGCATAAGAAAGAGGGCAATAGGAAGCTTTTCCAGGCCATGGATGTGTTTACAACACAGATTATGATGGTTTCACAAAGGTATACTTATTTCTAAATTAAAGCAAACTGCATACATTAGATATATACAGCTTTCTGTATTATTAATCACACTTTAATAATGTGGAACTATTTTTAAGAGATACTTTGAATTACATTCTTAATATGTTTTAAATTTTTCAAATAACCCAAATCAGTATTAAATGAAAAGACTCCTTCCAACACAGAGTGTCCTGGTTCTACTCCCAGAGACATCCACTGTTAGAAATTTCCTGTATGTTTCCAAGTTATTCTACACAAAGATAAACATGCATCAGAAAGAACTCTTTAAGCAATTCTTTTCATATAAGTAGATTTTAAAATATTTATGTTTTTCAACCTGACTTAGTATACACTATAGTATTCTGTTTGAGCCCAAAATTACAATGAGAAATCCCAGATGTGGCATCAAATTTAAGTAAAACCCAATCATAAGAAGAAGATCTCAGGTTGGGGAAACAGCTCAGTTGGAAGAGTACTTGCTCTACAAGTACAAGACCTGAAGGAAGTCCTTAGAACCTAACTTTTAAATGCTGGGTGTATACCTGACACACACTTGTAATCCTCAGGAAGTTGAGTCAGGTGAATAGCTGGAATTTACTAGCCAGCCAATGTGGCCTACTTGGAAAGTTCCAGGTCAATAAGACCATGTCTTAAAAATTAAGGTGGACAGTGCCTGAGGAATGGCATTCTTCATTGTCCTCTGACCTATACACACATGCACACATGTGCACCTTCACAGACATAAATATACACACACAGAACGAGACCCCAAAGGAGCTAGAAAGATGATAAAGATGTGTTATCCACTGAACTTTCCAAAGAAAATTAAAGAGTGAACAGAATAAATTCCAAGACTGGAGGCATTTGACATCAATAGTGTGTGGTATGATGTATCAAGAAAGGCCCTCAACCACATGTAGTTTATTATATGGGCTAAAGGTAAATGGAGTCTAAAATTAACAGATTGGTTGATTCACATATATACTTATTTATATATTCACATATACATTTATATTTATATAAATGTTTCTGAATCAGAGGGAGAGTACTTGCCTAGTATGTATAAGGTCCTAGGTTTAGTTTCCAGCACCACAAAAAAAAATACCTCTATAATTGTTCCTTTAATGAAAGTCCAAATATTTAGCCAGAACTGAAACACTGTAAGAAGCTGTTCACTTACTCTGTTTATCAGCTCTGCTGATAAATTGATAATCAAGAGTTATTATTATTATCGGTAAGAAAGTATCAATATTGGTATTATTACCGGTAATAGTGGTAATCAGGAGTCTCATTCAGAGAAAAGAACAGAGCACAGTACACAGTAGCTTGTTACCTTTCAGTCCAGCATGGATGGTCTTGCTCTGAGCAGTAAGGATCTCTCACACGCATTTTCTCCTTAAACTCACTTTTTGGTATCCATCCTTTTGGTATCCATCCTTAAGGAAAATGTCTCCTTTGTCTTTCAGGCCATTCTGACCTACAAGACTGACCCAGTGATGAGAAAAATGTTGAATCATCTGTATTTCTATATCATGCCTGTATTTAATGTCGATGGATACCATTTCAGCTGGACACATGTAAGTTGCTCTTAATTGAAGAGGGTCATAAGAAAGTGATAAGCCAAGAAAGGAGTTTGCTGGTCAGCTCACTACTAATGAACTCAAGAAACAGAAGAAGCTTCCTCCTCAATCATTTTCATAATGTGCTTCGCATAAGATTTCATAGAAATAAAGATTTCTCTTTCCAAATAAATTAATAATAAAAAAAATCACTAGCCTTGCTTAACCTATTCAGTTAGCCTATAACGATAACCCAAAGGAGACAGAGGTGAAAATGACCAAAATACATTGTATCAAATTGTTTAAGAAAAAAGAGTCAAAAATATAGGAGACACCGGATGGTGTTAGAAGGCAGAGCATGAGGCTGGATCTGGTCTAATCCTCCCCTGTGTTCTCCTAGTTGGTCTATGCATGCAGAAATTTACCCCAAAGTAATGTGTTGCCTGTACCCAGTGAGCAACTAAAATGCATATGAACATCCTTTGTGCCGGTTAGTTTTAACTCTCAACATGACACAGTCTAGATCACATGGGATCTAGAACAGGTTGGCCTGTGGGCGATTACGGTGATTGTTACATCATGTAAGAAGACCTAGCCCTCTGTGGGGCAGTACTGCTTCATGGACTGGGCCCTGGACTGGATAAGAGAAGAGAAAGCAAAGTGCTAACCAAGCAAGCAAGGATGAATTTATTTGTTTGCTCAGTGAACTAGCTGCATTATATTCTGCCTTAATTTCCCCAAAAATGATAGACTGCAGCCTGGAATTGTAATCCAAGCAAACCCTTTCTCCTCCGAGTTCCCCTTTGTCATGGTATTTTTTATCACAGCAGCTGAAATGAAGCTTGAACACCTTTTAAGCCCCTTCTTCTCTGCCTGATGTTTTTTAATCATGTCTAGGATCGATTCTGGAGAAAGACACGGTCAAGAAACTCTAAGTTTCGCTGCCGTGGAGTTGATGCCAATCGCAACTGGAAAGTGAAATGGTGTGGTAAGTGTGAAGTGGCTGGGTTTCAGAACCTAGAACCCCACAGGTACGGGCCAGACAGGACCCCACTAGGAGGCCATGCTTGTTTGTGTGTGGAATCTTCACAGAGGCATAGATGAAGCTGGAGAAGGAGAAGCTCATGGATTTTTAAGCACTACAAGTAGGTAGATAGATAGATAGATAGATAGATAGATAGATAGATAGATAGATAGATAGGTAGGTAGGTAGGTAGATAGATAGATAGATAGATAGATAGATAGATAGATAGATAGATAGATAGAAAAGACATGGGAGGGGTTGGAGAGATGGCTCAGCGGTGAAGAACATTGGCTGCTCTTTCAGAGCTCATGGGTTCAATTCCGAGCAACCACATGGTTACTCACATCATCTGTAATTGGATCCAATGCCCTCTTGTGGTGTGTCAGCAACAGGGTGCTCCTCATATACATACATACATACATACATACATACATACATACATACATAATATATATAAATCAATCTTTTAAAAAAAAGACAAGAAACAAAACAAAACAAAAACAGCCAGGTGGTGGTGGCCCACACCTTTAATCCCAGCACTTGGGAGGCAGAGGCAGGCGGATTTCTGAGTTCAAGGCCAGCCTGGTCTACAGAATGAGTTCCAGGACAGCCAGGGCTATAGAGAGAAACACTGCCTCAAAAAACAAACAAACAAACAAACAAAAAAGACGTGGATAAGAACACTATGGCTATAATTTGCAATAGAAAGTAAAAAGGGTTTTTGATATGTAAAAGAAAATCAAAGTTTTAAATTCACCAATCTAATCCTGAAAATTAAAAATTTAAATGCAGATAAAAGCTTGAGAAATACTTGCCATTGATAAAACTAAAGTATCAGCCTTTGTCTTGCTGTATAAATTGGTTCAGTATTTCCATATATGTGTCAGAACAGCACTGGTGCTGACATCACATCTATAGTGAGCAAAGCTGTGCTGTCCTTGGCTGGAGTCCACCATCCTGCCAATGATTCCTTTACTGGACACTCACACTGGAAAGAGATTTCTCTGCATTCCACACCATTATTTCTCATTCAGGAGGAGAGTGTCATTTTATGAAAGGAATCCTTTTGCAGAATAAAGGAAGTAGGCAGGGATTGGGAGGGAATAAGAAACTCCACTGGCTGGAATACTTGGAGCAGAAACAGGAGGAGAAAGAATCATTCTGCAAGAGGTATTGCACAAAGTTGCCCACTTGCAGAATCTATAATTAAGTCCTTCAAAATATAGACCATAGAAATCCATTCATTCTACCATGTGTGGGTCTGTATTAGAAGCCAATATCCCATTCCACCAGCCTCGGACAGAATAGCTAAGCATGAACTCAGGTTCTTCCCACCCATCCTTCTGGGCAATAGCCCTCAATCAATCAGAACTGCTGAGTAAGAACACAAATTGCTGATTTAAAAAAAAAAAAAATGATCTCAAATTATAACAGACATGGTCTGATTCTGAGCCGTGATGTAGATGACTCTGTAATCTGGAAGCTGTGACACCATTCATGTGATTCCTGAAGGAACACAAGTGGAATAGCTAACTCCCTCCCAATATACACAGTCATGTAAACACCACTGGCCTGCCTCCTCATATCTAGAACAGGGTCAGTTAGCCCTGTAACCTTAAACCAACTGTTGGTCAACTTCCTTTCTTTGTCTCATATAAGCAATAGTGAGCGTGCCTACATTTGTGGAGAAAAGAACACATTGCACAAATGCTCTGTGATAGGATAGATGGCATCTTAGAGATGCAAAATGTTTTCTCCAAACTATGCCAGGTCAGTGTGTTCATGGTAAGTCTCTCCAAATATTTGCAACACTCTCCCTACTTTAGCCTCCAGTAGAGTGGCATTAAGAGAGGGGGTTTTCAGATCTGATGACTCTCACGAGGGTGGGACCCTCTGGAACGGCATTAGTGCCCACACAAAGGTCAAAGGAGTTTAATATCCCTTCTTCCATGTAACTAAAGGAAATGGGTCCTCACCAGACACTGAAGTATCTAATGCTGAAACTTAACCCCTCCACCCTCTAGAACTTTGAGCAACAAATTTCTATTTATAATTTACCCAATTTGGAATATTTTGTTCTAGCAACCTGAATATACTTAGATATTCCCTCAATCTTTTAATTTAAAAGAGAAATTGTGTGAATGTGTCCTTGTCTGTGTAAGCATCTATGCATGTGTGTGTGTGAGTATGTGTTCCCCCATACACTGAGACCAGAAGGCAATAGCTGTCCTTTTCTGCCACTCTTTCAGAATGTGAGGATCATGTTTTCTTAGCCAGGCTAGCAGTTAGCAAATCCCAGCCATCTTCGTGTCTCTACCCTTTTTTGGAGCTGGGCTTGTTGAGTGAGTGCTAGAATATCATCTCCAGTTTTCCCGAGTGCTTAGCAAGTGCTCTTAATGTCTGAGACATTTCTCTAACTTCTGCTATGTTTTTTTAATTCCCCTTCCATTTTCTCTGGTAGGGGTATTTACTGTCCCAAAACTCTATGGATGTTCCAATAGTTACATAGCCATACACATATAATATCCACATGTATACCACATGTATGCCACAATCACCTCAGTAGAGTACACAGGAGAGGAAAGTGATCTGAGTAACCCTAACTGGCAGGCAGCTTTGCCTATGTAATGCTAGAATGTTGATTATATTCCACTACGAGTAAGGCGAGCCTTGCCGCTCTTTGTTCTTTCTTAGCCCAGCGTGTTTCTTTCCTGCACAGTCCTTCTTGATTTCTGTGTTTCCACTGCAGTCTCTCCTAGACATCTTTTGATTCTTCCTATTTTTTTAACCACTTAGTTCTTTTTTTATGATTCAACACTCAGGACATAGAAAGGATTATATCAAACTTCACTTGCAAAATAGACTAGTGTAAATAATGTGCAAACACAGGCAGCCAGGCGAGGACCATCTATCAGTCCTCAGATCTCTGCAGTAAATTCAGTTGATCTGAAGACAGGGATGTACAGCCTGCCTCTCTCTCGGCCTCAAGTCTATCCCACTACAGCTTTGTGCTTAATTAGTGAGCCAGGGAACCATGCCGAGGGAACTACAGTAAGATCAGGACTGCGAAGTATGATTTCCCTGAATAAACTCCAAATGAGCGTCCATAACACAAATACCCAGGACCAGCAAAAATGCCCCAGAGCCAATACCAAGCTGAAAATACAACTGTTTCTTTCTCCCTCTTTCTGGAGTCTCAGGCATATAGAGCAGAAGGTAAGACTGCTTCTTCCTGTGAAAGCCCTGCAGACTCCCACAAGGCAGTGGAAAGAACATGAGGATGCAGGCACACCTTCCCGATGCTTCACAGCTCCCCAGGGAACTTAGAGGCCTGAAATGAATACTTCTTTGCAAGGCTAGCTGAGGGGCACAAGCCAGAAGAGTGACATAAACTGGGAGCAAGTACACACATGTGTTCATGAGTTTACCTGCATTCATCGAGCACGCTACCCTCAGAGCTTTCCTGTCCCTGTGCGCTCACTTTACAGTGTGCCATGAGCATCAATCTTCCCACATTGGAACAAATCCAGAAGAAAGTGTTCAACTCCTGAAAGCTTTAATCTCTGAAAAATAAAATATTCTTAAACATGAATTTCTATTTAGAAAAACCTACAGACAGGAGAATATGATTACAAATCATATTTCTATCAAGAGGCTGATGACTGTAATGTATTATGTATTACAGAGACTGATGACTGTAATTTAGGAATTTGTATCTGTAATATAGAAGACTCAAGTATAGTATAAAGACTTGTGTCTATAAAACAAGGACTTGTATCTACAATATAGACTTATAAGACAGACAGGACTTATATCTATATTACAGGGGCTTGTAGATACAATATAGGACTCATATCTATAATATATGAACTTAATATAGATAATGTAGAGCCTTGTATTCTATAAGGGCTCAGCTATAATATAGGAAATTGTGTCTATAAAAAGGTTCTCATGGCATGACAACCTAATTAAAAATAATACATACAAATGACCTAATCAGATAGTTACTGGAAGAAGATATTCCAATGAAAATGAACACTTGAATATTTGCTCAACAATGTACATCAAAAACATGACAGGGTACCACTTCACATATACTAAGACAGATAATAAAATAAATAATAGGTGTTATGAGGGTAGGAAGAAACTGAAACGTTCAAACTTACTGATGGTGGGTAAAATGCAGACATTTGGAAACAGTGTAACATTTATACAAAAGTTTAATATCAAGCTACTATATGACATGGCATTTCTGCCCCTAGATACATACCCAAGAGAAATAAAATAATGCCACATAATGCCCTGTAAATGAATGTCTATAGCAGCAATATTGAAAGTAGGCCAAAAAATGGCACCAAAAAAAAAAAAAAAAAAACCGCCAAAAAACAAACAAACAAAAAAACAGTGTTTAGCAGCTGATGAATTTGGTAAGCAAAATCCAGCCATGGAGGAAGGAAACATTTTTGCTGCCAGCATTCCTAGGTCTGTAGCTGGACAGACACATATAATAAAAGACAGATTAATAAAATTCACCAACACATGAGATTCACAGTGCCCAGGATCAACCCAAGCAAAGATAATGCAGATTGCTGGCCCCGTCAGCATCATCAACCACGAAGAGCAGATTATGGAGATCCACTAACATGAATAAAGCTAGAGATCAGCGCGTTAAATGAAACTCTGAACGGGAAATGTATTTCCAGTCTCTTAGATGCCAAATTTAAAAATCAACTTTTATCAGGGAAGTAGCGAGACAGAGGGAAGTATCTGTGGGCTTGGAGTAGGAAAATAGCCAGACACTGGTAACAAGTAAAACTGAGTTAGTAACCTTGCTATGTAACTTCCTCTGGCTGGACACCCAAGGAAGGACCTATAGGCATCTCCAGTAGTGAGTTTCTGTCATTTCTAGAAGAGAAGGGAAGAGTACATCTTTGTGAATAGATGCCTTGCTATTAGGCAAACAGGAAGGAGGAGGGAGCTTTTCTTCCTCCCCTCCTTAACTTCTTTAACTGTCTTTACACAGCAATCTTTCAGATACAAAGGAGGCATATCCTGGTCTGTTTTGCCATAGTGAACTTTTAGGGGGCCATAAAAAGAAATGAAGCACCGTCAACTGCTTCAATATAGATGAGCCTTGAAAATACTGTGCTAATTGAAATAAACAAATCACCAAAGAATAATTATCATAGCATTTATATGGAGTATTCAGAATAGGCAAACCCATAGGGACAGAATAGATTGCCAAAGGCTGGCATGAGAGAGAGGGAAATGACTCCCACTGGGTAAATAGTTTTACTTTTGAGGTGATGGAAATATTTTTGAAATCTGATAGAGTTGGTGACTGTGAATATAGTAAAAGCCATTGAATTGTATGCTGTTAAGTAGTTAGCTTTATGGCATATGAGCTATAGCTACTATAAAAGTGAACAGTGGTAGTCTTATAAAAGATTTCTTAATTTCCATTCAGAAGCACCTAGGCATTTATGTAAATATAGTCTCTCTTCAGAATACTCATTCACCTAGTATTATACACTTAGGTGTAAAATGAAGATAATCGTGGTTGGTTTTTGGTTTTGGTTTTGGTTTTCTTTAGAATGTATTGATATGTATTCTGTCAAAAATGAGCTGGTGTTTGATGTGTAGCTGTCTTTTTTATTGAAAAAAATTATATGCAGCTATATTGATAGATCATCTGGGGTGAGCCAACACGGGTGATACAACAATAGAAGCCACTGGCTGACTTCCTAAAAGGCTGGTTCCTCCAACTGGAGGGCTTCTGTTCTCTGAAAACTGTCCTGAGAGCCCTAAGTGGGACTGCGCTGAAAATATAAAGACTCTCAGAGACTAAATCTAGGACAAGGAGATGGGCGGGGAATACGTTGCTGAATTGTCTGTGGAGGAAATTAGGGATTTGAAGACATATAAAGAGGATTTTAATCATTCTTTCCAGAAAGAATGTAAATTCTCTCTAATGTTTCATAGCAGCAGTCATTGGAGGTGTTTGGTATAATCTAGTCATTCACTAAGGATCTATGGATCTGCTATGAGAGGCTCTAAAACATGCTGATTTTTCTTCAAGATAAGCTGAGGGAAAAAATTAATCCACATCAATTGCTCAGAGGCTTGCAGCCTACCTTGTGCTGCCTTGGAGTCTGGGGATTTTCATCACTGGAGAGTCACAGAGAAGAGCCTCTGCAGAACTTTTGGTTGAGAATGAGAAAAACGAGATGATAAAACAGAACTAAGGACCTGTCTGTTGGTGGTGCTTCTAGCATATATAATGTTAATTCCATTTATGATAATATCTTGACAAAACTTAAGGGCCTTATATGTTCTAGAAGCTGAAATGGTATCAGAAACTCCTGAAATAATGAGTTCACATCTGACTTCCAAAGAATTGTCCATGATTCTTGAGAAACATGAGGTGGAAATCCATTGGCTATTCTTCTTTGCTTTGAGACCAATTAAATGTGAAAAGGTATATTAATTACCTAGTATCTTCTATAAAAGTCAGAGAGATTTTTAAATTATAGTATATTAAACTAAAGTCCTAAGCTTAGTTGAGCTTTATATTAAAAGAATTTAAGGATCCAGAGTACAGTGACTTGAAAGTTGACACCACAAGGGGATTGCTCCCCGTTGGTGGCTAATATTTATTAAGAATACCTCATGTGATAACTGAGTGATGTGAACTGAGTGATGTGAACTTCTCCTTAGCAGATAACAAGTTAGGAAACTTGCTCAGGAGGATCCACGAGTTAAGATACTGTGAAGTAAAATCTGTGTGTCACCTTTGACCCTGTCTGTAACCACAGGTCTAACTCCTTAGGGATGAACTTGCCAGGAATGGTCACCATGACTCTCATGTAAAAAGAGTTAAACTAACAGGCAGCTCTGAAGAAATACCTTGGGTATCAAAAGAATAATAGAACTGTTTTGTCCAATATCTAAGATACACTAGAGGGATTGCAAATGTGTGGTAAGAGAGAAAAGAATAGATTTCCCCAGTTGCTATGAAATATCTTGTCCACCCCATGCCAGTTGCTTTAGTCAACAAGCCCATGTAAAGTTAGCAACATGGTGAGTGTTTTGTTTTGATCTGTCTGGGAATTTGTGTCTGGCTCCTGCACCTGAGGACTCTCATACAATAGTAGGGGAGCTAGCCTGTGGAGCGAGGGTGGGGGGGAGATCAATAAACAGCCCACACGTGCCTTCAGTTCTTCGTGTTTTTGAGACCTTTGTTGCAGGTTTGAATTGGTATTTTGATCATTTTGATGTGTTTATAGCCAGAGATTTTATCAACATACTTGCCACAATTCTATCATATTACCAGAAGATCCAGCTATCATTTTCCTTTACATAAATGCAATTAGAATTAAATTGTCTCTTTATATTGATGCTTTCTGTTGGCATTCTAACCATGTCTAAAGCAATCTTACCTGCCTCTAATCTTATAGAACAAACCAGTTTGAAGCCACTTTCTTCTTTGCTCCCTTCTAGCAATAAAACTCTAAGAATAATATTGGAAATTTTAGAGAAAAATGTGTACCTTAGGGCTGAAGAGATGATTGCTCAGTGGTTAAGAGTCTTCCTGCAGGGAACCTGAGTTTTGTTCCCAGCATCCACATGGGGTAGCTCTTGCCTATAAATCCAGCTCCAAGAGACTTAATGCCCTCTTCTGGCTAGTGCAAGCAAGCACACACAAGCAGCTCCTCTCTAGGCTTCTGCCGCTCTTACTATTCGCCATGTTAATTAGTGCTTTTAAAATAATTACCTATTAAAAATTTGCTCAACTATTACTTCGTCTCTGTAGCATTCCTTGGCTCTGAAAGGTATTGATAATTCCTTCCTGTGTTCCTCTAACTCAGCAAACTTAAACACATTTTTTTAAAATGTAATTCTTTCTTCATAAGCAAAACTGGGGAAAAAAAAACTGCTTTGTTTCCAAAGTTTAAAGATAAAAAAATTTAAAGGTAACAAGCAGGCATTTTGCTGGAAAGTTGCTTTGCAATGCTTGTTTGGCTCTCAGCTCCAGGACAGAGTTTCCAATCTTAGTCTTCAAGAATATTTTTCCACCTATTAAAGTACAAAGGACACATAAAAAATACCTTTTGTGGAAATATAAAATAAGCCTATGGAAATGTCTTTTATTTTATTATATAGCATAATTATGTATGTTAATAGAGAGGGTGGTAGAATCAAATTTGAAGAGTGTGGAGAAAAGAAAATATTGTGCATTGCACCTTTTGCCTAACTGTGGAATTCTCTTAGAAATTTATTCTTTCATTGTATTTGAGTGTGAGAAGCTACAGATGGACAAAGATATTCACTGCGACACTTAACAATAGCAAGAGATTAGAAATAGCTCAAATGCTTGTCATTTTATGTCATTTTAAAAAACCAAAATCCTGGCCACTTGATTTTACCAATGAAGACTCAGGAGCCAGATGCTGTGGTGAAAGCCTGCTAATTCAAAGAGGCAGAGAACGTGCCCAGCCAACCTTCCTCCTTCAGGGACATCCCAGAAGGAAAATCATCTCCTTCTCCATGCTGCCTTAAACAACCTTCACCTCAAAGACCCTTTTTGTTTGCTTATGTAAACCCTGTTAGCCATTGCTTGCTCCACCTCCTGACGTAGGGTTTATTAAGCTCTTGTTTTCAGAAAGCTCTTAGATTAAAGATGTGTGCTAGGGCTCAGCCACACCACAGCAAGGTTTTTCCATCTCACAATCTTGGGGTTCACAATCTGATATCCTGCAACAATTTTACTTGTTAAATTATGCTCAGTTTCCTAGTAAGATAGCTAACTGTGGTTGTCAACCTGAGTACATCTAGAATAACCAAAACCCAGTATCTGGGCACACCTGTGAGGGATTTTCTTGATTGTATCATTTTAGGTGGAAGATCTACCCTAAATCTGGGCCATACCTTCTGGTGACAGCCTACATTAAAGGATATGGCAGAAAAGGTTTTGCTTTTTGATGGTTTGCCCTCACTCTTACTGGCAAGTTCATTAGAACTGTTCTTGAGACACTTCTTTGCTTATATTAGAACCTTCAGGATTCCAGTATTGGCATGCACGCACAGGTGTGCATGCTATGCCCATTCAAAAAGTAAGGCAAAATGATTACCATACAATGAATACTGTTTTTTTTTAGCTAATCAGCCACAGTGAGCTCTTTCCAACTCTCACTTGGAGATTCTAGTATTTATGGTTTCACATATCAAGGGATAAGCACTATAGTTTAGATATGGTTTGCAACTGTCACCCAAAACTTCCTATGTTGGAAGCTTCCACCTCAATGTGACAATAATGAGGTGATGAAGATGTGAGATGTAGTGAAAAGTTATGAAGGCACTGGAGCAACTGTCCTTAGGATGAAATAAAGTAGCTAGCTTTCCTGGGACCCCTGGTTAACCTCTCTGGAGGATTCTTATAAAAGAGCAAGCCTGAGCCTCCCTGACTAGCATCTTGCCTCAGCACACTGTGATGCAATCATGTGACCTAGTCCAAATAGTTTCTCACAAGAGATCAACCAAATCAATGCAACAGACCCCTTCTTGGGCTTTGCACCTCCAAAGGTGTGATCTTAATAAACTGTTTTTCTACATAGAAGCAGAAAGAGGCGGAGAAAGGAGAGGACAAAGAGGAGGAAGAGGGAGGAAACGATGACAATTATTTGTGGGGAAAAGACATTTTCACTTATAAGTAAAATAAAGAAGCTGATATTTTTAAAAATAAGCCCATAGACTATCCATGAAATAATACAGAAAGGAAAGACAAGAAAATATTTGGTTTCTAAGGAAAAGCAGTGGATGCCTAAATGGATGAAAAGAGTATTTTATGTGACCACAGACATCCCATGACCATTTAAAATGCTTCTCAATTAATAAACTCTGTGTTTTTTGAGAAAACTAAAAATTAAAGCAATGTATTATGACTAGTTAAAACACTTTTTCCTCCTCTCAGTAATCAGCTGAATTGGTTTGCATAGGAAGTCAGGGGGTGGGACTAAATGATGCACTTCCTGTGCCTTAGAGGAAGTTCCACCACCCTCCAACACCTTTCCTAGCATTTCTCTAAAGGTATTAAATATAAGAAAGTCCAAAAGATCTGCACCAACTAAAATATTTTACAAAAATGTATTGCTTTCCCACACATAAAGCGTTTTGGTAACATAGAATTATGTGTTTCATGAAATATAATACTCATCAAATTATACAGACATCTTTTCTCATTTAAAAATGATTTTTGCTGTTGTTGTTCAGGTAGAGTTACTTCTGCTATATAGACTGAGCTGCCTCAGTGACGCCTTTGCCTCAGCCTCAGTCCTAGGACGATTGGCTTACACCATGACACCCAGCTCTCTTTTGTTTTAGTTGACAAGTATGGTTTTATGTGTTTATTATGTATAAGATGATGCCTGCATGCAGTGTGGTATGGGACCAGCATATACTTACAAAGAGGATCTGGCAAGTCATCCTAGCCTACATAATTGTAAGACAAAAGTTCTAGAGTACTCTATAACAAAAAGTAGGGGTCAGTCAGATGACCCAGCAGGTAAAGGTATTGCCACACAAGCCTAATGACCTCTACTGACGCCCATATTCCAGGAATCCATTTGGTAGAAGGAAAAAAACCACATTGTCCTCTGACCTCCATGCATGTGCAGGCAAAGGTTCACACATGTGCATACACAAACAAAACAACCATAAAATATTTTAATTAAGAAAAATACACATTCATTTCATTTACTACCCCTACATTTAAGAAGGTTCTCCACCAATGACAATGTAGTCATAGTATTCAAAATTATTGCTTCTTTTCCATTTTATTTATTAATAGCCTGGCGTATCTATTTTATTTGTGCTTATTTTTAAGGTATGTCTGCATGCTAGAAAACAACATTATTCAGGCTTCTGTGCAAGCTCTTGCCTTTTGTTATAACCTTAAATTACAACAACTGACCTTAAAAATGCAAATAGAAATTGGATGTGCTTGGTCCCATGAAGGCTGGATGCCCCAGTGTTGGGGAATTGGAGGGTGGGGAGGTGGGAGGGGTGAAGGTTGTGTCCAAAATTTAGGAGAAGGGTCTCATAAAGGACCTTGAATCTCATAAATAAAACCATTTACTTATTTAGTAAATGTGGTTAGGGCAGCACATGGGACACAGGAAACAGAAACGTGAGGCACAGGAAATAGAAACCATAATCCCTCTACTGAGAGGATTGACAGTTTAGTGGAAAGGTCATTATATATGTGATAAATGCCATATTTATATTATATGTGAAAAGCACCATGTGGGGATAAATGGAATGGGTACAGAGCATATCAATATCCCACCATGCTGGAATAAACCTAGAGGCATGAAATAACACCAGAGTCTTCCCTTATAGTTTGGGAAGGTAAAAGTTCAAATGTATTTCACAGGCCTGATGGTGTGACAGGGCTATACACACCAATACCTTTTCCAACTGCTCAAAGTCCCTTATATGTACTGTTTGCCTTGAGGTTTCTCCCTCTATATTCAAAGCCAGGAGCTCAGTACAGCATGTTCTGTCTTTGACTGTACCTCCCTTACATGGCTTTCTCCCTCTTATACAGATTCTTGGGATCTACTTAAGGCATGTCCAGATACTCCCAGATAATCTCCCTAGATTAAAAACTCTTAATTTAGAACACCTATAAAGTATCTTTTCCATATCTATTCATGTATACAGATAGGTTCTGTCAGTAAGGGCCTGACGATCTTGGGGGAGGGGGGGCGGTATCACTAGCTTATAATAATGATGGCTCTAAAGGAAACCTAGTCTTTATTCTGAAAGTTACACCGAGCCACTGTAAAATTTTAAGCATAACATGGCAAGAGATACATTTTAGTAAATGTAACTCAGTACTTCAAGGATAAAGATTGAAGAGGAGTCTGAAGTCAAGAGAGTTCAAGAGAGATATTTAGCTAAGAGGTTATTAAGTAGGATAGGGAGATGAACAGAAATTAAGACCATGTACTATGGCTTGTTGAGTGCAGAGGATGGCGCTAGGTATCAAGTGATAAGATTCGATACATAAAGAGAAACAGATCTGAAATTTAGAAGACTTTGGACCGGGAACAAAGATTAACTAAGAAAAAGTAAACTTTGCTTGCAAACTAAGGTTTAGAATGCAAACAGTTCTTGGAAGCTATCTCTAAAATAGAATTCAACTAGGCGATGAAACTCTTACAGAGTTCAGGTTTATCATACATCATTAAAAAACAATTTATGAATATTCACAAATATATGAAATTCTTAGAATCTTTTTACCTAAACTGGAATCCATCCCATTAGCCTAATGATGAATTATCAAAGCAATATTTTAAAAATACCCAAACAACCACTCCCAACAGTTCTCGACTTTCCATGTCCCTTCGGCAGACAGGATTAGTGATGAAGGTGTACTCCTATAGTCAATTCCAAAATAGAATCGTCTCAGCTTTTCCTTTCCCTTTCACAGAAGTGTGTTAGAGAAACTTACAAATTCTGAAGATAAACAGTATAAGTAAATTTTCTTATTGTTTTTATAATATACCTAAGACCAAAACCACACCTTAAAGGAGTCAAGATTTATTTTGGCTCATGACTTGAGGAGTACAGTCTATCACAGAAGGCACAGTGACTGAAGTATGAGGCAGCTGCTCACGCTGTATCCAAAGCCTAGACCCAGAGACAGATATAGTCTTTGCTCATGTTACTTAGTTTTTATTCAGCTTGTGGTTCTAGTCCACAGAATGGTGACAACCACATCAGGGTAGGTCATCTGTCCTCAGTTAAATCTTTCTAAACTCCTCAAGACCCCATATAAGAGTATATTTCCATAGTGATTCTAAAATCCTGCCAGATTAACAAAGAAGAGTAATTATTACAGTAACTAAGCCAATTGTTTTAAAATGATCGTATAGCACACGTAACTATCATGATCCCCCTGCCAGTCTCGACCCCTTATCCTGCTGCCACAGGGAGAATATGTGATTTGGTTCCCAGGTCCACCAGGACAACACAGCCAGGACAGTGTAGTCTGTCGTGGGTTTAGTGAACCAGTTGTTGACTGGATCATTGCTCATTGCTGTTTTCCTCTCTTTTCCATCTTCCTTATGTCCAGCCTCCACCTGATTTTATCATCCAGCAGCACTAGAGGCCACAGAAGCAGCAACACTCCGCTACTTTGTCATTCACGTGTATATATAGTATGTGTGTGTGTGCTCCATCCGTGCAGCCTCTTGTCTACCATCACAGTTACCTCCTGAACATCCTAATTCCACCTCTGCTCTCTTCCCTTCCTCCACGCTCCCTTGCCCTATCTGGTCCTCCCATTTCCTCATATGCATACAACTTGATTTCTTTCTGAATTTATGAGGTCCCTGTAGGGTTTCACATCTCAGTACTCAACAGCTAAAGAAATGATGAGCAATATGGAAGTTCAGTGGTTCAGGGTCATAGGCTGTGTTGTTTGCTCTGCACTGCAGAGATCTGTTAATTTGTTCTGTGTTGTTCTAGATGTGAAGATGCAAAGGCAAACACTGTCTCTATATCAAAAACAAAAGATTAGTTCCCTCAAAGCAAGGGGAAACTGATAGCTTTTATGTTCTCAGTTCCTAAAACATTAAGAGCAATGTACTGGTGCTCTTGCTCCTTCCTAGGAGAAATATGCTCGCTGTGTCCTGAGTCCCTTTGTTGTGCTTGCTTTTTTTTCTAAGATGCTGTGTCCTGGTACTTTAGCTTTTCCCATCTTCCTCGTCCATGATGCAGCCAGCATTTCAGATCAGAATCTGTGTAATTGAGGCCAGATCTGGACAAGGCTCTTCAAATAATGTGTATCCAGCAGAGCCACATAAAATCTCAAGGGGACTTAGCATTCAATAAAATGTGTGAACTGTTTCTTTACATTTTAGAAAAGCCTAAATAGTGTCTGCAGAGAGCTATAAATAATATTAGGCCTGTTTTAGTGGTCTTATTTCTACCTGAGTTAATTTATTGCTACTTTAGAGAGCCAGCCATCTGAATTCTGATTTTATTTTGTAAAGGTAGCGTTAGTATAAGAGATGAGTAAAGCAAAAATTCAAGATAAACACCAGCAAAAATAATCTTGAATGTAATATCCTACTTTGCTGCAGAATCAATACTTAATCTGCAGTAAATAACATTGGCAGGATGCCAATCCGTAAAATAAACCATAAAATGTTATGGAATACCCTAGCAGCTAGAGTGCTTCTCAGGCAAACAGCACTAAGCTAAGGTATCACCCTCCTTAATATTATACAGTTTAACTCATGTGTCAGAATAATGGAATAAAAAGCTTTTTCATTTTCTTATATGCTCAGTATTAATCAAACACTGTGTTAGGCCCAGTCAAGTAAGGTGATATGAATGTATTCAGTTCTAATGCAGGGCTTAGGTTTTATGACAAAGTATGGTTAATCGTGTATAAGCACATAAAGATGCATCAGCTACGCCAGTGTGAGGTTTGAAGTAGGTACTGGCAGGCTGTTCAGCTCAAACCTTCTCCCTTCTCCATTACAAGACCCAAAGCTTGGTTTTGCACCTTTTTATCTTCTATATCTGCATCCACCCCTGTAAACTAGTATCTCCTATTATATTCCGATGACTCCCAAATGTAAATTTCTAGCTTAAAAGTTCTCCCAAACTCTCCAATAATCTCTAAAAGGAATTGGGGCAATAGCATAGTAGGTAAAATATCTGCTACACAAGGTCCAGGGCCTGAGTTTGGATCCCTAATAGACCCTTAAAAAGAAGGCCCAGTGGATACATGCCTGTAATGTTGAGGGCACACAAATGGATGGATTCCCTAGCACTCATTGTTCAGCCAGATCAGTGAGCTGCAGCTTCTGTGTGGAGCTCTATCCAAGATTGACCTCTGGCTTTCATATGCACAGCATGTATTTATGTCCACACAAACACATACAGACACCACTCACACAGGTGTATGTTTGACATCTATACTAGAGACAATGTTAGATGTCTGTTAAGTTCCAAAATTTATCATTGAATAGCTGATCTTTTCTTTGCCAAATCTGCACTTTCTAAAACCATTCTTCCAGTTGCTGAGATCTAAAACTGATAAACTGAAATTGAATATTCCTCATTTTCTCATTCTCTGCATCTAACCCATTGCGGTTAGTTTTTGTTGTTTTCATTTGTTTGTTTTACCTTTCAAATTGCTCTACAATCCAACCACTTCTGAGCCTTTGCATTACTACAACCTTGGCCCATGTCACCATGATGTCTCCCAGGTTACTACAGGAGCCTTCAACCCCATCTCATAGCACCTTTTCTGACTTTCCAAATACCCTGCCACTCACGCCATCTACAAATAGAAAATAAGAGACAGAGAGTGGGGGAGGGAGGGAGGGAAGAGAGAGGAGAGAGAGAGAGAAGAGAGAGAGAGAAGAGAGAGAGAGAGAGAGAGAGAGATTTAAATGTCAGATGATGTTATTGACTCAACATGCCATAGTGCTTCTCACTCATCTTGCCCACAGGATTTGTCTACAGACTTCACCATCATCTATTTCTACACTAACCTCCCGTTTAGTGCCAGCTCTACTGGCAAGGTGCATGTCCCACAAGCAGACTTTTCCTAGCTGTTCCACTTGCTAAAACCCTCTTCCCAGATGCCATGGCTGATTTTCCATGTTCTACAAGTCTATTCAGAAGCCACTGTTGCTGAATACACTCATCCCCAGCTTGAAAATTACAACTTGCGTTCCCAGTAGCACAGTCCATGTAATGTAAGTCTAGAAGTCTAGAAGGCAGCAACCCCTTTTAGTTCATGTTGATGCAGCATGATGTGGTATGTGCCATGTGCACAGGAAACACTCCTGAATTAATAAAAAAATTAACACTAAAGTGGTAGTCACCACCTTGAAGGAGTTAACGATGGAAAGGAGACCCATAAAAAGAAGGAAAAGGGAAGCATAGCAAAGATAGAAGCAAGTTTGAGTAAATTGTTGTAACAAGGAAGGGGATACATAAATAAGGTCAAGTCCTATGAAAATCCTGGTACAATAGCTAAGTCGCTCACCATGCCTCATACCTCCACCTCTCCCTACTGTAGTCCTGTACCTTTCCCTTTCAAATTATCTCCTTAAAGCCTTCCTACTGGGAACGGCCCTTCTCCAGGAGCAGCACCTCTCTACTATGCCCTTGGAGGAAAGCTTTCTAGAATACAACTGCACAGGTTTTCTGCTGTGTAGGAAGAAATGCAATCTGTCTGTTCTCACAAGGACAATGATTAGTCCTGAAACTATAATTCTGCATTTGTTGGGAGGGAGGGGAAATCAGTGGCCATGAACGTATATGATTTGGGACTCTTTACCTGTATATAGAGTTTATATGCTATATTTTCCTCTGAAAATGTGAACACTTGCTAATATCCCTGTAACATGGGAAATGCTCAGGGTTTCAGATTTTAAGTTATTAAAGAAATATTAGGTGACAGAATATTTTCCTGAACCCACAGGCATGTTTGAAAAAATATTGTTGATGTCATTATGGTTGCAGTCAATGTGTGTCTTCAGTCATCTATAGAGAGGAACTGGAGTTACATTATCAGATCTAAAACCCTAAATATTAATAAAAGACTGTAGCAGTTTGAATGAAAATGTCCCCCCATAGGCTCAGATATTTGAACTCTTGGTCCCCAGTTGGTAGCACAGCTCAGGGAGATTGTGGAACCTTTGAGAGGTGGAACTTTACTAGAGGAAGTATGTCACTGGGGACGGGTTTGTATGGTTGTGTCTCCTACTTCCTGTTGTCACTGCTTCCTGCTTACATTTGAAGATATGAGTTCTCAGCTTCCTGCTCCTATAACCATGTCTGCCCCTAACTGTCATGTCTCCTGCCATGATGATATACTTTTCCTCTGGAACCATAAACTAAAATAAACTCTTTCGACCACAGGTATCTTTCTTTCTTACTTACTTTTTCTAAGAGGCAGGACCTCAGTCACACAGGACCACAATTAGGATCACAGGGTAGCCTGAGACATACCAAGTGGTCTGCAGATTCACAGACACCATGCTGTCTGAGCCTTCTGATTTGCTAGGATTACAAGCATGTATCACCATTCCTGTACCTTAAATCACTTTCAGCATGATGGTTTATCACAGCAACAGAAAAACAGCTAATACACAGGTCCAAATACTTTCCTTATACACAATCAGCTTCACTTATTCAACCCGTATCTGAAAGGTAGTGAAAGTGTCTCTTTTCCTAAGTACTGGGAAGCATTGCACGTCCCTAAAGGAGAGGAGATAGATAGATAGATAGATGATAGATAGATAGATAGATAGATAGATAGATAGATAGATAGATAGATAGATGAAACACCAGCAGTGCTATCACATTTACAGTTTTCTACAGCCAGTCACAGCCACTTCTGAACAAATTTATATTCAACACTCTGTCATCCCCATGACATTTGGGTCTGTACTGTACCATCTAACGCCACTATGAGACAGTATACACAGCCCAAGCCTACCCAGAGGAGGCTGGTGCTGGCTGGATATAGGAGGATGCTGTGGATGAGGCAGGCAGCTTCAGATCAAGAGGAGTGTCTTTGCTGCAGCTAATCCACCTACTGGGACAAAGCAAGGTACATAAACATCCATGATGTCACCTGTGTCTGTTTGCTTAAAGTGAGCATTAGCACTGACCTTGTTATGGTATCAGAGCATCCTTCCAGCCATTTGTTTTTTGAAAAAACGTCATTACAGTTTGGTCTGCTTTCTTCATAAGGGATATAAGGGTTTTCCCACCCTTTGTGGGTTGAAAAACAATTAGTGTCTGGCCTCTATGAATTTAGAAGTGGCTTATAAAGAGTTCTTAATTATCATCTCCTTTGGTAGTTTGAACAATGGGAGTGATTTACCCTTAGTTTAGTAATTTAGAATATTTAGTTATTTAGAAGGGGGTTTGATTTCCTAAAGAAATGTCAGTTGAACTTTATTCATTTTTCAAATACAAAGCAGAGACGTTATATATTACTTATGACAATACACTTAATCAACCATATTTTCACTTTATAAGCCTCCAAAATGAAGTTTTAAAGGCATGGCTTTGGTGACTAATTCCCCAGGTTATATGTGATAGATGCAGAGATAAAGAAAAGGGAGAAGATACAGGATTACAAGATGAGCTATGAGCCAATAGAATAACCACACTGTCCAAGAAGAGTGTTATCTCATCACAATAATGGTGATAAAACAGTAAAGATACAATGAAGGGAAAATGATATGAACATGAAAGACGGAAGGACCTGTACTGCCTGTGGGTTGGGTGACTCAGCATCAAGAATCCATTATGTGTAGCGTGTGTGGTACGTGTATGTGTGTGCGCACGCATGTGCATGTGTGTGTACATGTGTGTGTGGTTGTGTGTGGTGTGTGTGTACCATTAGGTGAACTTGTGGAGGCCAGAAGAAAATTAACATGAGTCAATTCTCTCCTTCTACCACGTGGTGTTTAGGGTTCAAAGCCAAGTCATTAGGTTTGTCAGCAAGAACTTTTAGCCCTCTGAGACATCTTGGGAGCCCCTATGAGACTCTTAATGAAGTTTTTTATTTTATTTTTTTTTGCCTTTCAAATTGCCTTTTTTTATTATTTTTTTGCCTTTCAAAATTGAATAAACTATCATACAGTTTATATGGGAAAAGAAATGCATAATAAAGTAAGTAGAACTATGAAAAAAAACCCTGATATCACAATACACACAAAGATTAATCAATTGTTAGAATAACAATATAGAAAACACAGCAGAACACCAGAGAATTCAAGAGTACGTTCACACACAAAAAAGATTTAAACTATGCCCAAGGTGGTAATTTGAGTCAGTGGGACAATCACGGTGAGAGATGCCCCACAGAACTGAACAGCCATTCCGAAAAGCTGACATTTATAGCAAAAATGTCACACGGATCCTAAAAAAAAGCCAGAATTCTTGCAGAATTTGTTGGAAGAACTTAAGTACAAATGTCTAGAAGAAAATTTAGACAGTACCTATAATCTTTACCAACAGAAAACTTCCTCAACCAAGACAAGAAACCCAAACTCCTCTAAGGAAGAAAAAAAACATAGTAATGATATAAAATTTTAGACTTCTAAATAAAGAAAGTGATTAAAACAATTAGGTAGGAAAATTATAGTCAGGAGTAAAATGCAGTGGATGAAAGTCTGCATAAAATATTTTCACATATGAGCACAAAAAAAAGATAAAAGGGGGGTAGAGAGGTGATCAAGCAGTTAAGGGTACTTGCCACTCTTGCAGAGGGGCCCATACTCAGTTCCCAGAACTCACATACAAGGCTCACAACTGCCTGCCACTCCAGCTGCAGGTGGTCTAGCACCCACTGCTGGCCTCCACCTGCATTCACATGTGCATACCCCCAACATACCACACACACACTCACACACACACACACACACAACACACACAATTAAAAATAAATCATTTTATTAGAAAAAGATATGCATTCCAAAAGCCCATTAGTAAAGGACACGATTAAGCAATTCAGAAAGAAACGCTATCTAAAATAAATGTGAATATAAGCATATTTGTAGCAAGACCACCAAACACACTTGTAGATGACTGCTGGTAAGGATTAGGAGAAATGGTTTCCCTTATCTCGGTAAGTATAAATAGTAACAATTTTAGTAAGTAGTCTGACAAAAACATTGGGAATTTTTAATTAAAATTATGTGTAAACTTTTAATTTAAAATTTGAATTGTGTGAATTTTATCCTATATTATTAGCACCCTACTTCTGTGAATTAACCCCAATCACAAAATTAGTCTTAGTCAGGTATAAGAATCATTTTTGATAATGATTTCAGTGTTGTTTACATCAGACAAACTTGATTTTCCCTCATTATTGCAGTATTGTTCCTCAAGGTAGGGATAGAAATGGGGAGAGAAGTAAGTGTAATTTCTAACAATAGGAAGCAAAGGACTAAATCATGTTCTAATTATAATAGAATAAATTCAAAGGATGAAGGCAAGTTGCTATATAAGGAATAGAATAAAATATAGCTGAAGAAAAAGAGTCAAAAGTCCACTATGAAGACCATTGTGAATTGTGAAATATATTTGAAAATTGCATCTGAATATATAAACATGGATATATGCATGGGTGTACAAATACATATATGTATGTGTGTGTGTGTGTTGTGTGGTGTGTGTTGTGTGTGTGTGTTGGTAAACCATATTGATGATATTACTTTGTTACTATAAAAGGCATTTCGGGTAAATTTAATTTGTAAACAATGAAAAAGAAATTTTGTGGGGTTTGTGTGTGTGTGTGTGTGTGAGATTAAACACAGAGTTATATACATACTAGGTAAGGGAAGTGTTTAGCCACGAGATAACTAGTGTCCCCTCCCACCAAAAGCTATTTTTGTCGCTGTTTTAATAAATTTGATGGCACTCTGATTCCATGTATGAGCATTTAAAAATATACTTTAAAAGAAAAACATACATTGAGAATGAAAATATAAATCAGCCATGATAGTACATATCTAAAATCCGAGATGCTGAGAGGCCAAGGCAGGAGACTGCAATATTCGGAATGAACCAGGGCTGCACAGTGAGGTCCAGCGTCTTGGTTAGAGATTAAACTTGTCTCAAAAATTTTTTTTTCTTAAAAAAAAAAATTTTAAAGACGAAATTTACATGTCCCCCCAATAGATACAGAAAAGGTCTTTTAATTTGAGTCCATTGCCCCCAGAATAAAAGCGTTGGGGGAAATAGGAAAGAGAAGAAAAAAGCCCAACATAGTGAAAAATTGCATTTCAACAACCCATGGCAAAACACACTAAATGAAGAAATGTAAAGCATTTCCACAAAAAAACAAGAACAACACAAAGGGTTTTTCAAATTTTTTCCATTTTTACTCAATAAGTGCTAAAAAGTCTTTTTCTATTATGTAGAGGGGTGTGTTCCCATGTGTGCAAGTATGTGTTTTTGTGTATGACTTTTGGAGGCCAAAAACAACCTTGGGTCCTATCCCCCCAGGAAGGCCACCTGCCTATTTTGAAACAAGTTCTCTTTTTGGCCTGAAAAATCATCAATTTCACTGCTTGGTACCCAGCCAGTCCCAGGATCCCCTATTTTCTGCCTCACTCTTAATGAGTACCCTTGTGAAACGCCAGAGAACCAGGCATTTCTATCTGTTTCTGAAGAATCAAATTCGTCCTTGCATTTGTGAGATATCTGCTTTCCCATTTTCAATCACCTCCCCATATTCCCACTCCCGTGCTGGAAGTCTTAGCCCGAGCGAAAAACCAAGATAAGCAAGAAAATGGGACATGAACAGGAAAAAAAAAGAAAGCCTCCTCTTTGCAGATTATATGATTTTATACTTAAGGATTCTAAAGGACTCCATCGGAAAACTCTTAGAAACTTTTAACAAACCCGCAAGTTGCAAGACGCAAAAACAGTAGCGATATCAATAACAAACATGCTGAAAAAGAGAGGAAAGCAATCTATTTTACAGCCCCCTCAGAACAGACATAAGCAAAGAGGTGAAAGACTCCTACAAATGAAAGCTTTAGAACACCGAAGTAATTTAAAGAAGACACGGGTGAGGGGAAAAGCCTTCCTTCTCATGGGCTGGATAAAGATACCAAAAACACTTCTTGGGGGGTAAAGATAGTGTCTTCCAAACAGGGCCCAGGACATAGGAGAATAGACCCAATCTCTGTACAGTAATCAACTCCATATTATCAAAGGCCTTAAAAAAACTTGAAATATCTTAACGTTAGAGGCAAAAAAAAGGGGAAAATTTCAAGGACCCTTTTGAATAGGACCTTACTCAGGAAATAAAAGCCAGCACTGACAAATTTGGGACCTCTGCATAGAAAAGACAATAAACAGACAAAACCCAAACAGGGACCAAGGGAAATAAACTCTAGAAAAAAATGTCGATAAAGGATTTTTATCTAGAACACCCCAAAAGAATTTTAAAAACTAACGAATTTCAATAACCCAACAATAAATTCAGTGATGAAACCAAAAACCTACAAACCCCGATATTTTAAACAGCCAAAATTTTAAAAGGGGGTTAACCCCCTTTTTTGGGAAAAGCCAAAAAAACTGCACTGTGACTTTTTTTTAGTTTGGGGAGAATTTCATTCCCCCAAAAGGGAAAAAATATACTGACCAAAAAGCAGCAGAAGGGGGAACCCTTCACTTTTCCCCAAAGGATAAAAACTAGTACGCCTTTTTGAAAAAAGTATGGGGGAATTTCCCCCCAAAAAAAAATTTTAAAAAAATAAAAATAAAATAAGAAAAAAAGGCCCCTATGGCCAACCCCCCCCTCCTAGCCCTTTAAAACAAAGGCCTCCCCAGTCAAAAAAACACCAAAACCCTTTTCCCCCTTGATGTCTTTTTCCTTTTTTGTTTGCAACATCTGTGGAAAAACCAACCTTGGATCTACTGATGGGAAACAGGTAGATAATATGTGGATAGATATTGTGGGGGTTTTATTTTAATGCTTGCATTTTTTTTATTTGGGGGGTTCCCCAAAACTTTTACAAGAATCCCCATGAAAAAAAACGGGGGGGCCCTGCCCCAGTCCGTTTTTTATTGGTTTTAAAAAAAAATTGCAGGCGGGGAACCCCCTGGACAGGAGATAGAGGCAGGAAAATTTGGGGTTTTGCAGGCAAGGAAGGGGAAAAAAGGGGAAAAAGCCATGCCCGGGGGAAAAAAAAAAGGAAAACCCGGGGTTGAGAAAATGCAGGGGAAAGGAACATACCAATTTGTAAGAGCCTGGGGAAGAGCCGCTCCAAAAACCCCCCCCCCCCCCACCAATGGGTCAAGGGTAGCAAAGAGGAAAAAAGATTTTAGTAAGTATAAAAAGGAGTATTGGGGGGGAGATGTTAAAAAAAGTGGGGAATTTGGGGGGGGGCCCCCCCCACTGAGGGTTTAAGACACTTTTAAAAAGAAGGCTGCATGGAGTGTCCTTTTTTTTTGGGGAATTAAAAAAATTTGGGGTGGGTTGGGAACACGTTCTAACACCGGGGGGTAATTAGAGTGGATTAAAAACCCCACAGCAAGTATTGATACACAAAACAAAGTTTCCCCTGACCAAAAAAGAAATTTTTTGTTTGCCGGGGAAAAATTTTAAAACAACTGAAGACAATTTTATTCATGAAAACCCAGCTCAGAAAAACCCCAATTTTCCTACATTTTTTTTCATCTTTGGTTTTAATTTCATATAGTCCAGTAAAAAAATAAGTGTAGTTTTAAATAAAGTAAAATTGTTAGGGAAGTGGTCCCCCAAACCCTTTCCCAAAACCCCCAAAACCCTTTAAACAGTTCCTGGGGGTTTTGGTTTTCCCTCCAAAAATAAAATTTTTTTATTGCTAAAATTTTAACTATAATTTTGCTAAATTTTTTGAATCATAATGAAGTAATCTCTGTTTTTTGATTTTTCTTGGGGGAAACTCTGGGGAAAAAGGGCATTTTTAAAACCCCCCCCAAAAAGGAAGACCCCAGGTTGGGAAAAAAAAAATGGGGGGGGGGAAAGGCATGAAAAAGGGGCACGAAAAGGGGAACACACTGCACATTTTAGCACATACCTGTATGAAATTTTTTTTTTTTAAACTATCCCCCCCGGGGGTTTTCAACTTTTTATAAGGTAGAAAATTTCTAAGAAAACCCCCAACTCAACTGAGAAAATGAATTTTTCCAGGGCCCCGGGGTGTGGACAAGGCCCCTGGACAAAATTTTTTGGGGGTTTAAGAATGATGTAAAGGACCCAGATTTTCTGTGGGGTGCCGTCCCACCCCCGGCAAGTGAGATTGGGGCGTACAAGAGGCAACCATGGGGGGAAGGCGGGGGAAAACCATTTTTTAAAAACCTCGCTTCTGTTCCGCCCCCGGGGTTTCCCCCCTTGAGTTTTTTTCCTGGGGTTCTTTCCCCTGAAGAGTGGACCTGGGGGTGTAAAGGGGGGAAACACCCTTTTTTTCCCCAGTTTTTTTTTTTTCATGGTATTTTTCTCAGAAAAAAAAAAAACCTTAAAAAAGAATAAAAAAAAAGAAATAATACAACCAAAAATGGTTTTTACGCAGTCCAAAAAGGGCCTTTTTTGATACCATTCGTTGGACGCCCCGTCCTATCGTTCCAAAAGGGGATTAGCGTGAAAAAAACCAAATTTTTTTCCATTTTTTTTGTTTTACCCCATTTCTCATTTTAAAATGTTTTTCCCCTTTTTTAAAAACTCTTAGGTCTGTAACTTTGCTTTCTATTAGTTGGGGGGGGGTGTTATAAAAAGGGAGAGTGTTTACTTTTTGAGACCAAAAAAAAGGCCCCCAATCCCCTTTTGGGGTGGGGTGAGCCCCCTTCCCCGGGTTTTTAGGTTTTTGAACTAAAATTTCCCTGTAAAAAACTCAAGCACTCTTAAAAAAAGAGCCCCCCCCCTAACCCCCATTCTTCTAAAATTTTTTTTAAATTTTAAATTTTATATTATAGGAAAAAAAAAATTGATTTTAAAAGTTAGAAAAATTTTTTTAGCCTAGCAAGTTCTATCATTCTTTAGAACTTTTTCCCCCAAAATTTTAACTATTTTTTTCCCTATAATTTTAGTTTTCTTTATTTCTACCCCAAAAATTCATTTTTTGAAATTTTTTAAAACCCACCGGGGGGGGGGGCCACTGTTAAAATTTTAAAAGCCCAAACTTTTTTTGGAAAAAAGAGATTAAAATTTTCTCGGAAAATTTTTGAAATTTTCTCAGTACTTAAAGGAAAGATTGAAGGGGGAGTCTGAAGTCAAGAGAGTTAAAGAAGATATTTACTAAGGTTTTTTTAAGTAGTTGGGAAATGAACAGAATTAAGACCATGTACATGGCTTGTTTTCAGGGGATGGCGCTAGGATAATGATAAATTCGATACAAAAGAAAAACAGATCTGAAATTTGAAGATTTTGGACCGGGACAAAGAAAAACTAAGAAAAAGTAAATTTTGCTTGCAAAAAAGGGTTTTAAATCAAAAGTTTTGGGAACTTCTCTAAAATAGAATTCAACTAGGCGAAAACTCTTACAAGTTCAGGTTTATCATCATCTTTAAAAAAAACAATTTATAATTTTCAAAAATATATAAAATTTCTTAGAATCTTTTTTACCTAAACGGAATCCATCCCATTAGCCAATGATAATTATCAAAGCAATTTTTTAAAAAAATACCCAAACAACCACCCCCAAACCCGTTCCGTTTTCCATGTCCCTTGGGGCAGCGGATTATGATGAAGGTGTACCCTATGTAATTCCAAAATAAAATCTCTCGCTTTTCCTTTCCTTTTAACAGAAGTGTGTTAGAAAACTTCAAATTTCTAAAGAAAAACAGTATAAGAAATTTTCTTATTGTTTTTATAATATACCAAAGCCCAAAAACCCACCCCCCAAAAGGATCAAGATTTTTTGGGGCTCATGACTTAGGATTAAAGTCTATCACAGAGGCACAGTGACTGAAGTATGGGCAGTGCTCAGCTGTACCCCAAAGCCTAGACCCGAGACAATATATCTTTGCTCATGTTACTTGTTTTTTTTTCATTGGGGTTCTAGCCACAGAATGGTGACAACCACATCAGGGTAGGTCTTGTCCTCAGTTAAATCTTCAAAACCCTCAAGACCCCATAAAAGTATTTTTCCAAGGGATTCAAAAATCCTGCCAGATTAACAAAGAAGATAATTTTTTACGAAAACAAACCCCAATTGTTTAAAATGATGTAAGCACACGTAACTTCATGATCCCCCTGCCAGCCCCCCTCCCCCCCTTTCTGCTGCCACAGGGAGATTATGTGTTTTGGTTCCCGGTCCACCAGGACAACACCCCGGGCCCGGTATCTGTCGGGGGTTTTTAGTGAACCCATTGTGACGGGATCATTGCTCATTGCTGTTTTCCTCTCTTTTCCATCTTTTATGTCCACCCCCCCTGATTTTATCATCCAGCACACTAGAGGCCAAAAGCAGCAACACCCCGCTCTTTGTCATTCACGTGTAATATAGTATGTGTGTGTGTGCTCCATCCGTGCAGCCTCTTGTCACCACACAGTTACCTCCTGAACATCCAATTTTCCACCCTGCTCTCTTCCCTTCCTCCACGCTCCCTTGCCCTTTTGGTCCTCCCCTTTTCCTCTAGCAACAACTTGTTTTCTTTCTAAATTTATGAGGTCCCTGTGGGGTTTCACATCTCATACTAAACAGCTAAAAAAATGATGGCATTAGGAAGTTCGTGGTTCAGGGTCATGGGCGTGTTGTTTGCTCTGCACTGCAGAGATCTGTTAATTGTTCTGTTTTTCTAGATTGAAGAGCAAGGCAAACCTGTCTTTTTTAAAAAAACAAAAGATTATTTTCCCTCAAAGCAAGGGGAAACGATGTTTTATGTTCTCAGTTCCTAAAACTTTAAAGACAAGTACGGGCTTTTGCTCCTTCCTAAAAAATTGCTCGCTGTGTCCTGAGTCCCTTTTGTTGTGCTTTGCTTTTTTTTCTAAGACTTGTCCGGGTACTTTAGCTTTTCCCATCTTCCTCCCTGATGCAGCACATTTCGATCAAATCGTGTAATTGAGGCCAGTGGGGACAAGGCCTTCAATAATTTTTTCCAGCAACCCACATAAAATCTCAAGGGGACTTAGCATTCAATAAAATGTGTGAACGTTTCTTTCATTTTAGAAAAGCCTAAATATGTCTGCAAGAGCTAAAAATAATATTGGCCTTTTTTTGGGTCTTATTTCACCTGATTAAATTTTTTGCTACTTGAGACCCAGCCACTGAATTCTGATTTTTTTTTTGAAAAGGGGTACGTTGTAAAGAGATGGTAAAGCAAAAATTAAAGAAAAAACCCAGCAAAAAAAATCTTAAAAGTAATACCCTACTTTGCGCAGAATAAATACAAAATTCGCAGTAATACAGGGGCGAGCCAATCCTAAAATAAACCATAAAAGTTATGGAATACCCTGCAGCAAGTCTTCTCGGGGCAAACGCACTAAGCAAAAAGGTATCACCCTCCTTAATATTAACAGTTTAACTCTTGTGTCAAAAAAAAGGGAATAAAAACTTTTTCATTTTTTATAGCTCAGTATTAACAAACTGTGTTGGGCCCACAAGAAAGGGTGAAAAAATGTTTTCGTTCTAATGCGGGGTTTTATTTTATGACAAAGTATGGTTAATCGTGTATAACAATAAGATCATCAGCTACGCCGGGGAGGTTTGAAGTAGGTACGGCGGGGCTGTTCAGCTCAAACCTTCTCCCTTTCCATTAAAAACCCCCAAAGTTGGTTTTGCACCTTTTTATCTTCTATATCTGATCCACCCCTGTAACGTATTCCTATTATATTCCCGAGATCCCAAATGTAAATTTCTAGCTTAAAAATTTTCTCCCAAATTCCAAAAATTCAAAAAGGGAATTTGGGGGCAATAGCATAGTAGGAAAAAATCTGCTACAAAAAGGTCCAGGGCCTGAGTTTGGATCCTAATAGCCCCTTTAAAAAGAAGGCCCAGGGATACACCCTGTAATGTTGAGGGCACACAAATGGATGGATTCCCTACACTCATGTTCGGGCCAATCATGAGCTGCACTTCTGTGTGGGCCTATCCAAGTTAAACCTCTGGCTTTCTATGCACAGCATGTATTTATGTCCACACAAACACATCAGACCCCCCCAAAAGGTGATGTTTGACACTTACAAGACAATGTTAATGTTGTTAATTTCCCAAAATTTATCTTTGAATAGCTGATCTTTTTTTGCCAAATCTGCACTTTCTAAAACCATTTTCCGTTGTGGGGGATCTAAAACTGATAAACTAAAATTTAATTTTCCTCTTTTTCTTTTTTCCTGCATCTAACCCATGGGGTTATTTTTTGTTTTTTTTTCATTTGTTTGTTTTACCTTTCAAAATGCTCTACAATCCAACCACTCTGAGCCTTTGCATTAAAAACCCCCTTGGGCCATGTCCCCATATTCCCCGGTTACTCAGGGCCTTCAACCCCATCTCATAACCTTTTCTGACTTTCCAAAACCCTCCACTACCCCACACAAATAGAAAAAAAGAGACGAAGTGGGGGGGGGGGGAGGGAAAGGAAGAGAAAAAGAGAGAGAGAGAAGAGGGAGAGAGAGAGAGAGAGAGTTTTTAAAGTCAGTGATTTTATTGCTCAACATGCCAAGGGGCTTCCCCCCATTTTTGCCCACGGGATTTGTCACAGACTTACCACCCTTATTTCTACACTACCTCCTTTTATGCCACCTTACTGGAAAGGGCATGTCCACAAGCGATTTTTCCCTAGCTGTTCCACTTGCAAAAACCCCTCTTCCCAGAGCCATGGCTGATTTTCCATTTCTACAAGTCTATTCAAAGCCACTTTTGCTGAAACACTCACCCAGTTTTGAAAATTACAATTTGCGTTCCCAGTAGCACAGCCTTAAAATGTAATCTAGAAGTTAAAAGGGCAGAAACCCCCTTTTTAGTTCATGTTGATGCAGCATGATGTGGTATGTGCCATTTGCACGGGAAACCTCCTGAATTAATAAAAAATTAACACAAAAGGGGTAGTCCCCCTTAAGGATTAACGAGGGAAAAGGGGGAACCCATAAAAAAAGGAAAGGGACCTAGAAAAGATAGAACTTTTTGGTAAATTGTTGTAAAAAGGGAAGGGGGATACTAATGGGGTCAAGTCCTAGGAAAATCCGGGTAAATAGCAAATGCTCACCATGCCTCATACCTCCACCTCCCCACTGTAGTCCTGTACCTTTCCCCTTTCAAATTATCTCCTTAAAGCCTTCCACTGGGAAGGGCCCCTTCTCCAGGGCAGAAACCTCTCACTATCCCCTTGGGGGGAAAGCTTTCTAAAATACAACTGCACAGGTTTTCTGCTGTGTGGGAAAAAGCAATCTGTTGTTTCACAAGGACAATGATTAGTCCTGAACTATAATTCGCTTTTGTTGGAGGGGGGGAAATCAGTGGCCAGAACGTATTTTGATTTGGGCCCTTTTCCCTGTTAATAATTTATATGCATTTTTTCCTTCTGAAATGTAAACACTTGCTAATACCCCTGTAACATGGGAAATGCTCAGGGTTTCGATTTTTAAAGTTATTAAAAAATTTTAGTGACAGAAATTTTCCTGAACCCCAGGCATTTTTAAAAAATATTTTTTTGTGTCATTGGGGTTGCAGTCATGTTGTCTTCGTCATCTATAAGAGGAAGGGAGTTACTTATCATCAAAAACCCCTAAATAAAATAAAAGCTTAGCAGTTTGAATGAAAATGTCCCCCATGGCCAGATTTTTTAAACTTTTGGTCCCCAGTTGGTAGCACGCCAGGGAGTTGGGGAAACCCCTTTGAGAGGTGAATTTTACTAAAATATTCCCCTGGGGACAGGGTTTGTATGGTTGTGTCTCCTATTCCTTTTTGTCACTGCTTCCTGCTTACATTTGAAGATATGATTCTCGCTTCCTGCTCCATAACCATGTCTGCCCCTAACTGTCTGTCCCTGCCATGATGTTTAAATTTTCCTCTGGAACCATAAACAAAAATAAATTTTTTTCGACCACGGGTATCTTTCTTTCTTACTTATTTTTTCTAAGGGGCGGGCCCTCATCACACAGGACCACAATTAGGATAAAGGGGTACCTGAGACATACCAAGGGGTCTGAAATTCACGACCCATGCTGTTGAGCCTTCTGATTGCTGGATTACAAGAAAGTATCACCATTCCGTACCAAAATCACTTTCAGCTGATGGTTTACACAGCAACAAAAAAACACTAATACACAGGTCCAAATATTTTTCCTTATACCAATCAGCTTCATTAAAATTCAACCCGTATTAAAGTGTGAAAGTGTCTTTTTCCCCAAGTAGGGAAAAGCTTGCACGTCCCAAAAGGAGAGGAGTAGATAATAATAAGATGATAGTAGATAGATAAAGATAGATGATAAAGAAAATAGTGAAACACCAGCAGTGTATCCATTTTCAGTTTTCTACAGCCAGTCCCACCCCTCTGAAAAAAATTTATATTCAACCTCTGTCATCCCCATGACATTTGGGTTGTACGTACCATCAAAGCCACTATGAGACAGATACACACCCCCAAGCCTCCCCAGAGGAGGTGTGCGGGCGGGATATGGGGAGGATGCTGTGGATGAGGCAGGAGCTTAGACAAGGGGGAATGTCTTGCTGCAGCTACCCCCCTACTGGGAAAAGCAAGGTACATAAACACCATGATTCACCGTGTCTGTTTGTTAAAGGGAAATTAGCACTGCCCTTGTTAGGGTATCAAGCATCCCCAGCCATTTGTTTTTGAAAAAACCATTCGTTTGGTCGCTTTCTTCAAAAGGGATATAAGGTTTTCCCCCCTTGTGGGTTAAAAAACAATTATTGTCTGGCCTCTATGAATTTAAAGTGGCTTAAAAAAGATTTTAAAATTTCACTCCTTTGGTATTTTGAACAATGGATGATTTACCCTTAGTTTGTAATTTAAATA
This sequence comes from Mastomys natalensis, assembly GCA_021653895.1. Taxonomy (NCBI): domain Eukaryota; kingdom Metazoa; phylum Chordata; class Mammalia; order Rodentia; family Muridae; genus Mastomys; species Mastomys natalensis. The sequence continues at coordinate 353,706 of JAJTUV010000650.1, forward strand.
TTTAGTTATTTAGAAGGGGTTTGATTTCCTAAAGAAATGTCATTGAACTTTATTCATTTTTCAAAACAAAGCAGAGACGTTTTTATTACTTAGAAAATCATTTAAATCAACCAAATTTTCACTTTTAACCCCCCAAAAAGAAGTTTTAAAAGGCATGGCTTTGGGCAAATTCCCCCCCAGTTATAGTGATAGATGCAGAGAAAAAGAAAAGGGAAAGATACGGGATTAAAAAAATGACTATGGCCAAAAAAAACCCCCACAGCCCAAGAAGGTTTTTAATCTCATCACAATAATGGTGAAAAACAGAAAAAGAAAAATTGAAGGGAAAAGATATGAACATAAAGAGGGAAAGGCCTGTCTGCCGTGGGTTTTGGGTGACTCACATCAAGAATCCATTATGTGTACGGGTGTGGTATGTATGTGTGGCGCACCCATGGCATGTGTGTGTACATGTGTGGGGTGTGTTGTGTTGTACCATAGGTGAAAATTGTGGGGCCAGAAGAAAATTAACATGATCAATTTTCCCTTTACCACGTGGTGTTTAGGGTTCAAAAAGTATTAGGTTTTTTCACAAAAAACTTTTAGCCCTCTGAGACACTTGGGGGCCCCCAGAACTCTTTAAAGAAGTTTTTTTTATTTTATTTTTTTTTGCCTTTCAATTGCCTTTTTTTATTATTTTTTTTCCTTTCAAAAATTTAATAAACTAATCATCAGTTTTTATGGGAAAGAAAATGCATAATAAAGAGTAGAACTATGAAAAAAAAACCCTGAATCACAATACACACAAAATTACTCAATTGTTAAATAACAATATAGAAAAACACGAAAAACAGAGAATCGAGTCGTTCACACACAAAAAAGATTTAAACTATGCCCAAGGGGTAATTTGATCAGTGGGAAAATCACGGTGAAGATGCCCACAGAACGAACGCCATTCCCAAAGCTGACATCATAGCAAATGTCACAAAAGGACCAAAAAAAAGCCAGAAATTTTGCAGAATAGTTGGAAGAATTAAGTACAAATGTCTAGAAAAAATTTAGACGTCCCTTTAAACTTTTTTCCAACGAAAACTCCTCAAACAAGACAAGAAACCCAACTCCTCTAAGGAAAAAAAAACATAGTAATGTTAAAATTTTTTGCTTTTTAAATAAAAAAAGTGATTTAAAAACAATTTTGGAGGAAAATTATATCAGGGTAAAAGCAGTGGATAAAGTCTGCATAAAATATTTTACAAAGAGCAAAAAGAAAGAAAGGGGGGTAAGAGGGATCAAGCAGTTAAGGGTACTTTCCAACCTGCGAGGACCCATACTCAGTTCCCAGAACTCACATTTCAAGGGTCACAACTGCCTCCACCCAGGCAGGTGGTCTGCACCCACTGCTGGCCTCCACCCCATTTTACATGTGCATACCCCCAACATACCACACACCAAACACACACAACACACACACAACACACACAATTTAAAAAAAAATATTTTATTAAAAAAAGATATGCTTTTCCCAAAAGCCCATTAGAAAGGACACTTAAACAATTCAAAAAAAAACCTACTAAAAAAATTGAATATAAGCATATTTGTAGCAAAGACCCCCAAAAACACTTTAATGATGCTGGGGGAAAGGTTAGGAAATGGGCCCTTATCTCGGTAAATTAAATGTAACAATTTTTTTAAGTAGTACAAAACATTGGGAATTTTTAAATTTAAAAAATTATTGTAAAAATTTTAAATTTAAAATTTGAATTGTGTGAATTTTTTCCTAATTTTAGCACCCTACTTTTGTGAATTAAACCCCAAAAAACAAAATTAGTCTTAGTCATATAAGAAACATTTGAAATGATTTCGTGTTGTTTACATCAGAAAAACTTGATGTCCCTCATTATTGCGTTTGTTCCTCAAGGTAGGGGTGAAATGGGGAGAAGTAAATGTAATTTCTAAAAATAGGAAGAAAGGACTAAACATGTTCTAATTATAAAAGAATAAATTCAAAGGATGAAGGCAAGTTGCTATATAAGGAATAGAAAAAAAATAGCTGAAGAAAAAGAGCAAAAGTCCACTAGAAGACCATTGTGAATTGTGAAATAATTTGAAAATTTCATCTGAATATAAAACATGGGTATATGCTGGGGGTTCAAATTTCTATTTGTATGTGTGTGTTTGGTGTGTGTGGGGGTGTGTTGGGGGTGTTGGGAAACCATATTTTATGATATTTCCCTTTTTTTAAAAAAGGGGAAATTTCTGGGGAAATTTAATTTGGGGTTTTCAAGTGAAAAAAAAAAATTTTGTTTTGGGGTTTTTGTGGTGTGTGTGTGTGAGATTTTAAACCCGGTTTTTTAAAATACTAGGGGGGGTAAATGTTTAGCCACGGAAACTTGTGTCCCCCCTCCCCCCCCAAAAAGGTTTTTTTTGTCGCGGGTTTTTAAAAAATTTGATGGCAAATTTTGATTCCATGTTTTGAGACCTTTTTTAAAAAAAAATTTAAAAGAAAAAAATACCCTTGGGGGAAATGGAAAAAAAAAATAAACCATTGGTTAGTACATATTTAAAAAAAAGATTTTCCCGGGGGGAGGCCAAAAGGGGGGGAGACTTTCAATATTCGGGAAAGAAAACCAAGGGGGCTTTCACAGTGAGGTTTCCCCCCGGCCCTTTGGGGTTGGTTAAATTGTCTCAAAAAATTTTTTTTTTTAAAAAAAAAATTTTTTTTGACAAAAATCACATGCCCCAAAAGATTCAGAAAAGGTCTTTTTTTAGAGTCCAAAGCCCCCAGAATAAAAACTTTTGGGGGGAAAAAGGGGAAAGAAGAAACGCCAACATAGTGAAAAAATTCATGCAACAAAAACCCCTTTGGGAAAACCCCCCTAAATGGGAAAAAAAGTAAAGCATTTTTTCCCCAAAAACAAAAACCCAAAACAAGGGTATTCATTTTTTTCCCCTTTTTACTCAATATAGTGCAAAAGTCTTTTTTTTTTTATAGTAGAGGGGTGTGTTTCCCCCTGTGTGCAGGGGTTTTTTGTTTTTTTTTTATTACTGTGGAGGCCAGAAAACAACCTTGGGTCCCTTTCCCCCCCGGGAAAGGGCCCCCTGCCCTTTTTAAAAAAAAGTTCCTTCTTGGCCCGAAACTCACTTTTACGCCCTTTTACCCCCCATCCCAGGATCCCCTATCCCTGCCTCATTTTTGGAAACCCCTGTTTGGGGCCAAAACCAGGCATTTTTTAAACGTTTTTAAGATCAAAATTTCCCGTCCTTTTCATTTTTGGATATTTTTCCCTTTTCAAAACCCCCTCCCCCCAAAATTTTCCCCGCCGTGCTGGGGAATCCCTTTGCCCGAGCAAAACCCCAAAATAAGCAAAAAAAAGTGACATGAACAGGAAAGAAAGAAGTCGCCCCCCCTTTTTAAAAATATGTTTTTTTTTAAGAGTTTTTAAAGACTCCAGGAAAAAAATCTTAGAACTTTAAACTCAGCAAATTTCAAACGCAAAAATCGTAGAATATCAATAACAAACATGCTGAAAAAAAAGGTAGGGAGAATCTATCACATCCCTCGAAAGGGAAAAAAAAGAGGTGAAAGACCTCTACACGAAAAGCTTTAGAACACCGAAAGTGAATTTAAGAAACACTGGATGAGAGAAAAGCCTTCCATGCTCATGGGCTGGATATAGATACCAAAAACACTTCTTTGGAGTAAAGAAAGTGTCTTCACCAACAGAGCTAGGACATAGAGAATGAAATAGACCCAATCTCTGTACAGTAAACAACTCCATATGTATCAAGGCCTTAACATAAGACTTGAATATCTGTAACTGTTAGAGGCAAAAATGGGAAAATTACAAGGACTTTCTGAATAGGACCTTACTCAGGAAATAATGCAGCAGCTGACAAATGGGACCTCTGCATAGAGAGACACTAATCAGACAAAGAGCCTACAGGGACAGAATAAACTCTAGAAATATATGTCTGATAAAGGATTGATATCTAGAACACAAAAAGAACTTCAACAACTAACGAATTTCAATAACCCAATCAATAAATTCAGTGATGAAACCAACAGCCTACAAACATGATATACAAACAGCCAACATAGAAAAGTGCTTAACCTCACTCGGAGAAAAAAGCCAATCAGAACTGCACTGTGACTTCATTTTAGTTCAGACAGAATGTCAGTCATCAAGGAAAAGAATATACTGACAAAGATGCAGCAGAAGGGAACCCTTACACTTTGCTAATGGGATAAAAACTAGTACAGCCTCTAGAAATAAGTATGGAAGTTTCCTCAAAAAAAATTTAAATAAATAAAAATAAAATAAGAAAAAATAGGCCCACCTATGGCCAACCACACCACTCCTAGCCCCTTTAGTCAAAGGCCTCTGAGTCAAAATATCACAGACACTCACACATTGATGTCTTTTTCATTACTGTTTGCAACATCGTGAACCAAACCTTGGCATCTACTGACTGAGGAACAGGTAGATAATATGTGGTATAGATATTGTGGATTTGATCTAATGCTTGCATTATGTTATTTGGGTTCCCAAACTGCACAAGAATCCATATGAAAGACATGAGGGTCCCTGCTCCCAGTCAGTTCTGATTGGTAAATAAAGTTGCAGGCGGCCAACAGCTGGACAGTGAGATAGAGGCAGGACTTTAGGATGCGCAGGCAAGGAAGGGAGAAAGGAAAATTGCCATGCCAGGAAAGGAAAAGGATCCCGGCTTGAGAGCTGCAGAAGAGAGAACAATACCCATTATGTAAGAGCCTGGAAGAGCAGCTCCAGAACCCCCCCCACCTCCACCAATGGGTCAAGGGTAGCAAAGATGAATATAGATTTTAGTAAGTAATAACACTCAGGAGTATTGGAGGGGGAGAGTTAGCAACGTGGAAGTTTGGGAGTGGCCCAGCCACTGAGCTGTTTAAGACACTAAAATAGAAGGCTGCATGCATGTGTCCTTCATTCGGGAACTGAAAACATTGGAGTGGGTAGTGAGGAAACACGTACTAACCCGGGGTTAATTAGAGTGGATTAATCACTATCAGCAACGTATAGATACACAATGCAAAGTTTCCCAGTGACAAGAATTAATTATGTGTTTGCAGGAAAAAATAAGACAACTGAAGACAATCATATTCATGAAATAACCCAGTCTCAGAAAAACAAATAGCCTACATTTTGTTCTCATACTTTGGTTCTTAGATTTCATATAGTCCAGTATAAAGTACATATGTGTAGTATAAATAAAGTAAAATTGTTAGGGAAGTGGTCTCAACCTTCCTAATGCTGCAACCCTTTAATACAGTTCCTCGTGTTGTGGTGACCTCCAAAAATAAAATTATTTTTATTGCTACTTTGTAACTATAATTTTGCTACTTTTATGAATCATAATGTAAGTATCTCTGTTTTCTGATGCTCTTAGGCAATCTCTGCAAAAGGGTCATTCAACACCCCCCTCAAAGAGGTCATGACCCACAGTTGAGAAGACAGATGGGGTGGAAGGACATGAAACAGGAGAGCACGAAAAGGGAGAACACACTGCACATACAGCACATACCTGTATGAAATTTTTTTTTTTTAAACTATCCTCACGGTTTTGTCAACTTGTCATAAGGTAGAATAATCTAAGAAAACCAAGCTCAACTGAGAAAATGAATCTACCAGACTGGGCTGTGGACAAGCCTATGGAGCATTTTCTTGGTTAATGAATGAAGTAAGAGGACCCAGATCACTGTGGGCAGTGCCAGTCCCACACCTAGGCATGTGAGATTGATGCGTACAAGAGAGCAGCCATGGGAGCAAGGCAGTGAACACCATTGCTATGACCTCAGCTTCTGTTCCTGCCTACGTGTTCCTGCCTTGAGTTTCTATCCTGTCTTCTTCCCGTGATAGAGGGACCTGAGGGCTGTAAGCCGAATACACCCTTTTACTCCCCAGTTGCTTTTTATCATGGTATTTTATCTCAGAAAAAAAAAATCCTAACTAAGACATAAAAAAATGAAATAAATACAACCAATGTGGTTACACTGCAGTCAAAGTGACTTCTTAGATACCATTCGTTGGACGCCTCAGTCCTATCAGTTCCAAAAAGGTCAGTTAGCAGTGAAATAAAACCAAATTTGTTACCATTTTCTAGTTTACTGATTTCTCATTTTAAAATGTTTTTCTTCTTAAAATCTCTTAGGTCTGTAACTTTGCTTTCTATTAGTTGGGTATGTGTATAAGAAAGGGAGAGAGTGTTACTCTCTGAGACCAGAAGAAGGCATCAGATCCCTTGGGGATGGAGTGTGAGCCACCCTACCTGGGTGCTAGGTACTGAACTCAATTCCTCTGTAAGAGCTCAAGCACTCTTAAAACTGAGCCCCTCTCTAACCCCATTCTTCTAATATTTTTAAATTTTTAAATTGATATATTATAGAAATAAAACATTGATAAGAAGTTAGCATTTTTTTTCAGCCTAGCAAGTTGCTATCATTCTTTAGAACATTCTCCCTAGATATTTTAACTATTTTATCCATATAATTTCATGTTTTCTTTTTTCTACTAAATATTCATTTTCTGCCTATTTACTGAGTGTTGTAGTCTAATGGCTAGGTTTTTTCTGCTTTATACTTTCTTTTTTATTGGATATTTTATTTATTTACAATACAGATGTCATTCCCTTTCCCAATTTCCCCTCCCTAGAATCCCCTATCCCATCCCCCTCCTCCTTTATGCTTTGATACCGTTTTGATTACATGCATGTATTAAGGTCAGTTCTAGGTTGAGGGTCTAGCAATACAACAGATGCAAATAGTCAAGGAACAAGCAAGACAATAAACACAAATAGTCAAAGAAAAAGCAAGTCATTAAACCCAGTTATGTGAACACTCCCTTGATAACTGTTTCTAAGGGCTTATCAGGATGACCAAAGTATCTGAGCCTAATTTCCTGTCCTTAGCATAAGGTCATTTTCATGTTTAAAGCCTACTTCCTTGTTCTAGCCTAAATTTAGATTCCTGTCTGATTATTACTTCTTTGTTTTAGATTCCTGCCTGAAATTACTTCTTTGTTCTAGCTTAATATCAGATTCCTGCCTGAAGTCTACTTCCTTGTCCTTGTCCAATGTCATATTCCTGCCAAGCCGCCCCAAAGGCTCTCTGCCTCTCCCCCTTTTTTATTTCATTAACAAGATGTAGCAGGTTGTTCTGCCAAGAATGCTTTCCTTACTCATCATGGAATATGCATTATCAAAAGTGATACTTTTCTGTCTTAGGTTGGTAAAACTCTCTGCAGAATCTTACCCGTCCATGGCTTGCCAGCCTGTTAATTTAATAACTCTTTCTGGGGGTCCATTTTCAGGTTCAAGCCATGTACTTGGCTGCCAACATGTTGATTTTGTTGAAGAAATACTTTAACACAATGGGCAGGAATAAAAGTATTCCTAGGACAAAAACAGCTAGCATGATCAAGCTATATATGTCATTTTTGAAGTTTGACCAAAATAGAAATACTGACCTCAGGCCATGGGTAATTTTATCTACAGTATCTACTGCATCAACACTCAGCAGAGCAGCATTCTTGAAATTCATAAGCTCCCTATGTATCATTAAACATCCTAAGAGGGGTTAGAATTATGCCAAATACACTGAACATGTCATTAAACTTCTTCCTAATTATTAATGACTACCACTGTAAATTGTAGAACTAACATGAATCCAATGGTATTTGGCATTACATTCAAGATGGCTTGTTACCCTTAAATTCTGAACCTCCTTCCAGTAATTTGAATAGGATAAAGAACATCAATCTATTCTTCTAAATGCCTATCTAAATCCTCTGGTATATTAGACACATTAGTAACATTTTTTGCTAAATGATTAACAAAAGTAGCTGTCTTAACTTCTGTGTCAAAGCAATTGCAGAAGCAGTGGTGCTAGCAATTAATGTAATTAAAGCTGTTATACAAGCAATAATCAAGCCCACTACTCTCTTGCTTTTGCTTAAAGCCTGACTCATTTCTTCCAGTCCTTGCAAGCTATTTTTAGAATACCAGGTTCTGTGATACTCAGGGCACTAAAACAAAAGCTGGTTGATAGACCTCCATAACTAACATGCCTGATTTCAAAACACAAGCACAATTAGAAGGTGTACAATCAATGCAACTTACATTAAATACTCTAGAAGAAACAAAAGTATCTTTAACTTGACAATTAAAAAGCCTTAACACACATGCTAACACCTGTTTGAAATCCAGATCCTGCCCCAACTTTTACTCTTGCTAACATAACATCATAGAGAACTGCAGCTAATATCCATATGTGTCTCTGAAAATGTCCAGAACCAGACTTCTAAATGAAAACTGTTTATTTCCAATATTGGATTGATTTCTAGACCAGTCCATGATTGAGTCTGAATAACTGGTCACATTTAAGAACAATACAAGAGTCATTATAACTTCTCTTTTTGACTGTCTGTTTCACAAGGTCTAAGAACTTGAGGAAAGGCGCTTGTCCCATCAGGGATATAGGTAAGCAATGGCGGGTCAGGAACTTTATGTCCAATACAGCTTCCTAGTCACCATTTGTCAGGGCACTTAGCAAAGCTCACAGGTCAGCATCATTCTTTGTTCTGGCATTAGCATGTCTCACCCATCACTCTGGTGGCCACCATGCTTCTTCAGCATCCTGCAGAAAAAACAAACATGCCCTCTTCTCCATATTTAATACCTGATCAGGATCATGCCTTATGCCTGTAAGTGGATCCTTTCCCTTTCACCTATGCATAAGTATGCCTAGTTGTAGAGTGCCATAGACATTCAACAGAAAGTTCCTAGGCATCCAAATTTAAAAAAAAAAAAAAAACAACTTTAGAATAAAAAATAAAAAGAATACAATTTAAATAAATTGATGTTATACTGGTATATCTCCCCTTTTTTATTTTATGAAGATACTGTTTTAACGTATCCATGGGCCTGTACCACAGTCTCTTGTCCTTGACAATTATAAGGAATCCCTGTAATATGGGTAATTTTAATTTATCAATGAGTGCATACCATGCGTGTTCTTTTGTGATTAGGTTACCTCACTCAGGATGATATTTTCTAGTTCCATCCATTTGCCTAAAAATTTCATTGAAGTCATTGTTTCTTTTATTTATTTATTTATTTATTTATTTATTTATTTATTTATTTTATTTTTTAGTTTTTTTTAGTTTTTAGCTTTTTCGAGACAGGGTTTCTCTGTATAGCCCAGGCTGTCCTGGAACTCACTCTGTAGACCAGGCTGGCCTCGAACTCAGAAATCCGCCTGCCTCTGCCTCCCAAGTGCTGGGATTAAAGGCATGCACCACCACTGCCTGGCTGAATCATTGTTTCTAATAGCTGAGTAGTACTTCATTGTGTAAATGTACCATATTTTCTGTATTCATTCCTCGTTGAGAGACATCTGGGTTTTTTCCAGCTTCTGGCTATTATAAATAAAGCTGCTATGAACATAGTGGAGCCTGTGTCCTTGTTATATGTTGAAGCATCTTCTGGGTATATGCCCAGGAGTGGTATCGCTGGATCCACAGGTAATATTATGTCCAATTTTCTGAGGAACCACCAGACTGATTTCCAGAGTGGTTGTACAAGCTTACAATCCCACCAACAATGGAGGGGTGTTCCTCTTTCTCCACATCCTAGCCAGCATCTGCTGTCATCTGAGTTTTTGATCTTAGCCATTCTGACTGATGTGAGGTGGAATCTCAGGGTTGTTTTTGATTTGCATTTCCCTGATGACTAAAGATGTTGAATATTTCTTTAGGTGTTTCTCGGCTATTCGATATTCCTCAGTTGAAAATTCTTTGTTGAGCTCTGTGCCCATTTTTAATAGGGTTATTTGATTGTCTGGAGTCTATTTTCTTGAGTTCTTTATAAATTTTGGATATTGGCCATCTATCAGATGTAAAGATCTTTTCCCAGTCTGTGGGTGGCCTATTTGTCTTATTGACAGTGTCCTTTGCCTCACAGAAGCTTTGCAATTTTATGAGGTCTTATTTGTCAATTTTTGATCTTAGAGCATTAAGCCCTAATGGGTAGTCTTAAAAAAAGGAGTTTTTAATATTGAGACTACAGGTTACAATATATAAAAATTAACATAAAAGTTAACATAAAATTCTAGTTAGGGATCAAAAGAAAATGTTCATGTTTTAATATCATAATTTATATCTATTTTCATTTAAAAGAAACAACACCTGGACACTGTTACAGCATTTAAGTTGGCTTTCCTACATTTTACCCTCATTTTAAAGAACGGTGCTTGGTTTGGCTCTGAAGCTCCTTACTGGCTGTAGGGTATGACAGGCTCCTTTGCAGGAGTGTTGGTGTTCTGTGAACTGGCCTAATTACCACTGTAGGCTCATCATCAATATTACCTGACTCATAATTTTTTAATTTTATTTATTTGTGTATTCTTTTTATGTTTGAGTGCTCTGTCTGCATGTACACCTGCATGCCAGAAGAGAGTATCAGATTCCTTTATAGTGGTCATAAGCCACCATGTGGTTGCTGGGAATTGAACTCAGGATTTCTGGAAGAGCAGCCAGTGCTCTTAACTTTAAGTCATCTCACTAGCCCTTACCTGACTTACTTTTGTGTTGATTGTTTATGCTAGATGTGTCTAGCCTTTATATCATTGTTAATTTATTTTACTATCTGAAAAAATCTTCTACCTCAAATTTGTCCTTCTAGAGTTTCACTTCCAAGAGGCGTGTCTCCTCTATGAAGTCTCTCCTAAACATTCTCACAGAATAGTTACTTCTCCCTACCTTCAAACCTAACTAAGATATACTTTTAAAAGTAATTTAAAGAGAATCTGGTAAAGCTATTTTCTACCATCAAATTTCTTCTCAGAAAATGTTCTTCTATTCATCACAATAATTTTTTCTAAACTTCAGCACTTCCCATCTTAATTATACATGCACTATAGATGTCTTTTACTTGCTAAGCCAAATCTCTGGACAATCAGATTGTGATCAAAGCCACTTCTCCCACCTTCACCTTGCACATGTAATCCCCATCAACAAAACACCCTGAAAACCATCTTCACACTCAGAAGCCCATGCAGAAGGATGGAGGAAGGGGCTAGAGAAAGCATCCAGCTAACAATAACTGCATCCTGATGGTTGGTTCCTGCTTTGTTGTCATTATTTTTCATATTTACATTAATAAAGGAGAAATTTTACTTTCGCTTATTTATGCAGTGAGGATCCAACCGAGTTTGCTCTATATAATGAACTAGCTTTCTCCACATCTTTTACCAGGCAACCATTCCCATAGTGATTTCCGATGCTGCTCTCTGTGAGGGTACCAAATTCCTATATATTCTGCCTCATTAGTCTAATAGTATATTCTAGTCTATACTGATATGCAGTATCATTTTTATTGATATACCTATACAGATTGTTCTAATGCCTGTTGAGATAAGCCCCTGTCCTCCTCGTCTCTAAGATTGCCAAATAGTTTGCAAAATTGCAGTGCTCTTCTGAATGATACATTAATAAAATAAGCCAGATGCAGAAGAAAAACACTGCATGTTCTCACTCATATGTGAAACTAAAAATATTGATCTCAAAAAATGAGTTAAGTTGTGATTACTAGACACTAGAAAGAGTAGGATAGTGAAGTTGGATATGAGTACCAAAATATGTCTACTAAGAAAAAATGGTTTTACCGTTACATAGCATAGTAGAATAAGTATAGTTTATTGCAACTTATTGTATATTTTGTAAAGAATTGTAAAATGGGAGTTTCTAGGTTCTAAACACAAAACAATGAGAAATTCTTGAACTAGAAATGGTAATTACTCTAATTTGATTACTGCACATTGAATACATGTATCAAATTATTCTATTGTACTATGTAAATATATGTACTTATGTGTCAATTAAAATAAGTTTCATGCTGGTTGTGATTGTTTGTGTCTGGTTGAGGCTGGAGGATTACCATGAGTTTGAGACCACCCCAGGCTAGAGAATGAGACCTATCCTAGAAAGAAAGAAGAAGAAAGAGAGAGAGAAAGGGAGGAAGGGAGGAAGGAGGAAGGGAGGGAGAGAAGGGAGGAAAGGGAGGAGGAAAGGAAGGAAGGAAGGAAGGAAGGAAGGAAGGAGGAAGGAAGGAAAACAGAGGGAGATAAAGAAAAAAATTAGAACTATTTTATTTACTTTTAAATTTTATTTTATGTGTATGGGTGCTTTGCCTGCATGTATGTCTATGCACCATATGTGTGGGCTGGTGCCTCAGGACCCCTGGAATTAAAGTTACAGATGGTTGTAACCACCTTGTGATACTGGGAATTCAACTGGTCCCTTGGAAGAGCAGCCAGTGTTCTTTAAAACTGAGCCATCTCTCCAGCCTCTAAAGCTATATTTTTTAATTAGAGTTTGTTAGATCATCAAGTCTGTGTATGAATGCCTCTAACCACTGATCCATCTCACCAACTACATTGGACCCTTTTTTTTTTTTATCCTGTTTTCTTCTTTAAATTTTTAATTCAAAATGATCCTTTCAAATTCCTAGACTTAGACAAAATTATTTCTTCATTAACAAAATAACTATATTTAGTGACAAATCAGGAAGTGACATCTGAAACTGAGAAAATAACAAATATTGCATCTTAAACACCTAGCAGATATAAAAGCAGACATGGGTAAAATATAAATCAATAGTAAGAGAGAGATTTCTATTTTAGTTTGCCAACAAATTAACTTACTTGTCAGTTTTAAGTCTAATGAACTAAAAGGATTTTCAGCTAATTTTGTGACAGTATTTCATTATTTATAAGCCAATTTAAATAAAGCTCTTTTAGGAGAACTTCATCATGTAAACATATCATATAACATCTACCCAAAGGTAGCATTATGAGACTTTATTCAAACAAATCGAGAGTATACAACCATATGCTAAAGCGTATGCCCAAAGACAAAGAAATAGAGCAGAGTAAATTTACTCATTTGGAAAAGAAAGCTGAGGCCTGTGGTACAGCCCTGTAATTCCAACTATTTAGGAGTGTGAGGTAGGTGTTATCAAGAGTTCAGGCTTGCCTCCTTAAGTTCAAAGCTAGCCTGAGTAACCTAACAGGATGCCTTCTAAAAAAAAAAAAAAAAAAAAAAGCTAAGGGTTTAGGGCTCAACAGCAGAGCCTACCATGTATGAGTCCCTGAGCCCTGGGTTCAATTCCCAGCCCTGAGGAAAAGGAGGAGGGAGGAAAAAGAAGAGGAGAGGGAGAGAAAGGGAGGGAGGGAGGAAGAAAAGGAGGGAAGGAGGGAGGGTGGCTGTTCTTTGTCTTCTGTCTCAGCTATAGTGTTGGTTAATGGCTATTTATCATGTAAGTTACATCTCAATAAGTTTTATTTTAAAAAACTAAAGTAATAAAAAATAAATGTTTTTACATGAAAGTATTTAGTTATAATCTCCAAAAATCGTGATAGTGAATTTTTCCAAAAATCCTGATGTTGAAATTTTGCAGGACAAGAAATTGGCATCTTGATAATACTGTCATTGTGTCATAAACATGGTATGGTTTTCTTGATTGCAGATACTGAAGATTTTCTTTATAGCATTAGAGTGAGGGATTGTTTTGACAACATTCATAATATCTCATTTTTATGAAGTAGTCTCATAAGAAATAATGATGAAAATAAAAATTCAGTATTATATTTTTGACGTTGGTTTTGATCTAGTTTATTCCAGTCTCCTCTTCCTAAACAATGACTGTAAGGATGTGTTTTACAAAAGACCTAGTTTTGGAGAAGTAATGGGAATTTTAGCACATAGTACCTAAAGTCACTGGAGACAGATTTTTGAAGGTATCTTGTCTCTAGCTAATGTGTGTGTGTGTGTGCGCGTGCGTGTGCGTGTGCGTGTGGTGTGTGTGTTGTTGTTCATCCCTCCCCCCTCCCTCCCTCCTTCCCTCTATCTCCCTCTTTTCTTTCACCCCTCCCCCCACCATGAATAAACTTCACTGCCACCTCTTCCTGCAGTGACATTTTTGTAGCAGTGTGACATGGCTCTTCCAAATCTCATGTGAACTCTATAGAAATGTGTTTGGAATCGGGGTATTGGTAGAAATAACTTGGTGAGATGAGGTGTTGTATTCTAGAGTGAGCTCTAAACCTAATGAGAGGAAAGGACACACAGAATCACACAAAAAGACTTACTCGTGCTGTGACACATGCCTTAACACAATGCCACAAACAACTTAAGGTGGGAGGATTAGTTTTGAGTCTTCATTTCAGAGGGTTCAAGTTCATGGTCCCTTATTCCTGTGCACTTAGGCCAGAAGGAGTGTATGGTAAAGAAGCATATTCATTATTGACAAGAAGCAGAGAGAGAGGGGAGGAGAAAATCAGGGGCTAGGGACAACATATCCCATGCTTCCTAAAATTCCCATAGCCTCCCAAATAGTGCCACCAACTCAGGACCAGACGATCAACATATGAGTCTTCTGGAGACATTTTATATTCAAACCATGCTAAAGGTCATAGAAAGGAGGCAGAGACTGAAGTAACACAGTTACAAATCAAGTACGGCAGGAGCAGGGAGAAGCTGGCGATGGCAAGGAAGGACTCTCTCCTAGAACATCCAAGGAGATGCCAGCTCTGTTGATGCCTTCATTTTACACTGCTTGTCTCATGGACAGCAACAGTACCATTTTTGCTTTAAGCCAACCATCTTGTAGCATTATAGCCTAGGAGGCAGGAAGCTGTTGCAATACTTAAGGTAGACACCTGCTGTTTCTACTACAACTTAATTATATAGACATGATATTGCTGGGGTTTATTTTTTTATAGGAAAATTATGAATACTAACAATATTAACCCGCTCTATATTTCCTGGTGGGTGTGCGCGTGCTTCTTACTACTGTCCCAATATTCTAGATTCCTGGGATTCCCAAAAGAAAGACACACATACACAGCCTTATATTTTAAATATCTTAAACAACTCAATGGCTGGAACACTCCCTATCTCCACGTGGGTAACACACACTCCCCTCCGATATTCCTGAGTTAATACTTAATAAATTTATATTTTATCTTTGCTGCCTTGACCCTGCTGGGCATCCCTCCTGAACTGCTTTCCCCTTGCACCTACATGTTGGCTGTGTCTCCCTCTTGAACCTTTCTGGCATGACCTGTCTCCTACGTTCTCGTCACAGCAGAATTCCTCTTCCTCTCCCTCGGTCCCTTCCTGGGAATACTTAAAGTCCCACCTCTGTCTCCCACCCTAGCCATTGGCTGCTGGTAACTTTATTGACCAGTCAAAAGCCAACTGAGGACAGGATTCCTTTAGTCCTACATGGGGAGATACTGCAAACAGGTTTTGGGGTAACATAATTAGCATGAGGACACAGGCAGCTACAGGTAAATATCCTTGTAGTCAATGCTACCTTGAGACTTGTTTCTGCTATCTTATTCCTGCACTGTTCTCCGATTTTTGCTTTTTCTCCTTCAGTACTTTCTGGTAGACATTTCACAGTGACTCCTGTTATTGTCAATTGGTATTCTGTTTTTCCTGTTAATCCTAAGCCCCACACTTGGGTTTTTCAACATCAATTTCTAAATTTAATCAACATCTATATCTCCTTTTCAAAAAAAGAGACCAGTCTTCTTGGGCCTATCAACATTCCATTATGGGAGTGAATGGAGGAGGCTCAGTAGACCTCTTAACTGTCTCAAGCAGTGTCAGGGGTAAGACAGCATTGGCAGTTAATGGGAGCTAGAGAGAAGGGACTCATAAAGCCATAGCCATCCCCGAGGTTGACGGTCGATATAGGCAGTTAATGGTTGCTTGGAGAGGCAGAAGCATTTTCTTCAGTGGTTCATAAGTTGTCCAGACTCCTGCATGTAACTTTAATTAAACTTACTGGTTCACACACACGAAAGAAAGAAAAAAGAAAGCATAGACATAGAAGGGAACTAAGTTGGAGCTGGGAAGACAAATAGGATCAGCACGAGTGACAGGCATGAGTGAGAGGGAGACAAGAGAGGTACTTGAGGACCAATGGAATCAAAGTAGATTATATTCTACATGAAGATGTCAGAATAAAATCCTTTACATATAATACATGCTAATAGAAAAAACTGAAAAAGAAGGTACCGGATTTCAGCAAACTCTTACACCCTCTGATCCCCATGCTCTCTGTGTTCCACCAGTTTGCATTTCCTGAAATGTTTTAGAAATTTTTCTTATTTTATATTTGATTTTTTTAATTTTTAACTAATATATATTAGTTATATACATTAATGAAGTAACACTTTTGGAATAATGTGAAATGTTCTAGAATTAGATAGTGCTGGTTATGCAGCTCTATAATTACCTTTATAACAACTGAATTGTACACTTTTTAAAAAATAACTTTTATTATATCATTTTGTTAAAACATTTCCTCCAGGAATTTTTCAAAGTGTATCAGAGTACGGTACAGTTGGATTTTTTTAAAAAAAAGTCAAGATTCAAATTTCTTTTAAAAAGAAAAAAATCTTCGAAGCCAAATGAGGTGGTACAGCCCATAGGGAGCAGGCAGGAGGATCAAGACGTTGAAAACAAGCTGGATTACATGGTAAAACCCTGTCCAAAAACAAGGGCTAGGGACATAGCTCAGGTGGCGTACTTACAAGGCTCTAGATTTGATGCAAGCACTGAAAGAAAAAAAAGACATTATTGTATACAAGACTTCCAATGCTACTGTTAAAAACTCAAATGTCAAGGCTGGAGAGATGGCTCGGGTGTTAAAAGGACTTGCTATTGCAGCAGAGGACCCAAGTTCAGTCAGTTCCCAGCACCCACACATTGCTTACAGCAACAGAGGGGATCTGACATCCTTTGTGTCCTTCTCTGGTACCAAGCATGAACTTGGTACAACACACACACGCATGTGCATGTGCACACGCATACCCACTCATGTGCCCACAAGCAAAGACACAGGAAAAAAATAAAAATGAATATTTAAAAAGTCAAATGTTAATTTGACTCTCGTTCTTTCTAAACAGCCCATCTTTTTTTTCTGAAATTACTTTCTTTCTTCATTCATTACTGTGTCCAAGTACTAATATTTTCCTCTAATGTCTTCTGTATGGTGAGTAATGTCTGTTTGATTTTCCCTTCATTGTGGAAAAATTTTAATTACCAGTTCTTCAAATGTTTTGTTTTGTTTTTTCCTGTCCTTCTAGGTCTCCTACTAATCAATCATGTTGATATTTATTCTACTTCTTATTTTATTTTATTTATTTTATTTTATTTTATTTTATTTTATTTTTTTGTTTCATTTTTCCAGACTTTTGTCCCTTTCTGTTGCCTTTTGTGAGTGCTTCAAATCAACTCGCTAATAGGTTCAACTATATTTATTCAAGTCCTGAGTTAAGCGGCTGGTATTGTTTTCTATAAGTAGAGGAGTAACAATGGCCAACAATATAAAATAAACACATAAAATATGATTGTAGCCAAAATTTCTTAGAACAACAATGTTTGTGACTTTTATAGTGCTTCTTAGTTTTGTATAGACTTCCTAGTAAATCTATACAAAATGGTTATTGAAAAAATGTTTACAAATTAAAATTTGAGCCAAGCATGGTAGCTCACACCTGGCACCCAAGGATGCTGAGAGAGGAAAATTAGGAATTTAACACCAGCCTGGATCACATGAGACCCTGTCTTAAAAGAAAAAAATAAATAAAATTTAGTTTAAAGGATTTTTTTTTTCTTAACACAAGTGGATCCCTGTGATAAGAAGTACCCTCAGTCTTTACAAATCAGTGTGGACTTCTCTGATCTATAAATATTATATATATATTATTTTGGGTAGCCCTGTGCTCTGTCCTGTCTTCATAATCTATCAATATTTGTGTATTATCAGACACTTTTTCAAACGTCTGCCCTTTTCTTCTGATTTGACACTGAGTCCTTCAATAAGCGTTTGTAGAATACTTCTCAGATACTCCTCAAGCTGCGAGGGATCCCGTCAGCAAGAGGTGTTAACAGAGACGCCTGACAGAACGTGGGTTCTGATAGAACACAGATGTTTTTCTGTGTTGTTTCCATTGTATCCCAGGCTTCGAGAACTGTGTGTAAACACTGGCTGAATGTGAGTGAGTAAATATTGAGCACTAATTACATGTCTGCTCATTGTTATGAAAAAGAAAGTACAGGTGTTGTGGAGCATATCAATGAGAGAGAGCCAGCTTCTGTACAGATTACACAGAATTATTCTCCAGCAGACGAGCTAACAGCTAAGAGAAAATTCATGTTCCTCAAAGCTTTAAACAAGCAGCATGGCACCCACTCAGGCCCTCCTACAGTGCGTGGGCTTGTATCCACTCAGAATTTTCATTATTGATTTCTGTAAATGAGAATTAATTGGATTACTTATTCAATAATATCAGTTTTTAAAAAAAAATAAGAAAAGACCAGTTTGACAATGCTTGTTTGTTTTTCTGGCCTCTTCCCTGCCTATCCCATTTTCTTTCCTGACTTGCAGATGAAGGAGCCTCTGCACACCCTTGTGATGATACATACTGTGGTCCTTTCCCGGAATCTGAGCCAGAAGTGAAGGCTGTAGCTCACTTCCTTCGAAAACACAGAAAGCACATTAGGGCATACCTGTCTTTTCACGCCTATGCTCAGATGTTGCTGTATCCCTATCTTACAAATACGCAACAATCCCCAATTTTAGCTGTGTGGTAAGTATGTGTTTTTGTATGTGTGCATTAGGCCTCTGCTTTTCTTCCTAAGGCTATGATTCTGAGTACTAGTGATAGTAGCAAAATTCAAGCATTAACTAACTCATTCGGTCTTTATAGATTTTCTTGGCCCCATTTTACAGATGAGAAAATTGAGTCTCAGGAAGATTAAGCAGCTAGACTAAACTCTCAGGGTTGAGCCAAAATCTACAAGTCTAGCTCCAGCATTGTTGCTTTAACTGATATTCTACCTCCCAAATGCAAATTAACATTTTATTCATAGGGTTATTCAGAAAACGTAGGAGTGGATTTGATTAATATTATAGCTTTGGTCATATATGCAAGGCTGTAATTAACTTTATTGAGTCAATAATCATACATAAATTATAGTTCAACTCATTAATTAAAAGCAAGTTTTAATTTATAAGTGCTGTTTGCTTAATGCTACTAAGTCTCTTGGTGCACAGCTGACACTTTAGTATTAAGGACAAACAGATTTCTGGGGCAAGATTGCATAAGGGGAAAAGACAAGAGTCTTTCTCTTTATCTCACAAAACAACAAGCTGCTCCTGACAGGGCATAACTCACCACTAAGAGCCATTTCAGAGTCTATAGCATCAGAAGGCCTATAAAGTTCAAAATGAAGGAAAACTAACAAACAGTGTTAGGAGTCAAAATAGCAATTGCCTTTGGGAAAAGGAGGGAGGGTGACTCCCTAGAAGCACAGGGAATTCTGGTTATTGCTGT
Organism: Mastomys natalensis; assembly: GCA_021653895.1. Classification (NCBI taxonomy): domain Eukaryota; kingdom Metazoa; phylum Chordata; class Mammalia; order Rodentia; family Muridae; genus Mastomys; species Mastomys natalensis. Next base: position 373,132 of record JAJTUV010000650.1, read on the forward strand.
TATTCTATTCCTTGACCTGAAAGGTTATAGGCATATGTTCAATTTGTGATCGTTTACTGAGCACAGTGGTTGTTTTTCTTCTACTACTACTGACGCTCAATGTGCAGAGCCTTTTCCAACGTCATTTCTCCAACCAACCAAGTGACCGATGAAGTTCAGTTCTGACAATAACTGCCCAGAGTAACCATAAGACTCCAAGTTAAGACTACAGTCCCATGAGATGTCATCCACTCCAGATACCAACTTCAAGCAGGAGAATTTCACACTTTTGTGTAACTAAAGAGTCCAAGGTTCCCAATACCCATGTCCCCCCCAGTTTCTATAATTTACTGGGATAACTCACAGATCCCAAAGAAATGCTTCATTTGCTCTTACCAACATATAAAACACATAGTCTGGGGATAGCCAAAGGATAATGCAGGGCTCAGCAGAGGCCACAGAGCTTCCATGCCCCATCCCAGGACTACCATGTGCCCACCAAACCAGACGACTTCAGATCCCATTGTCTAGGAGTATTACAGATCTCCCTTTACATGGCACAATGAACCAGATCACTGCCCATCCATAATCCAACTCCCTTTCTTAGACTGCTACATTAGGGATGAGGGATGCAATCAGTGTCTATAGAGTAGACACCAAGGATGCTATAAACATGCTAAAGTGCCCAGACCTGTACCCAACCCCGTCCTCTCAATTCATCATTCAATCTACAAGTCTAGAGTGACACTGTTTGAAAATCTGCAATGAAGCATGTCAAGATGATGGTTTAGAGGTACTTGTAGTGCAAACATGAGGACCTGAGTTCACATCCCCCATACCCATGTAACAAGCCAGGTGTGGTCTTATATAATCTGTAATGCCAACACTTGGGGGATGGAAATATGAGAATTGTTGGGCATGCTGACCTAGCCAAAAAAAAAAACTGAGTTTCCAGCTCAACGAGAGACACTGCCTCAAAAGAATGTGTTAGAATGCTAGAAGATACCAACATCTACTCAGGCCTCAAACATACATACACACACACACACACAACACATACAATTCACACAGAAACATGCACAACATACACACACACACACATACACCCAACACATACACCCAGAGGCACATGCACCAACACATACTTCACACATACATATATAATACAAAGATATATGGGGTAGGCGAGAAAGAGGGAGAGAAAAATCTGAAATGGGTTAAACATAAACTAAATCACTAAACCTAAGGTAAAAAATTTCAGAAACCAAGCAGTCTCTGAATGTTAGTCAGAAATCATTACATCCTATTAAAATTCTTTAAAATATTCCACCAATATGTAACAGTTTCTGCTAACTTTTAAAGTCATCATTAAACTACTTTAAATATTCCAATAAAAATGTGCTTCTTGCCTAACTGAGGATCCACAAATGTCTTTCTGGGCAACTGAAAAGAGAAGACGATTGGGAAAGGGAGTGTCTTACATCTAACTGTGCCTCCCTGAGGATCATTCTTGGGGCTGGGGGTGTGAAATGCCCACTCTTTGTGGACAGAACATATCTAAAGCACTTATCATCATAGTATGTGAGGCAGAACACCAGAAACACAGTGAGTCAAAGAAGTTAGACCAGACTTCCAGGTAAAACAGCAGCCTGGAAGCTGCCTCCATTTGACCCAGCCAAAGACAAGAGTCAAACTAAGAAAAGTAGACTCTGTTGTAGAGAGGGAAGGGCTTTAAAACGCTCACAAGTCATGATAATATACTGGGTAAGCGCAGAAGGAAGATAGAGACACAGTAAAAAGGGAGACACCGAGATAAACATGGTTCCAGAGGGGGTGGAGGGTGGGGATCAGATGGGGATAGGATAGGGGTATGTATGGGAGCACATAGAAGCCTCATTCAAAAAGAAAGACAGGTGAAGACACTTGGCGCATGAGCGCGGGAGCGGGGAAGGGGCGGCCTTGCAAGCCTCACATCCAGTGGCGGGTTTTGATGATAGAGTGATACTTCGGTGGAAATGCACGCTGCAGTAAAGAGAAATTTTGTGACTCTGATTCAGCAGGCAGTGGCACCATCCTAAAACTGAGCCACCCTGCTAAGGGCCTGAGAACCAGGAACAATCCCAAATCAGGGGACAGAGTTTAACTTGCCATGACCCCAGGGTCAGAGAAAACCCTGGGAGACAGTTGTGGAACAAACACTCAAACAATGAAAAAGCAAAGTGCAGGTTAGAAGAGTGTTCTGCTAAGGCGGGGGAGAGGCAAAGGCAGCCCCACCCCCACCCTCGGTGGTTGGGAGCAAACCATATCCACCGAGGAGGATTCTCATCAACCTTCCCTATTTGCCGCTCGCTTCTAGAGTTCCACATGCTGAAGTTTCAGAGGCGTGCCTTGATATTGAGAGCTGGACCCCTCCAAACACAGTGCTGATATTTAGGAGAGCTTGAAAATCCAAAGACAAGCCTCCACCTCTCCACGGATCCTCTACATTACACACTACTGTGATTGCTTCTTCCTTTTGTCTCTCCCAATGCACTTTGGAGAAATTCTAGCAGCAAAAATATTAGGTATCCCAGTGGGTAATATGGCAAGGGAATCTCAGGAGGGAGAGAAATCTGCCCGGGACACAGCATACAAACATAAGTGCAGACATCGCAGGAGGACATCAAACACTGGTCCAACACACACTCGACACTAGGAAGATGCTCAAAAAGATAAGAACACACAAGTTCCTCTGGCCGGCGGTCCCCAGTGAGTTTAACCTGCAGTCCCCAGGGTTTCGTTTTTCTACACTTGCCTCTTTTTAAACACGTACCTTTTAGCAGCCCATTTGCAATCACATTTAGTTTTTTCTTTTTATGTTTGACTACTCTTCACACAATCATCTAGTCTTATTTACATATTTCTTTACTCCAGAGAAACCATTTCAAGCTATTCTCTTCTCTTACCTGGGTCCCACCTCCCTTTTCTTCTTACTATACTCTTAAGTAATGTTTTTACTTTATCACACTCACCCTTATTTTAAAATAAAACCCTTTTAACTCCCCCCCCCCTTTATAAATGGATCCGTGTGTACATTTGAACTTCTTGGGAAATCTTTGTTGCTATTTTTATTGTTGCTGCTGTTTTAGTTTCTTTCTCCACTGATCTTCTTTCCCTTTTATTTAACCTTGCTTCTTCTATTGAAGAAGACACAAGGAGACGGAAGCTTCTCATGTTGGTGAAGGGGTAGAATTAAAGTTATAAAAATGCATGAACTAGCAAAACTGATCTCCAGAGTTAATACAATCCTCATCAAAATTCCAGGAACATGGGGCTGGAGAGATGGCTCAATAGTTAAAAGCACTGACTGCTCTTCCAGAGAACCTGGGTTCAATTCCCACCACCCACATGGTTGTTCACAACCCTCTATAACTGCAGTTCCAAGGGGATCTGGTGCCATCTTCTGGCCACCACAGGTACCAGGCATGCATATCATCCACATACATACATGCAGAAATATTCATACACATAAAACAAAAAATTAAATAATTTTAAAATTTTTTAAAGTCTAATAATAGTAAACACAGAGGTAGAAAAGGAAACCCTAAAACTCATATCCAAGGACAAAAAAAATCAAAATATCCGAAGCAGAAAAAAATGCTAGGGAACATCATGACACCTCATCTCAAGTTATATTACAGAGCCACAGTAACAAAAGCAGCATAGACCAATAGAGTAAAATAGAGGGCACAGCAAAACAATAAAAATAAATAAATAAAATTTTAAGTAAATAACACACACATGGTGATTTGCATGAAAATGTCCCCACGGGCTCAAAAGGAATGGCACTCTTAGGAGGTGTGGTCTTATGGAGGAAGTGTGTCACTGTTGGGGGTGGCAGGAGCTTTGCGGTTCCAGAAGCTCAGGCCAGGCCCAGCGGCTCCCTCTCTCTTCCTGCTGCCTGTGGATGAGGATGTGGGACTCTGCTGTGAAGCTTCTCCTGCACCATGTCTGCCTACACACTGCCATGCTTCCACCATGATGATAACAGACTGAACCTCTGAACTGTAAGCCAGCCCCAATTAAACATTTTCCTTTCTAAGAGTTGCTATAGTCACGGTGTCTCTTCACAACAATAGAAGCTGTGAAGTTATACAAACAACATAGTTGTTTTTAAAGGTTCAGAAACACTCACTGGTGTGAATACAGCCCCCTCAACAAATTGTACAGGGAAATAAGAATAAGCATGTATAGAAGAATAAAATTGCCACACCCTAATCCTTTTCACTGCTCGAAAGAAAATCAAAAATGGATCAAAGGATGAAATGTAATGTTTTGAGTCTATTAGAGGAAAACATGGTTATATCACTTCGAGACATAGACAAGGGTTATCTGAAAAGAACCCAGCAGCACAGGAAGTAATTTCCAAACCAGTTAGGTGGTTACATGAAATCAGAAACTTTCTACACAGCAATGGAAACAGTCAGCAGGGTGAAGGAGCCAGCAGAACTGGGAAAAGTCTTTGCCAACTATGCATCAGTTTGAAACTAATGTCTAGGATATGTGAAGACCTACAAAACCCAAGCACCTCTAAAAAAAATCCCCATAAATTGGTAGCTAATGAATTGAATGTTTCCAAAAAGAAACAATTCAAGTAGCCAATAAATATATGAGAAATGTTAACAACAGAAAACTGCAAATTAAAATTGTCCGGGGAGCCTATCTCACTCCAGTCCAAATGACTATCATCAAGAAAACCAACAATAAATGCTAGCAATAATATGGCAAAAAGACTAACCCTTGTACACTATTGGTGGAGCCATAAACTGGCACAGCCACTATGGAAGCCAACGTGAAGGTTCCCCCAAAACTAAAAATAAAACTGCCGTAACAGCCATCTATCCTATTCTTGGCCACATACCCAAAAGACTAAGTCGCTGTTCATGTTCACTGCTGCTCTACTCACAAGAGCCAGGAAATGGAAGCCAGTGTAAATGCCCACCAATAGATGGATGAAAAAAATATGGTTTATATACAAAATGGAAATGTGTTCATATATAAAGAAAAATCATGACATTTGCAGGGGAAAAAAGTGTAAAGGTAAAAATCATTCTAGTACAAAATAGGCTACCCAGAAAGACAAATACCTCCTGTTTTCTCTTATATGAAGATCCTTGATCTAAAATCTCTCAGGGGGACATGGGATGAGGGTGAGTAGGGATACATATACTTGTCATGAAACATGAAGAGGACCATGAAAAGGAAGGAAGAGAGCTTAAGGAAGGGGTGAAGGGGGAAGAGAAGGTAATTCAATACATGTGATATAAAAGTAGAAATGGGGGTATATAGGGAGGGAGGAGACAGAAGGGGTGAATTATTATGACACATGTTTAGAAAACCCACAATGAATTCTATTACTTTGTATGCTGATGTTTCTAGAACACTTAAAATCATGCACATACCTTGCCTAAATAAGCAAAGTGGTGCTTTGTTTCTTAATACATTTTTCATAGTCATCAAAAATAATGAAAGCACGAATCTCCCGACCAGCAAAATGCAGCAATCTTCTAAATGCAGCAACAGCTGCGTTTGTCATAATAGAATATTGCTGAGACTATTGGAGACAATGTTGAAAATTTTCCTTAGACTCCTCATGGCGATGTTTACATTTCTTTTCTGTTGGCCATCAGTGAGATCAGTATTAAATAATCTGCCAGTGCCTGGAGCCCTGTACTGGAATAGCCACAAGGGACAGCACTTTTGGCAAACAGTGCCATGTGCATTCAAGAGCTTAACAAGGACGGCAATGTGGGGCTCAGTCCTACACACACATTCCCCAAGGTGCTTCAAATGAAGTATTAAATTATTCACAGGCAAATTGAAATGAGAGAACTGTGTGCTGGTTTCAGCATGCTTCTCTTCCTCTCATTTGTCATCCAATACCTATCTAAACTCTTGCTAAAGCAGCTCTTTTGATATCACCTGAAAAGGTTTAAAGAAGAATTATTTTCCTAGAATAGCCACCATTTAGGATTTTTGACCATGTTGAGGTGTGTGTGTGTGTGTGTGTGTGTGTGTGTGTGTGTTTTGTTGTTGTTGTTTTCCCCTGACGTTTGGCATTGAATAAGAGCAATGCCACCTTGGACTTTCTGCATCTCAGCAGTAGCTTGAATTAGCTTCATGAGAGGCTCTGTAACCTCAGAAGTCAGGAAGCATCATTAAACTGATGTTCTTGTTCCTAGTGGGAACAAACACACAGCATAAAGGAGTCGATCTTCCTTAGTGGTTTCTTAATTGATCCAGAAATATCTGTATATACCTATTGAATATATACTTGTAGATCAATATGATTGTCTGAATACTCTTACAGACTATGCCTCTTCAACATTCCTATGAGAAATGTTAAGTATCTGTTACATGCACAGACATGTTACTAAGGGATAGGATATGAATTAGAGATAAGATTGACATTATCATGGCCTGTCAACTGTTTGTAATACACAGAAATGATTGTGTCTGAAATAAAGGGCAGCGTATAAACCAAACAAGCAAGTTCCAGGAACTATGAGCACATGTCTAGCTTGCCATTCTTTGCTGTATAACCCAGAATATTCCCTTTAAACTCATTAAACCTTCCCTTTTCATCTACAAAATAGAACTGCTGTTTATCACTGACTTGTGTGAAGATCAAACAAATCAAAATGTGTTTTAACAGGTGCTTTAGTCATTAGCACTGTAAAAATAATAAAGTATGTTGCAAAATGTATTATGTAATACCATAAATTATTATATTAAATATAGCTGTTAACTTATGAGCCATCTTTGCTCTCTCTGTTGACCTGACCACCAATAATGCTCAAGCAGTATGCCAGTGCCTCCGAAGCTTCGGTGCAGCAGCATAAGTGTTGGTTTCTCCATTTCGCCCTCACAGGAATTTGCAGCTCACAAAGCTGTGAAGGCACTTCGGTCGGTGCATGAGATACGGTACAGACATGGCCCCCCGCCTCCCAAACATTGTGTATGATTTCCTGTGCGTGTCGTGTTAGAATTGTGCCATGACTTCCCTTTAAGAAGCAAAGTGTGTTCTCTATAAGGCAAAATTTGTAACTATCAGATTAGCCAAAGAAGATGGGAGAGTCGATACCTGTTTAGTTTCCCCAGCTTGACAGAAATGGCTGTACCAATTTAAACCAATACTGAGCAGAGAACATGCTAAGCATGCAGTAATGACTGCAAGCTGAACTGAGATCCCTTGATAGTGGAAAGTGCCCAAATGGGCTCCTTAACAGTTTGTAAGTACTGTAAGTGTGGAAATGGCCTCAGGAAGATAATGAAGTAAATGTTTTCAGCTCACCGGCAGCTTCCCTTGTCCCTCTCCTCCCTATTCCTGTTAGGAAATGCCATTTCCTGCCCAGCATCTTCATCTCAATTTTCTCTTCAAGATTGATTTTAAAATATTTCTTTTACATAAAATCAAAAGGAACCAGTAAATGGAAAGAACTTGGATACTGTAAGATCTATTCCCGAGCCTGCCAGATGTGTTGTCCTGGCCAGGGTATCGATTAATTCTGGTTTTTAATTTCTTCAAATGCAACATGAGTAATTGGATAACATCATTCCTCATGACCTTCCAGAATCTACAATTTATTGTTACTGAGAAAATGTATGAATAGTCATGTATTATGAATGTCTGTCTGTGTGTGCATGTGATCACACGCTGTATGTCTGTGCATGCGCACTGGCATCTGGTTATGTTCTTTCATAAGGACAAACTTCTCCTTGGTTTCTTTACATAGTCTTGCTGTCTGTCCTACCTCTCATTTTATTTGACAAAGGTAAACTACTCACTAACAAGTCAAATAAGTTAATGCTGAAAGTTAGAAGGGCACAGTGTCAATAAGTTGATTCCATGGTTCATGATTGTTGGTCTATGCTGACCTTTTAAGATGGTTTCGCCTTTCTCCCCTATCTTCCCACTTATCTCCTTTTCCTCTGTTACTCTACCTTGTCATTTTTCTCTCTGATCACCCTTCAACTGACCGTCCTACTTACTTTCTGATATGATCTTGATAGATAGCCAAAGTTACCTTAAATTTACCATTCCCTGTCCCAGCCCCAGCTACATTGCCGGCTATAGAACTGCTCTTTAATAGTTATCTTGAAAGGGAAGTAGTATTTACAAGACATCACATACCAACTGATACCAATGTAATGCCTATATTGAAATTTTAAAGTCATTGTCTAAGTCTTGCCAGCCTTTTCATCTTAGTACAAAGACATAGCCACACTATTATATTTACAGAGAACAATCTGTTACCATAGAAATGAGCCTGCCACATCACCATGAGGTAATGCTTGGCACATGCTATCTCTGACTTTGGCTTCTATTTGTACTCTATCCAGAGGGACATTGAAGCCACAGCACAATTTCTGTCCTTAGCCAAAGCCAAGGGAATCTGAAAGGTACCAGGTCACTCATCTGTTCCTCTTCATATAATGAGTTCATCCTACTAGTCCTAGGAAATTATATTAAAAGGCACACTGTTACCAGGCATGATGGTACACACTTGGAATCTAGCCTCTGGAGGGAGAGGAAAGAAGATGACAAGTCCATCTTGAGTTCTGGGACAGTCTTGTCTATATAGCAAGTTTCAGGATAGGTTAGGATACATAGACTGTTAGGTTTTGGTGGTGTGGTGGTGGTGGTGGTGGTGGTGACAGCAGAGGTGGTGGGGGGGGGGGAGGATGTTTGTGTTTAAAAGGCCTGGTAGTGACACTGGTGCCCTTAATCCCACTAGCATTGGGAGACAGAGGCAGACGGATCTCTGAGTTCAAAGCCAGCCTGGTCTACAAAGCAAGTTCCAGGATAGCCAGGGCCACACAGAGAAATCTGTCTCAGAAAACAAAGTGGAGAGGGGACTTAGTGCTCAGTTGCTGTAGTTACTCAGGTGCTCAGGGGGTAAAGTGTTTGCTGTACCAAGAGTGAGGACCAGAGTTTAAACCTCAGAACTCCCATTAAAACCAGAGTCGCTGTAAGCATCTGCAATGCCAATATGCCTACTACAGGGTAAGAGGTGGAGATAGGAGAATCCCCAACAGTTCATGGGCCAGGTATCCTAGCATATGCAATTATGGACAACTATAAACCCTGCGTTAACAAGGTGGAAGGCAATGAATGAGGTTATACTCTGATCTCCACATGTATGTTGTAGCGCATACATGCACACAGGAACATGTGCACATGTAATACACATGCATTTTACAAAGTGATATTGTTTGAGCTAAATGAGCATGTATGTTCTGGAGATTAAATAACTAGTACATGTGTGGCAAACTGGGTCAAAGAAATTTCAGGATAGAAGGTACATCAAGATTTTTCTGTGAAATATTAATTCATGTAATAAATTATTCCCCTTGGGGCTTATTTTTCTAAACTCTATATACTAGGTGCTTTGGGGTATAAATAAGTAAAGTAATAATAGCTAACATATCCTAGCACATCCTAGTGCTTTCAAGTGATTTATTATTTCATTTGATTTTAAGAGCAACCCTTATGTAGCAGGTGTTGGCATTACCTTTTTCTAAGGGAGTTTGAGGAGCAGGGAAGGCATGCAGCAGGCGGAAGTGGATGCCGGGCGCACAGGCAGGGTACCTTCAGTCAGGGTGCCCTGTGCTTTTAGTTCATGCCTGAAAAGCTGCAGGTGTGTGACGAGAGAACAACAACAACAACAAAAAAAAAAAAAAAAAAAAAAAACAGAAAAGGAGATAAATCAAGATTAGATATGAGGTTGTTAGTGACCTTCAAGAACAAAGTTTACACACAAGCAGAGACAAGAACCAGACTAAACATGTTTGAGGGTGCAGCCATCTTTCAATTCCCTTGAGTTCTCAAAAGAAAATAAGAAGGGAAAAAGAATGTCAACCAGAGGTGTATGGCAATATTATGAAGAAGAGGGATTGTTGGGCATTTTAGCTAATGCAGATGTAAGGAGTGACACAAAGACCTGGAAGAGATTCACAATACAGAGATGGCAGTATCATGTGGTATCAAGACAGGACTCATGTACGAGAAGTGGGGAGAAGAAAAGAAACAAGGGAGAGGGACAGAGACAGAGAGAGGACATCATGTCTTCTTCTGAGCTAAGAGAAAACCTGGGGTTCAAATGTCATCAGAGGAGGTGATGCTTAACCATTAGGAGGCAGAGGTAAAATGGGGAGTGGGATAAGCTGAGAATGAGGAAGTTCAGTAAATACCAGGCTGTGACGTAGTCTACAGCATCGTCTGTGATTAGACAGTGCACACACAGGCTCTTCCTCCAAAGGATGCTCTCTGATGCATGTCCAGGACTGAAGTCAGAGAAGCTGGTGGAAAGTTGATCATTAGAGAAGCTGCAGCCAAGTAAGGATGGGGAAGGCACTGGAAAGATCTGGGGGAAGGTTTAGTGAGATAACCACCCATGGCCAAATGAAATGAAACCACAGGAAGGCAAGGAGAGATCTGGAAACTCAAACCGGAAGGCACGAAGGGGCTCAACAGGAGTGAGAGAACACAGGAAGTGGAGGAGATAAGGGGGCTTCAGGAGCCAGGATTCTAATTTCCCAGACCTTGAAAGGGAAGAACTGAGTAATGAGAACAACAGAGGTTTCTCTTTGTAGATTGCTTGTCGGTGGGTAAAGCGAACAGAACAAGGATAAAGATAAATGCTATGGGAACTGAGGCTGAGGAACTTTGAAGTCATCACACTGGCACAGCGCTAAGGCTTAGACCAAAGACAATAGCAAGTATGATTTGTAAGTTCCATGAGTCAGAGGCCGAAGAACTACCATTAGTGTAGTCTTTCAATTTGTTGCTTATTATTACTGTGTGTGGCAGTGTGCATGTGGAGGACATAGGACAGCTATGTGGAGTCAGTTCTCTCCTTCCATCTTTACATGGGTTCCATGAAGCGAACTCAAGTCCTTTGCTCCAAGAAGTTTACCTACTTAGCCAGCTATCTTAAATCTTTCTTATTAAAGTGCTATTTTATTGCAAGAATTTGGGAGGGTTTGGTGAGTATTCATTTTATATAGGAGTGTGTGTGTGTGTGTGTGTGTGTGTGTGTGTGTGTGTGTGTGATAATTAATGCGTACTCCTTAGTGAAATGACTCTTTTTACCGTTTAGATGTAAGCTCTGGTAATTCAATGGATTGGGCTTAAAAAATGGAATACCGTATGCATTTGCTTTTGAACTGCGAGACACTGGGCATTTTGGATTTCTACTGCCAGAGATGCTTATTAAACCTACCTGCACAGAGACCATGCTGGCTGTGAAGAATATCACAATGCACCTGCTAAAGAAATGTCCTTGAGAGGAACACTGGTCTGATCCACCAACCCAGAGAAAGCAGATTCTGACCAAAAAGGCTCCTTGGCAAACGGAACTGTTCAGACTGGAAGGATCCACGGACCTTCATGCAATTCAACACTTTGCAACAACAGAAAAAGTAGGGCACAGCCTACTTTGGTATGAGAAGAAAATCCACTTTATATCCCTTTAGAGTCTTATTTGATTACAAAGGGTAGGGAATGTTTTCAAATTCCTTTGTCTCAAAAAGGGTACAAATTAATTGAGGATGTCCCTTCTCTCAACTGCTATGACCTCGATTAAGACCCACGCTACCAACAACATTTAATTACTTGGTTCTTATTTGAAATGGAAACAACCAACTGTATTTCTTAATAAATATGTAATTTTTCAAAGACTAACATGATTCACGCATTCATCTCAGTTCAGTGCACTGTTTACACCTATAAAAAGATGTTTCAATAGACATGGGCCCACAGAGCTGTGGCTCCCTGCACAGGATAGACCCTGGTAACGTTGAATCATGGCTAGAGAAGGGTGCCCGGGGCCCACCCAGCTGAGAGTTTATTGGCAGTTACGTGCTGTAGGATATGGGGACTCATTTTTCTTCCAGAGTGTAGCCACTGGCGAGTCTCTTATGAACTAGTAAATAACCCTACATGCATGTGGATTCACGCAAACAACTCTAATTAACTCTAGATCATTTTAAGAAGAGTGAGAAAGTGGAAGGGAGCTGTGTTGGAAAAAAGAGGTGCAGAGAAAATGGGATGGGGTTAAGAGAGGAGAATGGGTGAGTGTGAGCTAAACACATGCAGCGGTTCTCATCCTTCCTAGTGCTGGGATACTCTAAAACATCTCTTTATGCTGTGGTGACGCCCCCCCAACCATAAAATCATTTTCTTGCTACTTCATAACTGTAATTTTTTTTACTGTTATGAGTAGTAATATAAATAGATGATATGAAGGATATCTGATGGGACCCTAAAGGGCAAACTACAGGTGTAGAACCATTCATTATATACATATATGAAATTGTCAAAGAATAAGATACAGCAAAATCGAGTGACTTATGTTTATATCCTGAGAATCTCACTTTTAAAAAGTTAAATAAGCATAGCGGCACAGGAATATAATCAAGGATAATCAAGAGGATGAAGCAGGAGGATTCCAAGATCACCAATTCCTGGGGCTATAGAGTAAATTCAAGACCAGCCTGGTCAAATCAATGAGACTTTCTGAAAATAAAAATGAGATCGGTCTAGGCATATAGCTCACTGATGTGACACTTTACCTATCACGGATGGGGCCTTAGGTTCACAATGCTGACAGAAATAGTCAACGTCAGTATTAGTTACAGGTGCCAGGCACAGGAGTTTTAAAATAATAATCTCAATTAGGTGACATAGACTTCATTTCCAGGAAGTCAACAGGGTATGTGTCTTCACCATTGAAGATAGCCTAAGCTCCTGGACGAGGTAGAACTTTTGTAAGATGGAGTCTCCTCCACCTCTCTGTCTTTACTGTTCAGACCACACATACACTCCAAAACACCAGGCCCATGGCTGTTTAAAATCATTATAAACCGTGAGACAATAAAGTAAGGATATCTTAGGCCAGGCCTTGAATGAATATGGAAACCTAGAAAGGTGTTCATGCAGACCTGATTTCACAGCACTGTGAGAAACGGGGACAAAGAACAGAGCCTAAGGCTACACCAAGCTGTGAAGTCCAGTGAGTTCACTTCCACCAGTATTCTGGGATTGCTAAGGGTCATACCTTCAATGTAAGGGTAGATTAGATTATTATATACTCTTACAACTTTACACACATGCACGCACACACACACACACACACACACACACACACACACACACACGCACACAGTCCCATACACTTAGACACTTATTTTTAAAAATGTCTATTTTATTTATGAGTACACTGTAGCTGTCTTCAGACATACCTGAAGAGGGCATCAGAACCCATTAAAGATGGTTGTTAGCCACCATGTGGATGCTGGGAATTGAACTCAGGACCTCTGGAAGAGCAGAGAGTGCTCTTAGCCACTGAGCCATCTTTCTAGCCCCCACTTAGACACTCTTACACACTCACACCTTCTTTCTTACACATACACACACTCTTATTTTCTCACACACACAAACTTACAAAGTCACATACACTTAGACACTCTTCAACACACACACTTTCTCTCTCTCTCTCTCTCTCTCTCTCTCTCTCTCTCTCTCTCTCTCTCTCTATCTCATATTATTCAATGGTCCAAAAGGGAAACTGACCATTTCCAGTTGGAGAAAGAGTAGTGTGGCAAGAAATTACCACTAAAAATTTGGAAGGATATATCAGTTCCCATGGAGGTTTATGGCCCAAATCCAGACTTCTTGAACGGCCTGATAAATAGTGTGGTTGAGATTTGTTCCACGCTGGTAATACCTCCAAGCATTCAATAGAAAACCTCTTTTAAAAAGTTTTGTCTGACCAACACATGACTATCAGGATAAAGGAACTCCCTGAACACTTCCAAAGGGGTGAAAAAGACCCAGTCAAAAGAATGAGGACATACATAGCATGAACTTCTCTGGCACCACTAAAGCTGAAAGACAATGGAGAAATGTCTTCAGGGTTGGGGGGGCAATTATACTCAGCAAAATTATTGATGAAATATGAGAATAAAATGTAAACATTTTCATAAAAGTGAGTTCTTAATAATTTGCCTTTTCCTGATACAGAATTCAAAAACATGTAGAAATCCTGTTTGGTTATGAACTGTTCTGTCAAAAGTCTCATCTGTTAGGGTGTGGTTCCCAGTTGCTAGAACTATTTTGGAAGGCAATGAAGCTTAGAAATGGGGCTCCACTAGATGTATACCAGTCAGGGAGGTGTCAGGGATGTTGTTTCTCTGGGCCTTTCCCACCTCCTGGCCACCATGAGGCAAAAGAGCACAAACTCCATCATGTTCTTCTTGGCCATGCTGCTGTACTGTTCTACCCTTTCCATGGGCCCAGAGTCAACAGAACCAAGACTAAGGATGACAGCTCTGAAACCATGAGCCAAAACAAATCTTTGCATCTATGTTTATGACAGTGTTTAGTCACAGGGATAGTAAAAGTAGCACTAGGGAGAATCTAAAATAGGAGAAGAATGTGGGGGGGAAATCCCATGGTAATGCTAAATAAAAGGTCTCAGGTAACAGACGTGTAGAACTTTGTAACAGACGTGTAGAACTATTGACTTGGAATAGAGGAAGCGATCTGAGGTTTCAGATGAGCATGAAGATGAATGTCATACACCCACAAATACATTCAGGGCAATTTTTACGTGTAGGGTTACTTATAGTAAACATATATAAAAATAAGTCGGCAAAAACTGGATTTAAACTAGCAAAAGAATGGTTTTTATTTTTAAAAATCTATCCTAGAATGCTGCATGACTTAGTTCTAAATGATATGAAGTCAAGTAGCGTCAGTCATAAATATACCAGGATAAAGAAGTAAGATGCAAATAAGATGGGGTAAGACAGTGTAGTCCCCCTCCTTAGAAGGAAGTCAGGTAGTCTCTGTCCTAGTTAAGGTTTTAGTGCTGCGAACAGACACCATGACCAAGGCAACTCTTTTTTTTCTTTCCCCCCGGGCTGTGAGATGGACTCACTGGACCTCAGCAAGCAGAGGCTGGACTCAAACTCCCGAGCATGGTGACTGCAGCGGTGCACCACCGCTGGCCAGCTCAAGGCAACTCTTATAAAGGAGAACAGTTCATTGGGACTGGCTTACAGTTCCAGAGGTTTAATACATTATCATCATGCTGGAAGCATGGCAGCATGCAGGCAGGCATGGTGCTCAAGTAGGAGCTGAGAGTTTTAAATCTTGATCTGCAGTCAGCAGAAGGATACTGTGTACCACACTAGAAAGATCTCAAAGCCCACCCAACAGTGACACACTTCCTCCAACAAGGCCACACCTCATAATAGTGCCATTCCCTATGAGCCAAACACTCAAACACATAAGTCTATAGGGGTTATACTTATTCAAACCACCACAGTCTCTAAAGATAAAAAGAAATCAAGAAAGATCTACATACATATATTAGCTAAAATAAGAAAGAAAGATCAGTGACGTGGGTCACTAAGTAGGAGCACTTGCCAACAAGTCTGAGTTCAATCCCCAGAGCCCACATAGTAAAAGGAGAGAATTAACTCACACAAGTTGTCCTCTGATCTCTACATGTGTGCCCAGAAACACAAACACAAATAACTATGACCAAAAAGTAAATATTAAAAGAAATAAAGAGAAAGATTAAAAATTATTGTACTAATGTCCACAGGATGGAGTCCTGCCAGCATGCACATGACAACTCTGTGACAGCTATTGCCTTGAGGATGGGAACAGGACACCATGACCAACAGGGATAGGAAGTAACACAAAATGAAATGAAGTACTGTAGTTTTTAGCATGCGCTTCTTCTGCATTAAATAAATTTTCATTTGAGGAGAGAGTTAATAAAAATATTTCAATATAGGTTTAAGCACAAGGATTAAGAGAAAGAGAGGCACAGAGGAGAAGAAACACCTGAGTGTCAATATGGGTTTCTTAAGGACAAGTTGTAGAAACAAGACCAATTTTATTTTTTAATTAGGAAATGCACATATAAAAGTATATGCTTTTTAAAAGTAAAACATTATTTTAAAAACAACATCATAATTACTTACTTTCTGTTTTTGAGACAGGTTTTGCTATGTAACCCAAGTTGACCTCAAATTTACAACCCTCTTGACTCAGTTTCCCTAATATTGAAATTAACACATGTGCTACCACACAGATTTTTCTTTCTCTTTTTTTTTTTTTTTTTTCATTCTAGAGACATATTACAGGACAAGTCTTACTTAAGGCAGGCTTGGTTCTATGAAGAAGAAATAGACTCACCCAGAAGCAAATACTTAAAAGTGCCCAGGAAGTTAATTTGTTTTATCTCTACCAGTAGATACAACCAAAATGTCTGGCACAATTAGAGGAATGGAAGCCGATAAAGATTCTGGGTGGAGAGAAGCTATTTCTCAGAACGTTACAAGAGGAACTCGACCAGTATTTCTTGTCTACTGACCTGTGGATTCTTAATGACAGGAAACTTTCCCTTTGGTTTGGCGCTCTGTGGTCTCCCTGTATGCAGAACTTTTACTGGTGTCAGTCCATCAAATAGCATCACGACTTTGACAACCAAGCAACAATCAACTCTTGACTATTTGAAGAGGAAAATACCACCACAAATATATAAATAAACCTCAAAATTCATTCTTCATTATAGTCAGTGATAGCCTTTACCAAGCCCAGTTTAGTAACAACAGTTGGCAAGTTAGTACCAAGAACTAGATATTCACATTGTTTTATTTATAAGGATAAATAAATTCTGCTGTCCCACAGCAGAAGTGCGATGAATACTTTTTCAGAGATCAAAGAAGGGTGTGCAATCGTGTGTGTGTGTGTGTGTGTGTGTGTGTGTGTGTGTGTGCACACATACACACACACACACACACACACACACACAGACAACACACACACACAAAAAAAAAATGATCCACAACTTCAGGCTATCTTTTTTCCTTACTACCCATATATAGATTCAGAATAAAATAGTCTTGATGAAATTCATGTAAATTCTTTTCCATGACTACTCTCACATTTCAGTAATACTGTATGTATTTTATGCCTCAGGTTCTTTATGTAGGTATTTTAATATTTATAGGCTATTTTCATATTTAATAGTCTTAAACTAAGTCACAAAATGTATGGAGAGATGATTTATGTTCAAACCACTCTGCTAGGTGCTTTGTGTGAAGAACAGAAGTCTTATATTTATGTCAATTCTTGCTTAAGAATATAACATTTTCTTCAACTATAAATAGAACACGCATTTTAAAAATCTTAGTAAAATATCCCCATATGCATATTACTATAATTTTATAATGCTGATTATATCAAGTTTTATTTTTCAACTGAGAATTAGCAAGTGTTTAAATTTCTTAGGGGTGCCATATAAAGTACTACAAATTGGTTTAAAGCAATAGAAATTCATTATCTCATGGTTCTAGAAGCTAGAATTCTAAAAGCTAGCATCAGTAGGACCTCTGACATGTCAAGGAGAACCCTTTCCCTTCATATCTAGTCATTTTTAAGCTGTCTCTGACACTCCTTGACTTTCAGTTGCACAACTCTAATCTCTGTCTTCACATAGTATGTCTCTACATGACTAGGTTTGTAAGCCTCTACATCACATGACAATGTTTGTATGTCTCTGCTCCACATGACCAGGTACATATGTCTCTACCTTCACATGACCATGTTCATATGTCTCTGCTTCACATGACCAGGTTCATATGTCTCTACCTTACCTGATCAGGTTCACATTTCTCTGCTTTACATGATCAGTTTCACATGTCTTTATGTTCACATTATTAGGTCATATGTCTCTGCTTCACATGACCAGGTTCTTATAAGAACTCTAGTTTGTGGGGCAGTGGACTGTGCCAGGAAGTCTGGTAAGAATTTCCTCATTAAATGGGCCTATAGGATGTCTGTGGGGGCATTGTCTTGATTGCCAACTTCTGTAGGAGTTCTCATCCCACTGTGGTTGCTACCATCTCTTGGCAGGTGGTCCTGATTTATGTATAAACGCTAACTGAGCATAAGCAGGGAGCAATCCAGTATGCAGTCTTCCTCTGTGAGTCCCACTTTGATCCCTCAGCAGGCTTTTCTCAGAGATGTACTATGACATGTAAGTACAAACTGAAATAAATCCTCTTCCCCACAAACTGGTTTTACCCAGAGTGTTTTATTTCAAAAACAAAAAGAAAACACTAGTCATACAAGATCATTCAACCTGCTCCAGTATGATGACACCTGAATAAGTACATTTGCAATGACTCTATTTTCACCACATTCTGATGTGTGCATACATATGATTCAAGTTATAATACTCAAAATAAAAATTTTAATAGACTATTAGAAGTGGCAGAATAATTTATATAGCTTATCTTTTTAAATAATAAAAATATAATTCAAAATTTGATGTGCTATTAACATAAGAAATGTGTTTCTTTTACTTAAGGTTGTATATTACCTCAGTTCTTGATGGTTATTTGGGACTGATACATCATAAAAAATATTTACACCTAAGCTACACTAGATAAAAAACTAATTGATTAAATTAGAATTCCACATAAATGTTAATTAAGTATGCTGTAGATTAAGCAGGGTAATTATATAGTGATTGTATTTAATGGAATATTTTCATGAATCATAATCAGAATATTGCATAATAAGCCTGAAAAGAGCTTCACTGAATACCTAATGCATTTCACAAAACACACTGTACCAAGAGCTGCCAAGACAGGTGAAAAAATCTCATGAAAATAAGCTTGAAGTTCATTGATGGCAGATTCTAATTAACTCCTTGCTTCTCACCCTGACCCTGTATCACAACCATGACCTGTAGGACTGGGTCCTCTTTCCCTAGTGGATGCCCCCTGGGAACCTCTGCCGACAACATCTATTCTTACTGAGCCAACCCAGCATAGGTGAGGCAAACATAGCCAATTACAGCTGAAGACATTATAGCATGTGGATGTTATAATTAGCCTTGTAATTTAATTATGGACTAAACTACGAGGATAACTTCATGACCTAGTGATATGGAATGGTGAGTTCTTGGCATCAAAGTGACTGAATAGGAAATGTTCCCCCAATTGGGAAGAATTCAGAAATTAGCAGCCTTCTGTCAGAGCAAGCTGGCAGATAAGTATGAATACTCTGGGAAAATATATTAGCAAGACCAAATGATTGGTATGAGAATCAGTTACTGCTTTGCTCTATGTTCTACAAAATGCTGTGTAGTGAAAGTTCAATCCACATTCATGCAAACCGTGAGTACAGGTCATAGGGAGGAAACTGGCACTAGATTAGAGAGGGGTCCTGGGGTGGCTTTAGTACCTTTATAAGAAGTCTGAGTCAGCAGACTTGCTATCTCCTCATGCAATGGCCTCTAGCATGTTCTGATGCAACAAAAAGGCCCTCTCCAAATGCCAGCACCACTCTCTTGGACTTCTCAGCTTCCAAACTGTGGTCTCAATAAACCTTTTCAATCAGCCAGCCAGTTGCGTTATAACAACAGATAACATGAAGTCACTGAAACTGAATTTCCATTATAGTTACACTTCTTCACAGGCATGAATGGCTGCTATCCTGGTTAGAACTCTTCAATAATCTGAAGCTGTTTTCAGTACATTATATCTGCTAAACAGAAGTTAGGTTGTTGGATGCATTTTTATGCATCTATGTGGACCCAGAAATATTGGCCTAAAAGTATGCATTTGGTAGTTTGAGGTATGGAAATAAATGGCTTATTGGTTTTGTATCAGGATCAAAAAAGGTCATGAAAAATTAGTATTAGATGTGCAACTTCATGTACCACAGACTCTCATAAAGAGACACCTGAGGATACCCCAAAACAGGCAAGGCTGCTCTCACAAGGAGCATTCAAGCAAGAATCAACTATTTCCAAGAATAACTCTGAGTAGAATCTACAGCCTCCAAACTAATTCTGCACTGAGAAAATCACACTCAAATTCTTTTGTTAGACTGTCAAACATAAGCACTAGCCTCTGTCCTTCTTTCAAAATACATGGGGGTGCCTATTCATTTTCATTTATTATCTCTAGTCAAGGTGCTTCCATAGAGAAGACTCTTTGAATAATCATTAAATTTGAACCACAAATCTCAGAGCAAAGGCACACTTTGTTAAGATCAGTTGACTATTTTAGGAAGTCCTTAAAATATCTGCAGCAAAGGTGTCTGTCTTGTGACTGGCTTCACAGTCCCCATGCACCCATATTTCTACTCCCTCTGGTACTGAAGAGAGTTCTAGCTTTTCTTACTTCAGTCTCCCACATCTGCCTCCCTCCTGGTTTCTCCTCACTCCACCAATTCTTGAGTTGAATGATGAAGAATAAAGAGTTGAAGAAGATAAATCAGGAGCAAGAGGATGTTTAGACCAGGCAGGAGAGGTTTACTGGGAGCCATACAGAGCAGGGGCATGGGCAAGAAATCGAACATGAATACAAAGGAAGGATATTTTAAGATTCATTGTTGAAAAATTATATATGGTCTTCATCACATCCAAAGAAAAAATTAGAAATCTAAAATTCATGGGCTATATTCTTTGAAATACATTATCATTTTGACATAAATTAGCTATATATCATCCTTATTAACATTAAAATCTATGACCAAACTGGAAGTAGTTCAGTATAGGTGGTGTTGGCTCTGGCTTCAACCTCCAGTTCAAGGGAAAGAATCAAATGGGCCTTTGCTCTGACTTCTGTGTTACTAGAAACCATTGGTTGCTGTTGCCAGGTTTTCAAAGGCAGAGTCATAGAAGTCCTGCTGAGCCAAGAGAGAACCCTGATAGTAGTCTGGCATTCTTCATAGATGTTCTGTCATTGGCCAGGTAAACCGAGAGAATATATAAACTTGCTGTTACATTTTCTCAGTGTGTGTCTCTCGGTCTCTCTTTCTCTGTTTGTGGATGTATGTGGCTGGGTATGTGTGTTCACATGTGTGCACATACTCACATGCATGACTGGGCATCTGTATGAAAGCTAGACATAAATCAATATTTTAATCACTTTATACCTTCTGGTTGTTATTGCTTTGTTTAGAGGATAAGTCATCTTACTAATTTATCTTACTTTGGTTAGATTGGATGGCCAGTGAGCACAGGGGTTCATCTGTCTCTGCTTTTCAGCATTGAATAGCCCCTCACTGCAGTGAACATCTTTTATGTGGGCTCTGGGTGTTAAACTCAGGTCCTTAGATAATTTACTAACTGAAACATCTCCACAGACCCTGACTCTCTTTGTGAAATTCCTAGGTTAGCATCCTATTATTTCAGAGATTCTGGGAAAGTATTTTCTTGGTGTTGTTTGCTTAGATTTTACTTAATTGACATCTCCACAACTCTTAAATGTACTTAAATTGCATCTTGCTTTCATTAGGATTCTGAAGCCATATTTGCAGTACAGTACAATGTATATTCATGTTTCGAAAATAGCACACCAACTGGATTCATACTCTCTTTCTTACATTTCTAGGTCATTTTAGTAAGACATGATCATAAGCAAAGGATTGACTGTAGCTATTGCTTGCTGTAGGTGCCTGGCCTTGTAAGAAAATTAGTCACTACTAGCTTGTGAATTTTTATTTTACTTCTCTAGTTGACCAAGAACCACGTGGTCTGTGGCATTATGATACACTTCCTTGATTTTTAATGTGAGGTTTTATATAACTTTATCTAGGTGTTGGGTTGTGCTTAATGTTTCCTGTAGCCCTCAGAAGCTAAAATTTTCTCTAGTATATCCCTGTGTTTGTCTCCTCCAGTGACTTTGACTTTCCTACACATTCCTTAAAAAAAAAAAAAAAAAAAAAAAAATACCTTAAACAGACATACAAGTGGACTCATTAGGTTACACTTTTCTCCTGTCTCTCTTTTCTCTCCCCACCTTTGCCCTCTGCCCTGAATAAACCACCCCCCTCGGAACCATTTGATCTGGTGTTGTCTGTTCTAAGCTACACGCCAGCCGAAGTCTAACACTGGTGCATTTGGGCTGAGACCAAATACTTCGGTACCACGGCAGCTCCTTCCAGCTGCCGGCAGGACTGAAGCCATGTGCTTTGCCGCTGCCTCCACCAACCCCCACCACCACCACTGCAGCCACCTCTGCCACCATCCACTGCTACCTGACTGCATGAATTTCCATAGCTGCTGCAGACCAACTCCATCCGCCACTGCGAGCCTCACAAAACTTCCACCACGTGAGCTGTGCCACTGTAGTCCCCACGTGGTGCTCTGCCACGTGGGCTGGGTAGCAAGACAGGGACACAGACCTCACAGTTCCACCTTTCCTGATACCAGACTGCACAAGACCACAAACACACACCGGCATATTAATTGGTAAGGAGCTTCCAATTGGTGGGAGGGACCCTGGACGCCCAGTTAGGACCTGGTCAGCCTTCCCTGGGCTAAGGGGTTGGCTTTTCATTGCCCCAGTCCATATGACTGGCCTCTAGCTGACCTATGACTTAGGACATTGGCCAGTGGGTGATTCCTCTCCTCAAAAGTAGTTCACAGTTCCCACCCCCCCACCCCCAAGCTCTTGCAGCAGCTGGAAATCCTAGTACTAGGTTGAGCTACTTTCCGGCATTCTCTGGGAGTTCGCCACAGCCGAGGCCCCTAGATATTCTCATGATGACCTGATATCTATGATGTTTGCCTGATTTTGTTGCCGCTTTTCTTTTGGGATGTTGATAGAATAGCTCCAGTAACAGCCACCATCACCCAATGGGCACCACATTGTCTCAACTGCATTCACAGACACCCCACTGGGTTGTCTCCTGAAAAACCTCAAATCTCTAAAATTAATGCCTGATTTGAGGCCTTCCAAATTGATACACCTCTGCAATAAGGTCTGGGTTCGATACTCTCTAGATAATGGACTAAAGTGGCCACTTAATGGCACACTAGACCCAATTATTTTAAAGAGTCTTAACACATACTGCCAGCAGTCTAGGTAAATGGAAAGAAGTTCCCTATATTCAAGCATTTATCTACCTTCACTCTAATACCTCTAATGTATTCTGCCTGTTTTCCCCATTCCCCACTGGTCAGAATAACCATCCACATGGCCCCAAGAAAGATTTCATGAGCTCAGAGCTAACCCTGTGCTTCCCTGACCCTCATTCTAGGACTCCCCCTCCTCCTCCGCCATCTGCAGCTGCCTGCACCCACTTAGTTCAGCCGGTTTGCCTCAAAAGCAGCGATCCGGATCCCTGCTTGCTCCCTCCCCCGGCTTTGCCTCCTCTGTGGCCACTCAGCCAGTTTGCCTGAAGCAGGGGTCCAGGACCCGACTTGCTTCCCTTCCCCTCTGTAGTTCTTAGCTCTGCTCTGGTCTTCTCCTTGCATCCTCTGAGACTTGCTTCCCAACGTGTGAAACTACCTATGCAAAGGGCTTGGCTGCCCAAGCATGCAAGGGAGGTGCTATCTTCCCTCTCTGCCAGGGACCTGTAAAGTGAGTGCTAGCAGTGCCTTCTACCACAAGAACAGCTAGCATGAACATTGTTGTGATATGGGACAATCTTGCTTTTCCTTACCTACTGCAGTCGCCAGAGGCACTGGGCAATAACTTCCGGTTGCTAGTAGGAAGTCCCACCCTGTCGCTGCCACCCACAGACCTGACTCACAGCACCCGTGGCTCACAGCCCCAACCCACCAGCCATACAATCCTATGCCACTGTTGCCAGCTTTCTTATTCTGGTCCTAGCCAAATGTTTCTTTGCTAATACAAAAATGTGCTTTTCTCTACCTACACAACCCACCAACATTACTTAAGACAGGATAGGAAAGACTCTGTCTTAATAGATTTTTACTACTGCTATTAAATTCTATTCAGTTACAGCCAATCCTTATGGCTATCAATCTTGTCAGAAGTCTGCTAATAATATAAGTTTATGGCCGACAGAATTTCCAAAGCCTCTAACAGTTGACCCAAGATGGTTTCAGAAGACTTGGACACCTAGAAGATACAGCCTGGATTGTACGTGAACAAACGCAGTGGACTAAACTGGATGCTTAGAATCAAATGACTTGGCTAAACCAAGGTAAGTCACTTCTCATGTCACGTGTATCCATTCCACAGAGAAAAAGCCTGTTCATCTTCTGCACTTAGAAGCCAAAATGACTTTGCCCAAGAGACTATGGAGACCATGGGAACTGTTGGCTAGTGGACTCTGTCATTTTTTAAAATAATATATAACTGGTAGATTATTGTTTACTCTTTCTCAGACTTCTGACTACATTGACAGCTAAGCTTTCACAGATATTATCTGTTTACTTCATTACCTAAACTCAGTTGCCATCAATTTAAATGCTTCAGTTCAGAAGCACATTGCTATATAACAGGTAAGTTTGTTTTAATATGCTTGGCCCAGAGAGTGGCACTATTAGGAGGTGTGGCCTTGCTTGGAGGAAGTGTGTCACTGAGGGGGTGGGCAATGAGGCCTTCCTCCTAATCATATGGGAGCCAATCTTCTCCTATCACCCTTCAGATGAAGCTGTAGAACTCTCAGCTCCTCCTGCACCATGCCTGTCTGGATGCTGCCATGCACCTACCTTGATGATAATGGACTGAACCTCTAAACCTGTAAACCAGCCCCAATTAAATGTTGTCTGTATAAGAGTTGCCTTGGCCCTTGTATTTGTTCATAGCAGTAAAACCCTAAGACAACAGGTATACAGTTTCAGTTGTGTGGGATAAAGTCCTAGACATCTACTACATAACATCACAAAATACTGTGTTGTTAATTTCTTTTTAGCCATGCTGAAGATCAAATCTTTGTGTGTACTAGCAAGCACACTGAGCTTTATATCCTCAGCCTATATATGTAGTATTTTACAGGAGTGATCTCGTTACATGTTTTGACAAGAAAGAAAGAAAGAAAGAAAGAAAGAAAGAAAGAAAGAAAGAAAAAAGAAAGAAAAGAAAGAAAGAAAGAAAGAAGAGGAGAAAAACTTGAATGGAGTACCATACAGAATCCATGTGGTGTTAAAAAAAAAAAAAAAAGCAGTTGGGGCAACAGTAGATAAGCCTTTGTACTGAGGAAAAATATTATTCTAACAGAAGCACTCTGGGGTCTATGTTATTACAAATAATCATTAGATGGTCACTCTAATCTTTTCTCATAGTCAAGCTCCTGGATATCTTAATTGGGAGATTTATTATTTTCTATTGACAACTGTTGCCAAAGGAATAACTTGAAAACAATTGCTCCAGTAAACATCTCTCCAAATGGAGAAAAAGATCATTTAAATACAGGCTTTGGTGAGATGAAATATTACTCCTTGGCACACTGAGGTAGTACAGATTTTTTTTTTAACTTATACTAGAGTACAATAACTATTTAATATACTTTTATTCTATGTCAATAGTCAAATAGCCAGAGACAAATCTGTGTCCCAGGAGAACTTGTACACTTACTCAATAAATACTTATTGGACAACCTCTGTGTAGTTGATACTGCGTAGGCAAGCTACAAACAAAATTGTAAGACTAAGGTTTGCCTAATACCTCCCCTCTTGGCAACGTCTCTATCCAGTGTGTACTGTTGCCCCTCACTGGCCAAGAAACCAGATCACTACTACCCACCCCATCATGTGAAATATCCAGATCCCACCTGTTCTTCCAGATGGCTCACCAATATCTGTTTCCCCATTTTCTGCCAAAACTGACCTCTCCAGTGTACCTCAGAAAGGAACTGTTCTCATTTACCTGTCTGTTGCACAAGGTAGAGATAGCTCCAACACATATCAATATAAAAGAATATCAAGTGGTTAGGAAGATGGCTCAGTGCTTGCCTCATTATGTCTAAGTTCTATGTCCAGCACCCATATAAAAGCCAAGTTGAGTGGTATGTGTTTGTAACTGCAGCCCTAGGAAGCCAGTGGGAGAAGATTCCCTGGAGAGTCCTGGCTTGCCAGCTCTCCTGATAACATGAACATTGTCCTCTGATCTCCATATACATGTACACTTGTGTACACCCACACACATACACACAATTTAACCTTCTACACAGACTATAACCTTCTAGCAGAGAAAAAATTTTTAATAATTTTTAATAAACCACGGGAAAGACCTATTATTAATTCAGGAAAGTAAGTATCCATTTTAGCACATCACCCCATGCCTTCCCTTAGTCCACTACTATGCAAAGTATATTCTTGCTAGCTTGTAGCCATATTTTTTCTCCTCCTTTGATACCAGTTAAGAGCTTAGAACTCACATTCCATTGATGGCTAGACAGGTGACCAAACATCCATTGTTTAGGCTCTAGGTCGCTTAGAGACCTAAAGCGTGTGCCAGTGCCTTCAAGTCTACAAACAAGGATCTCTATTACTGCCGGTGAGCCACACAGTCATATGCTAAATTGCATTCCAAGAAGTTTATTTCATTTATACTTGTTTCACACATAGCAACCAATGCACAAGCTCACACACTTTTACCCTTCAACTGTTCCTTCTATATCTTACCTGCCGTTAGGAAGAACTGATCACAAAAGTCTAAATTAAATTGCATTAGTAGGTAGTATGTACAGATGGCAGTTAGAGATCATAAAGGTTTCCTCAGAAACACAAGAGGAACCAAGATGTGTAACATGTCACTCTTCTTTTTCTGTCCTATTTTCAACATGGGAGTCTGAGCAGCTGCTAACTCAGCAGATACCCTAACCTACAAAAGCTATTCTTAAACATGACAGAAATATCTCCAGGAACTTCCCTTTGTGAAAGATCTGTGTTCGATGCATTTTTACTCTAAGAATTTCAACAATGGATCTCGTGATCAAAACATTTAAACAGTGATTTAAACTTCTTTTTATTTTTTTAATTAATTAATTTGTTTGTGTGTATGTGTGGGGGTGTACACAAGTTACATGTTATGGAGATCAGAGGACAATGTTCATGTCATCAGGAAAACTGGCAAGCCAGCTACTCTCCAGGAAACCTTCTCCCACTGGCTTCCTAGGGCTGCAGTTACAAACATTGCTCCTCTCCCCAGTCCCTCTCTCACCCAGTCTCTTTACCCAGTTCTCTCCACATCTCCTCTGGGATCACTCTGGGACATCAAGTGTCTGCCAGATTAAGTGCACTGAGGCCAGACAGGGCAGCCATGAAGATTGAGCTGCCTGTCTGCTCTATATGTGACTGGGGATCTCGATTGCAGCCCATCTATGTTCTTTGCTTGGTTTAAACTTCTTAAGTACGTTACACTTTTAAGTAATCTGTCAACAACCTTGTGAATTCAGTAGTACATCAGAACTCGACCTACATAGGATAGCTTGCTCGGTAATTACCAGCTAATTAATTGCTATGTAACCATTTGTTTTTTTTTTAAAAAAAAAAAAAAAAAAAGCACAGCCGGGCAGTGGTGTGCAGCCTTTAATTCCAGCACTTGGGAGACAGAGGTAGGTGGATTTCTGAGTTCGAGGCCACCTGGTCTACAGAGTGACGTTCCAGGACAGCCAGGGCTATACAGAGAAACCCTGTCTCGAAAAACCAAAAAAAAAAAAAAAAAAAACCACTTAATAGTTAAATGATTTGAGAATGTGTTCTGTCCCATTAGTGATGAGATTGAGAATACAAGCCAAGTCCTTAGACTTTCTGATTGATTGGAATTCTCAAACACACAAAGGTATAACAGTAAAATAACGCCATCACCCAGTTACTATGGTTATTATCATTTCTTACAAACAGTTCATCTTTCCTCCTTTAATTCTCTCTTATTGCAGGACATTAAGCAAAACACAGACATATCATTGTCCCACCAAACAGTTCAACATGTTTTTCTAATAATGCTGTACCTAGGTTTTCTACATAATGTGTGGTAGATTAGCCATCTCCAAAGAGTGGTCAAGTATCTCAAATACTCATCAACAACTATTTTAAAAAAAAATCTGTAGAGGGGAGATTGGGGAGGAAGTCTGTGAGGTGGAGACTGGGAGGAGGGTCAGCAATTGGGATATATATTTTAAAACTGTCCTGACTTCCTTCAGTGATGGACTACAGTGTGGAAGTGTGAGCCAGATAAAATTGTTCCTCCCCAACTTCCTTTTGATCATGATGTTTCATTGTCCAGCACATGGAAGGAGGAGAGAACCAACTCCTATAAATTGTTGTGTGACTTCAATACCACACCACACACACACACACACACACTCGGGATACAGAGCATCAGTGAAAACCTGACTAAACCAATTCTAAAGACCCCCTTCTATCACAAGATCACCTAGCTAAGCAGTGTGCTGCCATTGGCTTCATGTACATTAACAGCTGATATAATGGTCAGGATGGAAATAGCATTCTGGGCTGTGTTTCAGATACTTGGAAGTAAATCAAACCATCTGAAACCATGACTCTTCACTTTGGTGTACCGAAGTGACAGCTGAATGACCTTTGACATCAGAGTGACAAAACCTTCACTCTCAGAACATGTTGATGTCACCACTGTCCTCACATTCATCCTGGCAAGAGCCAAGACCCGTGTTTACACAGGCCACTAATCATCCATTTTTCTTTACCTTCAATCTCCTTTTCCAGTCCCTCCAACCATGTTGTTTCTTTATCTCACAAATATATTAATCCCCATACTCGAGAGATAGATTTGAGACTTGGGGCTCCTATCTCTGATAGGACTGCCTCATTAATAAATTTTCTTTTGTAGAAACCCTAGTAACTAGCATATTGCATCATTGGAAAAATATCAGCCTGGTTCTCAAGATGACAGCACACTTGTGATGATTACAAGGAGAATTTTACTTCATTGTTTTTTAAGTTTTCATATCTACTTAGTTTGTGTGTGGGCATATAGATATACCATGTGGACTCTGGGGATTGAACTCAGATCATGAGGCTTGGTGGCAAGCCTTTACTTTGAGTCATCCCACCACCCAAAGAAGTGTACTCTTTACTTCTACAGCACCATTGTGGAAAATCAGCTGAAGTCCCACTCCGTGTCCTTTAACATAGTGATCACAAAGATCTTCATTACAAGGAAGAAGGCTTTGGTAAGAGGGACTTCCATTGAGCAGGTTCTAGACCCTGAAGGACTGCAGGATTGTATGAGTAACATGACCAACTTCCAAGGTGATGTTTGTCATTGGTGGTAGATATCTCCAGCATGGTCCTCGGAGGCAATGGAATTTGCAACATGTTTTGGAAGCTGCATAATTCTTACAGAGCAATTTGCAGCATCTATTACAGCCCTGGGGGCCATATCCAATTGGAGACTTTGGTACCAAAATGATGGCTAAGATGACACCAGTGTGTTTAAAAAAACTCCATAGTCAGCACTATTAGAGAAGTGCAGTCTGTAAGTGTGTTCTATGTACACACACGCACACACATACACAGATATCTATATAGATATAGGATGATAGAGATACAGAAGAAAGATAGACAGAAGATAGATAGATAGATAGATAGATAAAAATCACCGGCAGCTCTCCTGGATGTACCAGATATGCCAGTGCTTTGTGCTTTGAGATGTACCATCTCAACTAAACAGTTTACATGCACCCCAAACCTATCATAAATGTAATGAAAAGAGAGAACTGACACCATAAAGCTGTCCTCTGGCCTCCATCCATGTGCACGGGTATATATGCTACACACATATACACTCACATACTACACACACTAACACACTCTCACACACACATACACAACTTGTTTATTTTGTTTTGGTTTTTTTAAGGGAAAGGAAATGTGGTTGGGGGAAGGCAGGGGCAGGTGATACTTTTTTTAATTGATAGTCTTGATACTTCTCCAGGGTCTATCCTAGTAATAAATGGAACTAGAAAAGATCATATTGAGTGAAATAACCCAGACCCAGGAAAACAAATATCATAAGTTCTCTTTTATCAAGCTCCTAGCTCCAAATCTTTAGATGTGAGTACATATCCTAGAGTAGCTTCAGAAACCAGGAAAGTAAACAGGAAAGTAAACATCTAACCAGGAAAGTAAACGTCTAACAAAAATCCAAGTACCAGACATGAGAAGCCTTCTTTGAGTTGTTAGTCAGGGTGATCCAAGAGATACTCAAACTATACAGACAATTGCAATTGGCCCTGTTTGCCCCAGAGGTGGAAGGTAAGACACTACATACTTCAAACATAGGGCCCAGAGAAGCCTGTGCTGGAAATGACCTAAATGTCTCCTCCCTGGCACCAGAAGACACCATGCAAGCTTCCAAAGGAGGGAAGAAATTAATAGCCCTTACCCAGATTTGGTGCCCATGAACCACACCAATGACCAGCCCCTAAGGGTGCTAGAATGGTAGACATAAGTTCGTAGTAACCAACAGTTCTCTAATTGGACTTAGGACCTGCTCAACATGAGGTAAACTATGCCTGGGACTGGAAACTAAGTCAGTGCCCAGGGCTAGAAGTCACGGATCTTGGAGGAAGACTTAGAACCACCATTTTACTAAATCAACGTATTACCTAATTACATTCTAAATATTTGTCCTCAGCCGTCATCAAGAAATCTCCTCTTTGCAGCAGATGGAGACCATTACAGAGAACCACAACTGAACAAAATGTAGAGTTGTGGAGCACATCCCTGTATGACACACCTACAAAACAACTCCTGCACCCAAGACTCGGGGAACAGTGCAGAAACAAAAGGAGTGGGAGAATTTGTGATCCAAAGGACCAGGGGGTTTTCTGTGAGACTCTGTCTCCTAGTAATGTTAAAAGCTATACCCATCGACATGACTGCCCAGACATGCATGAGCAAGGACAACAATACACATTCCAAAGTGGATGGGAGAAAGACCACAGACCTCACCCTACACAAAGAACTATAGGTAACTAGGAAATGCTGAGAGTGGGAGAAATAGTCTTCCCCAAGAAGACACACATTCAATGCCAAATGGCCAGCCCTGAAAGCATACATACAAGTAATAGAACACAGACTGAACACCTAGAAATATATAGGTATATATACAGCATGTAATAGCAATTAATGAGAAAATGGTCTATGAATTTGAAAGAGAGCATGGATGGGCACATGGAGGGTTTGGAAGGAGGAGAGGGAAGTGGGAAATTATATAATTATATTAAAATCTCAAAAACAATTTTTAAAAGAAAAATGCTTAGCCTGGGTTACATAGTGAGTTTCAGAGCAGCAAAGTAAAACCTGCCTCAAAAACTTAGAATGACAATAAAGACTTAGGATATCTTTTACTACTGTCAATTTTTTTTCTCCATTAACCTACTATGACATAGTATGGTCACTATGACACATACATATACACACAATAAAAATGAGTCTTGGGCTGTGGAGATGGCTCGGTTGGTATCCATTCTACAGAACCCATATAGACATAAGACAGGTATGATCATGGGCTTGTAATTCTAGCACTGAAGATGAAGAGATGGGAGACCCCTGAGGCTCACAGACCAATTAGCTTGTCATACTTAATTAGTTCCAGGCCAGGCTAGTATGAGAACTTTGATACCTATTCTTGATTGTCACTTGACTCTATCTGGAGTAAAGTGACATTCTAGAAATGGAGAGCATACCTGTCATCCAGATCTTACTTTGATCCAGACCTTGCTTTGATCCAAATCTTGAGGTGGATGGCACACACTTTTGATATGAATGTACAGATGTCTTTAATCCAGATGTTGAGGCACATCTTTAATCTGTGCCACACCTTCTGTTGGGGCCTATATAAGGACAATGGACGAAGAAAGGGGTTCTTCATCTGCTTGCACTCACTTTGCCAGCACACTGGAGCCTATTTCTTCAGGACTCCAGTGTATATAGAAGACCAGCTGAAACACCTAGCCTTGTGGGACTGAGCAACTGATAGACTCTTGAACTTCATTCACAGCTGGCCATTGTTGGATTTGTTTGACTACAGCCAGTGAGTCATTCCAATAAATTCCAGATAGACAGACAGACAGAGAGACAGACAGACGGAGAACACTGACTAATACAAGACACTTTCTCCAAAATAAACTGCTTTAAGATAAACAACAGCATTCCTGAGAATTGACACCCAAGGTGTCCTCTGGGCTTCACATACATTCACACACGTGTATTGCCTCTCTTCTCTCTCTCTCTCTCTCTCTCTCTCTCTCTCTCTTCTCTCTTTTGTGTGTGTGTGTGTGTGTGTGTGTGTGTGTGTATAGATATACAATATCAGCTTCAAACTTACTTTAGAATATTTATGTATTTTCTAGGTCAGTGAATATAACAAGATCTCTTTTTCCTTTCTCAAATACCACCCAATCTTTAGAAAAGCCATGAAATGGAAGCACCATTCAGACTGTCTGCAAATTCTAGATCTGTGTGAAAGCTGGGTATAGTTACTTAGAGTAGTGAATAAAATTCCAAGGGGCCTCTACTTGTTAATTGTTTATTTGGTATATAATTTAACAAGGATTCTCTGGTATTACTGTTTCATTGCTTTATCAAAATTTTAATTATATTCTAACTTTAAAATGAGATTTTAATTTTGCATTCATTAACACACAATCCATTCACCACAGAAGAAATAATTTACCTATAAAGTGGCCATAAAGTCTGAAGGTGACTGTGCATAATAAGTGATTTATTGGTGTTATATTACAGTGCAGGATGTATTTACTGTGTTGTCCCTGTAAATGCATAGTTTGTCGTTTAGGGCAGCATTGCAATGGCCACGGTACCTAACAGACATACCCTGCAACAGCCATGCACCTGTGCTTTTCACCCTAGTTCTGTAGTTCTCAGATATGATCTCTGGAATCAGCAGGATCAATAGGCATGTGAGGACGATTAAAAATTCAAACTGGAAGGCTCCACTCCAGCCCTACTGACCCAGAAAACTGTCTAAAAGCGAGTCTAACAAGCCCTGCCAGTGGCTCAGATACAAGCTGAAGTTTAAGGACCACTGACTCCAATTGTTTGTTTCTGATTTTACTAAAGGAGAATCTATCCTTTTAGTGTGTGCTTCATGGTTGTGAGGCTTACCCAATAAAAAGATAGGCTGCTAAATTAAATTTGAATTTCAGAGTAAATAATTCAAATTTTAGATGAATTATTTCTTTGCAAGTGATTCCCATGTATAACAGCCCATGTATTTAAAGGATATGTAACTATTTTGGTACATATAAGCGTTATTTGTTACTTATCTGATATTCGATTTCAACTTCTAACATTATGTCCTAATTTGTTCTAGCATCCCTATACCTCACCTAAGGGTGTATTGATCTGGCCAGAACACAGCATACTCCACAAGAATACATAATCTAACAAATTTTAGAAATTATCATCCTTCCAGCCTTTCAGCCTTTTGTGGTCACACGAGTAGCCTTCTTTTCCTGCCTAGTGAAGTCGCTAGTTGGTGGTCAGAAGCCAGGTGGTGGGCACTAGGTAGAGTCACCCGTATTTCCAACTGTAGTCACTCCGGTAGTGGAAACACTGGCTGTTGTAAAGTAATGCATACCAATCTCATACAGTTGATTTTTGTTTATGAATTATATCCATTTTTCTCTGTTTAGCAGACTCCACTATATGCAAAATGCTGGGTTTCTCATAGATCATTGAAAATGGATTGAAGTGGCCTGGCAGTGGTGGCACACGCCTTTAATCCCAGCACTTGGGAGGCAGAGGCAGGTGGATTTCTGAGTTCGAGGCCAGCATGGTCTACAGAGTGAGTTCCAGGACAGCCAGGGCTATACAGAGAAACCTTGTCTCGAAAAACCAAAAAAAGAAAAAGAAAGAAAAGAAAAAAGAAACTGGATTGAAGTTCTTTTGTAGCCCTTGGCAGCAGTGCATGTTGATGGTAGGTTCATCCCTGAGACTGGCCCTCTGACAGTGAGAGAGGTGCGGCCAAACGATCTTCTCTGAGTTCTCGTATGCTGCCATTCACCTTTCATTTTTGAATTTGCTAATATGTTTTATCTTTTTAAATGCTCATAAAACAAAGTGCACAGAGTTTAGCTGTGCAATGCAGTGAGTTTCAGCAAATATACTCCCATTCCTATAGACAGTATGTTTCCTTCACTCTAGAGGAGATCTGCACATCTCTTTCAAGCCAATACCACCTGCAGAGGCAACCACAACTCTGATTTTCACCATCAAGAGAAGTCCCCCACCCCGCCCAACCACTTCCTTTAAATTGACTTACTCTCTTTTTTTAACACATTCAAAACATTTTGATCTATAAGAGAGAATTTAAAACATAAATATGTATGTGCAATTTTCTCCTCTAAAGTCATGTGTACCAAAGTCTAAAGATAGTTCCCTGTCTCCTACCTTCAAGGTCAGGAGATGCTACAGAGAAGCATCATAACACTGAGGAAAGGCCAGGAATTCCTCCTGAGATGAAGCCCCAAGTCAGGAAGCATGTCAGATAGAAGATTCAGAAAAACGAAGTGTATGGGATCTGTGCCAGCTTGGTGGGGGCACCCTTAGTACTTCAGCTGGCCTTTGAGGGGTGCCCATGACACCTTGTGTTGAATTAACTCTTTCTGGACAGATATAAACAAATGTCCACTCCTTCCCTCCTTAGTGAGGGCACCACTCACTCAAAATAAGCCCACCAGCTCTGGCTTGCTGAACCACTATATTCATCTGGCTTACCTACAGAGCAAGAGCTGTGCAACCCAAAAGAACTGTGCCACCAAAGTCTCACTCCAACACAAATGACAACTTCCCTATAGCTGCACGTATGGAATCCCCTTTCCAGGTAACCCCACAATCTCTATACCCTTGCACCTCCTCGGACTACCAGACCACATATAGTAGCTCAGACTACAATACATTCAGCTACCAGGAACACACTGAAGGGAGTGGCTGAGTTCTCAGGTGAGGCTCTAATGGCTCTCCCCTTCCCATGAGAGCACGTCAGTGTGACCTAATCCCAAGCAATCGTAGCTGCTCTTAGGAGGACGGTAATAGATCAGGCTTGGAAAAGAGGGTTGAGATGCATCTTGCTAGACCATTCATCCTTAAGCCTCCACTTATTCAGTAGCTGTGATCACGTTCCCTATGATTTTGATGAGTTCCATATTAAAGACAGGTTCAAATACCTCAGGACTCTTGGGTGGGAAAGAGCTCCTATATCTTAACTAGGGCAGAGGGCACAATAGACCACAGTGGCACATCTAAATTAAAGGTCAAGGGATATTGCAAATAACTCTATTCCATCTGATGTAAGTTAAACATTTACCATGCTATTCAATATTCTAATACTGCAAACTGTCTACTGGAATAGTACCTAATTATCATCAATTTAAAATTTAGACTAGAATAGTATTGTCCATGGAGAAACAATGTCTACAAAGTTCCATTTCGCCCATAGTCCTGGAGAACCCAGAGATAAAAGAACATTCAAGACCAAGCAGCTGTTATCATTAGCATAGATACCTTAAGCGTATACAAACAATTATCATTTGAGACAAATTTAAATTATGCATACTAACAGTAAGATGCAGATTAATGCAACTCAAAAGAAGTCTGGCAGTGGCGGTGAACGCCTTTAATCTCAACACTAGGGAGATGGAGGCTCGTGGATCTCTGGGTTTAAGGCTAGCCTGGTCTACAGAGTGAGTTCCAGGACAGCCAGGGCTACACAGAGTAACCCTTTCTCAAAAGCAAATACAAAAAAAACAGAAGAAACAAGCAAAAACACTGGTGCTCATCAGAGATCTTCACACATTTACACATGTGTGCGCACACACACAGAGAGAGACAGAGACAGAGACAGAGACAGAGAGAACTTAGTCTATTTGAGGACACTGTCTCTGCAGACAGAGTCTGATAGTTACCACCACCCCTCCTCACACCCTTACCCCCACGTAAGCCTTCCTGTTGTGCAGCTGTCAAGGTTGGGGTTTTTTGCACAGGCTCTCTGACACAGACTTTGAAGAATTCCATGATTATCAAGATTCACCCCTGTAAGGGGAAGATGGGGATGGAGTAGGACTGGATTGAGCAGGAACTAAACTATAATACAAACCCAAGAAACAGCCCAGAGCTTTGCTCTGGGTACTGCTTGTCAAAATGTCACCAATCCGGCTGGATCTCCGGATCTCTGTATATGTCTTTTCCACTAAATAGATACAGGTTGACTCAGGTGAGGGCAAGATCAATTCAAGATCTACGTAAAGGAACTGATCACTGTAAACTGTGGACCATATGTTCCATACCCGGATATCAAATTCTTTCCTAAAAACAGGTTTAAGTATCTTCTACAATTGTTCGATTGTCTGCAAGAAAAATCCATATGGGTTTCTTTCATTCTCCCAAAGCGGAAGGTTCACACTGTGAAATGAGTTCACATGCCTAGGGCCTTTTCCCTTGTAGGATTTCAGGTCTCAGTTCCAGCTTAAAATTGAAAGAATCCCACTGTCCCAGGACACATCCCGGGAGGAAGGGGCACATGCCTTAGTCAGAGGACACTTGCTAGATTATCATTCAGAGGAAGAAGGGAGAGGCTGATTAACATTCCTCAGACCACAGGGGAGGGAACCCACCTTCGGTGAGGAAGGCCCAGAGCACACAGACACATTCCAGGAGAACCAAGATGAGAGGTAATCAGAAAGTTGACCCCTTAACATGGTAAACTTGGGCAAACGGAAGACACTCATTGTCATAATCTGAGTCACCTAGAGACCGGACCAGGGAAGGTCAGCCTTTGTGGTTACCCTCGTAAACTCTGTATAAAAACTGTTCCAACTTTGGCTCGGGGTTCCTCTTGTCTGCATACAAGGGAACCCCAGTGCACTGGTTATTATCATTATTTATTATCATTAAACCTCATGTTTTTGCAGCAAATCCCATCCTTGTGTGTTTCTGTGGGAGCACATCCCCTGGTATGGATCTTAGAGTCCAACACCTTCTTCACTCATTGTTCCTTCTTCAGGTCTCAACCTTAGACTTCCCCTCACCCAACTGTTTCACAGCATGGATCCAACTTGTAATTTATTTAGCTTCCTAATCTCCTGAGTGTCAGGTCCAAAGGAAATTCCATTTTCCAAAATTCTGGCAGTTTGTCAAAAGCCAGCATTGCTCTGACACTTGTGATTCTGGTTCAGCTCCACCAAATGGAGCCATTCCTCTATCACCCACAGAAGGGACAAATAACTACCTGTGGTGCCTATTAGCATACCAAAGCTCATGCAGGCTTCCAGGCTCCCTCAGTATCACAGGTATCACATTTCAGAGACCATCCTAACTCTTCTCACCGCCTCTCCTACCCTAAACTTCCTCAGTCATGGGCATCTCCCCCACCCCCACTCCCAGCTGCTCTTTCTCCATATAGCCCTGATAGTTCAGCCATGTTCTCGATTTTGCCCAAACTCTTTTTGCCTTCCTCTCTCTGTCTCTCTCTTCCCACTCTCTCTGCTCTCTCACACTCTCCCTCTCTAGGCTTCACCCCATCTACTCTGTTCCTGCCCTGTCTCATAGCCTGGTCCACTTGCTGGCCATGTTCTGTCTGCTACTTTCTTTCTCTGCTCTGGACTCTTCCAACTGTCTCTACCTGTTCACT
Organism: Mastomys natalensis; assembly: GCA_021653895.1. Lineage (NCBI taxonomy): Eukaryota > Metazoa > Chordata > Mammalia > Rodentia > Muridae > Mastomys > Mastomys natalensis. The sequence continues at coordinate 410,587 of JAJTUV010000650.1, forward strand.
TTCCCATCAGTCTGAAATATAAGACCACTACCACAATCTTTGAGCCAAATTCGAAGGATGGACTCTGGCTGTGTTCTCAGAAAAATGGAGAATAGTCACATTTTGCTGAAGTTTATAAAAGGCACATCTATAAGGCTACCATATTTCCTATCAGGAATCCCTGCCCACATACCTCCTGCCTACATGTGATCAAGCACATCCAGTGCAGTTGAGTCAAACAAACTTGGTTAGGGGTGTGAAAACTTGTAGCCTATTATCTCCCATAAACAATACCCTCCAGCCTGTCAAGAAGTACCTGTCCTTGGGCAAAGGGCTTACAGGTTAGACACATTTTTGTTTCATTTTATTTCGTAGATCTGTTAGGCATAGTAATTACTGTGAAAACATAAGAAAAACTTAAAATGTAACTTTGGCTCTCACACATGCCACCAGCTTATTAAGGGAGGACTTAAAGTAGCTACTTACAGGGCTTGAGTTTCTTTTGGAGGGTTAAAAATGCTAAGGAATTAATACACATCTGTACACCATTTTAAGTGCATTAGAATCCACTAAAACTAATATGTATGCTTTAATACAATGAATAAGACTTAAACTATACTAATAAAAACAATCACAAAACAGATATGAGGAAGCTGAGGTGTGGGTTCCATTCATGAGTCAAACCTGTTGTGGGGATAACTGTTTATTTCATAGCATTTCTGGTGACACATAGCAACAACAGACTGTGGCAAGTATGGTGAATGCTCTGGCAAAGATGAGGATACCAGCAGCCAATGGTTCCCTCTGAAGGTGTGAGCCCTCAAGTGGAAAGCGAGACCTGGAAATAACAAACCTGCCCGGCACATCAAGGATAGATAGCTCATTCCACGGGGAAGGAGGATTCCCTCAACAGCCTCCAGCACCAAGAAATTATTCTACACAGATCAATATGGATGACATGTCTACAGAGTCCAATTATCTCAGCTGCAACCCCAAATCAAGTAAAGCTGTGAATAGTCAAGAGGGAAATAAATGGTACTTTCCAAAGAAAGTGAAAGTATGGTTGGCTGAATACCAATCCCCATGCTATGTGCCTGACTTCAAATGTTCGAGGCCTCAAAACTTCCATGTTAAACTAAAAGGAAGTAACCAGTTCTGTCTAAGTTCAGGATCTTGAGGTGAGGAGTTTGTTCTGAATTATCAGGATGAGCTCAATTCTCCTAACTTTGAAGAAATGTGAACAACATATACCCCTTCCTTCTATGGTCCCAATAACAAGTCAAGGTAAGAGTTCACCAAAGTTCACTCTAGATAACTAAAATATTCACTAGACTTGTGAATTCACAGAGCAATAGGTGAGTGGCTACAGGTAGGATTGAGAATGGCCTTAAGGCAGCCACAATGGAAGGTACAGACCCTGGCATGAAGTATGTCTCCTTCAAGACGGTTAGGTAGAGTCCTTCCCCCTGATCCCTCCCCACCTAAATCCTACAACCATTCCCCAAAACCTGGAGGCCATGTGAAATTAGGGCAGACGTGTACACTAGGAGGAGTGGCTGGTAAGGACTCCATGACCCTCCCCTTGCCCTCCTTTGGAGAGGAAACATGAATAATTAACAAGCCCAGTTGAGATGATATTTAAGAAGAGGTCAAACAACTCCTGAGGACAGTGGCCAGTTTGGTTTGCAGGACAGTCCAGTACAGGAACAACTTCTACCTTCAAGTTTCAGGAAGAAGCCAGTTCTGCCAAGGTCTTGACTTTAGCAAATATGATTGCAGGTTTCTGACCTCCATAACTATAGAAGGAATTGTGTTGTTTTAAGCCACCAAACATCATGTAATTGTATATGAGGGAGCAGAGTAAAGAACTATCAAAATGGGTGCTCCATTAGGGGAAAGATTTTTGATATGTTTTGTAAAGCCAGGGATATGTTTCGTAGAGTGAGGTATGGTGTGGTGAGAGAAGGTGTCTCAGTGGGTAGAGTTTATTTTTCGGCATGGGAAGGAGAGTTGAGAAGGAAGTAGAGGCAGAGGAAGAGAAGGAACAGAGAAGAACAGAGAGAAAGAGAGACAGAGAGAGATGAATCAGATCAGAAACACTTGGAGAGAGGAGGGAGGGGGAAGGGGAGAGAATGACAAAGGGGTCAGGGGGAGAAGAGAGTCAGAGTCAGAGAAGCCAGAGTTCCTTTTATAGCAAGCCAGGCCTACCTGGCTATTGCTAGGTAACCGTTGGGAAGACCTTAGAAGGAATGCCAACAATTTTTATTGTAGATCAGAGTCTCTCTCAGAACACTGAGGCTTCTGGAGGAGTCAGAAAGTAAAAGAAACAGACTGGCCATTGTTAGCATTCTGTCAAACTCCACCTCCACAGTTACCTGGCAACAGCCAGGTATGCTCCTCCCCGCAGCTACCTGGCAATAGCAGGTAGCCTGTCCACTATTATAAAAAGGGCTGTCTAGCCCCTCCTCTCTCTCTTGCCCCTGTGACCCTCTCCCTTCCTTTTCCCTTTCCCTTCCCCCTCTCCACGTGGTCATGGCGGCCACCTCTCTCTCTCTCTCCCTTTTGCCCTAAATAAAGCTCCCTTCGTGGAACCCTCTGGCCTGGCATCTTCCCTTCCAAGCTCCTAAGCGATTTAAGATAACAACAGCCATGGCCAGGGCTATCTGTAAGAGAAGTGAGAAAACTGAGGGTGGAAAATTATGTGAGGTTATAAGGAAGACAAGTTGCTTCGGGGAGCAGAAGCAGCCTAGGAGTTTGGGGCAGGAAGGTACCAGCATGCTAGCATGCAGGCTTTGAAATGTGAACAAATACCTGTGAGGCCAGATTAAGGGAGCCTGGAGGCCAGCATGGCCTTTGATATGCAACCACCTGGTATGTGTCATTGTAGAGCCATACATCTCTTCAGCCAGAGGCAAGAGAAATGACATCTTCTGGTGAAGAGGAACTCTCACAGGTCTCACAAGCTCATGAGGAATGCTGGCTTTTATCTAACTACCAGAAATCCTTCTATAATCCAGTTTGAATTGAGCCAAGACTGTCTGTTCTAGACTGTTTGAGACCTAACAGTAATGCCTTATGCTGACAACAGAGAGCTAATGCAAGAGGTATCAAATCCATATCTCCAGAAATGATTTTTAAGAACAATCATTACTTCCACACCAAAACCCACTGCAAAATTTGGAATTTAAAATCACAAAGAAAATAAACATTGTGTTGAAGAGGTCACCTCAGGAACTTTGGAACACTTGTTCCTCTGGAAGAGAGAGGCTAAGTAACATTCCTCAGACCACAGGGGGTAGGGACTGACCTGTGAGTGGGGGAGGGGGCACAGAGCACTGGACACATTCCACAAGATGGATGTTGGCCACCTGCAGACAAGGGAGGTCCTTGCCACCTCATTCCCTAAAGACCAATTAGTTTAAAAGTCACACTGTTCTGCCAATCATATTGTGCCTAGTCCTGTTTCTCTAGTCTACCCCTTAAAATTGTATAAAAACTGACCAAACAAGCTGCCCAGGGACATTACCTCTCCTTTTGGATGCAGGATGACCCCAGCATGCTGGAACAATAAAATTCCTCTTATTTTTGCATTGATCCCCAGTTCCGAGTTGTTCACTCAGGGAGTCCCCAGTAAGAGTCTTAAGTGTATCTCTGACTTTCTTGTTCAATTAATTTTGTTCCTTTTGTTGTTGTTTCTTCTGCTTTGTTTTTCAGACAAGGTGACTTAGTTTGCATTTCTATTGCTGTAAAGAGAAACCATGGCCATAGCAACTCTTACAAAGGAAAACATTTAATTGGGGTTGGCTTACAGTTTAGGGGTTTAGTCCATTATCATCATGACAGGAAACATAGCAGCATGAATGTAGACATGTTGCTGGAGAAAGAGCTGAAAATTCTACATCTTGAACCTCAGGCAACAGCACTAGTAGGCTGTGGGCCACACTGGACAGAACTTGAACATAATGAAACCTCAAAATCCACCCCACAGTGACACACTTCCTCCAACAAGGCCATACCTCCTAATATGAGCCAAGCATTCAAACACTTGAGTCTGTTTGGGCCATTTGTTAGTATTCTGTCAAACTCCACCTCCAAAGTTACCTGGCAACGGCCAGGTATGCCCCTCCCTACAGTTATAAAAGGGGCTGTCTGGCCCCTCCCCTCTGCGCACCTGCTGGTTGTCTCTGCCCCTCTCCCCTTCCCTTCCCCCCCTTTCCACGTGGTCATGGCCTGGCCACCCTCTACTCTTCTACCTTTCTGCTCTCTCTCTCTCCTCTCGTTCTCTTCCCTCCGCCTAAATAAACTTACACTCGTGGAACCCTCTGGCCTGGCGTCATCTGTTCCAAGCTCCTGCGCCTTAATATCAACACCATTCCTATTTAAACCACCACACAGAGTTTCACACCATAGCCCAGACTGGCCTGGAACTTACTATATACTATGTATCTTAGGCTGGCCTGGAAATCATGGCAACCCTCCTTTCTCAGTCTTGGTAGTGTTTCAGGTGTAAGCCATCACACTTAGGAAATTCCAATTTTTTAAAAATATTTCAAAATGCCATACTTATACTTTGTATAAGTATCTTTATTTCCTCTTCTTGGAATAAGGTATGTTTAAATAGAGTATATACATGTTCATCTAAATAAATGGACTGTTGCTATTTACCATTTAAACTTATAAATTATATCATGCTAAGTAAAAATTCTTACCAGATTATTGGCATATAAAAAATTAGAGAAACTCCAAGAAAATGTTTACAACTTTAAAAATACTAAGAAATCTAGAAACTTAAATAGCAATAAGTCCACTGTATATCAGCAAATACCAGCATGTACATGGTGGCGTTGAAGGGAGAAGACTGCCAGGCCTGAAGGTCATTTCGTGAGGTCTAGTGGTTACACTGGGGCATCAGAGAGCTAGAGTGAGATAGTGACGTGGAAAAGTGGGGAACGACTCCCCAATGTTTAAAGAGCATAAAGGAAACCATATGTTCTAATGACATTTAGTAAGAGATCCTCAGGGCTCATCTGAGGTCCAGTGCACTCTGTATTATCACCAGTTAGCAAAAGATAAAATTCAATCACATCATCCCTGTGCTTAAGACATTCTGAGATTCTTAGGTTAATAGGAGTCGAAAGCAGAGCATGCTAAGCGGCTGAGGATTTGGTGTCAGCCTTTGCTCAGCCTCATGCCACACTCTACATTGTTCTTGAAACTACCAAGGTCTCAGGGCCTTTGCAAACACTGTTCTCTGACTGAGGGAAGCCAAGTCCTGTTTTTCTGTGCCTAAATCTCTTCAGTGTAGTCTATGCTACAAAAGACAATCCATTTGTATATCAGCATCCTGCAAGCATAGGGTCAGCACTGGTGTCCTGAACACAAAACCCAGATGTTCTTTACTAGACAATTTCTTAGCCCATTGGATGTAGGAAACTTCAGGACATGGCACCAATATCATGTCCATGCTTCAAATGTGGTGAATTCCAGATACTCACAGATTTTCATGGTTTCCTATTTTTCTAGACAGAGTGGGGCTTCTTGTGAGGATGTGGAAGCCAATCTTGTGAAGGAAAAGGTTGGATGGAAAGCAAGGTGCCACAGGTTCCTGGGACTCCTCAAAGAGTCCTAATCTTCCGTACACAGAATTAGATTTAAGATGGTTTCCGGAATACCAGTGAGACAGCAAAAAGGAACCCAGGTCAGGGTGGTAGCTGCTTCCCCTATCTTCATGGAAGTCCTTACAGGTGACAATGCTCCACCAACTCTTTCTGAATTACCTCACCAGACAGGGCTTTCATTGGGGCACAGTTTGCTGTGGCAAGATATAATTGGCTGAGGATTTAGAGGTTTGGGATTGGCTCAAACACTGTATATAAATTTATGTGCTTGGCAATAAACTCAGATCTGTACCCTTATGCTGGTCTGTGGAGTCCGAGTTCCCAGGATTCGTCCCATGACTCTGTCACCTCTCAACCTCCAGCCTTGATCCTATTCCCACATCTTCTATTTGCAATTCCATAATGTTTGCTCAAATACATATATGTTCATCTCACAGAGCATGGATTATGACACACAGGAAATGTTCAGAAAAATGTTTTTCCAGTAAATAAAAGAAAATATGTCTAGTGTAGTTAAGGTCTTTTTCTTTAACTAAAACTGGACCCACTTAAGTGCAGTGGAGAAAATGAAGCAACCCTCCTCCTCTGCAGCAGTCCTGGAGTGACTGGACTCTGAAGACAAGAGGCTCTGGGGGTGGCAGCAGGAAGCTCTTTCCATCTTCCCTTGTATCAATTAATCTCAGCTACCATGATGCTACTAACAACACCCAGACTTTAAAGTGTTCCTTTATTTAAGAAAACATCTGTTTTGTAGTCAGGGAACTGTGGGTTTTGTCCTTGGGATTAAGGGCTAAATCTACATTTTGAGATTTCTTTAGTAAGTTTTTTTTTCTTTTGTCTGAATGTTAAAAACTAAGGGGGATTTAAATTTTTCATCAATTATTCAATTCCTTCCCATGATTTTTTTTCAAATTTTTCAGCCAGAAGTCATGGCAGTACATTAATAAACGTGAAAAAAATGAATAAATAGGGTCTCACTTGGTTATGAGCACATAAAGAGAAGTTGAGGAAACCAGAAGCCCCAGAAGTGAGTACACTACATCCCACCAGCTGAGGACTGTCCAAAACTAGTCAAACAGTTATATTTAAATCACAAACTGAACTCAGGTTCTAATATTTGAAAGCCGATTTGTATTGATAAAATTCACATTTTGTTTTGAAAGTATCTATATAAGCAGGATTCAATTCCTGCTAGCAATGGCCCCTTGTTGAATGGACGGGGATAATCTGACCACCTGCCCTTCTGAGCTCTAACCTGTGAGGCCACGCCAAGCTTATGATAACACGGGTTTATGCTCTGAGTAGTGCCACAGTCCGCACACTCTGACTCCAGGGTTTGGTGTGTGCAGAGGGTTAAAAGGCAATCAGAAGTTTTGCCAAAACATTCTAGTATGTTCAGTTGAGAAACTGCTGAACATTCAACCTTGATCTGCTTTCCTTAATTTTACTATAGATTTGAAAAGTGGAAAAGTGGAACAGTAAAAACATCATTAATCAAGTGATATAAGCAGAGGGAATGGGAGGTTCCTTCCAACAATTTAGAGAAAAATATTCTACATATCCCCATAAAGGTGTCACCTAGGGAGGCCTCCCTTCTTCTGAGGAGAGAGGAGGGTAGGTGGGGGAAGGGGAGGTGAGAGGGGAAAGAGAAGGAGAGGAGGGAGGGGAAGCTGCGATGGGGATGTAAAGTAAATAAATAACTTAATTAATAAAAGATAAAAAAATAAGTTTTTAAAACGTCAGCTATGCAGCTTGCCCTGCTGTGCCTCAGACCAGAGTGCTCAGGAAAGGGATTAGACAAACCCTCCAGGCATCCAGTTCTGCTCCTTCTATTGACTAGAGTAAGAAATGGGAGGAGAGAAAGGCTGTGTGCGTTCTTGGCCAGTGACAATGGTATCTCATGAGACCCACCTGCCCTTTACACACAACCATACAGCAGTATGGCACCTACTGTGTTAAAATCTCATCTGCAAATTATAACTCTCTACTAACATGCTCATTACCAACCAGAGACTACAGTATAATCATATTGAATCATGATCCTTCATGAATTGAAAAGTTGATTTAGAGAGTCAGAAATAGATGAAGGGAGGAAATGTTGAAAACCACAACACAAGAAAAAGGAAAGCAAACTGGCCAGTCGTAACAATCCCTCCCCTCAGACACCCCCTCCCCACTAGGCAAAGCCCCTCACATTTCCAGTTCTTTTCACACTGCCAGATCCCTTCGACAGGCTCTGAAGGAAATGACCAAGATTCCAGACTACTGCAGTGTGTTTTAGTATGTTCTGTGCCACAAGTTGACTACTTAGTACATGTGTATCAATAAAATTGTCTCAAGTGACCCATGCTGGAGACACAGACAATATGCAGAACATTGACATTACCTGCAGCATCACCCCAAAGAAATCTGAAGCCCCTTAGAGTAGCTACAAATTCTATGACCCAGTCCTCCTGTTAGTGCTTGCACCCACTAACTGCCAGTCTGAGTAATTCTGGTGGTTTCATTTCTGTTTTTCAAATTGAGGGAAAAACTAACAAGTGAAAGTTGCTTTGCACTTCCTCATTTGTAGGGACAGCAATAATTAGACTCAGCTATTGACTGCCCCACTCAAGATTTACTACAGCATTCAAGCCAAGACCTTGTGGTAGGTCTGCAAGGACCTGCAGCTCCTCCCCAAAAGAGTGAGAAAGAGGGGGTCACAGCAATGACCTCACATATGTTTCTTAGGAGAAGTAGACTTACCATGGCCTTAGACTGGCAACTACTTTAAAGTCACTAACAAAATGGCAGCATCCCAGTTCCCTTGAATGTATAGCCTCCTAAATCTTCCTTCTTAAAGCCTCCGAGTGTTGGGAATGTGTTTATAAGTTTCAACCAAAAATATATGTAAATCTCCTATAAAAACTAAAATCAAATTTAAAGGGAAATATATATCAAACATGAAGTTTAATAAAACAGTAAATTGATGAATTGCTGTAATGGACAGTATCATGTTCCTGAAGTTTTTGCTAAATTGCTAAGCGTATCCTAAAGGCTTATGTATACATACCGTCTAAAGCCCAATTATCCTGAATATTTCTCACGTAATTCCTGAGTATCCCATGGCTGTTAACTGCGTCAATATGCTTCTGTTTGGCCAGGCTTAAAATGTCACAGCCATCTTTGACTCTTTTCATGACACCCCTCCCCACATCAGGAGCTGCCAAATCCCATTATCTCATTTATTTTTGTCAACACAGTGACCTGAAAGTTCCTTTCCTACCAACATGCTTCTGCTTCCAGCTTCCCGGTCCTCCCCACTTTCATCCATTTGCACAGGAGAGTTGGGTTTATCTGTGTACTGAATCACTTAGGTTATAGAATCCTCCCACTCTATCTAACCATCCTCCTACATCCCACTGCCTCCAGCAAATGGATTCCATCCAGTTAAGACTGAGAGCTTTTTGAACCTCTCAATGATAACTAAAACCTCCCTGTTGCCAGCACTCTAACTTAAACACATTCTGAGACAGAATGCTGGCCTGAGCAACCTGTAGGTTCTAGAGTAGAACACAAGCTGCAACAAGAAACAAAGTAGAGGCTTGAAAGGAGCATCAGCTGTGCCCAGGGAGTCACCTGGCCTCGTTGGAAGTGGGGAGAACATCACCACCAAGTATTCACAAGAGCATGTCTAAGAGGAAATAGCTGTGCTCCAACACAAGGTCAAGGGAGTGAGGAGTGTGGCAGCTGGAGACGCTTTTATAGACTCGAGAGACAGAAAACAAACCATTGTGTTATGCAGCTTCCAGGCTGTCTTGTATAGAGTCTTCAGACTTTTAGTCCTTTTCTTTGTCTTAGCGTGTGTGTGTGTGTGTGTGTGTGTGTGTGTGTGTGTGTGTGTTCCCGTCCTTAAGATACCAGTATATATGTTACAAAGTATGTGGCTTGTAACTAACAGTGTGCCACAAATACAAAAGGCAGAAAATCATGAGTACATGAAACTCAGATCCAAACTGCTTAAGATGATGCATTAAGCTCGTCTCATTTTAATGCCAACTTTCCTTCTGGTCTCCATATTTCCCCCTTGAGTCTTGCAGGCCACAATTTTTTCTTTGACAAAGATAGTTCTTCTGTCCCTGGGACTTTGCATACAGAGAAAACATCATGTCCTCTTGTCATCTATGTGCTTTTATCACCACCCAATTACAAGAGTGTCTCCCTCTTGTGTTTTCCCTAACACCTCCAGAGGAAGGTGTTTGTCCCCACAGCTCTTCCAGTCTCCATTACAGCTTGTGCCCTCAGCTTGGAGCTCAGTACACTGCACTTATCTCTGAGTCACCGATAACGGTGTGTCTGCTTCTCAGGAACAGTCGTTCCACTTTGTCTCCAGCATTTCTCCAACACCTAGGCAATGATAACCCCTTAATAAATATTTGTAGGATTGTTTGAGGGGTTTTTCCTTGTTTTTCATGCTACCCATGGCCTGTTGTTTATTAGATTTTCAAAAATTATCTTTTGAAATTCTTCTCCAAAGTACTTTGCCTTTCCAACCTCCAGTCCAAAGTCTAACCACCCAGTCCTACCCTGCTAACTTCCACAATCAGACAAGAGTAAGCACATCTGGATCACATCTGGGGAGGTTTAGCTACAGATATCCTTTCTGCCTCTACCTGTGACTCATAGTAGCCAAAGGGTTCTTTTTGTGTTTGTATATATATGTATGTATGCATTCATGTGTGTGCACATGTGTGGGAGGCAGCACATATATGTGTGTGTACGTGTGGCACCTAGAAGTCATCCTGAGTGTCCTTCCACGGCATTGCTCCTCAGGTGCAGTCCACCTTGGTTTCCTGAGACAGGGTCTCTCAGGCTGGAGCTTGCCATGGTCTAGGCTCGCTGGCCAGTGAGCCCTGGTGCTTCAGGCGCAGTACACATGAGCACCATACCCAGCTTTTTTTTATTAATGTGACTTAATCCTAGTGGTTGGGTGGCAAACACTTTACAAAACTCTCACCTCAGTCCCCAAGAAGTCTTTTGTTTAGGATACTCACCGTCCCACAAAGATAGGCATCTACTGGTCCTGATGAGGCACTCCCATCTTTTTCCAAAAGTCACCCCCTCCCAATACCCAAATAAGGTGTTGGTCTCTGAAATCATATATTCCAGTTATATAGTTCTTAAAATGGTAGCAAAAACTAGTCGGGAGTGCAGCTATTTGAGTACATTTTACTTCCTCTCAAGGTAATAATCACTCTCAGTCAGGAATGATGCCTAATTAATCTTCATATCTCTCTCCCTGATGTGTGGATAATATATCATGCACAAAAGTACACACTTTCCTGCCCCCATTAGCAAACAAGATGATGCAGATGTCTTGTATAATCTATTCACTGTATTCTATTTACATTAAATCATAAAATAAAATTAAAGAATGCTTTGTGCAATATAGTAGTTCCAACATTTTCCTGGTACATTATGCATTTCTGTCACATGCTCCACACAAATACAAACATGCCTATTTCATGAAATAGAATTTCATGACTCTACATAGATATTGCTATTCTCCTCTAGAATGTGAAAATTATGATTTAGGAAAAATTTAAGATTACATCCTAGTATAAGTAAATTCCTCTTTTCCCTCTTAAGGCAAACATAGTTTCTCCTCTTGCTTTAGCTCACATATGTACTATGCAATTATTTCTATGGCTTCATAATTAGATCTTTTCACATTTACCTCCCTGACAGAATTTGAACTTCTCAAAGCTAAGAATTAAAGACTATCAGGCTACAATTAGTGGGCATACATACTGCTTAGTTTATTTACCCATTTTACATAGACACTTGTACAGCTATACTTCAGGGTAATGTTACATATAACTGTAACTGATAAGATAGAAGAATTTAGGGAGAGGACTCCCTAAAAAGTAATGTTCTTATCCTTAAAATGTATTTACAAAATGACTAGAGTAAGAAAAAATAAATATATCAAGACTCATTGCCCTCAAATTTGTAAGTTAATATAAAACACTTAGAAAGTAATAATGAAAGCTCCAGTATGACTCAATTTCCACAGAACTTTCTAGTTTGATCTTAATGGTCTATGCTTGATATTTAAGCACTATGGTAGTAACACTGGTCTTCTACACAGTTTAGAGCAGTGTTTCTCAAACATGAAAATACAATAGTACCCAAGTTCACAAATTTGCCCTAATTAGTGTCTTCTGCTCTAGTACTAAATACATAAAAACCTTAAGGAAATCTGGGCACGATAGTTCACACCTTCAGTTCTAGCACTTGGGAGGCAAACACAGACAGATGTCTGTGGGATTAGAAGCTAGCCTAGATGACAGAAAAGTCCCAGGCCAGACAGGACTACAATGAGTCCTTTTTCCCAACAACACAAAACAAAATGTAAGGAAAATAGCAAATGTTTTATGCTTATTGTCTCATAGAATTTTAAATCCAAAATAAAAATTTAAATATAGTCAAAGTGGTAAAATGAATGAAATGCCAGTCCACAATAGTGGTATAACTAGGCCTCTTTGATGAAGTCACATCACCATCAGCATTGAGACTGGGTACCTACCTCTAATGTGGGATCTTTTTTGTTCTTGGGGCACCCATGATCTCAGTGTGTCTTGGCCTCAGAAATCACTTCTACTTCTTCTCTATTCAGTTTAAATTATTTTTCCCCTTACTTTTCCCCCTCCAAATGATCTTTATTTTCCCATCTAACATTTCTATCAAAATGCCACGTAGATGGAATTAGATACAATCTACCACAGGAAATGTAAATGGACCCATAAACACAGTTAAAAAGAATTTATTTCCCCATTAGAAAACTGACCCAGATTTGCCAGCAATCGGTCCCAGATCACCTTACAATGCTTCAGTACCCCGTTTCCTTCATAATTCTGAAAAGCACATACAATTCCACCCTGAGTTTTACTACGTGGCCTTTGCTTAGCATAGATGTTATTACTTAGATCGTCTGCTGTTTTTGTGATCATTTTAGATTATCACCAAATAGACCATCAAATTTGACTCAAAGACCCACCATCCTCACGAAGATGAGTTCAAAATATAGATTTGACATACAGTTCCAGGGAATAGCTTCCATTGTAAATTTTTGAGTTTCTATAGAATTCCATTCAAAGTAAAATAAGAAACTTGTAAGTTTGCATGTGAGTTCACACTTTTAAAATATTAGTAGGATGAAGCATCCCTGATTTCTAGGATGAAGCTGATTTGTTAGTAGTGGAGAATCTGCTGCTGTATTCTTTGTTTGTTTGTTTGTTTGTTTCGAGACAGGGTTTCTCTGTGTAGCCGGGCTGTCCTGGAACTCACTCTGTAGACCAGGCTGGCCTCGAACTCAGAGATCCACCTGCCTCTGCCTCCCAAGTGCTGGGATTAAAGGCATGCGCACCACTGCCCAGCTTGCTGTATTCTTAAATTTGGTTTTGGGTATCTTTTCAAGAAATTTTGCATCTGTATTCATCCAGGAAATTGGTCTATAATTTTCTGTGTCTCTCCTTGTTGGTTTTTAATCGTTTGGTGTCAGGGTAATACTGATTTAGAAATGCTTCCTTTCTGTCTTATGGAACAAACTGAGGAGTACAAGTGTTAGTTCATCTTTAAGACCAGCTAGAATTCTATGTTGGATCCATCTTGCCCCTGGCTCCTTTTAGTTGGGAGATATTTAATTACTCTTTCCATCTCATTGGTTATAAAGGTCTATTTAAATTATTGATATCATTTTGGTTTAACTTTGATAGGTCATCTACATCTAGAAATTAATCATTTTCTTTTAGGGTTTCCAGTTTACTGAAATATAAAATATTAAAATCTATTATAATGTTTCCTTTTCTTTTTTGAGACAAGGTCTCTCTACAGAGCTCTGGCTGTCCTCAAACTCACTATGTAAACCAGGCTGGCCTCAAACTCACAGAGACCTGCCTGCCTCTGACTGCTAGGATTGAAGGCACTTGCCACAACTCCCAGACAATGTCTTTGTTTCTAATTTAATTAATTTGCTCCCCCTTTTGATAATTTTGCAGTATTTTCAAGGACCAATTCTTTGCTTCATTGGCACTTTCTATTATTTCGTTTCTTTGTTTCTATTTTATTCATTTCAACCTTAATTTTATTATCTCCTCCCATCTGTTGTTTTGGGTATTGGTTGCCCTTTTTGTTCCAAGGCCTTGAGCCAAGTTTAATCTATTAATCTGAGATCTCTCCTTATTTTTTCTATTATATTATTATTATTATTATTATTAGAGTACTTTGTCTGCATGGATGCCTGTATGCCAGGAGAGGGCATCAGATTCCATTATAGATGGTTGTGAGCCACCATATGGTTGCTGGGAATTGAACTCAGAACTTCTGGAAAAGCAGCCAGTGCTCATAACCTCCCTCCAGCCCCAGATTATTTGTTTGTTTTAATGTAAGCATTTATCACTATAAACTTTCCTCTTAAGACTTTCTGCAATGTACCCTATAGATTTTTTAGCATGTTCCATAGACTTAAGTATACAGACAAATGGATCATCTTACTGGATTCAAAAAGTACCTTTGATGAAATCCAGCATCACTTCATGAAAAAAGTCATGGAAAAAATAGGGATGCGGGGGCATATCTCAACATAATAAAGATAATAAATAAGAAGTCCCTACCCACCATCATCTCAGAGAAAACATGAAGTATTTACATTAAAATTAAGAACAAGACAAAGATGTCAGCTCCCTCCAATCATGTACTTGAAGTCTTAGCTAGGGCAATAAAATAAGTGAAAGAGACAAAGAGCATAAAAATAATGCAGAAAAGTCAATATTTTTTATTTGTCTGTGATATGATTTCATATATAAAGGTCCTAAAGACTTCATCAGAAGACTCCTACTGCTTATAAACCATTTGGTAAAGTAGTAAGATACAAAATTAACACACATACACACACACACACACACAAATAAAAAACATCAAACACACCAATGACAAATATACTGAGAACGAAATTGGAAAAGCAATTCCATTCACAATAGCCTTAAAATAAAATACAATATCTTGGAATAAGTCTAATCAAGCAAGTAAAAGACTTGTACCTGGAAACTTTAAGACAAAGAATAAAGAAATTGGGAAGAAACAAGAAAATAAAGTCTTCCCATATTCAGCATTGGTAAGATTATTATTGAAAAATGTAGCTAATCTTTTAAAAATAATCTACAGATTCAATGCAATATCCATCAAAATTCCAATGCAATTCTTAATAGAATTTCTAAAACTTTAATCTTAAAATCCATATGGAAATACAAGAGACCAGGGATAGCCAAAACAACCCTGAACAATAAATATACTGCTAGAGGTATCCTGGTTACAAGTTATGCTTCAGAGCTATCATAATAAAAACAGCGTGCTACTGGCAGCAAACAGACACAATGATTGTAGAACAGAATTGAGAACACATTTACAAGCCCACATTCCTACCACCACCTGATTTTTTTCATGAAGGGGCCAAAAATACATATTGGAGAAAAGACAGCATCTTCAATGTACAACTACATGCAGAAGAATGAAACTCAATCCTATTTTGCACCCTGTACAAAATTAAATATAGGCCCCGATGAAGAACGAAGCAGAGAATATGTTTTAACTCAGAGGCACATGAAAAACTTTCTGAACAGTACCCAAGAAGCACAGGCTTTAAGATCAACAACTGACAAGTGGGATCTCATGAAACTAAAAAGCTTCTGTACAGCAAAGGACACTGTCATTCCAGTGAATATGCAGCCTATATAATGAGTTCTAAAAAAAAAAAAAAACACAGACACAAATGACTAAGAAATGCTTTAAAAGTGTTCATCATCTTTAGCTATCCAGGAAGTGTAAATAGGACTTCTTTGGAATATCATCTTACCCAATTCAAAATAGATAGATATAAACAACAAAGACAACAAATGCTGGTGGAGATGGCAAAAACAGAAATATTTACCCACTATTAGTGGGTGTGCCAACTGGTAGAGCCACTATGGGAATCAGTGTAGAGTTTCCTCAGAATTCTAGAAATAGGACTACCATATCCAGCTATACCACTTCTAAGCATATTCAAGGACCCTACATCCCACTACAGAGATACTTGCTCATCTACCCTTATTGCTGCTTTATTCACAGTAGCCATGATGGGAACTGCCTAGAGTCCCATCGTGAGGAAAGGATAATAAAAAATGTATATTAGAATATTATCCAGCTATAATGAAACTGAAATTACTAATTTTCAGGAAAGTGAATGGGGCTGGAAATAATCATTCTGAGCGATGGTAACTCAGACACACAGAGACAAATGACCCAAGTTTATCTCATCTGTGGAATCTAGTTTTTTTTTTTTTTTTTTTTTTACATTTTAATTTTTTATTGGATATCCTATTTATTTACATTTCAGATGTCATCCCCTTTCCCCATTCCCCCCTCCAAGAAACCCCTATCCCATCCCCCCTCCTCCTTTTTGCTTTTATACCATTTTAATTACATGCAAGTATTAAGGTCAGTTCTAGGTTGAGGAGGAACTAACAATACAATAGATGCAAATAGTCAAGGAACAAGCAAGACAATAAACAAAACAGTCAAGAACAAGCAAGGAAATAAACAAAGTTCCCTGATCACTCCAATGATCACTGTTTTAAGGCTTATCAGGATGACCTAAATATCTGAGCCACTTCCCTGTCCTAGCCCAAAGTCATTTTCATGTCTGAACCCTACTTCTTTGTTCTAGCCTAAGATTTAGATTACTGACTGAAATTACTTTTTGTTCTAGCTTAATATTTAGATTCTTGCCTGAAATCACTTTGTCCTAGCCTAAGATTTAGATTTCCTACCTGAAATTACTTCTTTGTTCTAGTCTAATGTCAAATTCCTGCCTGAAGCCACTTCCTTGTCCATGGCCAATGTCATATTCCTTCCAAGCAGCCCATTTCCTTGTCCTTGGCCAATGTCAGATTCTTGCCAAGTAGCCCCAAAAGCTCTCTGCCTCCCCCATTTTATATTTCCTAAACAAGACTGAACCTGTCTTAGGTCATTCTGACAAGAATGCCTTCCTTACCCATCATGGAATATGCATTATCAAAAGCAATGCACTTAGGTCTTAGGTTGGTAAGGCTCTCTGCAGAATCTTACCCATTCTTGGCTTGCCAGTCTGTTAAATTAATAACTCTGTCTGGGGGTCCATTTTCAGTTTCAAGTGATGTACTTTGCCTGCCAACATGTTGATGTTGTTAAAGACAATTGTAGTAGAAGAAATCATTTAAACTGCCAAATTTGTTGTTGTAAAATCTCCTACCCAAAGGAGACCAGTCAAAAGAAAACACAACTCAATAATTATGATATAAATAGCACACCTAGGTTGGGCAGATTTACCACTACACTACTCTAATCCTTGGTTATGAGATCCCTTTTAACTTGCAGTTTATCCAGGCCATGTGGTTGTCCAGCTCCAGCTCCTCTGTTGTCAGCTTCCTTTCTTGCTTCTACCTCCTCCTGCTTCTCCTCACTTCTGCTTCTTCCTGCTTCTTCCTCTGCTTCTACCTCTATATCGAATTCCTCTCACTCTCTCCTCCCTAAGCCATTATCTCTGCCTCCCCTTCTACTGCCCAATCTCTGGCTCTAGCTTTATTTTACAGGTTTTAATTGGACAGAAGGTTTACAAGATGTCATCTGTGTACGATTCAATCATCCTCTGAGCCCCTCCCAGGAAAGTGAAACTAGGATCAAATACAGGATGGGGTATCCACTGGGAACTAGGATCAAAATACAAGGCTGAGGCTATCCACAACACTTTAACACAATGGGCAGGAATAACAGCATTCCCAGGATAAAAGGGGCTATCATGATCAGGCTATATATGCCATTCTTGAAGCTTGACCAAAATAGAAATACTGACCTCAGGCCATGGGTAATTTATCAGCAGTATGTGCACATCAACCACAGCAGAGCAGCATTCTTTAAATTCATAAGCTCACTATGCAAATTTAAAACATCCAGAGAGGTGTTAGAATTATGCCAAATACACTGCAAGTGTCTTTAAACTTTTTCCTAATTATAACACTATCATTGTAAATTTTAGAATCCAATAGTATTTGGCATGACACTTGAGATGTATCTTCACTCTTAAACTCTGAACTTCCTTCCAATAATTTGAATAGGACAAAAAGCATCAATCTGTTGTTCCAAACACCTATCTAAATCCTTTTGCATACTCAACACATTAGTAACATTTTTTACTAAATGATTAATAAAAGTAGCTGTCTTAACTTCTTGTGTCAAAGCAATTGAAGAAGCAGTGGTGCTAGCAATTAATATAATTAAAACTGTTATACCAGCAATAATCAAACTCACTATCCTCTTGATTCTGCTTAAAGCCTGATTTACTTCTAGTACTTGCAAGCTTTTTTCAGAGAATCAAGGTTTTCTAATACTCAGGGCAGTAAGACAAAAGCTAGTTGATAGACCTCCATAACAGACATACCAGGTTTCAACACACTGACACAATTATAAAGTGTATAATCAATGCAACTTACATTAAATACTGTAGAAGAAACAAAAGTAATTTTAACTTGACAAATAAAAGAGCCTTAACACATGTACTAACACTTGTTTGAAATCCAGATCCTGTCCCAACTTTATCTCTTACTAGCATAACATCATAGAGAAATGATGGGGTTAATAGAAAGCAGAGTAGATGAGGGACTATCAGAAGGGATCTCTACACTAAAGACCATATGGAAACCTATTGCTATATAAGCTTCCTAAAATACATACATACACACACAACACACACACACACACCACACACACATATGTCTTAGTTAGGGTCTCCATTGCTGAGAAGAGACACCATGGCCAAGGCAAGTCTTACAAAGGACAACACATAGTTGGGGCTGACTTACAGTTTCAGAGGTTCAGTCCATTATCATAAAGGCAGGAGCATGGCAGCATCCAGGCAGGCATGGAGTTGGAAGAGCTGAGAGTTCTACATCTTGATCTAAAGGCCCCTAGGAAAAGACTGACTCTTCCACACTGCATGGAGTTTCAAAGCCCACCCCACAGTGAACACTTCCTCCAACAAGGCCACACCTCCTAATAGTGCCACTCTCTATGGGCCAAGCATATTTGAATCACTACATTACACTCCCTGGCTCCCATAGGCCTGTTCAAAGACATGAGTTTATGGAGACTGTATCTAGACATAGCATAATGCAAAATACATTTTGTCCAACTTCAAAAATTCCCATAGTATACTACAGTCTCATCAATGTTTAAAAGTCTAAGTTCAAAGTCTCTTCTGAGATTCATCCATCACTTAACTGTAATCCCTTATAAAATCAAAATCAAAAAAGGAGATCACATACCTCCAACTCACAGGATATACATTACAATTCCAAAACGTCATAGTGAGGAAATGCTGGACCAAAGCAAGACCAAAAACCAGCTGGGCAAACTGCAAACTCAGCATTTTCATGTCTGATGTCAATGTTCTTTCAAATCTCCAACTCCCTTCATCTTTGTTGACTGCAACATAATTTTTTCCTTTGGGCTACTTCCACTCCCTGTTAGCAGCTTTCCTTGGCCAGTATCCCATCTAACATCTTGGAGTATCCAAGGAAACTCAACTTTATAGCTTCTTGTCTTGGATCCGTGCATGATCTTCTGGGCTCCTCCAAAGGCCTTGGGTTACTTCTTGAGCTCTGCCCTCTTAACACTCCGGGGTCTGATTGATTCCACTCCATTACTGCTGCTATTCTTGGTGATCATCCCATGGTAATGGCATCTCTAATACACTGGGGTCTTCTGCTGCAACTAGGCTTCACCAATAGCCTCTCATAAGCTCCCTTCATGGTACCATTCGTCAACTTTTTATGACCCCTTAGTCCTGGGCCATCAATTCTAACTGATGCTGAACAGGCCACATCTCTTTTTTTTTTTTTTTAATTCTAAAATGTCTTTAATTTATTTCTTTATTTCTTCCCTCACCCCTTATCAACGAATAGAGTATTGTTCAGTTTCCATGTGAATGTGGGCTTTCCATTGTCTTTGTCGTTATTGAAGACCAGCTTTAGACCATGGTGATCTGATACGATGCATGGGATTATTTTGATTTTTTTGTATCTGTTGAGGCCTGTTTTGTGAACAATTATATGGTCTATTTTGGAGAAGGTACCATGAGGTGCTGAGAAAAAGGTATATTCTTTTGTTTTAGGGTGAAATGTTCTATAGATATCTGTTAAGTCCATTTGGTTCATAACGTCTGTTAGTTTCGATGTACCTCTGTCTAGTTTCCGTTTCCATGATCTGTCCAGTGCTGAGAGTGGGGTGTTGAAGTCTCCCACTATTATTGTGTGAGGTCAGGCAACACCTCTTAATAGTGCCACTTTCTATGGGCCAAGCATATTCAAACCACCATAACATAAAAAGAGGGTTAAAGGGAGTTTTCCTATAATGGAGGAATAATGCCTTTTCCAGATACAATAGGCTATCAAATAAATAGCCCACTACCAGGTAGTTAATTCTTCTTTTGTTGTTGGTCAGTAGGGTCCCCTAGACTGTCCCCAAACATCACAGGTGTTTCCATTGTTCTTGGTCACCCAATAGAACTTGACTATAAGACCCTATTGCTCAAAACACCACATATTTGTCTCATGGGATGTGAGAAAAGTCAAGCTGACCTGAAAGCTTCGTCCCTACTAGCTAGCTTTCATAGAATTGAAAGATAAGTAATTAACAATCTTACCAAGCTGTGAGTTCTGTAAGTTATAGTAAAGGCAAGATATGCCCACTGGTGCAATACTCATTAAAGGAGTAACTAATTACTTTCTGACTGGATTTAAGGCCTACTCCACAATATGAAACTTTACAGCATTAACTTATCCAAAGACCTATAGCTGACTAGTTCATAGGCCATAGGGGCAAGTCTATTATTCTGCTAAATGGACAAAATATCAAACTGCTTCCTAGTTCTTATATTTATAGCTATAGATTAGTGCATCTCTTAACACTCATCAGAGAAGATTCTTTTTCCAATAGATGGAGATTAATACAGAAACCCACAACTGGTCAATCAGCAAAGAATTAGAGACTGTGTAGTGTGTTCAACTATGAATAGATCATCTATCTCACATCTCACAAGGCACAGAGATCACCACAGAAGAGGAAGTGTGTGGTATTTGTAAGAATCAGAGACAGTGGAAATCTGCTCCAAAACAGTATTTGCCAGACATGAAAGCACAGTTGCAAGCATGAACAACTCACAACAGTTGTGCCTACATGCACAAGATGAAGCCAACCAAAATCTCAGCATAGATGAGGAAGAAGCTCCCAAAGTCCTACCCCTAGCTAAAGGACTATTAGCAATCAGTGACTGCAGGGGAAGAGTCAATTTTATTCAAAGATGTGGCCTCTGTTAGGTTATCCATGCTTCAGTAAATGTTTCCACACCTATGCACATACAAGCAGCCCTAAGTAGACTCAGTGAGTTTAAAGCACATGAAGTTAAAAGTTAAAAATAATGGTGGTAATTGGGTTGTGTGGTAGTTTGAATAGAAATAGTCATTCAATAGACTATTCCATAGACTCATGTGTTTGAATGCCTGGCCCATAGGGAGTGGCTCTATTGGGAGCTGTAACTTTGTTTGAGTGGGTGTGGCCTTTCTGGAGGAAGTGCTGCACTTGGGAGCAGGCCTTGAGGTCTCAGAAGCTCCAGCCACGTCTCTTCCTGCTGCCTGGTTATCTAGATGTAGAACTCTCAGCTCCTCCCCCAGCACCATGTCTACCTGTGTGCTGCCATACTTCCCAACATGATGATAATGGACTGAAACTAATCCAACCCCAATTAACTGTTCTCCTTTCTGAGAGTTGCTGTGTTCATACTGTCTCTTTACAGCAATAGAAAACCTGACTAAGGCAGGTAGGAAGTGGGGAGTAGAGATTGGAGTATGCATGTATTAAATGATCAAACAATTAAAATCTTAAGAGTGTAGCGTCCTAGGTGGGCGCCTGTGTTCCTTCCAACTTGTACAGCTTCTCTCATTCTTCTCCACTGCCTGCTTGCTTCCTCTTTAACCCCCATGTCTACCCAATATCACTTCCATCTTTCATAATTCCCCTCAATTTTGTCAACTCTCCTCTAACTGAACATTGCACAAAATTGAAATGTACTTCCAAATTATTTTATATATTTCTGACTTTTGATTCTGTTTAGATTAGTAGCCAAAATGCTTTTCTATCTCTCATGACATGGTACATCACAAGATCCCACATCAGAGATAGGTTCTTATGGGCTTATCCCTAGTTTTCCAATTTCAATAAATACTTCTCTGAGAAGACTAGGTTGTTCTATCTGTACACACACAATCAGATACTGAAATTTCTACTTCTATATCACTCAAGATCTTATCTGGGCATGTGACACATGCTTATAATCCCAGGGCTCAGATGGTGGACAGAGAAAGCTCAATAGTCAGGGGTCATCTTTGGCTACAGGGTAAGTTCTAGCCCAGCCAAGGCTATCTCAAAACACAAACAAAAATTCTTGTATATGGCAAAATATTTTTTCTTAAGATAGGCCTATCTTTTTCACAGTAGCAACCTGTCTAACTTCTACAAATTCCTAAGCTCAGCTACAAACAAAAAAGCTACCTTGAAGGTCTTCAAATTCCAATATCTATCTTTTCTCTTTCTCTCTACAAATCACAAAGACATGGAAGTAAGGCTCCCTCTGAAGGGAGAACTGCTATCTGCTTGAACTGATTGACATTCTGGATTTCTTTAAAGTGACTACAGAGAAATGAGGTTGATCACCCTGTGTGGCAAAACAATATGTAAAGGCAATTTCTACAATCATCTGACTATTGTCAGCATTGGAGAAATGAAAGCATAGCTACTAAGCTTATCTCTTTGAAGAACAGTGGTCATAGCTTAATTTTTAACAACTGCTTTTGATGATGATCTAACTGAACTTAGATCAGATGCCATCTATCCCTTTGGAAGGTTTTCTTTGATCCGTTTTATCAAAATCCATTGTTCTCACCTCTCCATTTCCATAAATATGCCTCTGTTGAATAACTGTCATCCTACTTCATATTGTCAGTACATATTTAAAAAGCAAGTTGGACCTGATGGTATAACCCTTTAATCTTAACTAAACAAGAGGCTGAGACAGGGGGATCAAAGGTTCAAAGTGAGCGTGGGTTCCAGAGTCAGTTCAGTTCCAGACTGGATAATTTCCTGGGTTCATGTCTCAGATGAAAAGTTTAAAAAGAAAAGAAAAAACAAACTGGGGCTTGTATCACATGTCTTTAATCTGAGCCTTTGAGAGGCAGAGACAGGATGATCTCTGTGAGTTCAAGGTCAGCCTGGTCTACATATCGAGTGAAGTGAGTTCCAGGGCAGCCAGGGTTACATATTTCAAAAAACTGTAAGGTAAGTCTACCAGAGAACACATATACATGCTCTTAGAACCACACAGAAAGTCTCTATTGTGGGCCAACAGCTACATGGGGAACTTACTCATTCATGCAGCCCCAAGCCTCACAGTTCTTTGTCTTTTATGCACAAAAACCAGATACTGATTAGCAAGACAGGTTAGCAAAACATGAAACTGTACAAGCCAAAACCAAGGGTAATACATTTAAGAACTTTCCTGGATCCTGGAACAGTGGACTAGATCTTTAATGGATCAGATATTTGTTCCCATCTTGGTAGATATTGAAGTCCGATGTGCTAGGTTTAAAGGTCAGGATGGTGCCCCCAACATGGTGTCAGCTGTGCTAAGACCTGGGGTCTTGTTACAAAATAACAAAAGTACCAAAATAACAAAAGTACAAAGGAAGACTGGGGCTATAACTCAGTGGTATAGGGACTACCAAACATTTGTGAGACCCTAGGTTCAATTCCAAGCACAGGGGAAAAAAATAAACTAGAACTAACTGAGAAGAAGGAACCAGGCTAAAAGGGAAAATAACTATGTAAGATTAGCCTGTGGGCAAGCCTGTGTGTTAGGTATTCTCTTGACTGATGTTGGATATGGGAGGGCCCAGGACATTTTGGGTGGAGCCACCCCTAGCCAGGTAGTCTTAGAGTATATAAGAAATCAGTTTGAACAAGCCCTGAGGAACAAGGCAGCAAACGATGTCATTTTGTGGTCTCTGCTTCAGTTCTTGGCTCTGGGTTCCAGCCCTGTCCTGACTACAGTCAGTAATAGAGAGTGAACAAGAGTGCTAAGATGACATAAATCATTTCATCTCCTAGTTGCTGTTGGCCATCATGTTTTAACCCCAGCAACGAAAACCTGATTAAAACATTTGAACTAAAAACCTATTCAGCTCTTCTTTTGACCCCAACAGAAGTTAACAGTCTACATCCCATATTCTCTAAAACTAGCCTTGGATCTGTGGCAGCTGAGAAGTTAGGATTTCAAAAAATAACTCACAGCCTGTCTCTTTTTGTTTGTAGACAGGGTCTTCACATTAACCCAAGCAGGCTTCAAACTCAAACCCTTCTGCTTCAGCCCTCAGAGTCCTCAAACAAAAAGTGTTCCACCATGTCTGGCATGGATTTTGTTTCCTTCTTTAACATATCTATACCAACCTAAAGGCAATCTGTGCTGGATAGTTTTGTGTCAACTTGATGTAAGCCAGAGTTATCTCAAGGAGGGAATTCCCAATTGAGAAAATGCCTCTATAAAATCACGCTGTGGGCCAACTTGTAGGGCATTTTTAAAATTAGTGATTGATGGAGGAGGACCCAGCCCATTACGTATGGTGCCATCCCTGGGCTGGTGGTCCTGGGTTCTATAAGAAAGCAGGCTACGCAAGCCATTGCAAGCCAGTAAGCAGCACCCTCTCCATGGCCCTTGCTATGGCTCCTGCCTCCAGGTTCCTGCTTTGTTTGAATTTCTGTTCTGACTCCCTTCAATGATGAACAGTGGGATGGAAGTGTAAGCCAAATAAACCCTTTCCTCCTCAATTCGCTTTTGGGTCATGGTGTTTCCTCACAGCAATAGAAACCCTGACTAAGACACTGTCTTTGGAAATCTGTTATCAATGGTATTTGTGGAAGCAGTTTCAAACCATATGCTCTGGTCAGTTGTCAACTTTATGACTTGAATCACCCAAAAATTCTGAGCATTGGTAAATGTCTTTAATCCCAGCAGAGGCAGGTGAATCACTGAGTCTGAGAACAGCCTGATCCAAGAGATACTATGACTACACGGAAAAATCACCGTCTTGAAAAAACAAACAAAAAGAATTACCCAAAAAATGATTAAAGTGCTCCAGGGATATCTGTGAGGCATTTGCAGAGATAATTAGATCTTGAAGACCCTGACCTAGGGATGATTTAATCTACCGATGAAGTCAACATCTGAATAGACTGTTGGAAATGGTACAACTGTGGAGGGTGAGGTCTGTGGAGGAAGTGGGTTACTAGGACATGCCCTGGTCCTTTCTTTCTGCTCTGATTCAAGATTCTGCCACTTCTCCCTACCATGATGGGCTGAAAACTCTAAATCTGTGAAGAAACTAAATCTTTCCTCTGTTGGTAGTTTCTGTCAGGTATACTCACTCAGTGACAAGAGTGATCTACATAGAAACCATCACATAAATATCAGCAGCTGTTTTTGAGGACTGAGATGAACAAAGTGTCTATGGAGACCACAAGCCTAAAGTGTATTTTTGTTGAATGTGACCATTTAAAATAAAACATAGTGTAGGAAAGTTCCTTCCCATGATTAATGCATCCTGCACCAAAATCAAAATTCATCTTTTGGATCTTATGACCTGAACTGTATACTTACTCTAATCATAAATGCAAGAACAAGAAAGCAAGGTATTTTCAAAGAATCTGATAGCCTTTGTTTCTGTAATAACATGCCCATAGCTGTACTAAAGCAAATTATAGAATAAAGGCAAGAGCCAAAAGCTTAGCAAGACCTCAGCTGAATGGAGGGTTATGGCTCATGTAGCTGAATGAATTAAAGCTGCTTAATGCTTTAAAATAGCTTTTTATTCATAGTTTTCTTTTAGCATAATTAATAATGTGTCTTCTTCACATGGTTGTTTTTTTAAATGGATATGAATGTTCTGCCTCAATATATACCTATGCTCATGTGCATGGCCAGAAGAGGGTGACCAGTCCCCTGGAGCTAAAGTTACGACAGTCATAAACTGGCGTGTGGGTATCAGAGTCAACCCTAAGAACTTGGGGTTCTCTTCAAGAACAGCAAGTGCTCTTAAGAACTGAACCATCTCTCTAGCCCCTTGATGGTTTATTTAAAAGTATTTTGGACACATCACCAGAGGATCTAGAAAACCTTGGCAGCTTTATACAACAGTGACAGAAGTTATATGAAAGAGATCACAATTTTCAGCAAGCAAAAATACATAATCTTCATTTTTTTCAAGCCAGTACAAGGACTGGTTACATTCATAGAAGTCTACTGTTGTAAAACATGACATGAAATTTAAAATTCAAAGGGTGTCTTTGAATTTAACAAAGGAATCTCAGGGGGCATTGCTGGGAACTTAAACCCACACAGCTACAGTTGGAAAATCATACATATTGGTCCTTTGACATTTGGTCAGATGTGCTACTGTTGTAGAATAGCTAGTATTTGAGGGACTTATAGCTTCCTTTATGCTGAAAACAGACAAAAATGAAGTCAACATGGAGAGCTATACATGTCCCAGAGAAAGTACAGATGATGATGCAAAACGGTCTCTAAGCTCAGACACATTCTGCTGTGTAGGTTCTAACTATTCAGATGGTTTTCATCAGAACTTTTCATCTGCACACAAGCAGATGACCTGAGTTTGGATCTCTGGCATTTATAAAAAACAGGCACAGTGGCACATATCTGTCACCGCAGCACTGGAGTAAGACAATATGTCCTAGTTATCTGACACAGCCGAGAGGGGTCTGAGAAAGTAGTCTCAATGAAAGGATTAGTCAGATCAGACTGGCCTGTGGGCACATCTGTAAGGGACTGTATCAATTGTTAATTGATATAGTAGGGCCCAGACCACTTTGGATAGCACCATTCCCTAAGCAGTTCACCCTGGGCTTTATATAAGAACACTGAATGTGAACCAGAAAGTAGCATTCCTTCACCATTTCTGTACTCTGACTTCCATTAATGAAGGCTGTAACTTGTAAGCTAAAATAAACCCTTTCCTCCCTTAAGTTAATTCCGCAAAGTTAACAGCAACAGATATGAAACTAGCAAACAGAGCCAGGCACATCCCAGGGGTCAGCCAGCATATATGAGTACTGAACTTGTTCAGTGAGAAACCTTGTCTCAAAAACTAAGATGGAATGTGATTGAGGGAGAAACCTGGGATCAACATCTGGATTCCACATACAAGGACACACACATGTACACAGCTCACATACATAATTACACATAATCATATGAACACAAATATGTCACACACAACGAACACACACTGAAGGAAGAACACACAGTCAAAAGCAATTGAGAAACAACACACAGTTGGAAGGGAACTGCACACTGGTTCCAAGAAAATATTAAGATAAAGATATTACTACATGCAGGAAGAAGGAATGGTGGACTGTAGTGTTAAAGAACACTCCCCAATGTGGTCACACTTTTGTTTTCCCATTATAAATAATATGAAATAATATTTGAAATGTGCTGCAAAAGACTTTTTTAAAAAGTAGGTAAAATAAAACACCCACAACTCTTTATTATAAAAATGTCCACAAAGGAGTCGTGAAGTATTTCAGTGTCAAGTCATATCCCATTGTTATGTCAGGGAAACCTGTTTTTAATTACTCCAGTAAAAAATTGGAATATGTAGGGAAGCAAAAATGAAGCAAAAAAATTACTAGTTTGTTATTTAGAGGAAAACAATGTAGACATTTTTGTTTGTGCACTTTCAGACTTTTTAAATACATACATTATATAGTAAGTTCCTTCCCCATCACTATAGTGTGGGCATTTTTCCATATTAACATATTAACATGCATCATTTTAATGGTGTCATAGTATTCCATTTCATAGCTACATTATAATTTACATAACCAATTCTGCACTGAGAGGTGCTTAGATTATTATAAATCACTCTGCTAAACAATTTATTCTCCACTTTATAAGTTATTCCTCCAGTGATAGCTTCATTTATTCTAGGAAAAAAAGACCCTTGTTCCTCAGGATGACCTTCAAGACCCTTCCCTAAGAGGGTTCTGGTTCCACCCCAAAAACCTCCCGCCCCTCTTTATCTTCAGAACTTGCCTCAGAGCCAGTTGCCTTCTTTCTGTGGTCAAATAAGCCCACAGTGTTGTTTCTGTCACAACATTCCTTTCGATTGGCTAATCTCCCACTATCTAGGCTTCTGCCCATGGCCTCTCTCTTTGGCAAGGCCTGCTCTGACCACTCACTCTGTCACCATCCACTTTACTTCATTCCGTACTGTCTGAGATGATAATACCTCTTTATTGCTCATATTCTCTGTGTCTCTCAGTCTCTCTCTGTGATTCTCTGTCTCTCTCTCCTCAGACAACACAGACACACACACACACACACCAGGCTGCTGCTCATAAGATCCATGTAACCTGAACGCAGTGCCAGACACATAAAACTCCCTCAAATATCATACTTCCTGTTTCAGGTGACTCTTCAGAGGCTGCATTTGCAAGAAAAACAAAACAAAACCAAAAAACCAATGACCTAGTAGTGTCCAGTCTTTTTTATTCCTAAACAAATTCAATGGCATCAGGAAAACCTCTTAGCTCTCAAGCTTCTAGCATCATGCCTTGCGCCATCCCAAGATTTTCCTTTGTGCCTTTACCGAAAATAATTATCTGTATCATTATTTGTCTAAAGCATTTCTCCTTCAAGAGATGAAAAACTTCTCCAGGGTCAGGATTGTATAAAACTGCCTGCTGTGCTCCCAGCAATAATGTTGGCATGGAACAAGCACACAAAAAATACTTTCTGAGTAAATGAAATACTAGTATTCTCTGGGCTGAAAGCACAGGAGTTTAAAAATAAACTATACAGAATTGAGATTTGTGTTTTCTTAACAACTGACTCCAGAATTGTTCTCAGGAACAGAAGGGTGCTTGGGGAACCCCCTGATAAGCCACTTGGAGGGGGAGGGGTGCACCTGAAGGCCCCACGGTAATGGAGGAATGGTCTGGTGGTCTGCCTGACACAGGGAGAGGAATCTGGCCCCAGAGAGGAAGGAGGGGAGCAGGAACCAAACTGATAACCTAAAAGTGGGATATCAGGTAAGGCAGAGTGAGAAGTGACTGAGTCCTTTTAAAAATAATTTTTTAAAGTTATCATATATAAACAGGCTCTATGGGGCCTGCTCATTCATACCTATAAACCAGCAACTCAGAAGTCAGAGGTTCAAGTCTATCTCATCTGTATAACTAGTTAGAGTCCAGTCTGGGTGTCTTAGTCAGGGTTTCTATTCCTACACAAAATCATGACCAAGAAGCAAGTGGGGAGGAAAGGGTTGATTCAGCTTACATTTCCACACTGCTGTTCATCACCAAAGGAAGTCAGGACTGGAACTCAAGCAGGTCAGGAAGCAGGAGCTGATGCAGAGGCCCTGGAGGGATGTTACTTACTGGCTTGCTTCCCCTGGCTTGCTCAGTTTGCTTTCTTATAGAACCCAGGACTACCAGCCTAGGGATGGCACCACCCACAATGGGCCCTCCCCCCTTGATCACTAATTGAGAAAATGCCTTACAGCTGGATCTCATGGAGGCCTGTACTCAACTGAAGCTTCTTTCTCTGTGATAACTCCAGTTGTGTCAAGTTGACACACAAAACCAGCCAGTACACTGGGATACCTGAAATCTCATCTTTAAACAAACAAACAAACAATCAAAAAATGGGTTTCATTACAGCATTTCCATACATGTAATACCACTATAGTTTGCTCTTATTTACGGCTCCATACATACACTCCTAAAGGAGAAAATGCAGGCATGACCTGTCTGGCATGCTGCACTTCTAAATAAGAAGCATGGCACCTCATGCTCCCCAATATTCCCAGAAGTCAGAACACTGAATTCTGAAGAAACCTGAGTAGCTCTGGTACCTTGCCTGCTAATACCAGAATCTACACGCTCCACTCCCCTTTAATGTGCTGCTTCCACGGAGCCCCTAGTACTATGAGCACTCACTGATCGATCAATCAGAGGTGATGTGCTAACCAATCACTGCCAGTACGTTTCCACTATATAAACAGTTGCTCACATGCAACAAAGCAGTCACTGTTCCCTGAAACCGGCTCCTCTCAGCTCTCTTTACCGACCCATTAGCATTGTGGTCTTGGAAGATGCCCCATAAGGACTGTAACAGTAAACTATTATCCTTCTCCCTCCTCTAAAAAGCCCCTCCCTCCCATTACTAGTCCCCCCACCATGTCCCCCTTTGAATACATGTCATTGTTTGGAGTTAAATCTAGATTCTTTCTATGATAGAAATTATAGCACGTTTCCCCTTCCATTACTGTCACCTGAATCTTGGCTGGACTCTCCCCAGCAGACCCTGTCCTTGCGGTCACCATAAAAGAATTCAGCTGAGACACACAAAGTGCAGTGTAAAAGATACATCGAACTTATCAGGGAGAAAAGTGGAGCACCGTCGAGGGGATGAGCATGGACAGTGGCCAAGGGTACCATTTGCTGATCTACATTTTAGTATTTTCTACAACTGAAAACTTTTCCTGAGAGGCATTTTCCTGTACAAGAAATTGACAGGCCCATTTGAATTAAATCTTACGGAAACCAACAATGGTACTCACTGTCCTTTACCAGAAGGTTTGATAGTCATTTGATACAGTTTAGATGGCTATCTACCAATCACTTTCAGGCAGTTCAGAATGTTACGTCTCCACCCAGAAATATGACTCAGATCTCTTCCTTTTGAGCAGCAGACAGAACCCTGCTGCCTCATTTCCTGGTTTTTCAGGCTGCTGACCAGGAGGGAGGAGTCCACTCTGGTGATTTTCAAGCCTGTGAAAGCCTAGCTTCCTAGCACTATGCCCCTGCTCTCGCCCACTTCCTCCCTCTTCAGAGTCCTCCTCTAGTCTCATGTCATACATATTTTTAATCCAGATGCTACACATGCAGGGGAAAAAAAGCGTGCAAAACGTGTCTTTCTGTGTCTGTGTCTGCCTTATTTCAAGTTACTTGTTAATTTTCAGTTTCTTCCATTTTTCCCGAGTGTGTGGTTTCATTCTTCTTAATGACTGAATAAAATGCAGATACACACATACTTCGTTTTTTCTCCATTCATTGATCTGTTGATAGGCAATCTGATTCTGGGTCTTGGCTGTTACAAGTATGGCAGATAAACATGGATGTGCAGTTCTCTTTGTGCCGTACTGACTTTAGATTCTTTTGGATACATACCCAGGAGTAGTACACAACAGTTCAACTTTCAGTTGCCCAACAAAAGTTCCCATTGATTTCTATGGTGGATACACTGGTCCACATTCCTGCCAGCAGTGTATCATGGTTCCTCTTTCTCTGCATCCTAGACAGGATCCATTGGTCTTTGTTTTCCCAATGGTAGACATCCTGACTAGGGTGAATTGAAATTTCAAAGCAGTTTTAATTTGTGTTTCCCTGGTGGCTAAGGATGCTGAATAGTTTTCAAGTCTTTATTGGTCATTTGTACTTTGTAGGTTTTTTGTTATTTGTTTGTTTGTTTTTGAGAAATGTATATTTGATTCATTCACCCACTTATTGATTGAATGATCTCAATTATTGCTGGTTTTTTTAATTACTTGTATAGCCTAGATGCTGAAAGTCTACCATCTTCATAGCTGGAAAGGATTTTCCTCCCATTGTGTAGCTTGTCTTTCTTCTCACTTTGCCGTGTAGAAGGTTTTGTTTGTCATACAGTTCCATCAGTTCTTGCAATTAAACCGCTGAGCTTTTGAAGTCATTCTAGAAAATCTCTACCTCTGCTTATGTTTTGAAGTGTTTTCTTTCGGCAGTTTCAAGACCTCGGGTCTTATATGGTGGTCTTCAATCCATTCTGAATTTATTTTTGTCCAGGATTAGAGATGAGGACAGTTAGAAAACTTGCTTGAGAAAGTCACCACTTCAATTGACTTTCTCGCAAATCTTCAGCCAAGTCTGCTCCTGTGTCCTGCACGAACTGCCTGCTAGGAGTGGTATGTGTGTGTGTGTGTGTGTGTGTGTGTGTGTGGTGTACACATGAGAGCAAATAGGAAAAGGCCTGGATATGACATGTACACAATGCACTGCCAAGCAAAACTAGATTAGAACGTTAGAGCCAGAGGTAACTTTGAGAACGTAAAGTGCCTGCAGAGTCCTAGAAACTGGCCAGAACCTTTGATTCCGAGCACTTGCTTCACTTTATGTAGACCTCAAAGACCAAAGAAACAAGAGTCTTTTGTCTGAGCACATCCATAATTGAGAGGGACAGCACATGAAACACTTCTACCTCCTCTGGCCTAACTGCTGATCACTTTTTTTTTTTTCCAGTTTAAAATCTAGGACCTGGGATCTAAAAGGGGAGAAAAACAGGAGTCATGAAAGAAAGATTGAAATGAGAGATCTGTCTGCCTATTACTAGATTCCATAAAATTTATCAAATTGTCTCATTGTATTTGTTTTTAAAGAGATAACAGAAAAAAAGGGAGATACTGGCTCATCCTTATAATCCCTGCACTTAGGACAATGAAGCAGGAGGATGACCCTGAGTTTTTAAGTCAACCTGGGCTACAAAGTAAGACCCTGATGGTTTGTCTTCTTTCTTTCTTCTTCCTTTCTTCCTTCCTTTCTTCCTTCCTTCCTTCCTTTTCTGTGTATGTGAGAGAGATTTTAAAGTGAACAGATGCTGTATAAATAATAATTACACCCCCTTTACAGTTATAATTAAGTCATGAAAATAAAATCAAAATAGTTTTCTTTTTTTTTTTTAAATCGTTTTCTCAGTTTTGTTTTATTACTCTGGTTTTGCCAGTTTGAAACCTCCTAAAGGCATGAACCACATGCTGTTTTCACCTCTTACCTGGAGAACAGACCGTGTGGCCAACCTCGGGGACAGCTTACCGGATGACTCACAGGTGACTAACGGGCAGAAATGTGTGTCCTTACATCTGTGGAAACTTAGAATGTCGGGGGAGGGGGAAAGAGGTCTCTAGTCAGACACAAAGTATTTGAGCACATGTATGTAAAACCCAATTCCTTTCCTTGCCAGAGACCGAGGCAGAATGAAACTTGATTTGTTCCAGTGTGAATGAATCCAGGCTTCACTGCAGTCAGTAGCTCCTGTTCTCATTAGAATAGCCCTAATTCTTCCAAGACAGAAAACTTGTACTTTCCGGCTTGTTGGTCCACTCATGAGTCATCACACACAGGTGGTCTCACTCCAGCTCCACCAGTGTCTGAATGGGAAAAGGGTCACCTTTAGTGAAGCTAGCCGCCACCTGTTAAATTCAAAGCACCCTTGTTAATTATTAGCTGAGCTACAAGTGGAACTTGGCTCCATTCCCCATATGTACATTATCTCATTTTAAATGAGTGGAACAGACACACACACACACACACACACACACACACACATGCAAATTTTATAAAAAAAAAAAAAAAGACTGGAGAGACTATGGGTGGGAAACAGTAATGACACAATATGTATTTGCACACATATATATTTGCACATATGCAAACCTTTTTAAAAAGGGTGGAGAGAATGTGAGTGGAAAAGAGAAATGATACCCTTGCATAGATGCTAGAGTGTTCAGAATGTGCTGTATTATGTTACATGGCAAAGAGGAATCAGGGCTGCAAATGATAATCAGCAGCTGGATTATGCTGGATTATCCAAGTGTTATCACAAGGGTCAATGAAATTGAAGAGGAAGGCAAAAGAGAGCCACAAGTCACAGACTTCAACAGTAAAAAAGAAACCACAAGCCCAAGAATGTAAGCAACTTCCCCAGGCTGAGAAAGGCAAGGGGAGAGCTGACCCCTGCAACCCCTGCAACCCCTGCAACCCCTGCAACCCCTGCAACCCCTGCAACCCCTGCAACCCCTGCAACCCCTGCAACCCCTGCAACCCCTGCAACCCCTGCAACCCCTGCAACCCCTGCACTGAACACAGCCCTGCTGCCACCTGAGTTTCCCCTAGAAACCTGGGCCAGGCATCTGACCTCCGGAGCTGTGTTCTGTGGTGCTAAGGATCATCCTCAGGGCCTTACACATGCTATGCAAGCTCCCTACCACTGAGCCATATCCCCAGCTCCTCTAAAACCATAAAGCAATGCCCCCATGGTTACTTTAAGACTCTAGAGTTGTATTAATTTGTTACACAGCAGTGGAAGGACATTAACACTATGCATGATTGAGGTTACTGTTTTTCTGGGAACACAGAGAGAGTTCCACAGTTTGTGTTGCACGCTTGTGTGTGTACATAAACAGACACACATGAACATGTGCATGCACATATAAGAAGTTTCCCCTTTGGCCTAATGAGACAGCACAGCAGATTAAACACTTGCCTTCAAGCCTGATGGCCTGAATTTGATCCTGGAAACCCACAGGATGGAAGAAGGTTGTCCTCTGATCCCCACATGTACACTGTGCTCACACACTCACACACATCCATATTAGCATACAAAACAAATAAATGTAATAAAAAAGTTTAAATGAACTGATGCTAGAAATTTTCGATTTATACTTATGAAGTTTTGTTGACCTGTAACTCAGACTCAAGAAAGTGAAATCACAGATCAGAGAGATCAACTGTAATTAAGAAAATTACAAGACTGATTTATTTTTGTTAGTAATAAATGGGGGTTATGGTCAAAACTTTGAAACATTAAAATTAAAATGTAACGATATCCCAGGTGCTCCTTGATATTTCTAATCTCATTTATTGAAAAGAAAAAAAAAAGAAACCATTGACTTACGAAGATTCATATAACAAAAAGTAGCTGAGTTTATTTTAATCAAGATCTCACAAGCAATTAAAACTCAATTTAACAGAAACTTGTTGAGGCCCTGCAGAATACCAGACACCATCTGGATCCATCTGCCAAGGTCGATTTTCTTCACAGAATTGTACAGAGGACAAAGGATGTCATTCCTGGGAAGGACAGTGTGCAGCAACATTCCCATCCATTTCCTCGTTCAGATCCATGCCCTTGGTGGCTATGGTGGGACTCTGGCCATGGGAGGAGGGGGCTGGTGACAGTGCTGCTGATGGGCGTGTCTGAAACAGCAGAGCCAGGGTAGAAGGGTCACAGGTGATGTCAGACTCAGTGGAGTTGGAGTTAATGCTTTTGGCATCCACTGGGTGGGGGCGGGGTGGGGTGCCTGTAGGAGAAGGGTCAAGGGAAGCAGAGACAGTAGCCACTTCACAATTTGTTAGTTAGGACACAGGGTGCTACCAAGATGTCCTTGTGGGATGCAACATGTTGGTCTGCTTACTTTCCATGAGTCTTTTTTTTTTTTTTCAATCAGACCACAAGGACAGAGAAGATAATTCTACCACAGAAAAAGGAGGCAAAATAACCACCTTCTTTCTTTCTGAAGCCCATGGTCTTGTACACAGAGTTCCCAGCACGTTTGTCTACTGTAACTTTCCATGTCCTCTTTTCCATTTCTTCTCTGCAGTAACCACACAGCGACATCACTGATAAGCTCCCATCTGTCAATTCTGACTCTGTGCTGTTCCCTCAGTCTGGAATACCCTTCTCCTCTGATTAAAGTCTTCCATCCTTCAGACTTCAAATCGCATGTCAATCACTTCTCTCAGCAATGAATGAGATACTATGCAAAGGATTTCATTCCATGGCTTTCTCTTGTCTCGTTTTCTCATTTCACAGGTGTGTGCGTGTGTGTGTGTGTGTGTGTGTGTGTGTGTGTGTGTGTGATTCCATGGCTTTCTCTTGTCTTGTTTTCTCATCTCACAGGGTGTGTGTGTATGTGTGTGTGTATGTGTGTGTGTATGTGTGTGTGTATGTGTGGTTGTATGTGTGTGATTCCACAGCTTTCTCTTGTCTTGCTTCCTCATCTCACAGGTGTTGTGTGTGTGTGGTGTGTGTGTGTGTGTGTGTGTGTGTGTGTGTGTGTTTACTAGGGTATCTGAACTGTGTGTCTCTGGAGTAAAGCTCTCAATAGGGAGCTGGCCTTACATCTTTGTCCCATTAGCATGTCATAAATCTCTGACCTATCTTTTCCTTCATCCTGCTTCAACATTATTGTTTCCTGTGTCTGACTCTTCTCTCCTGGCTTCTCTTTCAGCTTTTGAGGACTCACAGTCTCCTTCTCTACAGTACAAGTGCTTTATAAAGGACAGCAATCACTGCCCGTGTGCCAAATGGAACCTGCACACAGGATGTGACTAAGCAGTGAGTGCTTTATTCTCTAGCTTTTTCTCCTTCCCATGGATTTTTTTTTTTTTGACCAGTGGTTTTTAAAAGGTTAGAATTTTCCACCTTGCCATAAAATGTAGAAATTTCATGGGTGTGTCTCTGACAGGAGCTAGAAAATGCTGTTAATCAAAACTGTTGCTTGCTTCTGCTGTTTTTTTTTTTTTTTTTTTTAAGCTTTTACTAACAGCACCTGTTGCTTAATGGAATGGAGTAATGAACCTGGGAGAAATGGCTCTAGGATTTCAAGATATGGTTGGCTGATAATATGGCTAGAGAGGAAGGAAAAGAAAATCATTAACTTCCAAGCAAGAAGAGATAACCTCTGCCCCTCCGATAGAACTTGCCTTTGTTTTTCCTTATAAAACATGTTTCGGGGTAGGGAGGAAGGTAGAGGAGAGACTGGTTTGGCCAGTTGATGCAAACATTCAGATGAGGCAATGGTAATTCACGCCATAGTTGAAGCTTTACAGGCAGTTACTGAAGAGCTCCCAAAGAGTTCAAAGAAGCAGTGATATACGTGAAAGTTAAGGAAATTTCTCAGATCTTTGATTATTGAAGAGCAAGTGGGTCTGTCTTGCCACTGTTCTATTTCTGCACAGAGAAAGACACCATGACCAAGACAACCTACAATAGAAAGCATTTAATTGGGGGCTTGCTTACAGTTTCAGAATGTGCGTCCTCGATAGTCATGGCCAGGAAAGTGGCACTTAATTCTTATCTACAAGCAGAAGGCAGAGAGAGCTAGCCCACTCCTAGTGACACACCTCTTCCAACAATATCACACTTCTTCTTGGGAACATGAGCCTAGAGGAGCCATCCTCATTCAGACCGTCACAGAATCTAATTGACTTGTGCTGTGTGTGCTCTTCTGCTGTTGGGTATCACCCTGGCCTTGAACTCTCTATTGTCCACTGACTTCAAACTTAAGACTCTCCTGCCTCATCCTCCTGAGAACTTCTGTTGCAATTGTATGCCACCACATCTGGCCAAAATACATTTTTAATAGCTCCTGCAAATCACATCTCTCAAAATTTGATAGCCTGCTCCTATCCAAGAGAAATTATAAAATTCAAGCATTAGAAATATAAAGAGAGAGCCCTGCACTGCAATGTGATTCTGAAGTTCAAGATTACTTTCTATGCCTCTGTGCTTTGAAAGAACACTGTGGGTATGCTTATGTGTGAATATTTTTTAATTTATTTCATCATATCATGTATTTTGCAAAGGCACATAAATATTTAATACAGAAAAACAGCAGAATAGATTTACTCCAAATAAAGCTTCCACGTATATCTCCTTCCCCCAAAACAAGTATTTTCAGAAACAGAGACTTCTTACTGTGGAGTGTGTGTTTTGCAAATGAGATGCAGGAATGCATAACAGTTTGTTGATGGCCAGAGTACAAAGTAAAGAACCTTAGCCCTTTTTCCTCTTCTCTCTCTCTCTCTCTCTCTCTCTCTCTCTCTCTCTCTCCCCCTCCCTCCCTCCCTCCCTCTCTCCTCCCTCCCTCCCTCCCTCCTTCCCTCCCCCCTCTCTCTCTCTGCTTGTGTGGACAAGCATCCCCAACATCCCGTCTGCTCTCTGGTGATAGGAAGAGTGTGTAGGTTAGAACCCTTTGTGATTAGTCTAAGTTACCAGTAATGCATCTGTGTTACATAATGGAAAGCAAGAAAAGTTTCCATAAACTTCCCCTTGGAGACATTTAACCAAGAACAGATCTAGATTTGAATTCTTTCCTTTACACTCCCAGTGTCTTCCACCCTTCATCAGTCTGTTGAATGAATCTTAATCTGTACCTGCCTGAAGTCTGTCTTGTGAATCTGTTTGTTCCTGTGTCTGTCCATTTGTGTGTCTGCTGTATTGTCTGAGTCATCTGTCTGTGTAATTGTGTGTGTGTGTGTGTGTATGTGTGTGTGTTTGTCTGTGGGTGTTGGATATGCTACATGTGTCTTATAGTGTTAGCTGATTATGTATGTTTGTGTCTATGGACTGTGTGTTATTCTGTAATTGTATGTGTTTGTTCTGTAATTTTGTGTGTTGTGTGTGTGTGTAAGTAGTGTCTTGATAATTTATATGTGTGTCATATGAGCTGTCTGTGTTTCTGTCTGTAAGTGGTATTTGTGTTGTGCATGTCTTACCCTATGTGTGTCTGTCTGTTGTATGCTATGTGTGTCTGTCTAGTGTCTATCTGTCTGTCTTGTGGTGACTACTGTGGAGTTCAGCAAAAGTTCCAGCCTTTTAGAATGTAAAAGATCTTTTCAAAATGTTGCATCACTATAGAAGATGCCTGCAATGGACTGGCTACCTACTGAGGGACCAATCATGCTTTATATACAACTATAAACAGAGACAGGAAAGACAATCATATAAATACTATCATTTCCTTTCCAGTCTTTGTCTCAGAAGCATATATCCAATTATAAAAATGCTAGCCAAAAGGCAAATTGTAGGATGCTTGGTATTTTTTTTAAGGCTGGGAGATAAGAACCTAATTTGTAGGCTCCAGAGCTTACTTCCCCTTTAAAGGTAGAAGGCTGTTGTTGAACTTTAGCAATCCACCAATAATTTCAAAGATAGACCATGATTACTATAACTATTCATGATCAAGAATCCTTCTGTTCTTGTTTTAGAGAAAATACAGTAAGGGGGAACAGCAGGAACAAGAATGCAGACACGTTCTTCCAATTTAGTTTATTGACATAATAAGGCTCAGGTCACAGTTAACAACTAACCAAGTCCTAATTACATATACAGGATGCATTTGACTCCCTCAGCAGTGGATCATAACTGAGTGTAGTACCTCAGCATTACCATGCGAGGTTCCGGTAGTGGCCAAGAAGAGAAGCGGGCTTTCTGCCCATAAATTTTAGCTGGCAGAAAATAATGAAGTTCCTGGTGCCATGGGCTTTTTCAGATAGGAACTTACAGAGTCTGGGGTTGCCACTTTAAGAATATGAAGTTGAGTGGTTCTAACTATGCTATCTGTTCATATATCTAGTGTATGTTCAGGGGAAACTGCAGGTGGATGAAGCCATGTGTACTGTGTTAAGTGTGAAGCTGTTTTGAGAAGAGAGTTCAGAGTGGGTAGGCATGGAGTAAGTAGAGTTGTTTTGTTTGTGTTTTAGAGAGTTGTGTTCTGTATGTTGAAATAAGTCTACAGATGATTCTAGTGGCCATGGCTGATAAACAATCAACAGTGAGATTTACAATTTAACAATAGGGACACATTTTTCTTAAAGGTATTTTTTAGATAAGTGTTCCAAATACACAATGGCAGAAGCAAGTAGCAAACAGGGAGGATTCTGCCTCTGTACTGTGTGGACATGGATCATCTGAGAGAAGCTGCAATTACCTAATGTTTTATAAAGTGACATATCATGCCTGTTCCAAGCTAAGGAAGACAGGAGACTGAGCAGTCCTGCAGCAAACAACTGGAATTCACATCTATCTATCTATTATCTATCTATCTATCTATCTATCTATCTATCTATCTGTCAATCTCAATATTTAAAAAAATCACATATTCAGTAACATCTGACTAGTGTGTATGAAAAACACAATATAAGCTCCCTGCCTCTCTCCGCTTCTTAACCCCCCTCTTCCATGCCTGGGAGATTCATATCATATGATATAATCCCTTGCTATAGCATTTTTGTCCAAGGAGAATCATTAAACTAAATGCCAAATGCATCCTTGAATGAGATTAAAAACAAGAATGGAAATGCAGCCAAGGGAAGAATTTCTTTGGTGATGGTATGGACAAACTAATTATGGGATCCGCTATGAAACGAATTGTGTCCCCTTCATGCACAAATTGCTGTGTGGAGCTCTAATCCACAATGTGATGGCATTTGAAGAAATCCCCTTCCCAGGTAATGTCAGTCAAGGACACAGACAGTACATTTTCTTATGGTTTATTCTCTTGTTGGGTTGTTTGCAGGTTAAATAGAAAATGTATTACATTTGTATTTGCACCTAGAAATTAGGATTTATTTCAACACCCTTTTTATTTTTGTTTGTTTGCTTGAGAAAGGACCTCCCAAGTTGGTCTCAGACTCAGTGTATATCAAGGAAACCTTGAACTTCTGAACCACCTGCCTCTACCTTTTCAGTGATGTGTAAAGTGTCACTGTCACACCCAGCATATGTGGTTTTGGAGAATGGAACTCAGGACTTCATGTAAGAGAGACA
Source organism: Mastomys natalensis (assembly GCA_021653895.1). Taxonomy (NCBI): domain Eukaryota; kingdom Metazoa; phylum Chordata; class Mammalia; order Rodentia; family Muridae; genus Mastomys; species Mastomys natalensis. The sequence continues at coordinate 450,787 of JAJTUV010000650.1, forward strand.
AGCATTCTACCAAGTGAGCTACATCACCAGTCCTGGGGTTTCCTGTTAGAACCAAGTTCTCAGGTCTTCTGATTCACTCTGGCTCTTCAACAGATTTCGTTTCCTGGAGGCCATGCACTTCCCTAATGGCCTCTGGCTAGGCACTGTCTCCATCTGACTGACTGCATCCTGCCTGTTGGAATCACTTCTGACACTTCAGCACTTACGAATCTCTTAGGAGATTCTGATTTAGCAGGTCTGGGAGGATACAAGTAATTTGTCTTTCTAGACAGCTTTGGATATTGTTGAGGCTGAGACAACATTTTAGTATCAATATATTAAAATATTTGAAGGATCTTACACACTAATCCATTTTTTCTGAAAAAAAAAATCAGGCAAATGTGGACAATGAGAAATTTATTCTTCTGTTCGCTTTTTGGGAGCTCTAGGAACAAAAACTGAATAATTGACTCTTCTTTTTTCCAGTTAATTATTTTTAATGTAATATTTATTGAAAAAGAAAGGGAAGAGGACTGGAGAGATGACTCAAACATTAAACAAAAACAGCTCTTACACAGGACCCAATTTCAATACCCAGCACCTGTGAGGAACTGCCTGTCTCTGGCCTCCTCAGGCACCCGTGCTCAGGCACATGCCCACAGGTAGGCCACACATACATGCAGAGCTAAGAGTAAACTAAATGTTTAAAGAGAAAGGGAAATCTTTTGTTTGTGAGACAGGATCTCATTTTGCATCCTAAGCTGTTTCAAATTCATGACAATCCTCCTGCTTCGGCTTCCTGAGGACTAGGGGAAGGTTTTAATTTTATTTTTGTAATTAATAAATATTCACAAGGCATAATATGTAAAATATATAAATTGTCAATGGTACCACTCAATTCTCTCCATAAATCAATTCCTTAGCTCTTCTGTATTCTTTCAGAAACAGACTAAAGTTTCAGAAATAAAATACAAGTATATAATCTATTTATGTAGGAATATGTATAAACTTCCCCATTTTTACAACAAAAAAGAATATTCCAGATATACTGTTTTGAAGGTAGCGTCATATCTAAAAGTGTTCATTCAATATCAGGACATTAAAAGTGAGTGACTTCATTCTTTTTTAAAAAAATATATTTGTTTAGTGTATATGTATGTTCTGCCTGCATTTATGTCTGTGCACCATGTTAATGTATGATGCCCTCAGAGGCTAGAAGAGGTCATCATATCCCTTGGAACTGAAGTTACAGATAGTTTTGAGCTACCCTGTGGGTGCTTGTAATCAAACATGGGTTTTCTGGAAGAGCAGCCAGTGTTCTTAATCACTGAGTCATCTCCCCATGTTTACTTTTAGGTGTGTGGGCATGTGCGCACATGAGTTCAGTTGCCTACTGAGGCCAGAGGGGTCCATTAGATCCTGTAAAGCAACAGTTACTGAGAGTTTTGAGCTGCCCGACGTAGGTATGTTGGGAACTGAACTCACGTCTTCTGGAAGAACAGTACAAGATCTTAATGGCTAAGCTATCTCACCAGTTCTGTGATATCATCTTTTATTATGGCTACATAATATTCTATTAGATGGGTATACCACAGTTTATTATTTGCTCTCAAAAGTGAGTGAAATGGCTCAGCAGATAAAAACACTTGCCTCCAAGATAACCTGAGTTCAATACCAGGGTCCAAAGTATAAACAGAAAATTGACCTCCAAATGTGCATTATTGCACACACACATACACACACACACACACACACACACACACACACTCACTGAGAAGCAAAATTTATTTTTTTTATTGGATATTTTATTTACATTTCAGATGTGATCCCCTTTCCCCATCCCCCCACTCAGGATCCCCTTATCCCACCCCCCTCCTCCTGCTTCTTCTTCTTTTTTTTTTTTACTAGTAACTTTAAAAAAAATGTTAATCAAAAGCTTTATAAGTTTGGTAATGCTCAATAACAAGATGCCCATACAATCAGAAGTGTAACCCAATACCCAACCTAAATATACCAACTATCTTTGACTGGCGGAGACACGTGAACATCTGCCTCCATGTTTCCCTCCCCGCACCCATCTCCTAGCTTCTCCTCTTCCTCTCCTTACTCCTCCCACCTTAGCTCCTACATATCACCCTTCCTGTTAAGATAAAACTTTTCTCTCAAAATACAATTGAGCATAACTATACTAATTTGTATCAGTAAGGTACAAGATAGACCTAATACCCAGTCCATCATTTTGTTGACTAACCAGAACCTCTGTCATCTCTCCTAACTAAAAGACTTAGTTCTAAACCTGGCTTTTTTCTTGGCTTTAGAATGAATGTCTGCTGAAAACCATCCTCTCAAGTCTTTTCTCTCAAAGTAAATAGCTGGGATTGGCTATGAGACTATAAGTCTTCAACCCTGTCAGAAATCCAGAATGACTGAATTAACTGAAATTGTGGGAAGCACAAAGCATAGCTTCTAAAACTTAGCCAATTTATAGAGACCGCTGAACACCTGGACAGTCCCTATACAACAAAACATTGGAGCATCCGATCTTCAGGCTACTAAGAAGCAAATTTAATTACTAAACTTTAAAGTAGTTTTAGGCTGGATGTGTTAGCAGATACCCAGCACTTGGGAAATGCAAAAGGATAATCAAGACTTCAAGATCATTCTCAGTAACCTAAGACTGTTTCGAAAAACAAACAGCTGGCTAGGAAGATGGTTCATCGGATATGAGCACTTGCTTGGCAAGGGTGAGGACCTAGGTCTGGAACTCTGTGGTGGTTTGAATGTGCTTGACCCAGGGAGTGGCAGTATTAGGAGGTGTGGCCTTGTTGGGTAGGTGTGGCCTTGTTGGAGGAAGTGTGTCACTGTAACGGTGAGCAATGAGACTTAACACATAGGAGCCAGTCTTCTCTTTGGAACAAGATGTTGAACTCTCAGCTCCTCCTGAGCCATGCCTGCCTGGGCACTGCCATATTCCAGTCTTGATGATAATGGACTGAACCTCTGAATCTGTAAGCTATCCTCAATTAAATGTTGTCCTTATAAGAGTTGCCTTAGTCATGGTGAATCTTCACATCAGTAAAACCCTAACTAAGACAAACCCCAATATCCACATAAGAATCTGGATTTGGCTGCATATGCTTGTAACTCCAGTGATGGATTATGTGGAGAAGAGGGTAGTTGGTGCTTACTGGCTGCCAGCATAGGTCCAGGTTCAGGGAAAGAACCCTGTCTCAAGAAAAGAAGGCAGAGAGTGACAGAACAAGACACCCAACACCTCCTTTGGCTTCTGTGCGTGCATAGTGCACAACACCTGTGCATACACACTTACACCTCACACATATATTACACGCAAACACACTTACATGCACACACACACACACACACACAGGGGAATATAATTATAGTTGACAATACTAAAAACCACCAACAAAACCAAACTATAAGCTCTTCAGTCACAGGGAAAAGAAGTTTATGTATAAGGTAAAAGTCAAATTGCTATTCCTATTATGACATCTCTTAATGTTAAAAAAAAAGTTTTAACTTAACTACATATCAGTGGTAATCTGCTTTTTCCAAATGTATTAGAGAGCATGCCATCACTGAGAAAATCAACTGAAAGGAAAGAATATTTTGGTTAACAGTTTTGGAGATTTCAGTCCAGGGTCATTTGTGTCCTTTGCATCTGAGCCTCACCTAAGACAGAACTTCATGGTTAGGAACACCTGGTGTAGCAAAGCTGCTTGCCTTATATTTGATAAGAAGAGGGAGCAGGGAAAGGGGGAGAGGGAGAGACAGAGAGACAGAGACAGACATACAGAGACAGAGAAAGACAGAGAATGAGACAGAGAGAGAAAGAGAAAGAGACACACAGAGACAGACCAAGACAGACCCTAAGGGGAATGCCCCTGCCCCTCCCCCACCCCCCCATAGTCTACTTCTTCCAAATGGGCTTCACATCCTAACATTTCAATCAGTTCTTAATAACAATCAAGCTATGAGTCCACAAATGAATTCCTTGACCCTCATGATCCAGTCACTGCATAAAGGTCCCATTTCTGAAATTGATGCCCTGGGGACCAACTCTTCAATGCACAGCTTTTAAAGAGCACTTTAGAACCAAATCATAGCACAAGTATAGAACCATTTTCAGATAATTTGCTATCTTTCTGTAACTTCACCCAAATAACATGGATGTCCTAGTTTTATTTCTACTGCTATGATAAAACATTCTGACCAAAAGCGACTTTTTAATTTGGCTTAAACACCCTATGACAGACAGCCCATCGTTGAGGGATGTCATGGAGGAAACTCAGAGGTATGAAGCAGAGGCTAGAGGCTGCTTAATGGCTTGTGCTTCATGGCTCAAGTTTGGCTACTTTTTCAGACTTCCAGGATCTCGTTCCCAAAGTTGGCACTGCTCACAGTGGGCTGGGTTCTCTTATATCAACTTCAAGTCAAGAAAATGTCCCATCTTGCTTACAGGCCAATTTGATAGAGGCATTTTCTCAATTGAAATTTTCCTTTTCCAAGGTGACACACCCTAGTTTGTGTCACGTTGACAGAAAACTAACCAGTACACTGGTGGAGGGGGGGTCGGGGTGTGTGTGTTACAGTTTATTTACAAAGTGAAACAGCAATTATTTGAGTTGTTTCCAGATTTTAGTTATCTGTGCATGGAGTTGTTAGGAACACCTGTGAACAATGTTTCTGTGAATCTGTTTTAATTGTCCTCAGGCAGACATCCACTTTGTTAAGTGTTAAACTTTCTATGCAACAATCACAACTTTCCCAGAGCTGCTGCAGCATGGTCCCTTCTGGGAGTAGAAATGAGAGTGATTTTAACCTACATCCGGACACCTCACACGGTCAGCATTTTCTACGTCAGCCTTTCTAGCAGGCGTATAGTAGTATTTCACCGAAGTTTTAAAACTTTCATTCCCCTAATGGGTGAAGATGTGGCTGAAAAACTGTAAATTTTGGTGATAGTTTTTCTGGTATCTGTTCAAGATCTTTCCTGAGTTTTAGACTGTGGTGATGTTTCTATTGGTTCTTGAGAATTTTAAAATATATATTCTATATACAAGCCATTTGTCAAATAGGTGATTTTGCAAACTCATTTCTTCATTTCTCAGCTTGTTTCTGTTGTAGCTTGTAGCCTGTTGCTTTGATAAAACACTGAGCAGAAGCAACTTGAGGAGGAAGGGAAGATTAATGCTTTGGGATTACAGTCTATAGCTGAGGAATGTCAGGGAGAGAGGCAGAGCAGGGATCTAAGGTGAATGCTGCACACTGGCTCCCCTTTTCTGGCTTGCTCACCTACTTTTCTCATATAAATCAGGCTAATCTACCAGAGGATGGTACTGCCCACAGTGGCCTGGACCTTCCTACACCAATTAGCACTCTCCTAAGCAAATGCCCACAGATGTCCACAGGCCAGAGTGACGGAGGCCAACCCACAGCTGAGGGTGCCTCCAGCTTCTGTCAAGTCATACAGCTCGTCAGTCTCATTTTGTGCTTTATGGTGTCTTTTACAGACACAGCTTCTAAAAATCGTAAATTTTAGAGATTATTTTTCTTTTCTTTGGGGATTATGATTTGGTGTTATATCTAAGTTTGTCTTTCTTTTTTTTCTTCTTTCTTCTTTTTTGTTTAACTCATGAAGATTTTCTTGTGTTTATATCTGAATGCTTTAGAGGTTTGCATTTTATATTTTGATCCATTTTGAGTCTGGTTTTTTTTTTTTTTTTTTTTGCATAAAGATAGGGGTTTTGACATATGGTGCCTAATTGTTTCACACACCCCTTTCTTCACAGAATTGCTTCTATCCTTTTGTCAAAAATTGGCTATGCTTTTGGATCTGCACCTCAACTTTTTATTGCTTTTTTTTTTTTTTTTGGAGGGGTCCTATTTTTTTTCCCGAGACAGGATTTCTTTGTATAGCCCTGGCTGGCCTGGAACTCACTCTGTAGATCAGGCTGGCCTCGAACTCAGAAATCTGCCTGCCTCTGCCTCCCAAGTGCTGGGATTAAAGGCGTGCACCACCACTGCCCAGCAACTTTTTATTCTGTTCTATGATCTATGAGACTCTCAGCTGACTCCACATGGTCTGGATTCTATGATCCCTCCAATTTTATTTTTCTAACAAAATATTATTTTAATTATATTACCTTTCTATGTATTTTGTCAACATGCCTCGAACTATAGACTTGACATTATAGCATATGGTCAGATTAGCTGATCTCTTTACAGTGTTTCCAATTCATGCACATGTTAAATGCTCAGGACTGCTTCAGTTTCCCTCGATGGCATTTTATTGTTCTCAGCATGGGGACTGTATGTAGGTTTTATTTGACACAAGAATGAGTATTTTGTTTCTTAGATTTATTGAAGTATTTATTAAATGTTTTTAATTGAATTTGGAAATATATGTAATACGACTTTTATGCCTTAATTTTGTATCCTGAGAATATTTGGCTCACATACTTTTTCAAAAACCTTCCTTAAGATCTTTTAGACATAGACAATTATATCATCTGTGAATAAGAACACTTGTTTCCATCTTAACTTGTGTATGTTTTCTCTTCATTTCCTACCTTGTTGTGTTGGCTAGGACTTCCATGAGTGTTGAACAGTCATCAGGAGAGATGTAGATATCCTTGCCTTGTTTCCAATCCAGCATTCAATTTATCATTGGCTGTTGTTAGCTTTTTTAAAGGTCTCTTTAGTCAGGGTAAGGATGTCTGCTTAGCCTCTCCCTCTCCCTCCCCTCCCCTCCCCTCCCCTCCCCCTCCCCTCCCCCTCCCCTCCCGCTCCCCCTCTCCATCTCCGTGTTTAGCTTGCAGTAGTAGGGACTGAACCTAGGGAATCATGCTTACCTACAGCCCCAGCCCTTCTTCTTATGAATGTTTTTCATATTTCTTTTTTATTAAGCATGATTATGTAGATTTTGTCTATGTGTCAACTGTAATTTTCTTTAATTCAGCCTGCATTCTCACGATGAACCCCAAGTGTTTGTGCTGTGTTATCATTTTTAAACACTCCTAAATTTGATTTGCCAGTACTGTGTTGAAGGTCTTGGTGTCTGTGTTCAGGAAGAATATTGGTCTGTAGGTCTTCTAGTACTTTTACCTAGTTTCTATTACTACTGTAGTTGTTTGTATATGACGTGAGATGGGAGCATACACCACAGTACCTGAGTGGAGGCCATAGCACAACTTTGGAGGCTGTTATCTCCTACTTGTACCTTGGTTCTCAGAATTAAACTCAGCTCCTCAGAGCCTGTGCAGCAATCACCTTTACCTGTGGAGTCACCTTGCCAACCATTTTTTTAACTTAGTTTTTTCTTTTACAGGACTATGCTAGTTTCATAAAATGAACTGAGAAGTGTACTTACTTCTCTGAATTGCCACTCCTTAGTTATTTGATAGAATTCACTAGTAACACCATCTGGCCTTAGAATTTTTTCCCAGAAGTCTTTAAAATACAAGTTCAACTTATTAAAATGGCAGGCTTCCAGGCATTAAAAATTCCTGTGGATTAATTTGTTTACTGATTTTACTTTATTTTGGAAACAGGCCTCACTCCTGGATGAAATGGAACTCACAGAGATCTACCACCCTCTGCCTCCGAGTGCAGGATACCAAACTAGGCTACTGAGTGATACCACACTTCACTACCATGATTTTTAATTCTAATTTCATCATAAAGATTAATACTAAGTCACTAATATTTAACATTTGAGGGCTGGTGAGATGGCTATTGGGTGAAAGCACTTGTCACCAAGCCTAATGACCTGAATTCAATCCCCCCACAATGCCCGTGGTGAAAGAGAAGAGGCTCTGATCTCCAAAATACACATCCACAAAAAGTTTAAAATATTTAACATTTGATTCAATGTACTAGTAGTTGAGGGTAATTTCAAAAGAGATGCTATGGTTATGTCTTATGAAATCATACTACTGAAAGACCATTTTTAAATGAATGAATACATGTATATGATTAAGAAGAAACAAGACAAAATAATGGGTAAGAATATACACCCATTTTGGCAAGTTACAAACATGCTTCTATTTGCTCCTGTCAGATTGCACTGGTGAGGTCTAGGCTCAGTGAGGGACACTGCCTCAATACATAAGGTTTAAAGTGTGAGAGGATGCTGTGAGAAGACTGCAGGAAGGAATGGTGTTACTAGAAGAGGAAACTTTTAGGGGTGATGGAATTTTGAAGGGGCTCTGAAGGTTAGAAAGCTGAGTAAAGGAAGTCAGGTAGGGTGGTGGCAGATACTCTGGGTTGCTGAAAGATTCAAAGAGGAGCCCAGCTCAGCGAAGCTGGTGCATGTTTGGATTTCTGGTGTGATAACAAAACCCAGGATGGGGGAAATCTGAAGGAGGAGGGGTAGAAAGGCGAGTGCACACACCCAAATATGTGCAGCTGGGGATAGAAGAGAAGGTCACAGTGACAGTGGGCTGGCTTGTTACAAACATATGGCTTAGTATTTTACAGTGTGGGCTCTGGAGTTTGGCTTCACAAACCACACTTCTGTTTCTGCTACTTGCTAATTGTATGTGTACTGTTCTTTAAGTCTTAGGTTCATCATTTATAAATGAGGGCTAATAATGAAACCTTCATTTGGGTTGTTGTATTTGCCCATAATAAGCTTATATAAATATTAACTATTAATACCACTATGGAGAAATTGCTTGGGAAGTTAAGGGTGGCTGAAAATGGCACCCTAACACAGTCTAAATCATTCTGAACCAAAGGAAATTAGAAATATACACAAGAAAATCCATTGCCCCTGTTCCCTATATTTGACTAAAACCAGGACACAAATTTGCAAAAGTACCCTCCTCTCTTTATCCAGAGGTTGATTAGTGAAGACAACTCTAGATGGCCTACAGACCTCACCAGAGACACCTGCATGGAAACTTTTACCCTGTTAACTTCCCATTTCCATGTGTTCCCAGTTCCCAAATCCACTACTGTAGATGCTCAAAGTTCTTTTTCTTTGTTGTTTCTCTAAAACTGTACTTTAAGATGCCCGCCAAGCCCGACTACTGGATACCCTGTGTGTGCCTGCAATGAGCATCTTAGTAAACTTGTTTGCTTTCTCTTGTTAATCAAGTCTTCAGGGCCCTGGCCAATGGATCCCCTTTTATAACAAACCTTTTCTACATTAAATCAGGGGTCAGACAGGGGATGTTTTGAGAGGTGATAGAATCCAGGGACCCTGTGAAAGGCCACTGGACTCACTGCTTCTGCAGCCGAGTAAACACAGTATTAAGTAATATTGTTCAAACATCTGCCACCTATATCCACCCTTAGCTAGGAAGGTGTTCCAACTCCAAGTTTCACATTCAGGAGGCATTTAAAACAACAGTGCTGAAGCATACCAAGACACTAAATCTCAAGTAGTTTATTGCTTTTATTGTCCCATATTATTTGACTCCATAGAACCAAAGTGGAAAATTGTTCAAAGAGAAAAGACAAAACAGTGTACAGTGAGGTTACTGACATCAGGAAAATTAATGAGGAGTTATTCAGTGATAAGGTAGGGAACAGAACTAGAATTTGAAACTTTGGAAAACGACAAGGAATACTGAAGAGGGCTTACTCACATAATTGAATAATCCAAGCACTGGGAGTAAACAGGAAAAAGAAACAAATAAATACCCATGCATATACTCCCAGTTTCATGTATACTTACCCAAATTTGGCGCCCTTTGACTACCTATCAGTAAAAGACTATAGAGGGCATTTTCTTTTTCTCATCCAAGTCTATCAGCCTTGTTCTATAATCTAATTCCATTTTTGCTTCGAGTGAATTAACATCTTAAGTTCTAACAGGCAGGTGTGCTCCCTCCCGAGAGCATTCTCAGTCTACTGCCTCTTGGGTAAAGTTGCAAGCTCAACAAGGGAGGAACTGGAATTGTGCTTTCACAAGTGCTTTTTTTTCCTAAAGTTGAAAGTTGCATACCTCAGTCTTAAATCTTCTCTCACTCCAGCCTAGCTTATCCCTACAAATGTTTTTTCTACCTGGTTCTCACTCAAAATTCAGCATTTGAGCATTTTATCTTTGATGTCAATTTTCTGAGTCCTGTGCAATTCATCTTTCCTCACTAAAATCCCCGAGAACTTTTATAAAAAATTAGACAAAGTCCCTAACCTGAGCAGATGACATCTGCTCATCAACATAACTGATGAGTTTTACTTGCATCATATAAAATCCAAAACAGATATTCATAATGATGGGTTGTTCTGCTTAAAGAGTAATTCAGAGGCTCAAACTCTTTTGAATTTGTTGCTCTGCTATCTTTACTATGTAACCAAAGACAGGAAAGAGAGTGGAAGGTAGTTTCTGAAAGTTTTGGTTTAATGAGCTAAACCTATTGGCTACATCTAGCTGCAAGGGAGGCTAGAGAATGCTAATGCATCTAAGAACGAGGCGGAACAATAAACTGATCTGCTGATCAGATAGTACTTTCAATGGAACCTGGTTCAACCCTAGCATTAGGAAGCAAAGACAAATTTGAAATGGAGTACGTTTCCCTAACATACAACAGAGCACATTATATTTGATGTAGGAGCAAAATGTATCTCTAATTTCCAAGAATCTAGTGTTTAACGATGAAGGTAATGGATTTGTGGATTTCTCAGGACAACCACATTTTAATGTATCTGTCCATTTTAATTTTATGTCACCTTCAGATTTCTCATTTTTATTTCCTTTGGCTTTTCACGTGTCCCAAGTCTTGTCACTCTGCAGCACTCAACATCTTTAGACTTGGATGGCTGCATTAGTTTAAGTCCACAGCTAATGCAATCTAAGGAAAAGAAAGCAAAAGTCTATCCTAACAGGGATCCCATGTTGCTGGAGCCCCTTGTAAACCGTCTGCATTTATTTCATAGGATTCTTAACTGCAGAAATTTGAGTTCTTTGGCATTAAAGCAGGCACAGCATGGTCACGAGTATCTGTTTGTACTTAGAGCTTTTCCATTCTGAAATCTCAGGATTAAAGTACAGAACGGGGGGGGGGGGGGGGGGGAGGTGTCTGTGCGCGACCCGAGTCAGAAGCACTCACCTTAACTTCAGTGTCAATCAGAAAAGGGCATGGAACCTAGGGTTCACTGTTTTATCCTATAGAGAGATTTAAAGTGAAAAACATTCTTGAATCCTCGTCCACTGGTTTTTAGCTTATTACATTTTGCAAAAGAGATCCTCCTTGAAGTAATCGAAGGTATCGGTCAAGGATAGCAAGCAATTCCTTGTGTTCCTGTGGCCCTAGGACTTTGCTCCCCAGCGACCGGCTGTCCGGAAAGTTGGGGAAGCCAGTGCACTGTACGCAGGGGTCCCGACTGCCGGCCTTGGGGGCGCCCGCGTGCTCGGATCGCGCATCCCAGTAGCCCGGAGCAGCAGAAGCCTCGCGCCACGCCGCGCCACGCCGCGCCGCAGGACGCCCGCCACGCCCCACGCTGCCCTGCAGGCGAACGCGGGAGGCGGCGAGTCCCCGCCGGGCCGCCGTAGAGTTGCCGCTCCGGCCGCTCCTCCCGCGTCGCCCTCCGCCCCTTGCCTCCCGGCGCCACGGCAGCTCTCGGCTGGCACCGCCGCTGCCGTCGCCGCCGCCGCTTCCTCTCTGCAGCCGTTCGGCCGCTGCGTGACGCGTCGTTTCCTCTCAACATGGCGTCCGGGGCAGGTCGGCGGTGATGGAGGCCAGTCCGCGGCTGCGGCGGGTGCTCGTCCCCACGGTAGCTAGGGCAGCCTCGCGCCTGCTGGGAGTGTGAGGCGCCGTCACCTAGGCCCTCGGCCCCGGGAAGACGGCCGCCCGGGCCGAGTGCCGCCGCCGCCGCCGCCGCCGGGCCGAAGGGACGAGTGAGGCGGGCGGCCGGGAAGCGACCCCCGGGCCGACGGCGCCGAGGCCGGACGGGCGCGGCCCTCGAACGGCGGCCCCTCGAGCGTGGCGAGGCTTTCGACGCCCTTGGCGGCCCCGCGGCCGCTCCGCGTCGCCCGCCGCTTCCTGGTGGCGCCGCTGCCCTCCACGCCTCCTCGCCCCACCGCCACCTCGTCGCCTTTCTCTCTCCCTGTCCCGTCCCCCTCCTCCGCTTCCCCTCCAGCCGCCGGGACTGCCGCCGCCTCCTCCTCCGCGTCCATGTATGAGGGCAAGAAGACGAAGAACATGTTTCTGACCCGGGCCCTGGAGAAGATTTTGGCCGACAAGGAAGTGAAGAAGGCGCATCACTCCCAGCTGCGCAAAGCATGCGAGGTGGCCCTAGGTGAGCCGGGAGGAGGCCGCGGCGCGGGGAGCCGGCCCCGAGAGGTGGGCGGCGGGCGGCTCGTCCTGGGAGCCCTGGCCAGCTCCTGGCCGCCCGACTGGAGTTGACAGCAACTCCGCTGGTCGCCGGGCACCGGCTGAGTGGAGGAGGAAGGGCGGCCAGCCGGGGTCCCCGGAACTCGAGATGGTTAAGGATCGCGGGGCACCTGGCTTCGAGCGTTCCACTGGACGGAATCGGGGGAGGGTGGTTGGTGGCCCCTGCGGTGCGGACGGAATGTCATCCTTTGTGATGGAGCAGAAGATGAGCTGTTGTTTATTAGCTTAGAAATTGAGGTGGGGCCGATAAGACAAGATTGGGCGTGGGGGAGGGTTCCGAATTGCAATTACAATAACTTTATGGTTTGGCATGGTACTTTGGGAAGAAAGGTTGAAGTTGTTCCCTTGTTGACAGTCTCGAGAAAGGGGGTTGCAAAAGGTGCCTCGAGTTTGCCATCTCTCTGCCCCAGCTACAGGAAAAAAAAAGAGTAGTAATGTAGCCTACTGGGCTGACCTGGAAGAACAAGACTAGAGGTTAAGGGGTGGCGGTGGCGGTGAGGAAATGGGGAAGGAAAGAACCTTTAGATAAACTGACTGGCTTTAGGTAACACCGAAAGGGGTGTGTGTGGAATGAGAGAAAAGAGAAAGACAATGACCCCCACCAGCCACATGTCTGGACAGTGGCAGCTGCTCGCAAGCTTCGATTGTGATTTATAGTTCAGTCAGAAGAGGTCTGGCGTAATGAAACCACAGCAGGGAAAATCCAAACAATACCTATAACTATGGTAGGCAGATAACGATTTGTTTGAGGCGGGCCTTTGGTAGGTCTAGTGCATCCATCAATAAGAGAATTGTTAAGGGAGAAGAGATAAATTCATGATGCTTACACTTTTGTTTATTGCCCTGGACCAGAGCAGCTCAAATTTGCAAGAAATGAAGATGGTTATAAGTGGGTTTTGAAAAACATTTTTGAAAGGGGATAAACTAACTTTATGCTAAAGAAAGGGGTAGATTATTGACAATTCTGCATTTAAGTCTTGACTTAAGACTACCATTTAACTTGCTCCAAATGTTACACCCTCTCTTCCTCTTTTTTTTTTCAATCCTTAAAATTAGTAATATGAAAAACAAATGAATTTGTTTAACATCCACCAAAAAAAAAAAGGTGCTTTTTGTTGGTGGTGTTTTGTTTTTAATGTAGTAGTGTAGTGGACTTAAATAGTTCCTTCTTTTGCCTTCCTTGGTCATAAATCCCCATTTTGTTATTGTAACTAACAACATGTTTCCAGGCGAATGAGAAGACTATTAGACAGTTGCAGAAACTGAATTTATATTTGGGTCCTGAAAGGAATCATTATAAATTGAGGATAGGGTTTTAAGGACTTTTAAAATAATTGTGCGCTGTAGGGTTTTCAATAACTTGGCAAGGTAAGGTACATATGAAATTCCAATTAAAGCTTTAGTATTTAAGAACCAAGCCTTGCTGTGTTAGGGTGTTCAAGTTTTTCATTTTTTCCTTTTTTTTTTTTTTTTTGGCAAGGGGTATGGGGGCATGCAGACAGGTTCCAAGTAGCCCAGGCTGGCCTAATATTCCTTTGTAGCTGAGGACAACTTGAACTTTTCTAAACCACTGTCTCTGCTCTTGAATTCTGGGATTACAAATACCACCATTCCTTGTTTTAAAGGTGCAGTGCAGGGGATGGAACTCAGGTTTCATACTTGACGGCAAGCATTCTGTCAGCTGAGCAATATCCAAAGCCCAGAAAGTATTTCTAGTATGCTAAAGCATAAACATTTAAAGGTTTTAAGTAAAGTGGTTTTTATGTACTTTTTTTTCTCTTTCCAAATACTAACATAAATAAACATGTTGGCAGTTCATTGGAATGAGAGTCTGGGTTTAAATCCTACTTTTGTTACATTGCAGTGTTACTGTGCTTGGACTCTCTCAGTACAGTTAAGGTAGTGAACTCGCTGGACGTGAGTGCCTTCTGTTCACTGCATCCCTGACATTTCTAGGCATAGGAATTCTTGATGGTTGTGTGCACCAACTGGATCATGGTTCTTTAAATCAGATTTTGCCAGTTAACAAGCACCAGAGTACTTTGTTTATAGGAAGTTTTTTGGTTTTATGTTTGTTTTTTAACAAGAGGCATTTCCATGTTTCATAAAAGTTACATTTAGCCCTCTATAAAGTACAGTTTCAGTATGCAAGTTCATGGTAGATAACCCCTGATGGTTTTTTTTTTTTTTCCTTCCAGTTATCTGTCAGTACTAAGTTTGGGATAACTGCTATATATCTCTGGCTAACTTGGAACTCATTATGTAGACCAGGCTACCCTTGAACTGTAGAACTTGTGGCAATCAGCCTGCCTCTGCCTCCAAGGTACTGGGATTACTGGTGTGTGTACTAGCATTACAGGAGTGTGTGGCTATTGTTAAACCCCTGTAAAGATTCCTGTATATATTCATTCTCTCTTTAGATGTTATTGAACACTTAACACAGCTGAAAGGAGATGGACGGTAAGCTAGAAAGCATACGATATTACAGATTTTGAATTCTTTTTTGGTTTTGTTTGAAGAAAATTTTATTGGCATTCAAGTAGAATTCAGATCATTTGATATTTGTGATATTTATCTTCCCTTTATTATAATAACCAGTTAAAATAAATTTTCTGTAAATAATACTCATAAAATTATAACTTATCATGAATTCTTAAGAATACTCTATTTTGACTAAAAATAAAACTTTTTGTAAATAAACCACAAAAGCCAGGTTTGGTGACTGATGCTTGTAATTCCAGCAGTTGGGAGGATAGATTGCCATGAATGAATTCCAGGCCATCTTGTTTGGGTTTCATAGCAAAACCCTCTTCCACTGTAAAAGACACTATATAAATGAACTTTTAATGTTTATAAACAGTAACGAATCTTTAAAGGGTATACATTATTTAAAGCTTATTTTAAATTTTCTAACATGTTAGATTTTATTTTACAGAATGGTTTTAAAATAGCCTCTCCTTGTTAAATTGGTAGGAAGCCCATAGGCCCAGGAACAGCTAGCTCCAGGTTGCCCTCTCTTGGTACCTGCCCCACAGTTCTGTGTAGTGAACCTTGAGGATTCTCTGTTGCCCTAGCTTAGTGTGATCCACGCCTGCTCTTGAGAAGCCTGCATTAAAAATAGTCTGGCCATCTGCTGGCAGATGAGACAACAGCTGAGCTATTTTTAGTTTCAAAGAATTTAGGATTGTTTCAGGGTTGAGCTTGAAGGTGGTGGCATTGTTTATCTTTGGGGAGTTCGGTTGGGACATCCTCCAGTCAGGCTTTTAGGTTCAGGAGATTTTTTGATGTTAGGCTGTAAGTAAACTAGTTAACTTCTGTCTTTAGATAGCTGTGACAATAACTACAGATGTTAGAGTGAAAGTTCATGGTTTGAAACTGACACTGCTGCAAAGTAAGAGAGAAGGTTCTCAGGAAGAAAGACATTTAGAGTCCATGATAGGCCAGGGAGACATACAGGGATGCAGCAAGAGAAGTAATTGTTGCTCAGACAGCATATGAGTTTCTGTTGTTCATCATATTGTGAAATGATCCTGTTGACTTAGCTTTCTTATGAGTTTGTTACCCAGAAATATAATTTACCCCAGAAATATATACTTTATTATTTATTTATTTATTTACTTACTTACTTACTTTACTTAGACAAGGTCTTGCTAGGTAGGTTTGATTGGCCTGGTATTAGCTATATGTAGACCAGGCTAACCCAAATACAGCAGTCATCCTGCTTTGGCCTCTTTAAGTGTCAGGAAATGTGAGCCATCTTGAACTTGTCAGAAATAAGAATGTAATATCATGATGCAAATATTACAGCACTTCCTTTTGCCTCACTAACAGTTCTTATGTCAAGTGGTAGTGTTATGAAAGAGTATGAGTGGAGGCTGAGTTACTGTGAGTCGTTGGTCCTGGTTTTGTGGTACTTTTACTAATCACCATTTACAAGCAAGTGACATCTCTAGACAATTTCACAATATTTATGCCAGTATGTGCATGTGCATATTTATGTGTGGATATATTTACCCATATGTGTGTGCATATATGGATGCTACAGGCCAGTGTTGAGTGTCCTATCATCATATATGGTGATAAACCTTATATATTGAGACAGGGCCTTCCTCCCATTCATCCTAGAAATGACCATCTTTGTAAGACTGTCAGGGCAGTGAGCCCCTTTGATTTTCCTGTCTACCCACCTCCCAGCACTGGGTAACAAATATGTGTCATTGTGCATACCATGCTTTGTGTGCATGCTGGGGCTCCAAATGTAGGGCTTCATGCTTGTGCAATACACACTTTACCCAGTGAGCTGTCTCCTACCTTCCCAATACATTTAAGATAGAATTTTAATCAATTAGCAAGTCTTCCTTGCTATCTAAAGTAAAAGATAATGTTCAGTACCTGAGCTGCCTGAATTTTTGAGTTTTCGAGGGAAGAAGAATAAAGGAAGATCCAGTTTATACTGGTCTTTACTTTCACATTTCAGGTTGGTTTTAAGGATCCTTTATTCAGAATGGCCATGAATAAAATGTTGTGAAGCCCAAGCTTTAGAGAAACTCTTAACCCAAAATTTTGAGATGACAAAATAAATTCAGGTTACAGTCAACATATCTTATTTCTATTTTGGAAGTTTAAAATGCACATGAAAATTCTCTAAAGTAACCTGCTGAATTTTATTTATCTTCTCCTAGATTTATTAGACCTCTTTTCAGTCTTTTAATGTAGCTAATGCCACAGGGACACATATTCATTGAGAATTACTTTGAAACACTGTTTAGGGGAAAAGACAAAGTAGATAATAAAATGACCAAAACTACTGCTGAGACAGTTCTTCTGAACAGTCTTGTGTTTAGGGAAAATAGTAGTCACATTCCAGTTAAGCAGCTGGTAGTCAAGCATGAAGATACATGCTATAATCCCAGAACTTGGTAGGTGGATGGCCAAGGAGTTTAAGACTGGTGGTGACAATACCAGATCCTGTCTCAAAAACAAACCAAGACAATTAAAAATAGAAACAAATCAAAAACAAGAAGAACTGGGTTCAGTGGATAAGAGTGCTTACCTAGCATGCAGGACTGCCTTGAGCCTCCACCAATGAAGAAAGCAGATGTGGTGATATAGACCTGTAATCTCAGGACTGAGGAACTGGAGATAGGAGGATCAGGAGTTCAAGGTCAATTTGGGCTACTTGACACCTTGTGTCAAAAAAAGGTTCATGGATGATTAAGGTTGAAGATTACTTTGGTTTCCTCCCCCCCCCCTTTCATCTCCTGGCAGATACTAAATTGACACTCCTGGTAACCTTTATCTCATAGATAAAATTATGAATAGGAAATAATTTGAGGAAGTGTTTGTCATGATAGTCCTTTCGTAATTGAGGAAACATACCTAACAAAGAAAAATACACAAGTAAATTATTGATGTTTCAAGCAAAATAGTTTTACTTTATATTTAAGAATTTGTACATTTTTATGTGTCTGAGCCTTTTGCCTGCATGTATGTGTGTGCACCTTTGGTACCCAAGGAAGTCAGGTGAAACCATCAGATTGCATCCAATTGGAGTTATAGCCAGTTATGAGGGTACATGTACCTAGGTCCTCTGAAAGAGCAGCCACTGCTGTTAATTGCTGAGCTATCCATCTCTTCAGCCCCACACATACATTCTTTCTGACTATGCTAATGTGCACCCGTGTGCGTGTTGGTTGGTTTTGTTGTATTTTTGTTTTTTAGCAAACAACATCTTGCCTTTACATATATTTTATATATTTTTTAAAGCAGTCTTGACATCTTGATGCATAGCCTCTGCTATCTTTGAACTCAACCCCTACCCTCTGTCACCATGTGCACTCTTCAGTCAAGTGCTAAGATTACAGGCATGCTTTATTGTGCATGCCTTTAATATTTTTTCCCCTTTTTGTTTTTGGTGCTGGAGGTTGAGCCCAGGGCCTTGTGCACACTAGGAAAGCTCTCTACCACTGAGCCACTTTGCCAGCCCTAGAATTAAAAACAAAAAGCAAAAAACAGTTACTAGTTCTCTGATGTCCAGTGTGTTTTGATCATCCTCAACCCTTACCCCATCTGCTCTAGATCCACTACCCTTCCCTACCAACCCAACTTCCTGTACTTTGTTTTCCTACTGAAGTCCTGTTGTGTCGCCTAAAATTCTTGGATGTTCAGCCATCCACAGGAGCATAGTCAATTTACCAGGTGCTACACACTTAAAGCCGATTCTCTGTCTCCCAGAAATTATCAGTTGTCAGTAGCTTCTTTCCTAGTTAGGGGGCTTCATGTCCACCTCCACTTCCCATGCTGGGATTGGTCTAGTATGTTGTCCCAATCTCTGTGAGTTCATCTGTGTTGTTTCCAGAAGACACTGATGACATTCTTCTCCTGCCTCTGGCTCTTTCCACCCTTCAGGTCAGGAAGTGTAGTACAGTACGGACCTTTTCCTGCTGAGCTACTTCCACCACCTCGAGAATTTTTAATCATAGAGTTTCCCAGTGATCAGTGATCCCAGTGAGGGCTGCCAAGTATAGTGGCTATGATGGTCAGTTTATGTTGTTCTTGTTGTTTCAAGATGTTTAAGTATGTGAGTACACTGTTGCTCTCTTCAGACACAACAGAAGAGGGCATTAGATCCCATTACAACTGGTTGTGATGCGCTATGTGGTTGCTGGGACCTCTGGAAGAGCAGTCAGTGCTCTTAACCACTGAGCCATCTCTTCAGCCCCAATAGTAATGGTCACTTTTAATTGTCAGTTTGACTGACACAATATAGAATCACTTGGAAAAAGAGAGTCTCTCAATAAGAGATTGTTTAGATGAAATTGGCCTGTGGGCATGTCTGTGGGTTATTATCTTGATTATATTAATGAAAGAACCAGCATAAAAGTGGGTTGTACTATTCCTTGGGTATGGGTCCTAGACTGCATAAAAAGGGAAGAAATTAGAATGTGGGTTCATTTGTCCTCTCTGTGCTCTTGACTGTGAACTATAACTTGGAATTGAGAGCTAAAATAAACCTTTGGATTGCTTTTTTCACAGCAACAGAATTAAGACAGTGTCTCTTATCTGTAATGTAATCTTAGCACTTGTGATGCTGCTGTGAGCTCAGGGCCAGCCTAGACTGCATGCTGAGCTTCAGGGCAGCCTGGACTATAGAATGAGACCCTATTTCAAGACAAACAAAAACAAATGTTCCTCCCCTTCCCCAGAAGTTTTTCCATTGAGAATGATATAAAACAAATTCAAATATCAGTTGTCAGATTTTTTTCAGTGAGAACGTTTTTTCCTAAAGAGAATGAGCTTTTTTCTCTTGTCTAGATCCTTTCTGGAATTCTGCATATATGATTAATTGAAGATCTCAATATTAATCTCTGTGGATTTAGAGTGGGTACTATAATCCAGTGAGTGTTACCTTTACAAGAAGAGGATAGGGCATAGAGGCACACAAGGCAGGAAGGCAATGTGAAAACAGTGGTAGAGTTTGGAATTATGCTGTCATAATCAAGGAACTCAGAAGCCACTAGAAGCTGATCAAAGGAGACTTCCCCTAGAGCCTTGCTTCTGCTGCCCCAAACTGAAAGAATAAACTTCTGTTGTTTTAAGTTTATTGATAATTCTTAGACAGTCCTAGAAACTAGTGAAAAAGTTTTTCTTAACCTTTCAGATCAGGTTGATTTATTTTGAATTTTCATTTTTAAAATACAGAAAATATTAGTTATGTGTTGAGCTCTACTCTGATTGCCTCATGAATCTGGGGAGGAGCAGTCTAAGGTTTGGTATGGATTAAGTAGAAAATCTGAGACTTTAGTGTGGATTAAATGGGAGAGTCAAGCACAATTATTTACTTTTTTATTCTCCTGATTTCTGAAGCAAATCTGTGCACATAGACAGACAGGCAGACACACACACACACAGATGGTACTAAATTGGTCTGCATAGCCTACATTATTTTTCTTTTTTTTTTTTTTTTTGGTTTTTTCGAGACAGGGTTTCCCTGTGTAGCCCTGGCTGGAACTCACTCTGTAGACCAGGCTGGCCTCGAACTCAGAAATCCGCCTGCCTCTGCCTCCCAAGTGCTGGGATTAAAGGCGTGCGCCACCACCACCCGGCTATTATTTTTCATTCAGAAAAACTCAAAAACATTTTAGAAATACCTTTTATTGTAATATTGACTATAGGAAAATATGAAGCCATAATTTTCTCTCAAATTTGAGTCCAAATATAGCACTTAATCAGCTGTTCACAGCCATTGTCTGTCCAGAGTTTTCTAAGAAATGAGATAATAAAAACATAAGTAGCCAAGGTATGAATGCCAAACACTTTAATTTTTGATGCATGAGATTGAATTCAGACTAAGATTTAAGACAGAGGAGAATCTATATGGCATTTCCTGAAGTCTGTTTATATTTATAATTCAAATAAAATTGGCAATTTACTTTTTACCTTTTCTAAAAGAAGACGATGACAATGACAGACAGTTCCTCCAAGCAATTTTAAAAAGTAAAATTGAAGAAATATTACCAGATGTTCTTACTGTGGTGATATCAGTTAACTCTGCTTTTCTCTTGATCTTGTTTTTCTTCCCTGTTCCTTTCTTTGGTATTATAGGGCCGCAGGCTTGCTAGGCAAGAGACTGGGCTGCACTCCAGTCACTGTTAGTAAATAATGTTTAGAAAGCATACTAGGCGGGGAAGATGGTATGCTTGGTAGTGTGCGTGCCTTGCAAGCATAAAGACAGGAACTAATCCCAACAAGCCATGTAAAAATCCCAGTATGGTAGTGCACTCTTGGAATTCCAGCACTGGGCAAGCAGGATGCTTCACTGGTTTGCCAGCCTAGCTTAATCTGTGAGTTCCAGGTCCTATTGAGAGCCCTGTCACAAGAAACAAAGTGAATGACCCCCTAAAAACTACATTTGAAGATAGCTTTTGGTCTTTATACACATACATGTGCACAGCTTTATTGAAGTATAATTCACATGCAGTAAATATTACCTACTAGTATGTTTACCAAATTGTTCAGTCACCAGTGTATTCCAGTTTCAGAATGTTTCCAGCAGCCTAGGAAGACCCTAGTGCCATCCGCAGTTAATCCTTGCTGCTTCTCTCAGTCCCACACGTTATTAATATGGTTTGTCTCTAGAAATGCACTTTCTGAGCACTTTGTACAAATCGTCCACACTGAGGAGGTTTTGTGTCTTTCATTCAGTAAGTGCTTGAAATACATATTGATGCTTTGTCCCTGCTGAGGGTAGTGGTTCACACCCATAATCCTTGAGGAAGCTGAGGCAGGAGAACTGCAAGCTTCATGCATGCCTGGGTATAGCCCCTGTCTCAACAACAACAAAAACGCAAACCTCAGTTTGGTATTAAATGAATAGGAAAACTCAAGTCCCTTATTTGAAATACTTGGGATTCAAAGTGCTCCAGACTTCAGAGTTTTGCAGATTTTAGATTATTTGCAAATACTCTATTGGTCAAGGGTAAATGTTCTGAAATCTGAAACTTTCTGAGCATTGACAACACCCAAAACGGTTCCATTTTGAAGCATTTCAGGTTAGCTGTGCTCACACTCTCACACTATCCCACATTTTATCCGTGTCTCAGTTGAATGAAGTGAATAATGCTGCTGTGACTATTTGGATAGAAATCTTTGTGTGCATAAGTTTTTATTTCTCTTAATAGTCTAGGAGTGGATTTGATGAACTATATAAGATTAAATTTGAAGGACCATCTCATTGATGCGCTTGACATTTTTTTCCAGGCCTTGCTGTATGCATACAGACACTGGGATATGAGCATGTAAACAAACATGTTCTTTTTAAAAAGGATTTTCTCTCTCTCTCCCTGCCCCCTTTCTCTCCTCCTTTCTCCTTCTCTCCTCCCTCCCCCTCCCTTCCTCAATCTATCCCCCTTCTCTCAAACATGTGTGTGAAAACCACAAATGTTTTAAACACTGACACATCTCTCCAGTCTCCAGAAATACGTTCTTTTAAAAAAAGTTACACTAATTGCTAAGGCAATCATAGAAGTAACAGCTAATATTGTTTAGTGTATGCTGGGTTCTGTGCCCATTATATACTTACTGTTTTTATCTTCTTGGTTTTCAGAACTCTCCTGAATGCTTAAGTAATTGAACTATTTTCATTTTGTAGACAAAGAAACTGAGTTTGGAGTATGTATTTAGCAGAGTTGGAATGTGGCTCTGCACTGTCTCGGTGTTTGTGTAGTCCTTACTTTCTGACCTCAAGTAGCAATCCTGACCTGTGATGTTAATCACTGCATTGGATATGGGCAAGAGACAAGTTGCAAAAGGAGAAAGAAAGAGACTGTTAGGAAAAGAAAAAGGTTGGGCTTTTTTTTTTTTTTTTTTTTTTTGTTTTGTTTTGTTTTTGAGACAGGGTTTCTCTGTTTAGTCCTGGCTGTCCTGAAACTCACTCTGTAGACCAGGCTGGCCTCGGACTCAGAAATCCACCTGCCTCTGCCTCCCAAGTGCTGGGATTAAAGGCGTGCGCCACCACCGCCCGGCAAGGTTGGGCATTTTGCACTGTATATAGATGCATGTCTGCAGTCTTAGCACTTGATATGATGGGTGTGGGCAGGAGGATCAAGTGTTCAAGGTCATCCTTAATTGCTTAATGAGTTAGAAGCAGCCCAGGCTACTCGAGAACCTGTCTCAATAAACAAACCAAACTTTACCAACCAGATAAATGAAAAAATAAATAACTAGCAAACATCTGTAAATGTACATAAGATCAGTAGTTAGATATATTTATATAGAGTATCAATGCTGCTCTGTATATTCTCAGTGAATTTGCAGGGTATTTATGTTCTCTTTGTTTGTGACAGTGTAAAACCATAATAGAAATAGGGTTTTAATTCAGTGTTCCACTTAAGAAAGCAGACATTCTTCTGTATTCACAAAAAGTTTTGATAATGCATTTGGAGATTTGAAGAGTTGGATAAGTTCTCAAGGATTCTGCATAGACTGACTTTTATTGTAGTCCTATCCGTGTGTGTGTGTGTGTGTGTGTGTGTGTGTGCTCGCGCGCGCACACACTTATTTTTTCTTTTTTCTGTTTTCAAATTTCCTTTCCTAGTACTAGGGATTGAAACTAGGGCTTCACACATGCTAGGTATGTGCTCTACCTCTGAAGTAAAGTCCCGAGCTTTTCACTCATTTATCTGGTTGGTAAAGTTTGGTTTGCGCACAAGAGAGAGGGGGAGGGAAAGGGAGAGACAGACAGACAGACAGAGGAGATTTCCCTTATCCATGATGGAATGCTGGTAGACGCAGGCTTGTGTGGGTCATGTGCAAGTAATCACAGCTATTAGTTCATGCGAGCAATAGCCATATTATAGCAGGAAAGACAGTGTTGTACAGCACTCTTCTTTCTCCTACATTCTTTGCACCCTCTTCTGCCGTATCCTCTCAATTCTGTTTCATTTAGGAGCTTACTTTGAGCATGCTGGCCAGTTATAAGTCTGTCCTCTACGAAAAATAACTGCTGTCCTCTACAAAAAGAAGTTTTACTTACCAAAGCAGAAAGCAACACTAATCTATGAACATGAACATAAATATGTAGAAAGCAGTTTTATGGGTACAACATATCCTCTTAGCAAAACAACAACAGTAGCTTCTCTACTAGAAGTAGGGAACAGTAGCTTCTCTACCTATCCAGCCTTAGATTTTTTTTGATTAGGCTTACAATACCAGGTATGAGTTTGGCCTGTACAGCAGGCTTCAAATCCAATCAGAAAGCAATTGATTACCCCATAACAGTCATGCCACAGTATCCATAAAGCTACATCTGTAGCTTTAACCCCTTCCACCCATTTGCTGTAACACCCCCCCCCCCTTTCAAATTCATGGTCTCTTTTTACTAAATTTTATACTTTCAAATTTATAAACATAATCTGCTCAGTCCATGTAATGTTACTCGTATGTATGTTTTCAGAGCTGACTGTTTGGTATTAGATATCCAATTAATGTACTCTTCCCTGAAGAAGACTATTTCTCTCATTCTCAGTATTCCTTAGTTTTCTATAGTTTTTGGGGGGGGGGTTAGGGCCGCTTGATATTAACATGTCTATTGGTATCATCCTTGTTCAGGTCATGTTTTGGCAGCCTTGTTGGTGAGATTTCATAGATTTGGTTTCTCTGACATTTGTAGAAGACATAGTCTCACAACAAACTTTCTGTTCCTCTGGCTCTTCTAGTCTTTCAGCCTCTCTTTCAGCCTCTCTTCCACCTTCAATTACTGCTGAGCCTTGGGTGCAGGAGTTGTTTATCCATTGGGTGTATCCATTAGGACTGTGCTCCACAACTCTGCATTTTTTTCAGTGGTTTTCTGTAATGGTCTCCATCTGTTGCAAAGAGGAGGTTTCTTGATAATGGCTGAGGACTGCACTCATCTGTGAGTTTAAGGACAAATATTTAGAATGTAGTTAGGAAATATGCTGATTTAGCAAAATGGTAGTTTTAAGTCTTTATCCATGATCCTTTTGTCTAGCAGGTTTTAAGTCCAATTGGAGAGTCATTGATTAGCGCCAAGGCATGTGAGCCACTACTGCACCATTAGGGATATCGTACCCTGCTGGCCATAGTTGTGGTTTATAGGTGCCATAGCTGTTAGGTAGGACTATTTATTGGTGGTTTTCCTCCTTTAGAAACTTGCATGGTCTTTAGGAAGGAGGCTTTCAGGTCAGATCCAACTCAGGACCTCTGGGGTCCTGTGTCCAAAGTGTAAGGTGTCTTCAGCAGCTGTGACTTAACCTTTGATCCCTGAGGAAAAAGGGCAGCAGCAGTTAGCCTGTAATATTTGGGAGTCTCTTGGATGGCCCTGAGCAACAACTCAGAAGAGGGCTTCTCATGCCTGATGTTGGGGTTTTTCTAAGTCTATGGCCCTTGAGGGGAGCTTTGTAAGCCCATAGGGAAATTTTTGTTCTGTTCTGTTTTTGTTTTGTTTTTTTTGAGACAGGGTTTCTCTGTATAGCCCTGGCTGTCCTGGAACTCACTCTGTAGACCAGGCTGGCCTCGAACTCAGAAATCCGCCTGCCTCTGCCTCCCTAGTGCTGGGATTAAAGGCGTGCACCACCACCACCCCCATATGGGAAATTTTTATTTCTTCTCTCTGTCTCTGTCTCTCTCTCTCTCTCTCTGCTTTTCTCTTTCTCTCTCTCTCTCTCTCTCTCTCTCTCTGTTTCTCTCTCTCTCTCTCTGATACATAAGGAGTATTATTAAGTATTATAATAAATATATAAGTATATAATAAGTATATACGTATACAGACATATAGACTCACTGTGGTATAGGTGTATGTTTTAGGTAGGTAGCTAATAATACTCCTTATGACTTTTCAGACATCCTTATTGTTATTTTCTGTTCTCCCTTCTGTATTTATATCTCTTCAATTCTTTTGATGTTTCAAAATTTCTTTACCATGTTTGTTTTTATCATGAAGAATGTTTGAATTCCTTTTAAGGTAACCATAGTGTTGATTTTTTTTTTTTCTTTAGTTACTTTCATCTTACAAAGTCTTGACTTTCTAAATAAGCTTTTAAAATATAATTTATTTATTATTGTTATTTTAAATGTACATCGGTGTTTTGCCTGCATGTGTATCTGTGGGAGGGTAGTAGATATCCTGGAGCTGAAGTTACAGACATTTGTAAGCTGCCGTATGGGTGCTGGGAACTGAACTTAGGTCCTCTGGAAGAGCGGCCATTGTTCTTAACTGGTGAGCCATCTTTCCAGCCACATGGTCTTAAATTTAGGGTTTATTTTTTTTCCACTGAAAATCATACATAGTTATGGAAATGTGCCACTGACCCAAATGTTATTTTGACCCAAATGATCATTTAGCTGCCGTTCAAATAATACATTTGCATACAATGTGTCATTTCTCTGTATCTGCTTTCACTATTTTTCTTTCTCTTTGCTTCTCTGAAATTTAATTACAATGTATTTTGGCATGTATTTCCTTGGATATCTTATTCTTTTTTCATCAGCTTTAAAATACATGGTTTTGTATTTGTAGTTTAGAAAGGGTGTTAATTATAGTCAGTTTTGTAGCTGGTATTGTAGCTTGTAAACGAATACAACATGAGTATATATCCCCTTTGATTAAAGAGGAATGATGAATTTTTTTACATAGGAGGTGTGTTCTGGGGTCCAAAGTGAAACATTTCTTCCTGTGGTTTCCTGCAAAATAATTTTGAGAACTGTTGATTAAAATCATTCACGTTTTATTTTGTTTGAAGAGGGCTAATTAGGAGCATACCTGGGTTTAAGATTCATGGTGATAGGATATTTTCCTATCTCTGAATTACCTAGTTTTTATAGTGTGTTTTTCTAACCATTTACAAACTAAAGTTTCTAAGTTACAATCTGAATAAATTAAAAACCTGGCCTTAGAAACACCGAGCATCAGTCTCTGTCCTGATGTTAGATTCGAGAGCCACAGTGAAAGGTAATAAAATGAGGAAGGAAACACAAAATAGAACATTTAATCTTGTTTATCTCTTA
This sequence comes from Mastomys natalensis, assembly GCA_021653895.1. Lineage (NCBI taxonomy): Eukaryota > Metazoa > Chordata > Mammalia > Rodentia > Muridae > Mastomys > Mastomys natalensis. The sequence goes on from JAJTUV010000650.1 coordinate 477,654, forward strand.
TAGGTCTCTCTCTATACATGTCAACATTATTGAATATCTACCTATTGTGTAACTGACACAGCTGGATGCTAGGAATGCAAGAAACCATTAAAAATACTCTTACTATGCACAAATCACCACTAAAGTGTATTCCTCTTATCTAACCGAAATTTTGAACCTTTTTTTTTTTTTTTTTTTTTTTTTCAAATCAAACCCTGCCTCTTTCACATTCCAGTGCCACTATTCTATTTCTGCCTGTGAGGTTGGCTTTTAGGTTCTATGTGCAAATGGTTACCTGGTATTTTCTGTATTTCTGTCTTATTTCTCTTTAGTACCGTAAGCCTTTATTAAGTTGTGTCTTTAAATAGTTGGAAGTAATAGTTTATATCATCCCGTCTTTACTCCTATCACTGGCAAATGGAAAGGCTTTAGTCCTCAGACAACTAGACTGAAATCCTGAATATCAAATGCCTGGCACACAATAGACAATGAGTAAGTTGTATATCTTGTCAGAATCAGTGCTATAGCAAAGTAATTTGAGCAAGTTACTTTATACTTTATAGTGATTAACAATAGGAGGTAGTCAGTAAATAGTATTAAATTTAAAGGTGTTGGATTAGCTTTTCCTGAGGAGAGACATGAACATCTCTTTACCCCAGTGACAGACCAAAGAAGTGATTCTACCCAACTCCAGCCTGCAGAGGGGAGAAGTAATGGAGAGAAGAGAGGGTTTTCAGTGGGAGAAAACAAACCAGCAAGGGGGTGCTTGGGAAGGGTGATAAGAGGGGAGGAAAACAAAGCTGTATGAAAATGCCATACTATTATTTTGCATGCTAAATTAAAAGATGAATTTTAAAAATTGGATGTGCTTGTTTTATAGGTTTTTTTTTTCAAATATAGTCCTAACTAGAAAAATTAGTTACTGTCAACACATATAAGCATTTTCAAGAAGCTATAATAATCTTCCTGAGAGGCACCGAGTGGTCTCAGTCTCTCTCTCTCTCTCTCTCTTTCTTGCACTATCGCACACATAGAGAGAGACAGAGACAGACACATGGACAGACAGATGGGCAAGATTGTAGCTACAATATTTTTTCCTAGTATTTCTGGTTAATGTAGTTATTAGGGGAAGGGGAAATGCTTTGTAATTCAAATTCTTTGCTTGTTGATTCACATTTATGAAGACTATAATCAGATTACCCAGTAAACTTTCTGTCCTCCTGTGCTAACATATGCTTCTCTCTTTTTCCCTTCACCAGAGGAAATAAAAGTTGAAACTGAGAAACAAAGGTTTGTATGATTTCATTTGTTTTATAAAATCAATTTGTATACTTTACAGTCTTGGCCAAAATAGCAATACAATCATCTATATTTTAGCATTACAGATTTTCTTTATCTTTGTAATAAAATTAAAAATAGTTCTTAAGAAACAAGCTCATATAAATTAGACATCTCTAAAATACTTTTAGCTATATTTTAACTTATTTCCATAAAGTTTAATATATATTACAAAATTACTAGATTTCTTTGACAGTGTTAGCTTTTTTAGAACATAATGGAAATAATTCAAAAGTGTACTTCAGAGTAAAGGCATGTAGAAAGTTCATGGCTGTTTAAAGTTTCATGAAGTATTTACATAGTAGATGTTGGGACCTTTGGAAAAGAGAGAATCCATGTTGTGTCCAGCAGCTGTGGTCACTGCTGTTCACCCTGGCAGATCACTTGGGCTCTAGGCTGTGCTTTCCTGTGAAGTACAGAACAGTGGTCAGTAAGGTTCTTTTTATGACTGATACTTTTTTCCTCATGGGTTTGTCATCATAAAGGTAAATGTGGTATTCTATGTAAACTCTTCTTTATTTAATTTAGTCCTCCTCATGGAGAAGCAAAAGCTGGATCAGGCACTCTTCCACCAGTGAAATCAAAGACAAATTTTATTGAAGCAGACAAGTACTTCTTACCCTTTGAATTGGCATGCCAGTCCAAATGTCCTCGCATAGTTAGTACATCTCTAGATTGTTTGCAGGTATGTATAAAATAGTATCTAAAGCTGTCTGGTTTCAATGTGTTTCTAATATTGCTCACAGTTGATGGATTAGACATGTCCATAAAATCCTTAAATACTCTTTTTTGAGGTAAGAAATAAAATAGTCATTTATATTCCAGATATACAGTAGCTTCAAAAAGATATTTCTGCTTAGTATTAATAAAACTTTAACAAAACAAAATCTAAATTGGTTAATGATAAAAGTGTTGATTTGCTCTCTTTCTATCAGTGCTATAATACTATTGTATGTTTTGTTTTTGAGATGGGCACTTAATATGTTCCCTTTGTGGTCTTGAAATGGCTTCAAGCAGTCATTCTACCTCAGCCTCCTAAGTAGATAGTCCTACAGGCATACACCACTGTGCTTAAATCATCACTAGGAAGTGAGTTCACTAAATCCCTACTATTTGATATAATGAAGCATTTTGATATTGACACTGTTTGTCTTCTTACTGTTTTGCTCACCCTGTGGCATTCATTAATGTCAGAAATTGTCATGAGTGATTTCCCCTTTACTTCTCATACACAAACACACACCATATCTTAGATATTCTCTGAGGCAAGTTTCCAGATTTCAGGTGTTTGTGTTTGTTTTCAGGTATTGTCACTGTTTGGAGGTTATATATATTCAACTAACAGCTTAGTAGCCAAGAAGAGATTATTTGTTCTTAAAATGAGTTAAAGATGCCGGGCGGTGATTAATCCCAGCACTTGGAGGCAGAGGCAGGCAGATTTCTGAGTTCGAGGCCAGCCTGGTCTACAGAGTGAGTTCCAGGACAGCCAGGGCTACACAGAGAAACCCTGTCTTGAAAAACCAAAAAAAAAAAAAAAAAAAAAAAAAAAAAAAAAATGAGTTAAAGATAAATTCATCTGACTTATGACCTTGCTTTTGCTGGAAAATTAGCACTATTAAACATCTAAAGCCATCTTTCCCAGCTAAAATAGTAATAGTGAATGGATAATTCTGGGATTTATTATTTATTTATTTATTTATTATTTTGTGCAGCCATTATTTGCAAACTGGATGTCATAAAAAAAAAAATGATAACATAAGTTGGAAAGGGATTTGATGTCATTTGAAAGTGTTAAGATAGTTCCTCAAATTCATTATGATTAAAACCTGGTTTAGATTGAAAGCAGTTGTAATATATCACAGTGTTCTTAGGGTCTGGCTTTCTAGAAGTATTACTGTTAGTTTTGTTATTGGTTAGTTTTTGTGATTATTGCAGCTACAAATAGTTTTCCAAATTTAGTAAGCTACAGGAAAAAATAGTCTTTGGCTTTGATTATACCTCAGTGTTTTTGTTTAAAAATTAGTATATATTCATTCACATATATTTCAGCTTATAGTAAGCTAGTATATTTATTAGTTATCTTGACTAGATTCTCTGTTATGTCTGTTTCAGAAACTTATTGCTTATGGGCACTTGACTGGCAGTGCTCCAGATAGTACAACACCAGGCAAAAAATTAATTGATAGAATTATTGAAACAATATGTGGCTGCTTCCAAGGTCCTCAAACGGATGAAGGAGTTCAGTTGCAGATAATAAAGGTAATTAATTATATACAAATGGGTGTGTTGTTTATTATACTTTTAAAACCAGAAGCCTCTCACCTTGAAAATATTAGGAAGAGTTGTTTTCTGTGCATTCTGGGTATGACAAACACTTGGGATAATGTTTAGAACCCATATGAGATTTGTTGTTTTATGCCATTAGAAGAAAACTACATTTCTGTGTCTCTTCACTTGGCCATCCCAGTTAGGATTGAATTCTTTGGGTCTTGAGTTTTTCTAAACCTACCCTGCTTTTTATGTCTTTCATCTTTTAAGTTTTAAGATGATTCATAAAGTTGTGACCTTACTAATGTTTTTTGTATTGTTAGATCCTACGTGGTCTGTATTCTCAGCCCATGTAACACCAAGTGTACTGTCTGTCTACTTAGTTTCAGTATTCTCTTGTGCCCATCCATCTATTGAAGCTGCTCAAAAAAAAAGTAAATAAATAAAATCCAAGTTTGTGTTGTAATGAATCTGGATGGTTGAATTCTTTTAGAGAAAAACCAGTTGTGTTCTAGTTGTTAATGTTACAACTATGGTAGTGGTAGTATATATATTTATTTATAGTACTTCATATATTGATAGGATATTGTATGAAACATATCTGTCTACACTCAGTTGTGATATAGTGTAAATATTCTGCATTTTAATAAACACAAGTACTATTTGTAATGAAACTTAGCTAAACGACGGATGTTCTGGAGTTCAGAGGCCTATGGCAAAACTGCTTCCAGAGTAGTGAAAGCCTCAGATATTTTAAGAGTTGGTAACATGTTCATAGTAGATAGAAATCTATACATATTGCTACCTAAAGTGTCATTGTTTTTTAAAATTTTAATTTTAAAATGAAAATACGTATTTTTGTGCTTAAACTCTGGATGCAGAAAATTGCTTATGTGTTCTTTCCTTACAGGCTTTACTTACTGCAGTAACATCACAACACATAGAAATTCATGAAGGAACTGTACTGCAAGCTGTGAGAACATGCTACAATATCTACTTAGCCAGCAAAAATCTCATCAATCAGACAACAGCCAAAGCTACTCTTACTCAGATGTTAAATGTTATCTTTGCACGCATGGAAAACCAAGCAGTAAGTATTGAAAGGGGCGAGAGAACACTGCAGGCCTCAGGTGGAGGAAAGAGTTCAGAGTAGTTACAGGGAAGTAAGACCCAAGGATCCCTGTCTTGTGTTTTACTTTTAGTTTTACTGACTTGTTTGACCTTAAACAAGATATGCTTTTAATCTCACCAAAAAATGTATATGCTCGATTACATCAAGGAAGTGTTTGTGAATTGATATTTTTACCAAACTTACTTTAATAAAGTGTAAAGTAGATATAAACTGCCTCATTTGACCTGTTCACATATAAAATTGAGCCTTAAAATGAAAGTGCATTTTTATATCGATGAAGTATATTAGTATATTTTATTTCTTTCATACAGTAAAGGACTATGATGTTTCTTATCCTTAAACCTACTTCAGCTTGGTTGGAAAGAAATTAAGAACTACAGACTTTAAATTGATTTTTTATTTCATTTACATTTTATTTCACAAGTCTTTATAATTCAAAATCTTTTATTTTGCAGAAAGACTGCAAAAATATTTGAGAGGGGTTTCTCCTTCACCCTTAACCTTCTTTTTTTCTTTTTTCTTGACCTATTTCTTCTTTTATTTTTGTTTTGAAATTTTGTGTGTATATGTGTGGTGTATGCTGGCATGCTCCCCAGCATGTGTATGTATGGAGGCCAGATGTCCTTGACACCAGAGTCTTCACGTATCAGTGGCTGTCTGTCTGTCTGTCTGTTTCGAGATAGGGTGCGCCTCAGGCTCTGTTTGTCTTTACCGTTCTGGTACTAGAGTTACAGACACGTGCCACTACGCCTTGCTTTTATGTTAGGGTAATGCCTCAAAAGAACCTGCCCATCCATTCTGAAAGTTTTAACTGGCTTAGTCTTTTGTGACTGCAGCTGTTGTGAGTTCATGTGCACAACTGCCATGTCGTGCCCAACAACAGCATTTCACAGCGCCCTTGCCATCCCATGGTTCTTTGTGCTCTGGGCCATGATGTTCTATGTCATACAGTAGGTATGATGGATGGCCTGTCTATGTTGAATACACAGTCACTTATTCTTACTGTATTAATTTTTAATTTTTCCCTTTTCAAAAGCTTTGAAATCAACCATTTCAACAAGGAGCTTGCCCCCTTCAGTAGGGCAAGATCACCAAAATCTGGGATTCACCAAGTTAACTAGTATGTTTGTTGTCTCCTGTTACAGCTCTTGCTCTCTGAGCAAATATAGCTAGAAAATATGCCTATATTCTATTCTCTCCTCCACCTATCTCTATACCCATATTCGACTTTTATCTGTACATATTTAAAGCTGTGTGTTTATACTGACATTTCTGTTTCCAGTTCAACGTCATAGCGTTCATTTTAGACTTCTCCCTTGATTTACTTATAACTTCTTTCTCTAAACAGTATGAAGTGTGGCTTTTATTTTTATTTTGGTATTGTTGTTTGTTCTTTAAATTTTATACATGTATACAATGCATCTTAGTCTTAGCCACATTATCCTTCTTCCCATCCCCTCAACACATTACCCTCCCATTTCATGTTGCTACTGCCTGGTTCTTCTCTACCTCCGCCTTAAAAAAAAACCAACCACCTACTGAGTCTAATTAGTGTTACCCACAGTCACGTGGGTATGGGGAGATCCTCTGGAGCACGGGCACCTGCCAGTGGCCGCGTCCCTGAGGAAAACGTACTTTCCCTTTCCTAGCAGCCATAGTTGCCAGTAGTTCCTCAGCGAGGTGCGGAGCTCGTGTGCTGCTCCACACACACTGGGGTGCTGGCCAGTTTGGTGGTGTACATGTTCTGCAGGTGACTGCTCCTCTGAATTCATAAGAGGAATGGCACATCTTATGTCTAAAAGATGCATTTTATGGCACTTTTCCGTGCTCTTACATTCTTTCCACTCCCTCTTCCCTGACCTCGAGGCAAGAAAGGTTGACATAGCTGTTTTGTTTAGGGATAAGCACTCAATTGTCATTTATTCTCAGCTCCCTGAGTTATGAGTCTCTAAGCACTGCCCACTGCAAAAGGAAGCTTCTCTCATCAGCTCATCAAAGCTGAGAGCAGCCTGATTTATTGATTGAATTGGTGGCACAGCTTCACTGAGTATCCCTCTGAATCAAGCAACCTACTATTGATCTCAGAAGTTTGTTTTCATTCTAATTATGCATCTAGTAGTGTCTTTATTTGTAAAATAAGACTTTGAGACTGTTAACTATAAGATTCTTACACTTTTTTTAGACATTAGAATCACTTAATTCAATTTTACTTTTATAAATATAATTATATAATTTGAAGTATTACTGGAGATTATGAGGTATTATTTAATACTGTATTTATTTTGTGGAAATTCTATTATAATCCTTCATGTCAGCTCATGAAGAATGAAAAGAAGCAGTAACATTCTAAAAAAAATGAAATACTGGGATTCTCCTTAATGTTTTTAGCATCTTCTTAAGTGAGCCACTTTATTAGATGATATTATATACACAACAAACATTGATAGATGTAATTATTTTTATGCATACTGGATGACTGGACCAAATGATGTAAGCCCTCATGGCAATTTTACTTATTAACTATGGTTTTAATACACTGTATAAATTAAAAAGTGTTTGGTATGATAATGTCAGAACATGTTGTGAAATGATATGTACTGAAAAGTTTATTTCCCATTTGATCATTTCCTAATCTCCACCCCATATGCATGTTTTTTGTGTATCTTTTTAGTTTTTATTTCCAGGAACATAGACAAAAAGGAGAGAGGAAGAGAGAACGAATGTGAATAAATACGTGTGTGATATGCTTTGTTCTTATTGGTAGATTTTTTTTTTATTTGTTTTTAGGTAATATATATTATTGGCAACAATCCAGTAACTACTAGGCAGCATTAAAATTGTTTTCATTGCCGGGCAGTGTGGCGCACGCCTTTAATCCCAGCACTTGCTTGGGAGCAGAGACAGGCGGATTTCTGAGTTCGAGGCCAGTCTGGTCTACAGAGTGAGCTCCAGGACAGCCAGGGCTACACAGAGAAACCCTGTCTCGAAAAAAACCAAAAAAAAATTGTTTTCATTTTGTTAAGAAAGTACATTTTCATAACATCACACATTAAATACAAGGTCTGGAGAGATAGATGGCTCAGTAGCTAAGAACATTTGCTGCTATTCCAGAGGACCCCAGTTTGGTTCCTAGCATCCATATCAGATGGCTTATAATCCAGTATCCTCTCTGGCATTCACTTGTGAGAACACATGCATATAAATAAAAACAGTAAAGGATGAACACTGAATATAGTCAAATAAAAAAATACTACTGAAGGCGTTCTTCTTTTATGCACCAGTTTCCAGATATCCAAGGAGTATCATTGTTTCTTTTAGTATGTTTTATGTTGGTTCTGATGGCCTATAATTCCCAGGCCCGAAGAAAAAGGATACCTTATTTAAAGGATTTATAGTTAGGTGAATTTGAAGCTACTTTTTTTTACTAGTACCAGAAATCATTTTGTTCTTTCCAGTTACAGGAAGCCAAGCAAATGGAAAGAGAAAGACATCGGCAGCAGCATCATTTGTTACAGTCTCCAGTAAGCCATCATGAGCCCGAGTCACCTCATCTTAGATATTTGCCACCTCAGACTGTTGATCATATAGCCCAAGAGCCTGAAGGGGATCTTGATCCCCAAACACATGATGTGGATAAAAGCCTCCAAGATGATACAGAGCCTGAAAACGGATCTGATATTTCCAGTGCAGAAAATGAACAGACAGAAGCTGATCAGGCAACTGCAGCTGAAAGTAATCTTGTGTGGGTACTTGCATTTAAGGGACGTGATGGATGACTTTTCGCTGAAATGTAGAAAAATAATTTAATGGTTACCAAATAGTTTGTGATAATTGTGATCTTTTCTATTAGTGGTAAAGCCAGTTCATGTTAACCTGCACCATATCTCTTATTGATACTGCGCCTTGATTAACATCTCACAAGTAGTGTGATCTATAAACTTCCTTGGGAAGAGACACACCTTTCTAAACAGAATCATAAATATCTGTTACAAATTACATAGTACTTGGGTTTTCTTTTTCACATTAGTTTTATAGCAAACAGGATCCACTCAGTAAGGGCTTTTAGACTGTTGAAAATTTAACATCATTATTGGTTTAGAAAGTATTGTGCCTGTTATCCCAGTGCTTGGGAGACAGAGGCAGAAAGATTATGACTTTGAGATTTGCCTTGGCTATACAGAAGTACCTATTTTAGAAAAAAAAAATAACAAATTTAAATATAAAAACAAATTTTGATTAATCAAGTAACATAGAAAAAATTTATTTAAAATATTATAGCTACAGTAGTCAGCAAAATTAAGATGTTCTCTCTCGATATTTTTCTTCTTAAAATCTATGTGTATGTATGAATGTGTGTGTGTGTGTGAGTCCAAGTGTGCCACAGCATATGTGTGCGATCAGAAGACAAATTTTGGATATCAGTCTTTGCCTTTCCACATTGCTTAAGACAGACTAGCTAGCCTGGGAATTTTCAGGGAGTTTCTCGTCTCCACCTCCCACCTCACTGTTAGAGATTACAGACAAATGACATTTTGTGGGTTCTAGGGATTTAGACTCAGCTCTTCATGTTTGTACAGCAAGTACTTTATCCACTGAGCCAACTCCCTAGTCCTAGTCCCTAGGGAAACTTGTGAGGGGAAAAAAATGGATGGTAGGGCTCATTCTATGGGAATTATGGGATCTCAACTTTATTAGAAATTCATCTGGTTATAGACTCAAGATCAGTCTCTGTTCTCTATCCTCTTCCCCTCTCCCCTCTCCCCTCTCCTCCCCTCTCCCTCTCCCTCTCCCCTTCCTCCCCTCTCCCCTCTCCCCCTCTCTCCCTCTCCCCTCTCCCCTCTCCCCTCTCCCCTCTCCCCTCTCCCCTCTCCCCTTTCCCCCCCTCTCTCCTCTCCCCTCCCTCCTCTCCCTTTTCCCCTCTCCCCTCTTCCTTTTCTAAAAAAATTTACATGTAAGAGAAGTTATATTGTCAGAAAATTAATTTTTACATAGACTTTTCTATAGAAATAAACACATGAAATTATTTTCTTTTTATTCTTTGAGCCTGCCAGGGAGTTGTTTCCTTTTCTTGTTCCTTAGCCTGACTAGAAAAATGATAGAAATTGTATTATTCTCTGTTGTGGATAGATAGGGCTTAGTTAGACTTCATCTAAAATTTGGGTTTTTTTTTTCATTTGAGGAAAGACCTCAGCTGTTGACATTCTTTAAAATCATCTTTACTTAGAACTCAGTGTCATAAATAGGTGTATGTGTGTACATACATGTGTAGAGGCCAAAAATCAACCAACTTCAAGCATCATTTCTTGGGTGCAACCCATTTTATTTTGAAATAGGGACTCTGACTGACTTGGAGATTTGCCAGTGAGGCTGGGCTGGCTAGGCAGTAGCCCCCAAGTATCTGCCTGTCTTTGCCGCCCCAGACCCGATATTACAAATACACACCACCATGCGCAGTTTACATGTGTACAATGCATTCTGATCACTTTAACCTCTCAACCCTCTTCTCCATACAAGTCCCCTTTTCATATTCATGTTTTTGTTTGTTTTGTGACCCAGTGTGTTTAACCAGGGCCATCAATGTGACTGAGTATATGATTCTCCGTTGGGGTGTAGTGGGCTTACCAGAGAGCCCTGATGGCAGTGGACAGTGAGGAGTGACTCCCCAGCTTCTAGAATCTATCAGTGATCCTAGTTCAGTCAGACCTGGGGGAAGGACATCTCTTGAGCCCCTCCCCCATCTGGTTGGCCATTAACAGGCTCCTTCTTCTGCAGGTTGTGTGTAAGCAAGTACAGTTGATTTGAGCCATGATTGGAATGGTTGTATCATGCCTAGAAGAAATGTAGCATTCTATAACTCTTCTTTCAGTGTTCTTACATTGTTTTGGTTCCCTCTTCTGCGGTTTTCTTGATCTTTATAGACGATGGTATAAATGTCTTATTTATACTTCAACATTTAGCCTCTCTTTATTCTTAGCACCTAGTATAGTTATGTATTCCTGGAAAAAAGGTCTTCTGGGGTAAGGCTGAGAATACTATTTGCCTTTGATACCTAGCTGTAGTTTTGTTTTGAGGTGGTGTTTTGCTATGGACCCTTGGATGTTCTGGAATGTGTTGTATAGACCAACCTTGAATTCACAGAGATCTTCCTGCCTCTGCCTCTCTCTGCCTCTCTGCCTCTCTGCCTCTGCCTCCCTAGTGCTGACCTGAGCTTTTTTATTTTTTATGAGTTCTGAGTATCAAACTCAGGTCCTCATGCTTCCATGGCAAGCGCTTTACGAGTTGAGCCATCTTTCCAGTCTTCTTTTTGCTTTATTTGAAAAGGCTACCTTAGGCAAACAGCTATCCACACTAGGTAAGCTACCACCAAGTAAATCTATGTGTTTGTCTAAACTGCTTTTGACAAAATTAATCCTACTTTTCACTGCATGTCTAAGTTGATTCAAAGGGCTGATCTCTGACAAAAGTGGGATTTTATTTGTTACTACATTCAGCAAACATGTTGAGCAATCTGTGTTTTATGTTCTAAATGCTAGAATTTGGGATTAAAGTGATAGATAGAGCTATTGCTTTTAGTGTGTTTCCTGCTTTTAGCCTACCTAAAGGGTCTGATGATCATGAACAGGTATAATGTATGGTTTCCTAGAGGGAGCATGCTTAGGTAGTTAGGATGAGGAGAATTAGGAAAATACCTTTATAGACAAGGTAATGTTGTTTTAGTTGAATTGTAGTTGATAAAAATGATTAGCTAGAAAATAGGGAAAATTTTTCCAACAGAAATAACATGGGCTGTGACAGAGAAACATGTACTATGTGTAAAGACACCACTGTAGATGTCTTATAGAATGCAGGATTGTCAGTAAGGCATTGTGATTATTTTGACCATGAAGGCATTGTTGTGACATCTGGTATAAATAACCTTTGAGTCAGAGTGCATGTTCTAGAGCACAACTTTATTAGCTGTGTGAAGTTGCATATTATTTGTTATTATTATATCATGTTATGGCTATTGCTAACTTCTCTAGGCAGTTCTTGTGTATTATATTAATCACTTCACATGAATATTTTAATTTACTGTCTTGTAGATACTTTTAGGAAGTGGTTCTGTATATTTACTCACATTGAGATAGTTGTCAGAGTTAGAGAGACGGCTCAGTGGTTAAGAGCACCGACTGCTCTTCCAGAGGTCCTGAGTTCAATTCCCAGCAACCACATGGCGGCTCACAACCATCTGTAATGGGATCTGATGCCCTCTTCTGGTGTGTCTGAAGACAGCTGCAGTGTACTCATACACATAAAATAGATAAATCTTTTAAAAAAAAGAAATTATAGTTTTCAGACTGAAGGTATTTTAGCGAACTATAGCACAAAAATAGAAGCTTAGAAATGGTAGAAAAATACCTACACTTTAGACTTTTTTTTCCACACAGAGGAATCTAAAGGCTGATTTTTTTCTGGTAAGTTTACTAATTGAACACAGTACTTAACAGATTTTTCATTGTGACACTAACTATTTTGTAAAACGTGACAGGTAGTAGATTAAAAACAGCACAATTATAGAGAGGACAGACTTTGGGAAAACAGCATTGTTAAGTCACAATCCTTTATAATAGTCTACATGGGGAACAGTGGAGACATTATTGTAGCCAGCAGATAACAAAGTTGGCAGCCATTTGCCATAGAGGGGTGTTTGCAGGTTCCTGGAGGATTCTAAAGTGCTAATTGAACCACCTTGAGATACTTTCAGCATCCTGTTTGTCTGTAGTTCAGATTCTGTTGTTTTCTTTAGCTGCTCAGGAGTCCTGCAAAAAGCATGAATTCAGTTTTATATTGGAAATGTAGATTGTTTTGTGAGGAAAGAATGAGCAAAACACTACTGTTATCCCAAGTTGGCTCAATATCTGTGTCTTAGGTATTTTCTATAGTAAGATGTAGTATTAATATTTATATCAAATAAAATTTAGTTACTTTAGTTTGATGTTGGATAAGGTTTAGTGCAGACATATATATACTAAGTACACATTAATGTGCACAAGACATTAAAAGTGCCTTATTTACAATACCATTGGAAGTTTGTTCTTTGTAGGACTAATCTATGGAGTCTCATTAAGTTTAATAGCTGATCAAATAGAACCTTATTAAAGTGGATTTGAATTTCAAAAATACTTAAGTATTGATTTGGTTACAAATTCTGAAAATTTAACAAGGTAGTGTCCCAAAATATTTACACCCATTTGATTTTTTTTTTTTAAGTGTTTCATTATGCATGTCTGGTAGAGGTTTCTTAGAAAGTTAAAATAATGTTGTCTCAAATTTTTGTCTTTCAAAGCATTATCTAAAAATGATATCTTGTATGATGGAGACTGTGAGGAAAAGCCACATGATATTGTGCAAAGCATTGTGGAAGAAATGGTAAACATCATTGTTGGAGGTAGTGTACTTCATTTGAAATTAGTTGATTCTGTTTTACAGGATTTCATCTGACCATGGAAATACTATAATATGGAAGCAAAGGAGTAAAATTATAAATTCTGGAATTAGTGTTTGTATGTATGTGTATGTCTGCCACATGCAGCATGCCCCCCCCCCCCCCCCCGACCCATTCAGACTGCTTTCTAAGATCTCTAGAAGATGCTTTCGGCCACCAGAGAGCATCAAACCCTGTATCTACCCCTTTTCCTTTCCACAGGCGTACAGGTGCAATGCCTTCCTGTGCCCTGTTGTCAGAACATCCGTGTCTGTGTATATCAGCAAACCAGTAAGCACATTTTTCTCCACACAGTTGCTGTAATAACTTCAGCATAGGAGTTTTTCTCCATGTAAAATTTTTACATTTTTTATTTAAAGTACTTTGCCACTTCTTTCTCCTTTTAAAGTCATCTTTCTTTAGCATATCTGGACTTCACTTACTCTCTGAGGCCACTGCTAACTACAAAAGGGGCTATTCAGATATATGCTCTATGAGTCACAGCAGTGGATCTGATAACAGAGGCAGCATTGAGTGTCTGGGTAGCATAAAGACATGATTAGATTTAAGAGGGGTGATTTGGTATAATACTTGTGATGTCAGATAATAGAAAAAATTATAGAAGCAATTTAACAGGGTTATAAGTTCCAAGATTAGGATTTTGGATTTTATTCTAGGACAAATGAATCAGTATTAGAGATTTTAGAACTGAGAATTTTGATGAGAAGATCTAAACCAAGTCTGAAAAAAGGAAGCCCTGTAAGAGACTTGCACAGTAGTCTGGTTATAGTAAGACTACAAAGTGGAAGAAAGCAGGAATGCTAAGATAACAGACTTTATAGTAGTTAAGAAGAGAAAATAAGGATATCACACACAGCTCCAGGGCTACTCCCCAGTGCGGTGATTCACCAAGAAGACTCACGTGACTCAACATGAGAGTTGTCCTCACTGAGAGATTTTATCACAGCCAAAGGTACAGAGTAACACCATTAAAGGAAGAGACAGATGAGAGACAGGAGGTAAACTGTAGAGGAAATCAGCAGTCTACTTTCAGGAACTAGGATACTTTTAGTTCCTCTAGTATCAAATATTAAATATTAGCAAAATTTTAATATGTATTTGAACCATGAGGACTAAAATCTTAATTGCTGACACATTGTACTTTCTGCCTAACATGCACTAAAATTTCAGGCTCTAAAAAAAAAGTTGGTTCATCCTGATGCAAACTGTTTATACAAATGTTTGGACCTCAGTGAGCCATATTGATCAGCTCTGGATGGAAACACTCCTAAAATTTAAGATACCAAAAATTAGCTAAAGGACAACACTTAAAGTATGCTTTTCTAAGATGTTACCTCTTTTCTTCATTGATAGCATCCCAGTTATACTATCAACACACTAGATGTTTAGTAATACCATTGGCAGAATTAAGTGATAGTATAGAAGGTACTTGGGGAAAAGCACTAATACTTTTGGCACACTGAATTTGTCAGTGTCTGTATAGTCATGTGTGTAAACACAATGCAAACTAGCACTTTTCCTAAACAGAGAGCAGGTGCTACTGGTGAATTGTTAGTAAGCTTATGTCACTGATGGGTATTTGAGAAAGTAACTTGAGGGGAGAAAAGATATATTTTGGTTCACATTTTAAGAGATTTGAGTTTACAATCACTCAGTGCTCCTGGGCTGTAGTGAGGCACAGACTCATGGCAAGAAGCATGTGCTGGAGCAAATCAACTTTTTTCCAGGTAGGTTGGAAGCAAAGAAGAGGGAGTGAGGGACCCATGTACCAGGGACTTCCTCCAACCAGTCCCCACTGACTAATGGACCTCCAAAAAAATAGTACCACAAGCTAAGAACCATGCCTCAGCACATGAGCCTGTGATGGACCTTTCATATATAACATTCTCTTCTTTACCCTGAAAGGTTCATGAACATCTCATGCTGTAAGATGCAGTTAGTGTAATTCCATGAGTTCCCAAAGTACTGGCAGTTACGACATTGTTTAAAAGTCTTCACCAAAGCAGATTCATAACTGTGAGTCCCTTAAGATCAAACAGCAAGCTGTATAACTTTCACATTCCATAGGGAGGACTGGGAGCAAAAAAAATGCTGCAGCACATCAGGAAAAAGAGGAAATCCTGTGGCTGCACATTAGGCATCCAAGGCACCTGGTAATGCGCCCCAGAATTCAAAGCTAGCCACTGCCTCTGTGGGTTTGCTCATGCTTATTTTCTGGCTAAACTGCAAGTTTCCAAACTCTATGCTTATTTTATTTTCCCTCCCAATTCCCATTACAACCTCACTAAAAACAGCCAGTAGTCACTATGCCACAGCTTGATTGCTAGGCAGCCATGAAGTTGTCTTCACTAGGTTAGTCTGTCCCTGTAAATTCTACATCCTACAGAGTTGTAGGACACACATAAAATGTAGACATGCTGTTGTTGTTGTTTGGGGTTTTTTGTTTGTTTTTTTTTTCCATAGTGTCATAATGTACACAACCAATTTTCTAATGGTTCAAAAACCTATATATCTATGCTATGTGTAAAGACATAAAGGTATGTGCAAAGGTAGCAAAAAGTGTTAGTGAACCTGGATAAAGATGCTTCTAGGCCAATTCCCAATACCCTCCTGATAACACACAAGTTCAGTCTTTCACTGGTTACTCCTTTATCAGCATTCTGGTTTTCTGAGACCATTATAGTCTGCTTACAAAATTCTAGACCATTGGTTCTCAACCTGTAGGTCATAACCCCTTTGTGGGGGTCACATAGCAGATATTTACATTAGAATTCAAAAAAGTAGCAAAATTATAGTTATGAAATATCAACAAAATAATTTTATAATTGGGGGTCACCACAACATAAGGAACTGTATTAAAGGGTCGCAGCATTAGGGTGGTTGAGAACCACTCTTCTAGACTTTCTTTAGCACACTTCCCAAACTTTCCCAAGTTCTTCCTAAAAATTTGCCCCCATAACTTTTGACTTACTTGCATTGCTAGTATAACCACAGTAGCAGCTGTCATTTCTTAGTATTCATGTTCTTAGTCCATTTGTCACATGACAATATCTGGGAGAAATAATTATTTGGCTCCCAATTCCAGGGTATATTTATTTGGCTCTGATGCTTCTGGGCTGTGGTGAGATAGAACACCATGCTAGGGAATATGCGGTGGGAAGAGCAGCTCACCTCATAAGGGACAGAAAGCAGGGGTTTGGGGTGGACGTGACAGCCTTTACAGACATATCCCTACTGACCTACTTCCTACAAAGTAAAGTCGCTTCCCAAGTAGCATCAGCATCTGGGTATTAAACCCTGAGCACATGGTCCTGTAAGATGGAAGTCATAGCAAGTGTCAGTCTATTAAGATTGGTAGTGGAAGCCCCAAGGTTATCCAGTGAGAAAGTGTAAAGACTAAAGAAAGGCACGACAGTATTAGGAACATTAATAAAACTATAAAACATTAGAGTTAAAGAGTCTAATGATCCATATATCCTTTTAAAATAGTGCATTGCAAGTCAGGGGTTGGCACATTATAAGCTTATGTGCCAATTCTTGCTTGTTTGGAGATTGTTGGGGTTAGACTTAAATCCTGGAGCCTCCTAGGCCAGTGTTCTAGTGTTGGGGGACATCTGCAGCCCCACCTGTCTTTATAAAAGTATCATTGTAACAGAGCCATGCATAGTTACAGTAGAGACTGTGATTTATAAAACCTGAGATATATACTGTCTGATGTCTTACCAAACAATCTTTGCAAGTACCTAATACAAGTATAGACTAGGAAGTAGAAGTTCCCTCATTCTGCAACATTTTACTTAGGAAAGTCTCAAATGTAGAGAAAATTCCAAAGAGCTGTGTTATGAGCACCTTTATCCAGATTCACTAACACTTTTGCTACCTTTACCTTCTGTCTTTACACATAGCATGCATATAAATCTTTTGAACCATTAGAAAATTGGTCGTGTACATTATATCATTGTACCCCTGTATAATGTCCAGATATATTTTTTTCTGTAAATAAGGACATTATCATATGTAACCTCAATTTTATTTTCACACCTAGGAAAATTGCCATCTTTTCAAAAATATCTAATATGGTTAAGAATTTTCCTGCTTGTCCCAAATATGTGCCTCTGATGTTCCTTTTTTACTCAATCTCATTACACACTTCAAATATGAAACTTATCTATATTTGATTTTAGTTACAGGTCCAATGGCCTTTATCAAAAAGAATTGGGTGTTTGTTTTAGAAGAAATGAATAGTATCTGAAGTTCAACAAAATATATCAGTGTTTTAGCATTCATCAGAGCCCAGTTAGTGAGTTAGTATATAATTAAAAGTTGGCCTCTGCTTATGTCCTTCTAGAGTAACCTTCTATCAGCTAAGTGTGTTTATTGCCAGTGCAACTTATAGGCCATGTTGGGAAGCATGCTAAGTGGATGTTTGCACTGTAGTAAATACATTATATTTTAAAAGTGTGGCAATACATATTTTACTTTGCTTTTTGGTCACTGTTTGATTTTAGAGACTAGGTTTTGCTTGTTTGTTGTTTTGTTTAGTTTTAAGCACACTGTGACTTAATCAGATATACTTCAGTGTCTTTTCTTGCCATTTTAGACATGGAAGAAGGGACAGCTGTCAGTGCAAGTACAGATGGCAACACTGGAACTGTAGAGGATGGTAGTGACAGTGAAAACATCCAGGCCAACGGGATCCCAGGGACACCCATTTCTGTTGCATATACACCATCGCTACCTGACGACCGGTTGTCTGTCTCCTCCAATGATACTCAGGTATATATGGGGGAGGTGGAGAGGAGGAAATGGATGGTCTGCCAGTACCTTGAGCAGATCTTCCTGGCTGATGCCTTTGTCTGATTTCGGCTTGTGGAAGTGGGATTTTGAGTAGACTTCTTACTACTATAACTTAGAGCAATTTGTTCTTTTAAGATGTATTAATGGCCACATTCCAACTGTGATTGTGCTGTGTCTGTGTTCACAACCCCTCATTCCTCACTGAAATTACATTTCACAGGAACATTGTTTTTCACAAATTATGGAGAAATTATAGTATCATAGGGAGAAGGTGGGAATGTAGGGCATTTTAATGGAGCCTCTGATAAGAGGTTCACAGAAGTCAGTGTGGACAGGAGTGGCAGGTGTTCAGACTGCTCTGTTTTATGTGTTCTGGTCTTTATGTTTGCAGATGAAGGATTCTAGAGATTTTCTTGGCTAGGTTGACTACCATATTAGAGTTCATTGAAAACTATGCTAGAAGGCTAAATGTTTTATGATGGGACATTTCTTTATTTTCATGATATATATTAACTTGTTTAGGAATCTGGAAATTCTTCAGGACCTTCACCTGGTGCTAAGTTTTCCCACATTTTACAAAAGGATGCCTTTCTAGTGTTCAGGTCATTGTGTAAGCTGTCAATGAAACCACTGTCAGATGGACCACCAGATCCAAAGTAAGTCATTAGCTAATTTGTTTAAGAGGTTTTTAAGCTTAAAATGTACTGTAAATATAGTGTTTGCATTTTCATTTGTTCTTCTTGTCCTTTGGAATCTTAAAATTTTTGTTTTAAAAAACACATACCAAAAATAATAAGTTCCCAAACTTTTAGAATATATACCTTACACTATTTGAGAAAGGATGGACAGCATTACAGAATAGTGAATACACAGTAGATGTCAATATATGTTACTGAGTGAATAAGTCACTCAATAAATTTCAACATTCTGAGTAACTTTGGAACTATTACAATTTGATAAATTGCCTTAAGATGATTTTTATCTCCACTTCTATTAAGATCTTTTGATATAAGCTATCTAATTTCCAATATAGTATTTTTTTTTTAATTTGACACAAGCTGAAACCATCTCAGAAGGAGTCCCAGTTGAGGAATTGTCTCTATTAGACTGGGATATGGGCAGGACTCTGGAGCATTTTCTTGATTAATGATAGGTGTGAGAAGGGCCAGGCTACTGTGAATGGGGCCAACTCTCGGTCTTGGGTTCTGTAAGAAAGCAGTTTGAACAATGAGGAAGAAGCCAGTAAATAGCACTCCTCCATGGCCTCTGCTTCAATCCCTGCTCTGGATTTTTTTTTATGACGGACTTGTACTGAAATGTAAGCCAAATCAACTCTTTCACTCTCCAAGTTGCTTTTGATTAGTGTTTTATCATAGCAATTGAAAGCAAAGTTCAACATTAGGAAAGGGTCATATTTTGTGGATAATAATATAATTCCAGTGCAATTTATTAGATTGCATTTAAGGCTTAGAGTTAAAAGAATGACCTGTTCTTTATTGTGGTAAGATATATTATATAAGACAGTTTTAGGAGAATTTCTAGCAAAAGGATGTTTAGAGAAGGAATGAAAATGATATCAAAATAGAGGAAAATGTGAACATTCCTACTTAAATTAAAAAAAAAGTCTTTGGAGTGTTTAAATGCAACTAAAATCTAGAGATGGTTACTATAAAAACTGGACATCTGCGTTCAGATCCTAGAACCCTTGTAAATCCTCAGAAGTTTGCCTACTGTGCTCACAGCAGCAAATGGCAGAGACCCTGTTACAAATATGGTGGAAGGTTAGAACCAGCACCCAAGGCCTCTGATCTCATGTATGCAGGCATGTCTACACAAACATAGTTTGCTCGCACTCGTATAAGAATGTGTGCAAATACAAACATCACACACACACATACACAGAAAAAAGGCTTTGAAAATTGTGTCTCACACACACATAGAAAAAAGTCTTTGGAAATTGTGTAGTTGTGCAAGACACATATTTTCTATAATTTTATTCTGTCACATTGTTCTACTTAAGGGAGAAGCATGTTTCAGTTTTAAATTAAAATTTTAAAATGTTTTGAGACCCAATCTCAAGAGTCAGAAAAATAAGTTATTGCTTCTTCAGTATTTTGAAAATAGGAACTGATGGAAGTAGAATTAAAGTTATTGATAATGTACTGAATAAGAATGTATTTTAATGTAGTGCCTTAGTGTGCAAAAAGAACTTTCTTATTAAAAATGTGACAATTTTGGCATTTCATTCTGAATTGATGAAAATTACTAAGAAGAAACAACTTGAACAATTTGGAGTTAGTGGGTTACAGAAGATTCAGGTTAGGTTCCCAGGACCCACATCAGGCAGCTCACAGCCAAATGTAACTCTAGGTCAAGGGGATCTAATGCCCCCTTCTGGCTTCTGAGGGCACTTGCATGCATGTGATGCACATAAAACTACACAGATATACACATATAAATAAAAACAAATAAATCTTTTTTAAAAAATCTGAAGTATTAGGTCTGGGGAAAAAGCTGAGTTGGTACAAAGCTTGCCTTGCCAGCATGAGGACCTGAGCCTGAGTTTGATCCTTTTTTTTTTTTTTTTTTTTTTTTTTTAGGCCAAACATGGTTGCATGCACTTATCAGCCCAGTTTGGGGGTTACAGGACCAGATACATGCCTAGGGCTCACTGACCAACCCACCTAGCCTACTTGGGAAATTCCAGTCCAGTGAGAGACAGTACCTAAAAATGATATTGTATGATGCCAGAGAAATGGCATTTCAGGCAGTCCTTTGGTCTCCACCTGTACACATACTTATAGAAAGGAATTGGGGTTATTGCTGAAGATCATTTGTGTTGTGATTTACTCCCAAATGTTTAGTTTTCACAAGTCAAAACTGGGATTTGATAAACTCTGGAATATTTGTAGTTACCCAGTTTTGTCTTTACTTCTATTTATTTTCTTGCTGTGCTAAGCAGTGACCTATGGAGAGTTTCCAGATTGTACTGTAATTTGAAACTGCCTCATAAAAAATTTCAGACATGAAGTTTCCATCTTAGTTGCTTATTAGAAGTTTAATTTAGCCAAGTATGGTGATATACTCTTGTCATCCTATCTCTTGGAGGCTGAGGCGGGAGAATTCCCATATGTTCAATGCCACCCTAGACTGTATAGTGAGAAACATGTTTTGGAAAATGTTTAATTTATCAAATAAGACAATCATTTGATCCTTACTTTAAAAAAAAAAATGTATTGTACATAGCAAGTACTTAAATACTTGAAAACAAGAACAAGTGGATGTTTTAAGCAAATACTATCTAAAAGGCATTTTATTCAATGCTAAGAACAGAAAGTTAAAGTATATTTATAACAAGACTCGTATATTAGAAAATGGCAGCCTGCAGGATGTAATTGCTATAGGTATTGAGCAAAAAGAACAATGTAAGGTAACTTGGAAGCAGTATATGGGCCTCAGAACACCCAACATAAGGACTTCTATTGGTTACTTCCAGTCGTACCTCTCATTGTAATTTAAAACCGCATTTTTGAGTACTAATACCCTTGTAGCACATTCAAAGTAGTAACTCTTTTGCAAACGTGACTTTAATAAGAGATTCTGATACTATTTCTCCAGCTTTATTTCAAAGAAGGTATTATTTTTGTGATCAGCTATAGATATAACATTAAGTGTTCTGGTTAGATTGGCTGAGATCTGTGAAGTACTTGATACAACTGTAAACATTTTAAGGTGGAAATAAAGAGTGATAAGGTGTCATATATGCAAATGTGACTAAGTACAGTATTTAGAATAAGTTTCTAAAAATTAATTCCTGCAGCATTTAATGCTCTGCCTTTTAAATAAAAGTGCTTCCAGAGAATATCATTGGTCTCTTGAATCTAAGGGATAGTTTTCAGTGGGAGAAAAAAAAAAGTGTGTGTATAAAAATAATTAAAATGATAGATAATAAACTGAAGCATGACACAACCTTGATTTTAAAAAATGATAAAAATTTTTCACCAAAAAAATTTTCAATTTTTCATTGTAGAAGTGTTTAGAATAAGTGTTTACATGTTAACATTTTATAAAGTTCTAAAGGTCTCTGTTTATTTCAGAAGAGTAACAAGAATTTCAAATACTTATTGGGATAGTATGCTTGAAATAATGTTATGATCTAGTGGAACATAAACATTTTTATTGGTGTTTAGGAATTCTGAGTATGAAAAGCATTATATTATATTACATTATATTAGAAGCATTACATACTAAGCATAGCAGATATCTTCACTCCGTTCATGTGATCCATAAGCAGTATAGTTTTGAAAGAAAGGAACAAGGCACAAATATGCAAATTAATTTTATCCTTTCTAGGGGAATAGTAGGCTTAATGTTTAAAATTCTTGTAATTTTTACCCTTGTAAGAATCACATGGATATGCTTATATGTATATAACAACACTTAATAAAAAAAAAAGAAGCTATGACATTTTTTTAATTTACTTTATATCCCGATCACTACTCCTTTTCCTGGTACCCCACTTCCCACAATCCCTCCCTCCATCTTCCCCTCCAATTTTCCTCTGAGAGGGTGGAAACCTCCCCACACGCCCCAGAATATTCTACCCTGGCACATCAAGCCTCTGCAGGGCTAGGTGTCGCACTGAAGCCAGACAAGGCAGCCTGACTATAGGGGAACATATTCCATAGACAGACAAGAGCTTTAGAAACAACCCCCTCTGCACATCTGCTACATATGTGCAGGAGGGGGCTTAGGTCCAGCTTGTATATGCTCTTTGGTTGGTGGGTCAGTCAGAGTCTGAAGGGTTCAGGTTAGTTGACTCTGTTAGTCTTCCTGTGAGTTCTAACTCCTTTGGTGCCCTCAATCCTTCCCCTAACTCTTCCATAGGAGTTCCCAAGCTCCATCCAATGTTTGGCTGTGGGTCTCTGCATCCGTTCAAGTCAGCTTCTAGGTTTAGCCTCTCAGAGAACAGGCGTGCTAGGCTCCTATGTGCAAGCATAACAGGGTATCATTAATAGTGTCAGAGATTGGTGTTTGGAGGCCGTGAATCTTAAAGAGAGCAAGGAGTAGCATATGGAAAGGTTTGGAGTGAGAAATTAGGTAATAATAATCTCAAAAAAATTTTTTAAAGAAATCCTGAAATGATGTGGCTGTAGAGAAGCACTTGGTAGTCTTGGCTAAGTTTCTGAATTTGTACAGACGTATGTACAGAAGTGGCTGTGGGTCAGTCCGTTATTACCACAATCATGACCTTGTCCACATACTGTGCTTTGTGTCTCACCTCTCAGGTCTCATGAGTTACGGTCCAAGATTCTTTCATTGCAGTTGCTTCTGTCCATTCTGCAGAATGCAGGACCTGTTTTCAGGACAAATGAGATGTTTATTAATGCTATCAAGCAGTATCTGTGTGTTGCACTCTCAAAAAACGGAGTCTCATCTGTTCCAGAGGTTTTTGAGCTTTCTCTTTCCATATTTCTTACTTTGTTGTCAAACTTCAAGACACATCTGAAGATGCAAATTGAGGTATGTTCTACATTTACACATTAAATTTTAAGGTTACTACTATTTCCTTTGTTTCATGTCACATTAGCAACACATGAAAGCTTTCTATAATGTGAAATAATAGGTATGTGTTTTTATGTGCTTCATTTTGTTCATTCATTTAGCCAATGTGTGTATGAAGTACTAGGTGTTGGTTAAGCAATAAGAATGCAAAATGAATGAACAGCCTTTGCATTCAGCAAATTTGTACTAGCTGAAAATACAATCTGATTTTCACAATAATAGTTTTACCCCTTTACATACGTTATATAATAATAATTTGGCGTGTACTCTGTCTCTACATGTGATGTGCGTGCGAGCGTGCGTGCGTGCGTGCGTGCGTGCGTGCGTGTGTGTGTGTGTGTGTGTGTGTGTATTTTGCATGTACACATGGGTGCTCCTACCCATGTGGAGGCCATAGTAGGACATCAGGTGTTTTCATCTGTCATATTCAGCATATTTCCTTGAGACAGGGTGTCTTATTGGACCAGAAACCTCTTGTTTTTACCTAAGCTGGCTGGTCAGCCTGCTTCTAGGATCCATGTGTTTCCACCCCAAAATTCTGGGTGTACACATGTACAGCCAAGCCCAGCTTTGTATGTGGTATTGGAATTTGACCTTACATCCCCACACTTTTCACATGCAGGACCTCTTACACGCTGAGCCATCTTCCTTGCCTGAATTTAGCTATCTTAAAAGAACTGTGCAGTGCCACACTAGGTCTTCAGAGTTTTAAAGGACTTTGTAGAGGTGGCTGAAAGATGTATTTTTAAGTTATTTGGTGACATGTAAAAAAGTTAATTTTTGCTTTGCACATTTTTTTCCCAAAACATATATTTGTATATATCTTATTCCCAAGGTTTTCTCCCAAGATGTTTAAAGTAGAACAACACTCTTGGTTCTCAAATATTTTTAGAGACTTAAAGCTAAATAGTCTCTATTCTGTGACTATGTCTGCATGCATAAGGAACTGTTGTATCAGTTCCTTAGTTAGATCTTTTTCTTCCTTTTGGGAAACTTCAGTGTTGAAAAGGAACATTTTGTGTTTTTATGATTTGGTAGATCCTTTTCCCAACTCCTTAAAATATTATTTTCATGGCAGTGTAAATTTAGAAATTTCTATTTGTGTGTTGGTCAGTATTCACCTTCATATTATATTTGATATTTTATAGTCTTTTAAAACATTTGTGTGTGTGTGTGCATGTGGAAGCCAGAGGTTAATGTTGGTTGTCTTCTTCAGTTGCTCCCTATCTTATTATATTTTTGAGACAAGCTCTCTGACTGAACCTGGAACTTACCTTGTTCAGCTAGATGAACTGGCCAGTAACCCCAGACTGAAGTTACCAAGTCTGGCTTTTTTATCTGGTGTGGAAAACCTGTGTTTGGGCTCTTACCCACTAGGGCATCTCCCCAGCTTTTGCCTGTTTTATTTTTTGTTAATTTCATAGTACCAGAAGATGAATAATTATCTCAGTGGACATTCCGTTTCCCTTCCCTTGACATGGTTAAAATAATGGCATTGTCTTTATAAATTGCTCTTCTATATTTTCTATCAAATTTTATTTCAATATTGTTATGGAATGAAACAGTAAGGACCTTACATTTTAAGTTTAAAAATTGATACAAATTGTCTATATTTGTCATACATCTGTGAAATAATTCTAGGCATTTAGTTAGTTGTAAATTTTTTTATAGTATTCCCCTATTGTCTTCAGAAACTACAAATAAAATAGTTTCAATCAAAATTTGGGATTTTTATTTTTTTATTTTTATCTGTAATAACCAGATACCTTCCATTTGATGATGAGATACTTCTCTTAAGATTAGATAATGTGGGGAAATTTTTAATACTGAGAGCTCATAGGGACCCTTTGAATGAGCCATGTGATATATAAATTCTTACAGAGCCAAGATTATAAAATTAAGTTTCAGTTGCAATTTTTTTACAAAAATGAAATTAAAAGAAAATACTCTTTAGAAATTTCCTGTTGCCTTATAAATGGTGGGTTTTAATTATAAAATTTTTACTGTATTGTAGTTTATAATAGAAACTATTAAAATCCTAGCCTGGGGCTTCTACCAGCCTTTGGTTATTGAGTTCCTGGATGTAAACACACACACATCGATAGCCTTTATATTTACAATATGCCTTAAGCAGCCCAATAGCTGGGCAGCTGCCTGCGCTCCATGCTGTTAGAATCTACTTTCCTATTGATAACTCAAGGTTATTGCTTAGTATGTTTCATCTGGGCTGTTCTTAGCTTCAGTTGGGCAGCCCTCAGGGCTACATTTTATGGTTTTGCTAACCCATGGAGGCTTCTTCTTTCCCTCCCTACACTTTCCCCTTCTTCTCTAACCCTAATCCCACAAAACCCTAACCCCTCCTGTGTTTGTTCTGCCCAGCTACTGGCTATTGACATCTTTGTTTACCAATCAAAATTAACTTGGGGGAGGGAAGGCTACATGTGGACTCCAGGTATTGGGGGCACACTTAGCATTAGAATAGGTAGTAAAAAACAAAACCCTCAGGAGGCATTATGTAGTTTAAAAAAAATTAATATGTAACTTTCAGAGAACATCTCCTATATGAAGATTGTATGCTTATATCAGAGCTATTTATACATTTTGTGCTCTAATTGGTTAAGAAATTTATAGTTCTGATTTTCTAAAAAGCCCCCTTTTAGGCATAAGATATTACAGAAATAGAATTGCTTATTAGTTGAATTTTGTAAACTATAGATAGTGATACAGTTTTTCATACCTCTACAAATCTGGTTTATTTTATAAATCAGTATTTCAAACCTTGATTCATAACATCATCAACGTCTTTTTAGGCAGACCTAGAAAGGAGGATTTTGTCCATTAAGCAATTGTAAGCAGGTAATTTATATATAAATGTTTAGCTAAATCTTGTGTACATTTAATAAATAGTACTTAGAAAGTGAAGGAAAGATATTTGCTTTACATTCATTTTGTACTATAACCCTGCTAAGGTACTTATGTCTCCTAGATCCTATACAACCTTAGACCTTTAAATCAAACTGGAAAATACACCTATATCCCTATATGTCACTAATTTTCTTGTAGTACTTGCTTTCATATGCTAACTTATCAAAACTTAAGTTTGCAAAGGCAACGATGTCATTGGAAGGAATATATCATATATATATATATATATATATATAATTATGATATTTTATGGTATAATATGTAAAATGGTATATGGTAATATATATATATGGTATAATTGAAACCAAACAATTTTCTTAGATTAAACAGTAGTTGTCTTTGCCACATTTGTATCCTTGTGCATTCTGGGAAGATATGATACAGTGTTTGGGAACTGTGGTCATGGCCATAGATATTTATTGGATGCTTGCATATAAGACATGTGTTGTGTAGACCATGCTTATTGAGAGAGCTCTGGTTCATATCTTTGTAGTGCTTAATGTCCACAGAAAATAGCAATAATTGTTTTGAATTCTTTGAAAGAAGAACACATTATGGGCCTGGCTAACTCTAGGGATATAGAAAGATGTCACTTTTATTGTAAATGTTATTGTTTCTGGATTCACAGAACATAGTACACATGCTGATATATTTTGATTTTAGCTAGCCTTAGGTCATCGTCACTTTCCCAGAATTATTGAAATTTTAGTATTAGCTTTCAGATGGAAATTTTCTTCATTAGATCAATTGTGCTTGATAATATAAACATAAAGAATAGTGAGAGAAAATGTCTTGAATAAGGATTTTTTTTTTATTTTTATGAGTGATTAGAAAAATATAAAAGCACATATAAAAGTTAGATCTTTTGTAGGGTAATATTGAAATCTAGGAGCATTTAGAACTGCTTTGTACTACAGTGTCCAAAATGATAACTGATGAATAAGAAATAGTTATGTTAGTTTACAGTTATGTGTAAGAAATTATCACCCAGAAGAACTCCATATCTTTGTACATTTCATTTGTCAAGACTCTGCCTTGGCCAAGAAAGCTGGTGTTGGAGACAGAACTAAAAGTCTAATGCCAAAGGAGCCAAGGTCCTCCCCTCTACTCTAGAACTTTGGACATTTGAAGGGCAATCCATTCTATGTTAAATGGTACTTTAAAGAGATGTTTCCTCTGTCACAGGTATTCTTTAAAGAATTTTCCTGTACATTTTGGAAACTTCTACAAGCTCATTTGACCATAAGTGGATGGTTATTCAGACACTGACAAGGATCTGTGCAGGTATTTGGAATTAATGTTTATTATTTCCTGCAGTGAAATGTGCTCGTAGTCTAAGATTATTCTCTTATCACAGATGCTCAGAGTGTGGTGGATATTTATGTAAATTATGACTGTGACCTGAATGCAGCAAATATTTTTGAAAGACTAGTAAATGACCTGTCAAAGATTGCCCAAGGAAGGGCAGTCAAGAACTTGGTATGAGTAATGTTCAGGTAAGAGGGTTTTTTTTTTTTTTTTTTTTCTTTTTTAATTTAAATTTTTCCAAGGATTAGATGTGCATTTTCTTAAATGATCTTTATTCTGTTTCTGAATTATTATAGGAATTGAGCCTGCGGAAAAAAGGGTTAGAATGTTTAGTTTCAATTTTGAAGTGTATGGTTGAATGGAGTAAGGATCAGTATGTGAATCCCAACTCTCAAACTACCCTTGGTAAGATAATATTTTGAGTTGAATTCTACATTATTTTAAAAGTCAGTGATATGTTAGAAGATATTTAAAGATGCCATTAAAGTAGTCTTATGTTGTATTTATTTACATAACATAATAAAATGTTTTGTAAGCATTAAAATTAGTTTCATCTTATATTTATTATTTATTTATTTTTAATTTCATTTGTCTTGCAGTAGTTTAACAAAAGGGGAAACACTGGAATTTAAAGAAAAACAGTACTGCCTTCAAATTGGCCTCAAGAATCACATTATACTTTTAAAAAACAGAGAGAGGAAAGAGGAAAGAACTGATATTCATTAATTTTGCCAAAACTTGAAAAAATATTCAATTTCAGTTTGCAGTTTTTCCAAGTTAATAAAATAATTGTCTCTGATACTTTATTTGTTTTGCCTGATTGCTTGCAGGAAGTGTTGACTTTTTATATCAGAAACAAAATTGAAACCAGACACACTCCTTGTACTCTGTAGGCTTCATTTTTCTTTCATAAAAATTACTAAAGAAAGCAGATAAGCCTGGTTTTCCAAAGGTTCTTTTTACTCTACAATTAAAGCCCACATTAGAAGTATCTCCTTCCACTGCTGAGATACCTAGACCAAGAAAGACAGGAAGGAATTTTGAATTAAAGATATTTTTCTTAAGTTTTTCATTATAGACATGTAGAAATGCAATGTAAAAGATGCATTTAATTCTTTTCGGAAACAACAACTCCCAGGAAATAACAGTCTTCATTTGGAAGTCTGATTCTGGACATTTTCAGAGACATATTTGGAAGTTAGCTGCAGTTCTCGATGATGTTATGCTAGCAAGAGATAAAATTGGGGCAGGATTTGGATTTTAAACAGGTGTTAGCAAATGTGTTAAGGCTCTTTCAATTGTCAAGTTAAAATTACTTTTGTTTCTTCTACAGTATTTAATGTAAGTTGCATTGATTGTACACTTTCTAATTGTGTCAGTGTGTTGAAATCAAGCATGTCAGTTACGGAGGTCTATCAACCAGGTTTTGTTTTAGTGCCCTGAGTATCACAGAACCATAGTATTCTGAAAAAAGCTTGCAAGGACTGGAAAAAGTGAGTCAGGCTTTAAGCAGATCCAAGAGGGTAAAGGGCTTGATTATTGCTGGTATAACAGCTTTAATTACATTAACTGCAAACACCACTACTTCTGCAATTGCCTTGACACAAGAAATTAAGACAGCTACTTTTGTTAATCATTTAGCAAAAAAATGTTACTAATGTGTAGAGTATACAAGAGGATTTAGATAGGCGTTTGGAAACAATGGATTGATGCTGTTTGTCCTGTTCAAATTATTGGAAGGAGGTTCAGAGTTTAAGAGTAAGGAGCCATCTTGAGTGTCATGCCAAATATCATTGGATTCATGTTAGCTCTAAAATTTACAGTGGTAGTCTTTACAATTAGGAAAAAGTTTAAAGACACTTGCAGTGTATTTGGCATAATTCTAACACCTCTCTGGATGTTTTAACTTTGCATAGTGAGCTTATGAATGTAAAGAATGATGAGTGTTGATACAGTATACACTGCTGATAAAATTACCCATGGCCTGAGGTCAGTATTTCCATTTTGGTCAAGCTTCAAGAACGGCATATATAGCTTGATCATGCTAGCACTTTTTATCCTGGGAATATTTTATTCCTGCCCATTGTGTTAAAGCTTTTCTTCAACAACATCAACATGTTGGCAGCCAAAGTACATGGCTTGAACCTGAAAATGGACTCCCAGACAGAGTTATTACATTAACAGGCTGGCAAGCCAAGGATGGGTAAGATTCTTCACAGAGCCTTACCAACCTAAGACAGAAGAGCATGGCTTTTGATAATGCATATTCCATGATGGGTAAGGAAGGCATTTTTGTTAGAATGACCTAAGACAGGCTCAGTCTTGTTTAGGAAATGAAAAAGAGGGAGAGGTGTAGAGCTTCTGGGGCTGCTTATCAGAAATCTGACATGAGCTAAAGACAAAGAAATGGGTTGCTTGGAAGGAATATGACATTGGCCAAGGACAATGAAGTAGGCTTCAGGCAGGGGTCTGACATTAGACTAGAAGAACATGGAAGTAATTTCAGGCAGGAATCTAACTCTTAGGCTAGAACAAAGAAGTAACTTTATGCAGGAATCTAAATATTAGGCTAGAACAAAGAAGTAATTTTAGACAGGAATCTAAATTTTAGGCTAGATTAAGGAAATATGCTTCAGACATGAAAATGACTTTGGGCTAGGACAGGGAAGCTGGCTCAGATATTTTGGTCATCCTGATAAGGCCTTAAAAACAGTGATCATGGGAGTGTTCATGGAATATTGTTTATTTCCTTGCTTGTTCTTTGACTATTTGTGTTTATTGTCTTGCTTGTTCCTTGACTATTTGCATCTATTGTATTGCTAGTTCCTCAGCCTAGAACTGACCTTAATACTTGCATGTAATTAAAATGGTATAAAAGCAAAAAGAAGGAGGGGGGATCAAATAGGGAGGTTCTAGGGAGGGGAAATAGGGAAAGAGAATGGCATATGAAATGTAAATAAATAAAATATCCAATTAATGAAAGGGAAAAAAAAAGAAATTACCTAGCTACTTAAAAAGAAATGTTTTCAATAGGAAGCTTTGTTTATAGGGATAATTGGCTATAAAACAAACCAAGTCTGTCCCCAGGGCATTAGTAACTGTCTGTCATCTTTTTTTTTTTTTTAATTTTATTGGATATTTTATTCATTTATATTTCAGATGTTATTCCTTTTCCCCATTCCCACCCCCCATAAACCCCCTATCCTATCCCCTTTTATAACATTTTAATTACATGGAAGTATTAAGTATTAGTTTAGTTATCCTAGCAATATAATAATATATATAGTAATAATAGAATAATGTGTATAATATATCATATCTTCTGTATTGACATTTTTTCTTACAGGTCAGGAAAAACCCTCAGAGCAAGAGATAAGTGAAATCAAACACCCTGAGACTATAAACAGATATGGAAGTTTAAACTCCTTAGAATCCACATCATCATCAGGAATTGGCAGCTACAGTACACAGATGTCTGGCACTGATAACCCAGAACAATTTGAGGTCCTAAAGCAGCAAAAAGAAATAATAGAACAAGGGATTGATTTGTAAGTATTGGATTTGTAAAAAAAAAAATGTTACAGAATATCCCTCAGCCACAAGTATGCTAACTCTGCTCCTGGTCTCCCCACAGTTCTCATTGTTTGTCATTCTTTATTCTCTTGGATCTAAAAATTGAATGGCTCTATATTTAGTTCTCCCCATCATTGAAAGAGTTCCTAAGCAGATCCATAAAGTGTCCAGCCTACAGTTTCCTCAAATCCTTCTGTAACTCCCCTTTTTTTGTAACATTTGTCTGTGAGGTAATTTTATAAAGAATTTTTGTCTAAGAAGGTATAAAAAGACTGAGAGAAGAAATAAAGTGTGTATTTTGGGGCTCTGCCATCTACAATGTGTGTGTGTATATGTGTGTATGTGAGTAAGGAACAGCAGGCTTGTTTGTAGGAAGGAAAGAGACTAATGAAAGGGGGAACAAGGCAGAAAGTTCATGAATATGAGCCAAGTACAGATTCTGTGTGTATGAGAGTGTGCACATGTGCATATGCATGTGAAATGATCTAATGAACCTCTGAGTAGCAACAAACATACCAACATAGAAGGAGGAATAGCATGGGGCTTCACCCATAGATAAAGAACTACAGGCAATAAAGAATGCTGAAAGTAGGAAAAATAATTTTCCCTAGAGATGAGTCCCCTAAATGGTTATCCAATACCACCAAGTGGTCAGCCCTGAAATCATATACACACAACTAAACCTAAAGGACTGAAGAGCTTATAGATATATATGTATGGTGTATGTACATATATATGCATGTGTCAGATCTTTTGTAAGCTGTTTCACAAAATTTAGCAAGAAAATTGATTTTATAAGATTATAGAGTCTGGGAGGCTACTGTCAGGTTGGGATAGGAAATGTATTAACAAGTAAAAATAAAATTCCTCACAAGAACGAAATGTGTAATTAAACTTGAGGACACAGAAACCTAAAAGGAGTAATACTAAAAATAGGAATTTTCGAATTTCACATTTTTGTCACATGATTTATGAAATCAGATACAAATAAAACAGTCCAAAGCTGGACATCTTCTGTTCATCACCAGCATGTGATACACACACACCACACACACACACACACACCACACACACACACCAGGATGGGACAGAGCCCAAAGCCACGCTGTTTCTTCTCTCAGCCTTTTTATACTTCTTAGGCAAAGTTCTTTATAAAATTACCTCATAGATAAATGTTACACAAAAGGGGAGTTAGAGAAGGAGTTGATAGTAATTTCAAAGCAGTATTTCATTCGGTAAGGTCATTATAAGGTCAGAGCAGCAGTTTCACATGTCCCTGCTTTATCATGATGCATACCTGTGGTCTCATCCTTGCACATGACCTAAATTAATCTTTTTTTTTCTTGATCACAAATCTACCCTAAGCCTATTTCTCTTCTTAGTGCAATTTATGAAAGCTCATTGTATTTCTTATTATATAGTCTTTACTTAGTATTCTGTGAGGAGGGAGCACATTGTATTCTTGATTCTAACTTTATTACGTCTTTCTGCCAAAACAATTAAAACCATCTGCTTAAACTTTGTTCTTAAAATTATTTGAATCAAATCAGGAATGCTATAAAGTAATTCATCTAAACAGTATTAATTCATGGAAGTCCATCTTCATGTTAACCTGCAGGAAATTTGCCCAATAGGGTGGGCTGATGCCCAAGAATTATTATGCTGTGTAATAGTGGCAGGATAGGAATATCAGCTGTGAGAAGCTATCCTGGGACAAAGTCTCTGGGGCTGTCTCTCTCCAGAGTGCACCTATAGCAGGCATGCAAAACAATGGGCCTTCTCCAGGATTCGCTCACTTGTCATAGCCTTTCCTAGATGGCCTCTGTGGAGTTTCAGAGTTTGCAATCCTACAGTTAGCTCTTTGGTTTAATGTTAAGTCAGTAAAGTTCTTGCTTTGCATGCATGAAGTTCTGAGCTCAATTTCCCAGAAACCACTAGAGGATAGATTAGATAGATAATATAGCTAGCTAGCTAGAGAAAAGAGAGCAGTGGAGGAGAGGAGAAGAGAAGAGACGAGAAAGTGAAAAGAAGGAGAGATTTATTTTTAAAAAGCTAAGCCTGATGGGTAGACTCAGCACTGGAAGGGCTGAAACAGAAGTTAGCTATTAGGTCTCTTCCATCACAGCCTCATGGGTACATGAACAAAGTCAGTGAGAAAAATTCTTTAATATCATGATTAATTAACCTGTTTTGTAAGGTGAAACATGATTGTTTAGTTGGCTGGACCGTATCAGAACTTTTGCCCCAGAAGAACCCTATAGAATGAATGATAAAGTCAGAGAAATGGTCTTCTCTATATTTAGATGGATATAAGATTGTTTTGACAGATAAAAGTGTAACTATGTAGTCGATTGTTTGTTGCATCAGTCTCCTGCAAAACAAGTAGAACAAGTAGAAGGTTTAGATGAGAAGTGAATTGTTACAGTCTTACTAGCAGTGTTTTAGTAGCAGCAGATGCCCCTGCCTGTGTGCCAGCTGTAATGTCCAGTGGAGGGGAACAGTATGGATAAACCTGAGGAGGTCCAGATTCTGTTTGTTGAAGTCACAACCAGACATCAGCATCTAATTGACATCTAAAAAAAATGTATAATACCATTGGATCTTTTTTTATATTCTTGTCCAACAGTGTCCCAGGGATACCACTTGGATATCTTGAATAATTTCCAAAACCTGTGGTTTGGCAGCAGGCTTTTTGGAAGCCCCTTTAACCATGGAACTATGGGTTGTTAAGGTACAAAAGGACACATTACTGCTGTGAGAAGTACTCTTCCAGAAAGAGTTATCACTTCATAGTTTGTAAATACAATGCCGCTGCCCTACCCCAAGTTTGGCCTCAATATTTAAGTAGATGATTCATTTTTCTCAGCTATGGATAGACACTGCTATGCTGAAGCCAGCATCTTGTCCTATATCTCATTCTTTATATACTTTAAATAATTGAATAAGACCCTCATAATTTTTTATAACCTTGTAAAGCCTTTTTTCCATTTTGGAAAAAAAAAAAAGTCTAGCTATTTTAATCTTTATGCACAAGTTTTTATACTAGTCAACATCTTACTGTTTTTTGATACCATATAACATAATAACACAAGTAAAGATACCATCTCATATGAGAATTTGAGGCTTGAGGGTAGTGATTAAACAATGTCTGTTCCTTCTTTGAAAAGTTCCAATGACAAGCCAAAGTTCTGGTTTTGCCAGAGCTCACTCTGGGGGACTGACTAGTACCTTTGTAAGGTTCACAGAGCATAGGTGAGGATTTCCTGACAGGAGTGTACTGTGAGCAGTCTCCCTAGAAAGTCGACCTAGTATTTATTGATGATGGCTTTCCCATAACTGCACAGGTGAAGCCCCTTTTCCTGAATCTTAAATGTTAATTGATTTGATAATGTATAAATGTTTTGTCTACGTGTATGTTTATGTACCACATACATTCTTGGTGCTCACAGAAGCCAGGAGATGGTGCCAGATTCCCTAGAACTGATAGCAGAGAAATGGCATTGTAATATTTCTGGAAAGATGACTTTACTAGCAACCTGAAAGATGGATTAGAATATGGGCAAAATGAGATGTGAAGAAGGAGCTGAAAGAGTTTGCAGCCCCATGGGGAGAGCAACAATACCAACCAACCAGAGCTCCCAGGGTCTAAACCACTAGCCTGGGAGCACATAGGGAGGGACCCATGGCTCCAGCTGTATACGTAGGGGAGGATGACATTTTCAGGCATGGGTGGGTGAGGAAGTCCTTGGTCCAGTGAAGGCTGGACACCCCAGTATGGGGGGAATTGTGGGTGGGGAGGTTGGAGTGGGAGGGTGGGGGGGGCATATCCTCATAGAAGCAGGAGGAAGGGGGTTGTGATAGGGGGTTCCTGGGGAGGGGGGAATGGGGAAAGGGGATTACATCTGAAATGTAAATAAATGATCCAATTTAAAAAAAAAAAAAAGAACTATTCCGGTTGTCCAGGAAACCGGTGATGAGTCACCAAAATAATATAAAAGTAAGAAGCAGATGATTTTTAAGGGAACAAATAACATTTGAATTGGCTCTTAGGAGCCAATTAACGAGAGAGTTCCCTTGTGAGAAGATGCTGCAAAAGGCATTCAGAATAGTCTCCAAACACATTAAGTTTAGAGAATTCAGCAGGATATCTAGAAATAGATGAGAAAAAGGGGTAAAGTGGAACTGTACTGAGAAATGCTTTATGTATTAGTCTAATCTGTTTAGGTCACTGTACCAAAGTACTGTCTAGTACTCAGATCCTTTCTTACACCATCGCTTCTGCAGCATTGTCTCTAATCCTCTAGCTGGCCACTGTGGGTAGGAACTGGAAAGCTCAGCATGCTGTAGGAAATGTTTTGAGACCCCTTTCTAAGAAAAAAATAAACCTTGGGCCATGTAATAATTTTGTGTATGCATATGTTAGTTCCTGTTTTCTGTGTGCTATTAAGAAAGTAATTTACTGTACTGTAAAATCTTCTCAGGGAATATGAGTATTTTTCTCTTTTTAATCTTTCTATTAACTTCATCTAGATTTAATAAGAAACCAAAGAGAGGAATACAGTACCTCCAAGAGCAAGGGATGCTTGGCACCACACCGGAAGATATAGCTCAGTTCTTACATCAAGAAGAAAGATTAGACTCTGTAAGAATACTGTCTCATTTAATTTTAACCTTTTCTACGGTTTATATGTATATTTAAAATAGTTAACTTGTAGCTTCAGACTGGAATTTGTGTAACCATATAGTCAAAACTTGTAGTTCTTAGGATTTTTCTGCTTTGTAAATGGTTATGTTGCAAATGGAACATGCCATTGAATATTAATTTCTATCCTTTGTTTTTACATTAGACTCAGGTGGGTGAGTTCCTGGGAGATAATGATAA
This sequence comes from Mastomys natalensis, assembly GCA_021653895.1. Lineage (NCBI taxonomy): Eukaryota > Metazoa > Chordata > Mammalia > Rodentia > Muridae > Mastomys > Mastomys natalensis. The sequence goes on from JAJTUV010000650.1 coordinate 513,906, forward strand.
ATTCAATAAAGAAGTCATGTATGCATATGTAGACCAACATGACTTTTCAGGAAAAGACTTTGTTTCAGCTCTTCGTCTGTTTCTGGAAGGATTCCGGCTTCCAGGAGAAGCTCAGAAAATTGATCGATTAATGGAAAAATTTGCTGCAAGATACCTGGAGTGCAACCAAGGGTTAGTAAGACTCAAGTACTTTTTGATTGTCAGTTATGTCCCTGATAGTCAGAATTCACCCCTTTCCTTAAGACAGCTTATATTATCTACTATTTGGAAGTGGTAACACACTTAGCTATAATTGTACTACATGACAGAATATTAATCCTGAGGAGAACATTAAAAATGGTGTTTGAAATGAAATTTATATGAAACAATGCTTATAATGCCATACATTTATTTTTTCAGACAAACCCTTTTTGCTAGTGCAGATACTGCTTATGTTTTGGCCTACTCAATTATCATGTTAACCACAGACCTTCACAGTCCACAGGTATGTTTTCTTCTACATCAAGTTTTACAGTAAGTAATGAAAATTAAATATAGTCTTTTGAGTATGTTAAGTACTAGCTAAAATTTAAATTTATGTGGCTAAACCAATTGCCAGAATTAAAATTGTATCCCATTTGGTCTTAATTCTAATAAGACTTATAAGTATTTCTAAAATATTTGTCAGTCTCATGATTAACAGTTGTCCAAAGCTAAAACAAATTTTAACCTAAAAAGATGTTTTAGGTCTTCTGAATATTCTTTACATGGTAAATACTATATATAATCTATCTTTTTAAAAAGACATGTAAAGTTTGAACAGCAGTGAGATTAGTATTAGAGATTATATCATTAGCATAGATTAGAATTGCACCATCCCTCAGAGTTACACAAAAGGTCAGCCTTTTGTGTGGACTCATGCACATCCCAGGTAGTGTTGCACGTCTCATATTTCTTTTGTCTCTCAGTATATGTCTCTCTCTCTTTTTTTTAAATTTATTTATTTATTGTATGCATATGAGTACACCACCATTGCTCTCTCAGATACACCAGAAGAGGGCACCAGACCCCATTACAGATGGTTATGAGCCACCATGTGGTTGCTGGGAATTGAATTCAGGACCTCTGGAAGAGCAGTCGGTGCTCTTAACTGCTGAGCCATCTCTCTAGCCCCAGTATGTGTCTCTTAGAGACACGCTAACCATAAACTACCATCCCAACTGAACCCTGAACAAGCGTTTCAACTAAGGATGTGTAGAGACTCCCAACCAGTGCAGGCTTAACACTTATGGTTCTTTAGTATTATTAAAGAACTGTCACTTGATTTCTAATGCCTACTTTAAAATGTTGCATTTGAGGTTTGGGGTTCTTTTTCCTTGACTTCTAAAAGCACATTTTGGTATTATTCAGTAAAATTGTCTCTGTAAGTTATTTATAAGAATTTCTTGGCCATTAGCTAGGTGTGATGGTGCACATCTTCTATCCCAGCATTCAGGAGGCGGAGGCAGAGGCAGGTTAATCTCATGAGTTCAAAGCCAGCCTGTTCTGTATAACCCTGGCAGGGCTACAAAGTGAGACCTAGTCAAGAAAAAAACAAGATTTCTTAGATACTTATCAGTCTTGAATGTATGTTAAATTATGTGTTAAACAGTATTAATGAGATAGTTAATTCATTTGTAGTTTGCTGTGGATTAAACTTTGCTAAGAATTATTTTTTATGTGTTTTGAAATATTCAAGGTGAGATTGATAAGGAAAGTATACAGCATAATGTGGAAGCATTTTATATTAAGTTATACCTACCTTAAATTCCATAGTTGAATGAACTTAATTGGTTTAGTGTAGGATTTTAAGAAGGCTTTAATAATTTATATTTGCTTTAGGTAGTTTCTTGGTATTATAATCAGAACCACTCACCTTCAGGTTTTGATTATCTGTCCTAATTTTTCCCCCCGTGCCCCAATGTTTTTATAAAGCATCCCACACCTATGTATTTACCTATCTTTCCTTCAGAGTTTATGCTTGGTTTCTTGTCTGATTTTTTTTTTTTTAAAGTCTCAACCAAATAATAACCTGAAGTTAGATGTACTTGTTATTACAAGATTTTTCCTTTTAAAAACATTTGGCTTATTTGGTTTTAGAAACAAGCAACATCATATAAAAGCTATACCATGTCCTTTTGTATGTATCTATAAATGTATTAAAATGTATATTTTTAAATTTTTATCATTTTTCTCATTAGTCCTCAAAAATTAAAAATTTAATTTCTGAACAGAGTCTAGAGACATAGTGACTGAGAGGTTAAGAGGGCATACTGCTCTTCTAGAGGACCTGAGCTGATTCCAATAGCCTCTGTCAGGCAGCACACAACTGCCTATAACTCTAGGTCCAAGGGTTCAATGCCCTCTTCTGGCCTTCATGGGCACCTGAACTCCTATGCACATACCCATACTTGGGGCACAGGCATACACACATAATTAAAAATTAATAAATAAATCTCTAAAAGGTTCTGAATGTATACATTTAAAGTACATCATCTTAAAAACAGTGTCTTGTCTTCAGGACAAAAGCTCTTGTCCATGAAGTGTATCTGGGGCCTGGTCTAATGGTCACTCTCAGATGGCTCCACAGCAGACTAGCTACCATGCTGATGCTCAGCCTGTATCCGTAGTTCTGTGAGTTTTGTGAAGTCATGTATCCTATTAGAAGTTAGACTCATAGTCTTGTCCCAAGTGATATGTAATTAAGAAACATATAGATTCTAAACAAATGACATTATTTTTGAAGGATATAGAAGAATTTAAAAGAACTCATTAAAAACCAGTTTCTCATTATTAATGGTTTACAAAGTTCAAATATACATGATCTTTACCACATTCTTTTTGGTGCTAATTTACCTCAATATCTATGGTTAAGTTCTCTTCCATATATAGTAAATCAATGATTTTTTTTTTTTTAAATCTGAGTTTATTTACATGTTTTTATAGTTACAACCAGCCTTTACGTGGTTAATACTCCAGACTAGGAACAGCTTAATTTAAACATATAGGAATAAGATTCAAGAGTAATGTGTTCTGTACAAGATTTCAAGAGAAGAAAAGTAAAATTATTTTACATTGTTTCCAGAATCCCACCATGGCAGTAGTATTCAGTATGTTCTGAGTGGCTGAAATCAATGTTTACTCCTAAGCAAGCCCTCACCCAGGTGCAGACATTTAATAGTTACTTCATATTTTTCATTTTTAGACTTTAGAATATACATAAAGTCTCTTAAAAAGATATTCTAATTCTTAAAAATGAATGAAATCTTTATGTTAATTTTTAGGAGTGATAATGGTTTTTCATATCTAGGTTAAAAACAAAATGACGAAAGAACAGTATATTAAAATGAATCGTGGTATCAACGACAGTAAAGATCTTCCTGAAGAGTATCTGTCAGCCATTTATAATGAAATAGCTGGGAAAAAAATATCAATGAAAGAAACAAAAGAACTAACAATCCCTACAAAGTCAACTAAGCAGAGTAAGTACCAGATTAATCAAGTTTGATTGTTCAGGGGGAGACATGGTTGTGTGGTTTTTCTTCTGGTTTTGTGGGTATTTGTTTAAGATTGGGTCCCCTGTTTTTCTCAAGCTGACCTGGAACCTTTCTGTCTCACATTTTAAAAAACAGGGAGGTATATGCTTAAGAGTTTTTTATTTTGTTTGCCTGCTTTTTGCTTCATTTAAAATAAAAAATAATCCGTATAGAACTGTTAAAATGGTGATTGATTAAAAACTAAGTAATTTACATGTGTTGGGAGTGTTTAAATATTAACTTGTTCATTTAGCAGTTCATTTCATCAGGGATTTAAAAATTAAATTGGTTAGAGGGTACTGAAGAGATAGCTCAGAAGTTAAAAGCATTAAACATATTAATTAAACCTTTACACTTAAGCAAGTGTTTTCTGATTTGATTTCATTTTGCCTAGATTATAGCATCCTCATATATTTTTTTCTGTCTTCATTTGGTATATAATGGTTGAAGTCAGTGAGAAGTCAGATATGGGAAAATTTGCTGGAAATGCTAAAATTTACTGGGAGTGTCAGGACCAGTTCTTTTTGTTTCGCTAACTTGGTACAAATGCCACTGTCTTTACCTCCTGTCCCACATTTGATTGGCTTCCTTGACAATTTCATTTTGAGTGTTGTATTCTCTGACATTTTTTAAGGTTTTACTTACTCCTAACTAGTAGAATATTCCACCCCCACCCAGGTACAGTTCACCCTTTTAAAGTAAAAATTCAAAGGGAGATGTATTTCAGTGGTATAGCACTTAGATACATGAGCAGGGCCCTTAAGCACAGCCACCAATCAGTCAGTAAATAAGTAAAATGAGTAATTCTATTGGCATTTAGTTTATTTACAGTGTTGTGCAACCATCACCTCTGGCTAAGTTTAAAACATGTGGTTACTCCACTATAAAATAAAAAATAAAATAAAATAAAACCCTGCACTATTAAGTAGAAGTAACTACTACCCATTCCCTCTGCCTTTGCCCTGGTAAACGCCAATCTACTCTATTTCTCTGGGTTTAACTGTTTTGTGTATTTCACATACTTGGACTCAATATGTGATCGTTTCTATTTGGCATCTTAGGACTATTATTAATGAGTATTTACTTTTAAAGTGTCATCTTAAAGAGCTTTCTATTTTTAAATGGTAATATTTGTTATTTCAGATGTAGCCAGTGAAAAACAAAGACGACTTCTGTATAATTTAGAAATGGAGCAGATGGCCAAGACGGCTAAAGCACTCATGGAAGCTGTGAGCCATGTTCAGGCACCTTTTACAAGTGCCACACACTTGGAGCACGTGAGGCCTATGTTTAAGGTTAGAATTACTAGTAACTTTGCTACAGTACATATTTTTACATAATTTTGCTTAGCATATTTTTTAAGTATAATAATAGAGCTTATTTGATGTATAAGATATTCACTGGTAAACTAATACAAATTATTTCTGTGTTAAAGAACATGAAAGACAACAGTATATAGTGTAAGTAACTGGTGGAAGTGTAATTTCATGAATTAGAAATAGGAAGGTTTGGAGAATGGTCATTAATCTCTTGGCTTGTTTTTTCAGTGATAAATGATTTATTTCTAAATCTTCATTCATTCTAATTTCAAAGTGATCCTGAGGCTCACACTTTCATCAGAACTTCTAGCTCAGGAGTTCTGACGTTTCTGAGTAAAACTAGAGCCATAAGTATACATTAAGAAATAAGTGGGAATACCTGCTTGGATGTGGTTGATAGGCCACTGCAGTTCATTGAATAAAATGATCCCTCTCCCAAAAGTTATCATTGTGAGTAGTTCATGGCCACTACTCTTCCACTGTGCCACAGTTTTATGTAGGTTTTTTGTGTGGTAATACAGTCCCTGTAACTTCATATGTGCACCTACATGATTGTGTCTAGAAAACACTCTTTTCTTGAAGTCATCCGCCACTTCTGGGAAGGGAGTTGTCATATAAATATTCCATTTAAAGCAGAGCATTTCAAAGTCTCTTTGACGCTGCATGTTGTCCAGTTGTGTCTCAGTAGACTGCAAGAAGCAGCTTCTCTGGTGAAGGTTGAATAATGCACTTATATATGGATATAGAAATAAGTCACCAGGAGTCACTTTGTTGCTATGTTCATTTATTAGAGTAATGGTAGGTTTCCACCTAAGGCCCATGAACTATCTAGTCTCCAGTACTTGGCTTTATTGACAGTATCAGGTATGCATTCTACCTCATGGAGTTGGCCTTACATCCCTTTATTAAAATATTATTGATTATTCCTGTAACATCGATGACCAAGGCAAACCCTTAGAAAGGAAAACATTTAGTTAGGGCTGGCTTACAGTTTCAGAGGTTCTGTCCATTATCATCATGGCAGTGTGCAGGCAGACACAGGCAGCCAGGAAGAGGGTCTCTTCCAGACTGGGCAGAGCTTGAGTATAGGAGACCTCAAAGCCTGCCTACACAGTGACACACATCTTCCAACAAGGCCACACCTCCTCATAGTGCAACTTCCCATGGGCCAAGCATATTCAAACCACTACAGTAACCAATAGTTACCAATAGTTTTGTCCATAGCCTGTAATATTAGTGGAGGGAGGGATAGGGATCCTGTGAGATCACATTGGCCATCAACTAAAAAGACGAAACTCGTTCCTGATACTGGATGTTTTACTTCATAGCATATAATGTCTAATTGGGGTGTTATTTCTTCCATTATTATGGAAACTATATTTAAACTTCTTTTACACGTGTATATATATTTAAGAAACTTCTATAGTAGTAGATTTCCATTTAGCTTTTCAAAGAGCCTTTAGTGCTAGTTATTCCTCTTCCATACTTCCTCCTCCACCCTGCCCTCCCACCACCAGCCCCCATTGAAGTCTCTATCTTCATTTTCTCTGTAGGACACTATACTCTGTTCCCTGCTCCTTGGAAGATCCCTCCCCACTGGTCCTTACTAGCTACCTAGCATCTGTAGGTTGTTTTTGTAAATGAAGCACACATATCTAAAATATAAAGCTAACATCTCATCTAAAACTAAACATGCAGACATTTTTCTCTCTCTAGGTCTAGGTTACATCCTTCAGAATGATTCTTTCTAACCCTGTTTTCCTGAAAAGTTCATGATTTCACATTTCTTAACAGCTAAATTCTGCTGTGAAAATGTACCACATTTTCTTTAACTGCTTCCAGTTTCTGATACTTCTCTATTATGAATAGAGAAGTAATGGAAATGGATAACCAGTGTCTATGTGGTAAGATGGAGCATCCTTTGGGTGTATCCCCAAATGTGGTATTGCTGGGTATTGAGCTATATTGATTGCCAGCTTCCTAGGGAACCACCACAAAGATTTTCATAGTGGCTACACAAGTTTACATTCCTACCAGCCAGGAATGAGCATTCCCTTTACCCTACATCCTCACCAGCATGAGCTATCATTTTTATTGATCTTGGCTAATCTTCTGATTAGGGTAAGACAGAATCTCAAAGTAGTTTTAATTTATGCTTGCCTGATGGCTAGTGCTGAACAGTTCTTTAAGAATTTCTTAGCCATTCTGTTTTGTTTTTTAAGAATTTTGTTTAGTTTATTTTACCCCATATTTCAATTGGAAAATTTTTTGGATGTTCAGTTTTATTAGTTCTGCATATATTCTAGACACTAACCCTCTGTCAGATAGATTATTGGTAAAGGTATTTTCTTCTTTCTCTTAAATCAAATAATGGTGTCCTTTGCTCCACATTCCTCCAAACCCCTCTTTATTTCAAGTGGTCCTGGATATTAACTGCTGGTATTATGTGTGTACTACCAGGGTGCTCTTGAGAAAGTGTTTTCCTGTGCCAATGAGTTCAAGCATATTTCTTACGTTTCTTTGCCCAAATCAGAGTGTCAGGTTTTATGTTGAGGTCCTTGATTGCACATCTTTTTAAATTTATTTTTATTTTTAATTTTAATTTTTTCCCAATCTGCTTATACCATTTTAATTACATGTAAGTATTAAGGTCAGTTCTAGGTTGAGGAACTAGCAATACAATAGATGCAAATAGTCAAGGAACAAGCAAGACAATAAACACAAATAGTCAAAGAACAAGCAAGGCAATAAACAAAGTTCTGTGATCACTATTTTTAAAGGGCTTATCAGGATGACCAAAATATCTGAGCCTACTTCCCTGTCCTAGCCCAAAGTCATTTTCATGCCTGAAGCATACTTCTTTGTTCTAGCCTAAGATTTAGATTCCTGTCTGAAATTACTTGTCCGGCGCCCTTCCTGACCAGCAGGAAATCAGACGCAAGACAACCAGGTTCCTTCTCAAGGCATTTTAATCAGGATTGCAGTTAGCAGGTGTGCCCCCTCCTACCCCGGGGACCAGGCTTATATCTACGAAAAGGCCAATGAGCATACGCCACGTGTCATCTCCCCATACATCCACGTCAGATGACCATTCCCTGCCCAGCACAACTTCACAGCCAAATGAGGACTTGTTTATCACAAGGAGCACTCTCAGCCAGCGCCATCTTTAGGGTGTGGCACACAGTGGCTCTCCACAATTACTTATATGTTCTAGCCTAATGTCAAATTCCTGCCTAGCAGCCCATTTCCTTGTCCTTGGCCCATGTCAGAATCCCGCCAAGCAGGCCACAAAGCTCTCCACATCACCCCCTTTTTTATTTCCTAAACAAGACTGAGCCTGTCTTAGGTCATTCTAACAAGAATGCCTTCCTTACCCATCATGGAATATGCATTATCAAAAGCCATGCACTTTTGTCTTAGGTTGGTAAGGCTCTGTGAAGAATCTTACCATCCTTGGCTTGCCAGCCTGTTAATGTAATAACTCTGTCTGGGAGTCCATTTTCAGGTTCAAGCCATGTACTTTGGCTGCCAACATGTTGATGTTGTTGAAGAAAAGCTTTAACACAATGGGCAGGAATAAAATATTCCCAGGATAAAAAGTGCTAGCATGATCAAGCTATATATGCCGTTCTTGAAGCTTGACCAAAATGGAAATACTGACCTCAGGCCATGGGTAATTTTATCAGCAGTGTATACTGTATCAACACTCATCATTCTTTACATTCATAAGCTCACTATGCAAAGTTAAAACATCCAGAGAGGTGTTAGAATTATGCCAAATACACTGCAAGTGTCTTTAAACTTTTTCCTAATTGTATAGACTACCACTGTAAATTTTAGAGCTAACATGAATCCAATGATATTTGGCATGACACTCAAGATGGCTCCTTACTCTTAAACTCTGAACCTCCTTCCAATAATTTGAACAGGACAAACAGCATCAATCCATTGTTTCCAAACGCCTATCTAAATCCTCTTGTATACTCTACACATTAGTAACATTTTTTTGCTAAATGATTAACAAAAGTAGCTGTCTTAATTTCTTGTGTCAAGGCAATTGCAGAAGTAGTGGTGTTTGCAGTTAATGTAATTAAAGCTGTTATACCAGCAATAATCAAGCCCTTTACCCTCTTGGTTCTGCTTAAAGCCTGACTCACTTCTTCCAGTCCTTGCAAGCTTTTTTCAGAAAACCAAGGTCCTGTAATACTCAGGGCAATAAAACAAAACCTAACTGATAGGCCCCCATAACAGACATAGCATGTTTCAACACATTGACACAATTAGAAAGTGTATAATCAATGCAACTTACATTAAATATTACAGAAGAAACAAAAGTAATTTTAACTAGACAATTATAAGAGCCTAACACATGCACTAACACTTGTTTGAAATCCAGATTCTGTCCCAATTTTATCTCTTGCTAGCATAACATCATAGAGAACTGCAGCTAACTTCCACATATGTCTCTGAAAATATCCAGAACCAGTCTTCCAGGTGAAGACTGTTACTTCAATATTGAACTGATTTCTAGACCAGTCCATTATTAAGTCCAAATAACTGGTCACATTTAAGAAAAATACAAGAGTATAACTTCTCTTTTTGATTCTCTGTTCCACAAGGACTAAAAACTTGAGGCAAGGCAGCTTGTCCCATCAGGGTTATAGGCAAGCAAAGGTGGGTCAGGAACATATGTCCAGTACAGCTTCCCAGTCACTATTGTCACGGCACTCAGCAAGCTCACACAGGTCAGCATCGTTCTTTGTCCCATCATCAGCATGTCTCACCAATCATTCTGGCAGCCACCATGCTCCTTCAGAATCCTGTAGAAAAAACACAAACATGCCCTCTTCCCATATTAAATTCCTGAACGGATCATGCCATATGCCAGTAAGTGGATCCTTCCTTTTCACCTAGGCATAAGTATGCCTAGTTGTAGAGTGCCATAGACACTCAACAGAAAGTTCCTTGGCACCCAAATTTTTTAAAACTTTAAAATAAAAAGCACATGATTTAAATAAATTTGTGGTGTATGGGGATATACCTCCTCCTTTTTTATTTTATGAAGACATTGTTTTAAAGTTCCCTGGGCCCGTTCCATAATACCTTGTCCTTGAGGATTATAAGGAATCTCTGTAATTTGGGTAATAAATGCTTGACTGCAATAGCCAGTTCCATTATCTGTGGTTTTTTTTAAATTTTTTTATTGGATATTTTATTTATTTACATTTCAGATGTTACCCCCCCCCCCAGAAACCTCCTATCCCATCAACCCTCCTCCTTCTATGAGGGTGTGCCCCCACCCACCCACTTCCATCTCCCTACCCTCATATTACCCCACATTGGGGCATCCAGCCTTCATGAGACTAAGGGCCTCCTCTCTCACCAATGCAAACACGGCCATCTTCCTCTACATATACAGCTGGAGCCATGGGTCCCTCCATGTGTGTTCCCAGACTGGCTGTTTTTTACCCTGCGAGCTCTGGTTGGTTGGTATTGTTGCTGTCCCCATGAGGCCGCAACCTGTTCAGTTCCTTCAGTCATCTCTCTAACTCCTCTAACTCCTCCATTGGGAACCCCCTGATCAGTTAAGTGGGTAGCTGCCAGCAGCATCCTCTGTATATGTCAGGCTCTGGCAGAGCCTCTGAGGAGACAGCTGTATCAGGCTCCTTTCTTTTTTTTTTTTTTTTTTTTTTTTTTTTTTTTTGGTTTTCCGAGACAGGGTTTCTCTGTGTAGCCCTGGCTGTCCTGGAACTCACTCTATAGACCACGCTGGCCTCGAACTCAGAGATCCGCCTGTCTCTGCCTCCCAAGTGCTGGGATTAAAGGCGTGCACCACCACCGCCCGGCTTTTTTTTTTTTTTTTTTTTTTTTTTTTCCCACTGAAGGACAGTGGGAAGGATCGAACACGGGACGGACGGAGCGCCCTAGCGACAGAGCACGAGCACTACAGCGATGTGCCACCGCAGGCCGGTTCAGGCTCCTTTCACCATGCATTCCTGACATCCACAACAGTGTCTACATTTGGTGACTAAACATGGGATGGATCCCCAGGTGGAGCAGTTTCTGGACGACCCCTCCTTCAGTCTCTGCTCCTCACTGTCTCCATTTTTGCTCCCATGAGTATTTTGTTACTCCTTCTAAGAAGGACTGAAGCACCCATACTCTGATCTTCCTTCTTCATGGGCTTCATGTGATCTGTGAGTTGTATCTTGGGTTTTTTGAGCTTTTAGGCTAATATCCACTTATCAGTGAGTGCATACCACTTGTGTTCTTTTGTAATTAGGTTACCTCACTCAAGATGATATTTTCTTTTCTTTTTTTTTTAAGATGATATTTTCTAGTTCCATCCATTTGCCTAAGAATTTCTCAAATTCATTGTTTTTAATAACTGAGTAGTACTCTATTGTGTAAATGTACCACATTTTCTGTATCCATTCCTATGTAGAAGGACATCTGGGTTCTTTCCAGCTTCTGGCTATTATAAATATGGCTGCTATGGACATAGTGGATCAGGTGTCCTTGTTATATGTTGGAGCATCTTTTGGGTATATGCCCAGGAGTGTTATAGCTGGGTCCTCAGGTGATACTATGTCCAAATTTCTAAGGAACTGCCAGACTGATTTCCAGAGTGGTTGTATCAGCTTCCTGTCCCACGAGCAATGGAGGAATGTTCCTCTTTCTCCACATCCTCACCAGCATCTACTATCACCTAAGTTTTTGATCTTAGCTATTCTGACTGGTGTGAGGTAGAATCTCAGAATTGCTTTGATTTGCATTTCCCTGATGACTAAGGGTGCTGAACATTTCTTTAGGTGCTTCTTGGCCATTCGAGTTTCCTCAGTTGAGAATTTTTTGTTTAGCTCTATAGCCCATTTTTAATGGGGTTATTTGATTGTCTGGATTCTAATTTCTTCAGCTCTTTGTATACCTTGGATATTAGCCCTCTTTCGGATGTAGGATTGGTAAAGATCTTTTCCCAATATGTTGGTTGCCATTTTGTTTTATTGACAGTGTTCTTTGCATTACGGAAGCTATGCAATTTTGAGGTCCCATTTGTCAATTCTTGATCTTAGAGCATAAACCATTGGTGTTCTGTTCAAGAACTTTCCCCTCTGTACCCAAATATTCAAGGCTCTTCCCCACTTTTTCTTCTATAAGTTTCCATGTATCTGGTTTTATGTGGAAGGTCTTTGATCCACTTGGTCTTGAGCTTTGTACAGGGAGATAAGAATGGATCAATTTGCATTCTTCTACATGCTTACCTCCAGTTGAACCAGCACCATTTGTTGAAAATGCTGTCATTTTTTCCACTAGATGGTTTTAGCTCCTTTGTGACCATAGGTGTGAGTGTTCATTTCTAGGTCTTCAATTCTATTCCATTGATCTTCTTGCCTGTCTCTGTACTAATACCATGCAGTTTTTATCACTATTGCTTTGTAGTACAGCTTGAGGTCAGGGGTGGTGATCTCCCAGAAGTTCTTTAATTATTGAAAATAGTTCTCCCTATCCTGGGTTTTTTGTTATTCCAAATGAATTTGCAAATTGCTCTTTCTATCTCTATGAAGAATTGAGTTGGAATTTTGATGGGGATTGCACTGAATCTGTAGATTGCTTTCAACAAGATGGCCATTTTTAATACATTAATCCTGCCAATCCATGAGCATGGGAGATCTTTCCATCTTCTGAGATCTTCAGTTTCTTTCTTTAGAGACATGAAGTTCTTGTCATACAGATCTGTCACTTGCTTGGTTAGATTCACACCAAGGTATTTTATATTATTTGTGACTGTTGTGAAGGGTATCATTTCCCTAATTTCTTTCTCAGCCTGTGTATCCTTTGAGTAGAAGAAGACTACTGATTTGTTTGAATTAATTTTATATCCAGCCACTTTGCTGAAGTTGTTTATCAGGTTTAGGAGTTGTCTAGTGGAAGTTTTGGGATCACTTAAGTATACTATCATATCATCTGCAAATAGTGATATTTTGACTTCTTCCTTTCCTCTTTCTATCCTTTGACCTCATTTTGTTGTCTAATTACTGTGGCTAGAACTTCAAGTACTATATTGAATAGGTAGGGAGAGAGTGGGCAGCCTTGTCTAGTCCCTGATCTTAGTGGCATTGCTCCAAGTTTCTCTCCATTTAGTTTGATGTTGGCTACTGGTTTGCTGTATATTGCTTTTACTATGTTCTGGTGTGGGTCTTGAATTCCTAATCTTTCCAGGACTTTTACCATGAAGGGATGTTGAATTTTGTCAAATGGTTTCTCAGCATCTAGTGAGATGATCATATGGTTTTTTTCTTTGAGTTTGTTTATATAGTGGATTACATTGATGGATTTCCATATATTGAACCGTCCCTGCATTTGTGGAATAAAGCATACTTGGTCATGATGGATGATTGTTTTGATGTGTTATTGGATTTGGTTTGCAAGAATTTTATTCATAAGAGAGATTGTTCTGAAGTTCTCTTTCTTTGTTGGGTCTTGGTGTGGTTTAGGTATGAGCGTAATTGTGACTTCATAGAACGAATTGGGTAGTGTTTCTTCTGTTTCTGTTTTGTGGAATAGTTTGAAGAGAATTGGTATCTGGTCTTCTTTGAAGATCTGATAGAATCCTGCACTAAAACAATTCTGAATATCTATGCTCCAAATGCAAAGGCACCCACAATCATAACAGAAAGTTTACTAAAGCTCAAAACACACATTGCACCTCACACAATAATAGTGGGAGACTTCAACAAACTGGTCCTGGGCTTTTTTTGGTGGGGAGACTTTTAATGACTGCTCCTGTTTCTTTAGGGGTTATGGTACTGTTTAGATGGTTTATCTGATCTTGATTTAACTTTGGTACATGGTATCTGTCTAGAAAGTTGTCCATTTCATTCAGATTTTCTAATTTTGTTGAGTATAGGATCTGTATTTTGTAGTAGGGTCTGATGATTTTTTAAATTTCCTCAGTTTCTGTTGTTATGTCTCTCTCTTCAGTTCTGATTTTATTTATTTGGATACTGTCTCTGTGCCCTCTGGTTAGTCTGGCTAAGGGTTTATCTATCTTGTTGATTTTCTCAAAGAACCAGCTCCTGATTTTGTTGATAGTTTGTACAATTCTTTTTGTTTCTTCTTGATTTCAGCCCTGAGTTTGATTATTTCCTGTCTTGTACTCCTGTTGTGTGTATTTGCTTCTTTTTGTCCTAGAGCTTTCAGGTGTGCTGTTAAGCTGCTAGTGTATGCTCTCTCCAGTTTCTTTTTGGAGGCACTCAGAGCTATGAGTTTTCCTCTTAGCACTGCTTTCATTGTGTCCTATAAGTTGTGGTATGATGTGCCTTCATATTCATTAAATTCTAAAAATTCTTTCATTTTTTTTTTTATTTCTTCCTTGAAAAGTTATCATTGAGTAGAGCATTGTTCAGTTTCCACGTGTATGTGAGGTTTCCATTGTTATTGAAGACCAGCCTTAGTCACTGGTGATTCTAATAGGATGCATGGGATTATTTCAATCTTAGTGTATCTGTTTAGGCCCGTTTTGTGACCAATTATATGGTCTATTTTGGAGAAGGTATGATGAGGTGCTGAGAAGAAGGTATATTCTTTTGTTTTAGGATGAAATGTTCTATAGATATCTGTTAAATCCATTTGGTTCATGACTTCTGTTAGTTTCACTGTGTCTCTGTTTAGTTTCTGTTTTCATGATCTGTCCGTAGCTGAGAGTGGGGTGTTGAAGTCTCCCACTATTATTGTGTTAGGTGCAATGTGTGTTTTGAGCTTTAGTAAAGTTTCTGTTATGATTGTGCTTCCTTTGCATTTGGAGCATAGATATTCAGAATTGAGAGTTCGTCGTGGTAGATTTTTCCTTTGACAAGCGTGAAGTGTCCTTCCTTATCTTTTTTTGATAACTTTTGGTTGAAAGTCTGTTTTATTCAGTATTGTTTACTCCAGCTTGTTTCTTGGGACTATTTGCTTAAAATATTGTTTTCTAGCCTTTTACTCTGAGGTAATATCTGTCTTTGTCACTGAGGTGTGTTTCCTGTATGCAGCAAAATTCTGGATCCTGTTTACATATCTAGTCTGTTAGTCTATGCCTTTTTATTGGGGAATTGAGTCCATTGATGTTAAGAGATATTAAGGAAAAGTGATTTTTGCTTCCTGTTATTTTTGCTACTAGAGGTGGAGTTATGTTTATGGCTAACTTCTTTGGGGTTTGTTGGAGGATTACTTTTTTGCTTTTTCTAGGTTGTAGTTTCCCTCCTTGTGTTCGAGTTTTCCATCTATTATCCTTTGTAAGGCTGGATTTGTAGAAAGATATTGTGTAAATTTGGGTTTGTCATGGAATATCTTGGTTTCTCCATCTATGGTAATTGAGAGTTTTGCTGCGTGTAGTAGTCTGGGCTGGCATTTGTGTTCTCTTAGGGTCTGTATGACTGTCCAGGCTCTTATGGTCTTTGGTGAAAAGTCTGGTGTAATTTTTCTAGGTCTGCCTTTATATGTTACTTAACCTTTTTTCCCTTAGTGCTTTTAATATTCTTTCTTTGTTTTATACATTTGATGTTTTGATTATTATGTGATGGGAGGAATTTCTTTTCTGGTCTAGTCTGTTTGGAATTCTATAGGCTTCTTTTATATTCATGGGGATATTTTTCTTTAGGTTAGGGAAATTTTCTATAATTTTGTTGAAGATATTTACTGGCCCTTTAAGATAGGAATCTTCACTCTCATCTCTACCTATTATCATTATGTTTGGTCTTCTCATTGTGTCCTGGATTTCCTGGATGTTTTGTGTTAGGAACTTTTTGCATTTTGCATTTTCTTTGACAGTTGTGTCAGTGTTTTCCATGGTATCTTCTGCACATGAGATTCTCTCTTCTATCTCTTGTATTCTGTCTGTTATGCTTGCATCTATGACTCCTGATCTCTTTCCTAGGTTTTCTATCTCTGGGTAGTCTCCCTTTGTGATTTATTTATTGTTTCTACTTCCATTTTTTAGATCCTGGATGATATTGATCAATTCCTTCACTTGTTTGGTTGTGTTTTCTTGAAATTCTTTAAGGAATTTTTATGTTTCCTCTTTAAGGGCTTCTATCTGTTTACCTGTGTTCTCCTGTATTTCTTTAAGGGAGTTATTTATGTCCTTCTTAAATTCCTCTATCATCATCATGAGAAGTGATTTTAAATCTGAATCTTGCTTTTCCAGTGTGATGGGATATCCAGGACTTGCTATGGTGGGAGAACTGGGTTCTATTGTTGCCAGATAATCTTGGTTTCTGTTACTTATATTCTTGCAGTTGCCTTTCACCATCTAGTTATCTCTAGTGCTACCTGCACTCACCGTCTCTGACTGGAGCCTGTCTGTCCTGTTATCTTGGTTGTGTCAGAACTCCTGAGAGTGTAACTGTTTCTGTGATCCAGAGATCCTGTGTGTATGAGCTCCTGGGAGTCAGGCTGCCCCTGGGATCCTGAAATCCTTTGATCCTGGGCTTGTTATAGCTCCTGGGAATCCAGCTTCCTCTGGGTGTTGTGGGATTAGTTGCAGAGCAACTGCTCTGAGTTCAGCAGATCCTCTAGGATGGGTCAGTGCATGGTGTCTTCTTGGGTGCAGACCAGCTTGGAGTGTGTCCCAGCAGAAGGGACCAGGTGGAAGGGCCAAAAGGGGAGTGGTATTCAGGAGGGCGGGGTTTTGGTGGGTGATAGGTCTTGAGTGAGCAGGGCTGCAGCTCTGGAGCTTCGGGTTGTGAGGGAGGGTTCTTACCCTCTTTGAGTGCAGTGGATTATCTAGGATGGGTCAGGATATGGTGTCTTCACAGGCGCAGACCAGCTAGGTGTCTGCCCCAGCAGAAAGAACCAGGTAGAAGGGCTACTGCACATCTTTTAATCCAAGCATTATTTTATGAAGGAAGAGACCATGTTCACATTCCTAATTGTAAAAATATATTTTATTCTCCTGATGTAATTGTCATATCCAAGGGCTTATTGCCTGTGTGCTTAACCTAGGCCTAGCCCTGGAAGCTTCTAGCCTCCATACAGTCTAAGAATGTCTCTGAGGCTTACTGCTTAATAAACTCACCCTTTTTAGCTCCTTCTGAACTCTGACTGGCTGGTTAACTCAGATGTTCTGGCTCAAAATTCCTGTTTAAGTTAATTCCATTTGCCTGGCTTCTCTCAGCTTCTCCTGTGTTGTTCAACTAGGCCTCTTACTAACTTTGGCAGTCTGCTCTAATCTTCTGGCCCCTTCTCATTCTCTGGCTTGTTGTGTCTTCACCTATGTTAGCTTGTTCTGTCTCTGCAGCCTGTCTCTATGCAACTGTACCAGTAAAACTGCCTCCTTCTCTTTTTTCTTTCTCTGGTCTCTTAAGTTACCCCTTTTCTCTCAGGTTTCATGAGAATTGAGCAGATCCTATTCTGTCAGATCTTTTTCTGACTAATCATTTTATCTGCAACTTGATTAGATATCCCTTTCAGACATGGGTGCTTTCTTCTACAAACTAACTTTACCTTTGTTGTTTGGTTTAAAAGTGTGTACTAAAGGCATGTCTGTATTCCAGCCAGAGGGTTAAGGCTGAGCCACACCACAACTAGAAACAACTTTTTTCAGTAAATAACACACTCTCAGGGTTCACAGTGTGATCAAATATCCTGCAATACCTAATATCTGGTATAGTTCCTGGTTTGTAATTGCTCAATAAATAGGTATTGGTTCAGGGAAAGGACTACATAATTTCTAATTTTTTAGAATGTGATTTATGATATTGAAGAATATAAACATATTCATGAGAACATTTTTATATATTGCTAAATCTTATTTCAGTAAGATTTATACAATTATGTGCAGCTAGTAGTTTCACTATCTGCTTAATATTCTTTAGGGATAATTTGATAAAGAAATCATTATCTTGGATTAACCATAATCCTAATGAAGAGAAGAACCATGTGTGTTTTCTTCTTAAGCTATAACACAGGTTTCAACTGGAAGTGCTTTCTGTGTTACAGAATGTGTAACATTACTTTCATGGGACACTTTGTAATCAATAAATACTATCCTTGCTGCTTGCACATCATGACTGAAGCAGGATCTTCAAGTGTTGTAGATGCAGAGTGAGGCCTAGGAAGAACCTAGGTACTGTAGTTTGTGTTCTGTGTATGGATTTTAAGCTCTTTAAACTTTCTGAACCATACAAGAAAAGCTTAAATTGTTTTCCTCAGAAATGCTATAAGTTTCATGACCCAATTAAAAAAATCTCAGCAATTCTATAATGCACTGGTAAAATAACATTTTTATCTTTATAATTTTATGTGCATATTGCTCTGCTACTCGGTGAACTACTAAAAGCAACATAATTAAATATCAGGCACTTCAGTTATGTGGATTTCTGTTGTTTGTTGTCTATGGTAAGCAAGTGCTCTACCATTTCACTACCTCACCAAGTCCTTTGCTCTTTGAGACTGTGTCACAAGTATCTCAAATTGGCCTTGAACTCACAGTCCTGACTCTACCTTTCAAGTGCTTGGATTAGATATCAATCCAGTAGATAATAGACCAGGGCCTGCTGGGTATAAAATAAGTACTCTCTTCCAAAATGTGTAATAAATAGTTTATTGAATATTTTAAAATACTGTCCAACTAGGAATCAAATATTGCTTTATTAATGTAACTAAATAGTACAATAAAAGACAGAGTGATGTTTGGAGAGTGGGCTTTGAAAAATGTAGGGTAACTTATTGCAAGTAGGAAAATAATTCAGGGGAGTGTAATGAAACTAAAGAATCTGGATTATTGTAAAAGTCAGTGCTTGTAAAGAGAAATTATTTTAACTCAATGATAAGACTTCATATATGAATGTTGACTATTTCTGTGTTTTCTTTGTTGTGAATAGTTTATAGATACTGTTATTAAGATACACCTAAGGTCATTACTGAGTTTATTATTGTTTCCATTTATTTAAGCCCAAGAAACATAATTTTCTTCTTTCTTTAAGAAAACTTTCTCACTTACTATGCCAAGATGTTCAATTATCACTTTATATACATGTTATTTTAAATTTTCAATTCTTCTAGTTGGCTTGGACACCTTTTCTGGCTGCATTTAGTGTGGGTCTACAAGATTGTGATGATACTGAAGTAGCCTCTCTTTGCCTAGAAGGGATAAGATGTGCGATCAGAATTGCCTGCATTTTCAGCATTCAGGTAACAAGGAATTTTACCTTTATAGCCAGTTTTGAAAATATATGCCATCAATACAGTTCAACTCACAGCATTTTTCTCTGACTTTCTTAAAAACCAGCTTCAAATTTGTGATACATTTAAATAGTTTTTAAGAGACTATGATAGAACAATTCTGTGTAGTGTTTCTAAACATTGTAAGTATTTATTTTAAATGCCTCTTAAACCTCAGAACTAGTTATCTTTAAAAAAAACAAGTACCTACCATAGTCTCCATAGACTAGAAAGGAATATGAAGTTGAAGGGTGACTTTTAGCTAGACTCTGATTTTTCTTAACTTATTTCATATTTCATTGTGAATGTTATAACTTAGTGAATTACAAACTATAGCCTACTGTAGAGGAAATAATGAACAAATTTATAAATCAGGGTTTTGCTAATATAATTGAAAGATAATTTTCAATAAACTTATTTTCACTGTATAAATTCACTTATTGACTACTGAAAATCTCATTTTGAATTGTCAGTTTAGATTATGTCTAGGTTTAAGACATTTATGAGCTTTCTGCCTTATTTGAATATTATAATTATTTTTAGTTTTGTGTATAATCCATGACATGTTTGCTAAAATTTACTAAGCACAGAGACATAGGTAGACAGTTGGTTTAACATAAATTAGAGGCCAGTCAGTATGCTGTGTTTTCAGCCATGTAAATACAATTCATTCATTCATTCATTCTCCCTCCCTTCCTGCCCTCCCCTCTCTTATAGCTGGAAAGAGATGCATATGTCCAGGCACTAGCCAGATTTACCTTACTTACAGTGAGTTCTGGTATTACTGAAATGAAACAGAAGAATATCGACACAATAAAAACACTCATCACAGTGGCTCACACTGATGGAAATTATTTAGGAAATTCGTGGCATGAGGTAGAAACACTTTTAACTTCACAATTCAATTTTGAAAATTAGTTGATGCTAAATGTTCTACCGTTAATAAGCTTTAATTGTGGAAAATAATTTATTTTAAATAAACAGCTTTTGTAATGATTTATAATAAATGTTTTTAAATCCTAACTACTTATATTTTAAGATACATACATTTAAAACCTCACATTTTTTTTTCTTTCTGTGCTGTAGATCCTGAAGTGCATTAGTCAGTTAGAGCTGGCACAACTTATAGGAACTGGAGTGAAGCCTCGGTACATTTCTGGGACCGTGAGAGGCAGAGAAGGGTCTCTCACTGGAACAAAAGATCAGGCTCCAGATGAATTTGTTGGTCTGGGGCTAGGTGAGAGGTTTTAAATTCCTTTTAGAAAATGTCAAAACTTTTTTTTAATCATTCATGTTATATTATTTTTATTATAACAGTGAAATATAATTAGAGAAATTGCCCTTTGCCTATCGTTACAGAGAAAAACAAGATAACTAGGAAAGTAGTCATTTTTTGCTTGGTCTGGTTTACGGTATTAGATGCCACTTCTGACTATATAAAGGATACCTTCAACTCACTTGCTTCCAAGCCTGGGCAAGTAATGTATAGACTGGTATAAGTTAAGAGATAATTAGAGCAACTAAAGAAGTCATTCACACTCATACATTTTAAAGCCATTGTGTAGGCCCATCCAAACTCTTCTGTCAGGATGGAACCTCTTACCCGAGCTTTCAGAAAAGCTGAGAATGTACAATAATACAAATGAAAATATTAGCAAAAGTAAATGCCAAAAAAAAAAAAAAAGATAATATATTTTCAGTCATGACTAGAAAGAGTTTAAACAGGGTGGAGAGATGGCTCAGTGGTTGAGAGCGCTGGCTGCTCTCCCAGAGGTCCTGAGTTCAATTCCCAGCAGCCACATGGTGGTTCACAACTATCTGTAACGGAATCTGATGACCTCTTTTGGTGTGTCTGAAAACAGCTACTGTGTACTCATATGAATAACATAAATAAATCTTTAAAAAAAAATATTCAACCAAGGAAGATGCTTTAACTTTGACTTGTGTACTTCTGGGTTTGAGTTCTTCTACATGTCATTCATGCTGATGTGCCAGGGGCTTTAGTTCCAGATTTGGTTTCCATCATTGCAGACTCAAGACATTATCCACCAGCATGATTGTTAGGACTGGATAAGAATGTGTGTGTGAAATAATACCTATCGCATCAGAGATTAGGGAGCATTGTCTGACCATCCGTCCCACCCCACATCCCGCTCTTCAGAAGCATGCATGACTTCAGGAGCAGGAAGGAGTATGCCAGAGATCCAGCAGTATTTCCTGTCTTTATCCTTTAGTAATTTCTGTTGTTGTTAGCAATTCTTAGGAAACCTAAAATGATTTCAGATCTAAATAGGGAAAGATAAAGGACTAGGACCATGTGTTGATTTCAGGTTGGATTGAGTAAAATTAGTTCCTTGGTGGTAGCTCAACTAGCATAATCTTAACAGTACAATCTGGCAGAGTGTCTCAGTGATATCATTGCAGACCGTGGAGTTTGAATTCTCTGCTGTTCTAGCAGTAGAGTTTAGAACTGCCTCAGGGGTGGCATGGGGAGCCCGGACGTCTACCTCTGAACATTAGAGCAATAATTACTGTGTAAGATAGCAGAAGATATGGCAAAAGCTGCTGTAGACAGGTGAATGTGCGTCAATGACTGAATAACTGAAAAGGCAGAGAGAATGTGGAAGGCTGAAATGACAGGGCTTAGTTGCCAAAGTCAATTGTGGTAAGTACAACTGCAGGATTTGATTATAGCAGAAATTAAACACCAGTAAAGACTTGAAGCTAAGCATTGTAGTCTAGAGAAACAGTGATACTTGCTAACACTTAGTACATTTTAAAGTGAATGCTTGTTAATTTATGCATTGTATTGTAGTGCTACTTAGATTTCAACAATAAAAAGTGACTTAACCTTTCCCTTCATAAAAAGAATTTACATGAAGATACATCAGATCACAAAAAAAAAAATCTTGTTGCTAGGCAACTGTAGAGACCAATAACTCCTCTTCTTATCCTTTAACTAACAACTTTTCTCTTAATCTGTATTGATATATTCTCTGTCTCATTATGTAGTCAGGGTGTATTGCTTCCACCTTCCGAGATTACAGGAGTGAGCCATTATGTCTTATTTTTGTGTAAACTTTGTCCTATGTCATAGTTTTGTTTTTGTTTTAATTTCCTCTATTCTCCATTCATTTCTGCTTGTCAGGGGATCACTTCTGATTCTGCTTGTGAGAAAACTACTACTGACTTGGGCTTTTTTGAGCAGAGGCCTCCCTTTGAGGCCTACCAGCCTATATAACAGGTGCTCATCTCTGTTTCCAGTGCTCACATAGACAGCAGGTACTTTGCTAAGCAGAATGCTTTGTTTAGTATTTAAACTGGAAAGGGCTGTATACATGCATAGCTGAGCCACTTTAAACGATTTTTCTATATTAACTAGCATCGATTCAGCAAACGTTCTATGAAACCATATTGACAGCACTGAACATAGACACGAGCCACTGCTCTAGAGGTCCTGAGACCTGGGAGAGTGGAGCTGATAAACAAGGTGGACTAAAGTCTCATGCAATAGCCAGCTTTATTCAGAGCTCCAGACAGTTTATGCCAAGCAGTTAAGATAGGTCACATGAGTTCAAGCTGTATACAATCACAAGGACAAACCACATGTGGCAAAAACATGTTTTTTCATAAAACATAAAAAGGATAATTTAAAACATTTAATTGAATAACAGAAAGCAATAATGATTAATCTGAAGTAAACTCACGCCTATGCATACGCCTGGGAAAAGTACAAGAACACGTTCCAAGAAAAATTTCATATTTTGAGTAAACTGAGGTCACAAGATTCTTGTCTTGTTTTCTTCAAGCATTCTCAAAAGCACTCAGGATTCTCATACCACTCCATTCCTAGACTGTGTTCTGACTGTCGAGATTTGATGTCCTTGAGATTTGATTCCAAAGCCCATGGAAATACCTAAATCCTGGATATTCAAGTTTCTTACATAAAGAATATAGTATATCCCTGTAACCAACACATACTCTGCTGTGCACGTTAAATCGTTTCTAGATGGCTTATAATACTAAATAGAAAGCAAATGCTATGCAAATAGTTACACATGCATAGAAATAAACATAAATAAATAAATAAATAATGTAGAACAGGTAAAATTTTTCTCCCAAATATTTTTTCTCATTTTTATATTCTTATGATTGATTTATTTTATGAGCATTGGTGTTTTACCTGTATATATGTCTGTATGAGGGTGTTGGATCCCTTGTAACTGGAGTTACAGACAGTTGTAAGCTGTCATGTGGGTGTTTGGAATTGAACCCAGGTTCTCTAGAAGAGCAGCCAGTGTTCTTAAGTGCTAAGCTATCTCTCCAGCCCCCTCATTTTTATTTTTAGTCTTATTTTTATTTTTATTTATTTACTTGGTTGGTTTTTTCTAGACAGGGTTTTTCTATGTAGACCTGGCTGTTCTGAAACTCAGAGATTCACTTGCCTCTGCCTCCTAAATGCTGGGATTAAAGGCGTGTGCTAATACCACCTGACTTCATTTTTATTTTTTTAATTAAAATATAACTACATCATTTTCCCTTTTTCTTCCTCTCTTAAAACCCTCTACATAAAGATCCCCAAGTATTTTTTATAGATATGAATCTAACAAGTAGAGGCCAAACTGTACATGAAAGAAGTTTGTTGATTTATGTTTTAGAAACAGAAACTTTAAACTCATTTAAAACATCAAGCCAAGGGCAGGATAGCAAGATGACTTAGCCTTGCTTGCTGCCTGTCCAGTCTCGTGATCCCAGGTGGGTCTTAACAAGCACTGCAAGAACAACAAACAGCCCACCCCAAACATAAAACTGTTTAGCTGACCAAGCTCATGTACGTGCACATCATAATCTAAGCATTTGGGAGATGGAGGCAGAAAGATGACAGGTCCTAGGCCAGCCTAGGCTACATAGTAAAACTGTCTCAAAATACATAATTTTGAAATTTGAATAGGCCTTCTGTGCATATTATTTGAAAATTCAGTGGCTTTGCCACACAAGTCTTCTAAGAATACATTTATATCTTTCTTAGCCTAAATATGAGTAATTTGATAAAGTGGAAATTGTCTGTTACTACTATATTATCACATAACTCTGTGAAAGATGTTATATGTTTGTTAAATAGCTTGAGTTTCTAGACATTTATACATTCTTTGGTTTTGTTTGTTTGTTTTTTGTAGTCCTGGCTGTCCTAGAACTCACTCTGTAGACCAGGCTGGCCTCGAACTCAGAAATCCACCTGCCTCTCCCTCCCAAGTGCTGGGATTAAAGGTATGCGCCACCACTGCCTGGTTTCTTTAATTATTTTAAAAATTTATTTATTTTTATTTCACATACATTGGTATTTTACCTGCTTGTGTATATATGTGAGGGTGTCAGATCTCCTAGAACCAGAGTTATATAGACAGCTATGAGCTTCCATGTGGGTGCTAGGAATTGAACCCAGGTCCTCTGGAAGAAGAGCCCATGCACCCAGACCACCAAGCCATCTTTCCAGCCCCTCCTTTAATTATTTTTATAAATGATTATAAATCACATTAAGTATAAAAAGTTTAAAACCTCTCTAGAATTTATATTTCAATTGATGCACAACTCAAGTTATGTGATGACTGTCACTCTCTCCTCTGATACTGCTTTCTTCCTTCAATCCCTGCTTTCTGTATATGTTAGATACTCCTTTGAACTGTTCCCCCACCACCTCGGTCACTCTAGTCATTTACTTCATGTTTTCATCCTTGTTTCTTGTGTTAGGGAGGCTGTCAGCTTATCTCTCGTCTCTCTTCCTATTTCAGTATGCTACCTAATTACTGCCTGGGGAAAATGTGGAGCATGACAGTCTTTAAAAGGACAAGTGATTCTGTTTCCTAAATGAATGCCTTGCTGGGTTGGTGGAACATCCTTGTAATCCACAGTGTGCTTTCACAGTGAGACGATTCTCAAGAATAAGAAAGAAGAAAAAAAGTTCATTAAATGTGACATTCATTCTAAAGCTTACTTGGTGGAGTGCTTGCCTGCATTTATAAGGCCCTGGGTTTGACCCTAGCACCAAAACCAAAAGGTGTCATAACTCCATTTCTAGTTTCTTTAGAGTTTGTTTGGAGGTTTTAGTGGGGAGCACAGACACTCATATATTTTTAATCAAAAAACTGTCTTTCTCTTTGGGGGAACAGTCATCCTGACCTGAACACATGGCTACTGGGAGGGTGTACTTGGGACTGTGAGGAGAGAAGGGAACACCCAGTGATCCAGCCCCATCAGCCTCGTAACCAACCCTGGTTATGAGTGGGCTGCAGACGCCACTGCCGGTCACCTCCTGTTCTCTAGTGTCAGTACAGCCCCATCTCCTGCTCTTCTTCCCACTCCTATGCCTTCTGCTCAGTTTCATTTTTTCATTATGACCATACGGAGTAGGTTAAAATGTGACATAGGCTCACAGGCTTCCTTCCATTACTTTAAAATAACTTTCTGATGCTTTTTGGTCATCTTCCTTTTCCATAGAATTAGCCGTCCAAGTGTAGCCTCAGTTAATATTTCATCATATCTAAAGAGTTGCCATAAGCTATTCTCTTCTTTATCAGTATTAGTCTTGTTAACAAACATATATAGTCTATTTCAGCTATTGGATAACCTTTACATTGTATTGAAACTTACTGTGTATCTTTCTCTGCTAGTAAATTGGAGTGTAGTCCTGTCTTGTGTATACTGTTGAGTTCCTACAGTAGAATTTGAACTCACTGGCTTAAATGTCATCTGCTGTCTTTGCATTCAGAAGAGAATTTAGTATCTGGTCAATAAGATTAACAAGTATTTGTTAGGTACCTACTTTGGGTTTAATATTGATTCGGGTAGGAACATATGAAAAATGTATATGACCTGATTCTTAACTTTCAGTGAAATTTTAGTCTGGGTGAGAAGGCGATACCAGACTGTGTGAATAGTTGTAGTGTGAGTAGTACTTTGCTGAGTCGGGTAAATGGGAGCAACTGAGTAAAATCCTTTATTGGACACTCACGTTGGGTACTATGATTGACACCATGTAAATAAAGACACACACTGATTAAAATGTTAAAGAGGAGTACTTAAATGGCAGGGGGGAAAATTTCTACCCCAACATAGTAAAATAAAAGGAAGACCACAGTTTAGAAGTGTTGGTCTTGTGAGTGAAGAAAAGATTGTAAAGGGAAATAAGTCTGGGAGTTTCAAGCAATCTAGGACTGAGACTCTAAGAGCCTAAACTGTGTAAGGAATGGAAATTCATAGATAAAGTGAAAAACAGATCTAAAGATCTCCATGTAAAATGAAAAATAAGCTACATACCTTCGTTATCCAATGCGTGAGCTTTACTCAAAATCTTCTGAGTTCCAAAGGGCTTGAACAGTCTGTGCGGTTCACAACACAGGCAACTTGTCATAGACTCAAGCTGGCTACACTCCACAGCTGCTGCTATCCTTAGCAGCCATTTCATGATACTGGCATCTCCAAAAATGCTAAGTCTCTGATGCAAAAGGTCTGCATAGAGCATTCTTGGGCTCTTTTCTCTAACTCTGCCACATAGCCACACCCTCTTTCCATGATACCTTCAAGCCTGGGGCTTCTGTGTCAGCTGAGGCTGCACTGTCATCAATCACCACCCTGCTCTCTCAGTTCCAAGTCTTAGCTGCTCTTCGTGATTCCTTCATGCCTTACAACTGGTACCATGTGGGAGACTGTTGCATATTACCAAGTTCAGCTGCCAGCATAACATACAGCTTTAGTTCCCTCTGAACACTGTAGCTCTGTGTGCTGACCATGAGGAAGTACTTCTAGGAAATTGTTTGTTAATGATGCTGGTTTCTTCCTAATCATCATTGATTTCTCAGATCAGCTGT
This sequence comes from Mastomys natalensis, assembly GCA_021653895.1. Taxonomy (NCBI): domain Eukaryota; kingdom Metazoa; phylum Chordata; class Mammalia; order Rodentia; family Muridae; genus Mastomys; species Mastomys natalensis. The sequence continues at coordinate 540,846 of JAJTUV010000650.1, forward strand.
CTGGTATCAATTGTCCCTATCTTCAGCTCCAGACCACACAGATTCTTAATACAAAGTATCACACAAACAGCCCAGCAGACTCTGAAATGATACCTCAAACTAACCTGTAAAACTTCACAAGCCAGGCCTGTATCATCTGCACTATTTTCATCATTATTTTTAGTTTCCACAACAGCTTGGTAAAGGTTTGAACACTCAGTTTCCACAATCCTCCCCCAAACAACATGGCCAAGTCTATTAAAGTAATACTCCATTTTTGTAACAATTTCTGCCATAGTTAATAGTTTCTATTGCTATTATTAAAATACCATGACCAAAAACAACTTAACGAGGAAAGGATTTATTTCGTACTACATTTTCAAGGAAGTCAGGGCAGGAACTCAAGGAACCTGGAGGCTCAAACCTCATGATGCAGACAACATGGCGGATGCCTGCTGACTGGCTTGATCCCATAGATGATTCAGCTGTGTTCTTATAGTACCCAAGGACAGCCAGTCCAGAGACGGCCCCACCCACAGTAAGCTGAGTCCTCTCACATCAAGCGTCAATCAAGAAAATGAAGAATAGGCTAAACTGGTCTGGGCATTTTCTCAATTAAAAAATAACTCTAGCTGTGTTGAGCTGACATAAAACTAACCAGCACATATCAAAGATAATCAATCCTAAAATATAATTTAAAAACTAGGAGTATTGTTTCACTGTCTATCATGGAACAGTTTTGGAAGCAAAGGGAAATTATTCTTATAAATAAGAGAATGTTACACTATACAAAGAATTTTCAGTAAACCCTTGTAAATAAGAGGTTAGAGATTAAATGACAGAAATTCTAATGTGACCAACCAAGTAGAAGATAGCAGTAGAACTTGTTCATTTCTTAAAGATTAAAGGAAATTTTGTCCAGTACCACTAATTTTGTGAGCTAAATTCATAGTGCTCTTAGTTTAGTGATCCTTGCAAATGCATCTTGTAATAATAAACTGCGCTTTGTTTATTATGTCATTTATCACACTGAGCACAAGTGTCCTTGATTTACACCTGTCATTGGTATCACCCAATGCATCATTTCTTATCGGGAAAATAACTGGTAATACTTTAGAAATGTGTTCTAGAACTCTTCAGTCCATTGTTTCCTTGGATAATTTTCTAACTAAAATGGTGCATGCTCTCTCTTATGTGTGGCAGTTGGAGGGAATGTGGACTGGAAGCAGATAGCCAGTATCCAGGAGTCTATTGGAGAAACCAGCTCTCAGAGTGTCGTGGTTGCTGTAGACAGGTAAGGTATTCACTTTCTTTCCCACCAACCTGAATACTGTTTCAACACTGTTTTGCTCCTTGTTTAAACATTTAAAAAAGTATTGTCAAAATAACCTTTAGAAGTAATATAAGACTTTGGTGATATACTATGATTTAGATGATGAAGTACCTTTAATTTTGGTTTCACAAATATAAAATACAGGAAGGATTTTAATTATACAAAAATGTGTTACAATTAGTACTGGAAGTATTAAGGAAAAACTATTCTTGATGGAAAAAACACAAATCATTCTTTATAGAGAATTATATTTTTTAAACTCTTGGAAAATAAGTTTATCTTTTGGGTACATGATATAAAATAGTATTATGGATAAAGCAAAAAGAGTTTGGCTAGAAATTTTCACTTGCTTCTTTGGAAAGCTCTTCAAAATTGTCATATTCTATACATTTCTAGGTAAATGTTCCCAAAATTAAAACTACTTTTTACAACAGTGGCCATCAACACTTTTTAAACTACTTATACTTGAAGTTTTTAAAAATGTACCAACCAGTCTTTGCTAGATGGTCTACATACTCAGGCTAACTCTTAGTCTACTTCCAATAAAGCTGGGGAGTGGGTAGATGCATACCTGTGCTCATTCTCACCACTAGCTAGTTTTGTGTTGATGATCACAGTGGCTGTTTTATTCTTTCATCCATAGAGAGATTTGGATCTGTCCTGAGCCCTTCTTCCTCTGTACACTTCCACAGCTGGGTAGTAGCTGCCTATCTTAATTTGAGTTTCATTGCTCTGAAGAGACACGATGACCAAGGGACAACATTTAATTGGAGCTGGCGTACAGGTTCAAAGATTCAGTTCATTATCATCATGGCAGGAAGCATAGCAGTGTCCAGGCAGACATAGTGCTGGAGAAAGAGCTGAGAGTTCTGGCATCTTGATTAGAAGGTAGCCAGGGCCGGGCGGTGGTGGCACACGCCTTTAATTACTTTAATTTTTTACTCGAGTATTTTTGCTAACCAGTTTTTTAAACTCCCTGTCAACCCTCCTCCCAGTTTCCAGCCAGCCTCTTTAAACATTTCTCCTAACCATTCCTCCCTCAGTTGCCCAACAGTCACAGTCACTTCTCCAGTTTTCCCAATACCAGCAGCTCCAAACTGTAACAACTGTTGTAGCCCACCTACTCAGCTCAGCTTCCCCTGGCTCAACTGTCTCCTAACAATATCTTCTGTACCAACTGCCTTCTCTTCTCACACTGCTAGCCCCCAACCCCCTGTCATAGCCTCAGTTGACCTTTTTATAACCTATCCTGTTCCCAGAATTCCAAGAGGCAACCAACACTGAAGGTCAAAGGGTCAAGCAGTTTTAACACCTAAGAATTCTTTAAGGGCCAGTTGACTAGCAACTGGGGATCCTTTAAAGGGACAGGCCCACAAGATAAATAACACGAACCTTTGCCTTCCCTGAGAATACCTCTAGTTTGAAAGAAATCAGCTGATCACATTTGCATAGTCTTATCAATTTTTACTTTGAGATGAGAGCTTTATACTTTTTCTGTATTTTATGTTTTGGGTTCAGTCTAACCATTGGGCTAGAAAAAAATGCAATTTTCTTGATTTTTTTTTCCCCCCATGATTGTTTTTTGCCAAGTTTTTTATTAACTTCATTTTACTCAAAAGATCAGTACAAAAAGGCTTAAGCCATTCCTTATCAGGAACTTAATTAAAGTAAAATTATCTTTTGTGGTAAACCAATTCATTGATTTACAATTAATATTTTCTTAACTATTTTAAGAATTAAATTACAATTTAGTTCTTATACAGTTAATTGTTATTTACAGTGAGTATTTTCTTAACCTCAGAACACTATTCAAACACTTGTGTCATGTTTAAAACATGTAAATAAGGTTACAGTGTGTGCTCAAGAGTATAGGATGTCAATGAGAGAAAGAAACCATTCAGACAACCCTTGTGTTGGTAAGCTGTTTGTGAGTAAATTCTCATCCGGCCACTTGGCCCTCTAAGTGAAACACCTAAGAAATGTTAATACTCCAAGCCGTGACTGTTGAGTTGGCACAGCAGAAATAAGACTTCATAAGGTTTTTAATTATATATTATTTTTTTTCTCAGAATATTCACAGGATCCACAAGGCTAGATGGAAATGCTATTGGTGAGTATGAATATTTATTTTACTCCTGAGCTGTCCTTTTGTCTAAAAAGCTTTAAAGTTAAGATTGAAATGCAAATGTATTCATTTTATAGTCGATTTTGTTCGTTGGCTCTGTGCCGTGTCTATGGATGAATTGCTTTCCACTGCACACCCAAGAATGTTTAGTCTACAGAAAATAGTAGAGATATCATACTACAACATGGGAAGAATCAGACTGCAGTGGTCTCGGATTTGGGAAGTTATTGGAGATCATTTTAATAAGGTATTTGAATAATTATAGTATTTGTTTACATTTGCAATATTTGTTTTAATTTTCCTAATATAATCTGATTGATTTTTTTTCCTTCTAAGCAATTGTTTATTACAGTTTTATAATTAAATTTAGAAAAACTTTGAGGAATCATGAGTCGCAAGATCCTGTCTCAAAAAGAAAAAAGAAGGGCTTTACTGAGGACCCATGTCTAGCACTCACATCTAGCAGCTCACAGCCACTATAGTTACAGCTGTACTTTCAGGGGATCCAGGGACGATTCTGTTCTTCTGTTCTCCCTCCTTGGACAACCACACACATGTACAAATACACACAGAGAGAAAACACACATACACAGTCTTGTACTTTTTTTAAGGAAACACAAACTTTTTGAGTTGAATTCTTTTTAGAAATGATTGCTGAAACTTTTCACGGATTCTTTAGATTACTGTGTTCTGTTTTTCTCATACTTGTGCTTTGTGAAGAACCTAGGATTTGGTTCTCTGTGCCACTTATTTTATACTTTTTCTTAAGGCAGAAATGAAAAATTATACTTTTTACCTGTAACATTAGCATGTTGGTCTTGTTGCCCTTACAGGTTGGTTGCAATCCTAATGAAGATGTAGCCATATTTGCAGTAGACTCCCTGAGACAGCTATCAATGAAGTTTTTAGAGAAAGGAGAGCTTGCAAACTTTAGATTTCAAAAGGATTTCTTACGACCTTTTGAACATATAATGAAACGAAACAGGTAATATGTTTTTTGAGTTGAATAATATCAGTAATAACTTATTATGTTCTAGGCCAGGGGGGAAAATAGAAAAAAGAGAAAGAAATGGGTTGAGTTTTATGTGATACATTTTAAGCAATTATATTGCTATTTTAGGTCTCCGACAATTCGAGATATGGTTGTACGGTGTATAGCACAGATGGTTAATTCTCAGGCTGCAAATATTCGTTCAGGATGGAAGAACATTTTCTCAGTGTTCCATCTAGCTGCATCCGACCAAGATGAAAGCATAGTAGAACTTGCATTTCAGACAACAGGGCACATTGTCAGTAAGTATCCTTTAACTGTTCAAATGCAAATAGAAAAGCTGGATGTATTTAGTTGGCAAATCAGGTGTAGTAAGATTATGACTGTAGTGTGGCTTTAGGTTTACAGATGTTGCTTCTAAAACCAGAGTGAAAAATCATAGTAACTGTTGTAATAGTAGTTTGAGCAGAAAAAAACAAAGGAAATAAGTGATAGTTTGTCCTGGAGCCATTTTTTTTTTTGTGACTGTGGTCCAGGAGCTCAGATGCGATTACTCCGAATCCCATGCTCCAGGATGGAAGCAGTTTCCCGGGGCTTTCATACTTTTACAGAACAAAGAAAATCATAAATTAAACCAACTTTACAGTACACTGGTGGGTACATCAGAGAGGCAGATACATTGAGATAGGGGTTCCAAGATGCTATTGATGACATTCTTAGACTTGGATTATTAGAAGCTAGTGTTCTTTTAAGTTAATATCTTCTAAGGGATTTTTGTTTATTATCACGAAACATTAGTTCAGATACAGAGTGGGTCAAAGAATGGTTGTTCCAGAAACTAAAACTAGCTCAAGATAAAGTAGTTACTACGATTAGTAGTAGTAGTGACCCTATAAAACTTTAATTTGGCTACAGTACTGAAGTTCCGGCCTGCCCATCAGTCTCTGCAGACAGACACTCCCTCCAGTTTTTTGTTCACAGCCAGGCACAGATTTTCAGGAATTTTGTTCACAGTAGGAATGGTGGTAATAGTCGTTGTGGCGGTGGTCGTGGCGGTAGCAGTGGCAGCCGCTGCAGTGGTGTTTTTAACATTTACGGAGGATTACTAAGTGGCATGCACTGTAATACAACTGTCCTTGAACGCATTGTTAAAAACAAGTATCCAGGGAATAGTTAATTTTGCATCTCTATTCAACAAAAGCTAAAATATACTCATTACTTTATTATGCATGTGTTTATAGTACAAATGAAATAGACACATTTCTGTTTCGGGTGTCTTTTGCTACCCCACCTTTTGGGTTTTTTTTGTTTTTTGTTTTGTTTTTTTTGGGGGGGTGGAGTTTCGAGACAGGGTTTCTCTGTGTAGCCCGGGCTATCCTGGAACTCACTATGTAGACCAGGCTGGCCTCGAACTCAGAGATCCGCCTGCCTCTGCCTCCCAAGTGCTGGGATTAAAGGCATGTGCCACCACTGCCCGGCAAAGTTTGTTCTGTTTTTATCACTTTTTTGGGGGGGGGGGTTTCGAGACAGGGTTTCTCTCTGTAGCCCTAAGCCCCAGAAACAGACTGTGCTACCAGCTCCCACCCAGATTCCCTTGAATCCATGGATAGAAAACACAGGCACATGTTGTTCAGTTCCAGCTTGCCTTATCGGCACAATTGCTGTGCGCTACTTAGCTCCCCTCTGGAGAAGCCCTGTTCAGTACTCTTAGCTCCACACCTCTCTACCTGACCTCAATTTCAGTTGCTCTGTTACGTTTAGTCTCAGCTCAACATTCCCAACTGCCTGTCTCTAGAAGTAGCCTGTGGCCACTTGTCCCGAGATCTCACATCACATGACTGATTGGCTTTTCTCTCTCCAAAGCATGGCAAACTCTCTCCTCTCCTCGTGTCTGTCTCCTTCGGAGACCCTTCTGCCCAGCAGTTGGTTCATGGCCTCTTTACTGACAAATCAAGAACCAATGGGGAACAGAAACACCCCTACGCATTTCTATTTGCCTTACGACTTAGGACAGATTAGTTGAAAAGACAGACTTAGACCCATTTTTGTTAGATATCAAAGCCCTTGACAAACTGTAAACTTGTAAGAAGTTTGTACATTTGAAGTTAATATATTTTGCATACAATTAAAATAATTTAAATATGTCGTTATTTCTATTTCTTTTTCTCTGTTTTAGCTCTTGTATTTGAAAAACACTTTCCAGCCACCATTGATTCTTTCCAGGATGCAGTGAAGTGTTTATCTGAATTCGCATGTAATGCAGCTTTCCCAGACACAAGTATGGAAGCAATCCGACTTATTCGTCATTGTGCTAAATATGTGTCTGATAGACCTCAGGTATACATCATTTAGTAAACAAAATTTTGCTAAATATTGAGTATAATCTTAAATCTCTATTTGTTTGGGAAGTTAGTGTAGAAGAAGCATTTATTTTGAGCCCCAGATCAGTGTGAATGTGATTCTGAGTTAAGATTCCCAGTGACTGTACTTGCCATTACTGTAGTTGTCATGTGTTCTGTGTGTTCGTTAGGTTAATTTTTATAACACTAAATGCGGCAGGCAGAGTTACAGCATTATATAGATAAGGAAGCAGGTGCAGAGAAGTTTTAAAATGTGCCCATAATAGCAAAGCAAGTAAAAAAGAAAGAGAGTTTGAAGTCTGACCTGTTTCTAAGCATCTTGCCTGTCTGCCTATGCTTTGCAGCACTTAAGTTAATTGGCTGTGGATGAATGTGTACTTAAGCACTGAAATAAAATGCTGGATTGACAATCTGGCTGCTAATTTCAGTTTGAATATCTGAATCTATCATGTGTGTCTGCTGGGAAGGAGTATGTGCACATGTGTGTAGGTAGGTCTCTGCCAAGACTGGAAGCATCTGAATCCCTGGAGCTGGAGTTAACAGGCTATTGTAGACTACCTTATAGGAGTGTTAGGAACCAAACCCAGCTCCATTACAAGAGTAGGATATACTCTTAACTGCTGAGCCATCTCTAGCCTTGAAAAGCCAACTTTTTTTAGAAAATAAAAATCTAGTCTATGGTTCTTACAGACAGTGTCTTTAGCTTTTTGTAAATTATTATGTATTATTTCTCAGGCACTTAGTGTTTTTCCTGAGTAACATTAAAGTCACCATGTGAGTATTTAGCTTTGCCTTACTGATTTCCTCCTTTTCCTTTGAAGGCTTTCAAGGAGTACACAAGTGATGACATGAACGTGGCGCCTGAAGACAGGGTGTGGGTGAGAGGGTGGTTCCCAATCCTCTTTGAGTTATCATGTATCATCAATAGATGCAAATTAGATGTAAGAACCAGGTAACAATCCGTATTTGAACATTTAAGCTTTGAAGGATTTATTTTCATTTTAATTACCTTTTCTTATGGATATAGACAAGTTTACTCTTAGAGACCAGAAAAATGTTTTTTTTACCAAATATATTAAGAACTAATACAACTTAGCCTACCCCAGATATTACAGATACTCTATTTCCACAGCCAATCTTAAGACCTATTGAACAGTAGACATGTTATGACTAAATTGATCAATTTAAGTTTTAATCAGCAATTAAAATGAATGAATGATTTCATCTCAATTCCAAATACAGTTTAAAAAAAAAAGAATCGAGCAAGGGAGCACACAAGTGTGGCCGCCTGGTGGTGGTTGCGAGGCACAGGCAGACAGATCTCTCTGAGTTGGGAAAGAACTAAATAGGCATATTTTATACTATATTAAAAACATGATTACTAGATGTTAGTGCAGAATGAAATCTAGTCTGTTTTTAACTTTTATGTTTAATACTGTAAACATTCTTTTTCACACACTTCTCAGAAACTGCAATTAATGATAAAATTTTTCTGGAAAACAGTAGAAACATTTTTTAAAAATGAATTAGCTTTGAGCTCCTGTTCCTTCTGCCCTCACTCCCATGTGCTTATACTAACAAGAATAAGCCCCACATGACTAAAAGGATTTTTAAATAAATAGTCTTGAATTTTAACAGGTTACTAAGAGGACCTCTATAAGCAGCTTACCTTGTGAAAGTACAAAGTGAAATGTCTGATAAGCTAGATAGTTCTGAGCTTTTTGAGAAACAGACTTTGGATCATAACCTGTTTCATCAGAATCTCTGTTATAACAAATAAAGCTGTAACAGTGAAAAGCTCCTCCAGCTGTAATTCTCAGTTTCATTTTGATGGGTACAATTTTAACGTAAGAGAGAAAGAATCATTTTACGTCAGTCTCTGCCCTTGCTTATAACACATATTAGGTGTTACAGGCACTTAATAGGAACTGAACAGAGCATGCTTATTTTACATACCCACATAACACATGTTTTGAGAATGTATTACATCTCAGACATGTGCTAGGCCTGGGGAACAAAACAGCAGATGACCCAGGGACTGACTCTGTACAGTCCCTTGGAACATTTCAGAGACATTTTTGTTTTAACTAACCATTTTACTTCTAAAAATAATACTTCAGGGCTGAAGGATGCTGATATATTACCAGATGAAAGTTATACATAAGGAAAAAATAAAACTTTAATAATTTGATAAAATTATTGCTTCAAGGAAGATAATGAATCAGAAAGGCAATTTTTGAATTTCAGTTTTAGTGCTTAAAAGCTTGTTAGTATGATCTCTAGGTGTTTTATTTGTTCATCACATACTACTGCTTGCCTAAGTTATTAGCACTGCCTAGAATATAGCAGGAACCAAGAGACATGCAGATCATGGAGATGTGTGGCGATATTATGGGGGCCATATCCATACTGGTAGCTGAAAGTCCCTGTAACCCTTTGAAAAGATTTTTCCAAGGGGTGGTGGTGGTTGTTCTTAGACTGCTGTGAGCCCTTTCTTCTTTTCCCATAGTTCTACAAAATTAATATCACTCAGATGATGATTTATTTCAGTCTGCATTTCTGTCTTAGTCACTGTTCTATTGCTGGGAAGAGACACCGTAACCATGACAACTCTTATAAAGGAAAACACTTAATTGGACCTGACTCCCAGTTTCAGAGGTTTAGTCCATTATCCTCACGGTAGGAAACATGGCAGGCAGGCAGGCAGACATGGTGCTGGAGAAAGGGCCAAGAGCAGACAGACAGCAGAAAGAGAAAACACCGAGCCTGACTTGAGCATATGCAACCCCAGCGCCCATCCCAGTGACATAACTGCCTCCAACAGGGCCACACCTCCTGATCCCAAATATGTAAGACAGCGGGGCCATTCCTGTTCAAACCACCACAGAGTCCACTTACAGTTTTAATAGAACTAGTAGGAGTGGGCAAGAACAAAATAAATGAATTTTAGGTCAGGCTTTTGGAGTTTTTATTTTCTGAATCATGTGTCCTAAGGAACCTGTAATTTTACAGCTTAAATTACATTGCATTCAGTATGCGTTAACAGCCACTGTTAACTTTAACAAGTGTTAACTTTCTTTTTTAGTAGCTTTGTAAACTTCAACCCTTTCTTAGGAAATTTTGCTTCTTTACATTACAGCTTTCCTATTGTGTTCTGTTACTTTAGGGGCTTAACAGTGATGTTTGAAATAATGAAAACATATGGCCAACTTATGAAAAACATTGTGGCAGGACTTATTCAGAATTGTTTTCAGGATCTTTGACAACATGAAATTGCCAGAACAGCAGACAGAGTAAGAGAATACCTTTAGCATAAAGTTATAACATTCTTGAGGTTTTTATTCAGTACATGTTAATGTTTGACATGAAGCGCACTGAACATGAAAGAATTCCTAGAATAGTTTCTTTGGTACATAACAAATGATAGTATTTTCTTTCGTTAGCAAGGACACTATTTGGAAATATGACTGAATTAGTGATTTAATTTTTATATTTATTGCTTTTATTAAACTGTCAACTTCTCTTCCATATTTTGTTATAGTCACAGTTAAGAAACACTGGTAACTTTCATTAATATTAGATTCTGAATTCTTGTTCAGTAAAGAATTCAAAGTAAAATTAGTTTTATTTATTATGATGTATTTTTACTATAGAACACTTACATAGTTCAGGCTCTGTGGCTACAGAGCCTCATCTTCTTCCCTCCTTGTCTATAGATCAATATTAAGTGGAGTCTTTTATAATTATGTTTAATGTGGTTTGAGGGAGGAGACTTGAGACAGAGTCTAATGGTTGGTGGACAGCATGACCTTCATTTCATGACCTCCTTCCCCCTCTCCCCCAGAAAGCTGAATGGATGACAACAACTTGTAACCATGCCCTTTATGCAATATGTGATGTGTTCACCCAGTATTTAGAGGTTCTCAGCGATGTGCTTTTGGATGATATTTTTGCCCAGCTTTACTGGTGTGTACAACAAGGTAGGTGTGTACCAGTTATGTTAACACCAAGTATGACATGTGATGCTGGGATATGTAAATTAACTGTTTCTTTTCTTTTCTAGACAATGAGCAGTTAGCACGATCTGGTACAAACTGCTTAGAAAATGTGGTTATTCTGAATGGTGAAAAGTTTACTCTAGAAATCTGGGATAAAACATGTAACTGCACCCTGGATATCTTCAAAACCACAATTCCTCATGCGTAAGATTTTATACGGATCTACATTTATATTTGTATACTGATGGGGTTTAAAGTGAGCAATGAGTAAACTGTAACAACTACATGAAGTAAGTTATTTGTAAGCCAAAACAGTGTGATTATCCAAAATTTGAGTCATTATGTGGGGACCTCACTGGTTTTATAAAATTGTATTTGAACATGTCACACCAGGTAAGAGTTTTGAGTCAGAGAAATAAAGCCTCCTGAACATGTATTTCAGTTACAGCAGATTTATTACTCTAAAGAAAATTGCTTATAAATACTACACTGTACTCCCAAGTTGTCATCTTTGTGTTAGGAATGAGTTATAAATAGATTTTAATCAGTGAAGAAACCAAGACACATTAGCATGGCTTATTCATAGGATAGACTGGAATTCACACTCAGTACCTCCCTGGTGCTCGCTCTAATTTGTTTATGGCTTTACTTGTTCTCTGTAATGTTTAAGTCTATAGGTAGACTCTTTGTAGAAACACTAAGTGTGTCCAGTGCTGATATAAAATCATATGAAAAGTTATCAACTATTCTACATTTTAAACTTTATATCCTGTTTTGAAATTTGAATTATATCTGGATTATTTTCTTAGAATAGTCTCACAAATATTAACAGTGAAAATTGGAAGTAAAATAAAAGAAATACACTAGAAAAGTGGTCTGTACTGAAAGATAGATACACAGTGATTTCTTTGACCAACTTCCAGTTACTCAATACATTTCCCAATACATTTATCTGGAGCAGGGTAAGCAGCTGACAGCTGAAACATGTCTGTCAGTGTGTCTGTGACTCTGTCAAAGACAGTATGAATTCTTACCTAATAGTTTCATACCCACACCCACCCCATGAATTCTTTCTAAGAATCCACTGGCTACATGTTATTTTGAATTAGACCTGCATGTGCTTTAATTTGTTGAGTTACATGCTCATTCCAACCTTAGCTGTCATCCAGTAAGCATGTCTTCATAGAAAGGCTCATTTCCAACTCGTCTTCATTGAAGGGTCGCTGGCATCTGTCTGCCCAGACCCAGAGCTTATGCTTTTCAGAAAGGAGACGTTGATGCTAGATCATATCTCTGCTGCAAGCACCAGTTCAGCGGTGGCAGACTCATCTCTCTTTGGTACCTCACTGACTTATGTTTTCTATTAAAGGCTTCTGACTTGGCGTCCTACCTCTGGAGAGGCTGCACCCCCATCTCCATCAGCTGTGAGTGAAAAGCAGTTGGTAAGTAAATAAGTCATATTTGAAATTGTCTATGGAAGTGATTTAACTATTGGCCTAACCCTCATTCGTCAGGGTCCTAGTCTGTCCCTGTTGCCATGACAAAATACCTATGCCTAGGTAGTTTAGAAATGATGGAAGTTGGCTTCTCACAGCTGTGCAGGCTGCAGAGTGTGAGCACTCAGTATCTAATGGAAGCTATGCTCTGCTTCCACAGTGACTCCTTATATCCTTACATGACAGAAGGCAGAGGGCAGGAAAGAGCCTCCTCAATGTCTCCATCCCTGTGTTAGTAAGGTGCCATCCTATCCATGGGACACTGCCCTGCTTTTTATTGTTCATAGAGGATCAAGTTTGAGCATGAATTTTGTTGCTGAGTTTTACACATAGACACTAATGCATGACACATAAGAATGTTTGGATACAAACATTTCAACTGTGCCAGTGAGACCAGCTCTCTTTAAAAGATGGTGTAAGTTTCTTATTTGAAATTCTCAGATTAAAGTTCCTGATGGTAAATTTAACATATAACATTTTATTATACACACACACACACACACACACACACACACCATGAAGAGGGTACTTAAATTTTCTATTTTATATAGGACACAGAGAAAAATTATTTTAAGGATTATGAATGCAGATACCAGATTATATAGAGATTTTTCACACCAATTTAGGTAATATTAAATCTTTTTTTTTTAACCTTCTACTTTGATATAATTTCATGTACAGAAAATAGTTAAGGCAATTATAGTTGTTATTATTATTCTGGAGGTTGCTACAGCCCCTTGTTGCCTTTTATATCTATCAGAGGTTCCCAAATAAGACACAGAGACCTTGAGATTTATAAGAAGCCTTGAAGCACCACAGCTAAGCCGATATCAGCCCTCTAAGCTATCTTGTCTGCTTTCCCTGCCAAAATCCCCATAAATGCTTGAATTTCATCCATTCACACTGCTCCTGCTTCATCAGGCTAGCCCGCATGGCCACATGCCCACAGTCCAACACTATCCCATGGCAACTTCCTTCTTCTTCCTCCCTTCCTCTCTTCCCTGGTTTCTACCTGAGACTGCCTTCCCCAAACACACACACACTGCCGCTCTGCCTACTTCTCTTCTGCCCAGCCCAGGCTATAGACATCTTTGTTAATCAATCAGGGATAACTTGGGGAGCCCGGGTTAACACCACAAAAGCTGGTGTACCTTGGGAATTCACTCATTTTGAGACAACCAGATTATCGGATGCAGTACCTAGCGTTTGAATATATAATAGCAGCACCAGCCGGGCGGTGGTGTCGCACGCCTTTAATCCCAGCACTTGGGAGGCAGAGGCAGGCAGATCTCTGAGTTCGAGGCCAGCCTGGTCTACAGAGTGAGTTCCAGGATAGCCAGGACTACACAGAGAAACCCTGTCTCGAAAAACCAAAAAAAAAAAAAAAAAAATAGCAGCACCAGCCCAACCCCAAGAGGAATTCCTTCAACCCATATATTGGTTTCTTTACACAGTGGTATAGGAAAACACTTGACCAGCATTAATTGAATTATAACTAGTCTTTTATTTAAATATATAGGACATGGGGACTTAGCCATGTCCTTACAAGAAGGATTTCCAAACTTAGCCAACATAAACTACCTATTGCACCAGGGCTCACCCTGTAGCTATTTACTGTTTTGCTTTGTCACCCTGCTTTCCCCTTTTCCTCAGTCCCTTCCTCTGCCCATGTGGTTTTCTGAATTATTTGAAAAAAAAAAAAAAAATTGCAAATTTGTCCTTTAGCTACTATAAGAGTCTCATGTTTTATTTGCTTGATGATACCAAAAGGATAACCAGATATCTCTTACTGAAACTGTTTATATCTAGTATGTAGGCTTTATTCTGATTCTGATTTTTCCATTTTACCGTAATGAACATGAAAAACATAACTATTCACATTGTTTTTCTAGCCCTTGAAATTTTTAGAAAGATTTGTTCATCTGTCTGTTTATGTGAATGTTTTATATGTATTTGTCTATGTGAGTTTTTGCACTCCACAATTGTGCAGGAACCCACAGAGGCCAAAATGTCGTCAGGTCCCTTAGAAATTGAGTTACAGATAGTTTTGAGCCACTGTGTGCAGCCTAGAAATCCAGCCCAGATTCTGCACTTTGGATCTCTGGGTTATCTCTCCAGTCTCTAGCTGTTGAATTTCAAACTTAGGAGACCATAGTAGCAAGATAGTGCCTACTGACCTGTTTATTTCCCACAGCCTTTAAATTTCTCAAGTAATTGTTTACAGTTAAAACATAGATTACATACCAACATAGTATTCTTTTGAGAACTATATCATCTGCCACCGAGATTCATAATTGTTCCATAACGGATCTATTGGATTCTATTAGATCCCCTACCACTTGTGGGGTATCCTGTACATGTCAGGAATGAGGGTACTCTCCTGTGTGTACTCCCCACTGCACAGGGTAGAAATAGGCAATATGGGTTTGCTTTTTGCCCAAGGAAATATTAGATCTTAATTAATCTAGTTCCATTCTGTTCTGCATGTCATTTACCCTCTGTGTAAAGTGAGACTTGGGGTCTAGACAAGTGAGATAATGCATTTCGCCATAGGCCTCAGGTTTGGGTATGGAAGACTGTGTCCCACCCGTGTCTCAAACCCGCAGCCGTGCCTCACCCTCTGTTCTTGCAGCTGCTGCTGCCATTTCTCTTCCCTAACATCTCTCTTCTCAGTCCATCTTTGTCTTTTCCTCTGACTATTTAGACCTTGCCAGTATTGTGAGAATTTCACACTGTCATTCCTAACGAAAGTATTTTTTGCTGTACATTTAGGAAACATATTTTTAAGATACGTTTTATATAAGTACTTATATGTATAAGAAAGAATGCAGGGCTTAAAATGTACCAGTTTTTTATACTACCTTGATACTTCAACTCCAGTGCAGTTCTAATAAGTAGACATCCTTCTATTTGTTTCATTTACATTTATAAATAATTACTATTATATATATTTAAAAGATTTTTAAATGTAAATATGGTTTAGCATATCTAGGCAATGTCCCCACAGGTACCTGGGGAATCTCTTATAGGGCTCACTTGCTCTGCTACAGTGTAGTCCATTTTTAAAGGGCATATGAAGCTAGATGCGGTCTGATTCAGAACTATCCTTCAAAGGGCAGAGTTTACAAAAAACCACATTCTTTTTTTACATTTCTTAATCAGAAAAATTGAGAAAATTCTACGTAGCATTCAAAAATTTCCAAAATACAAATAATTTTTCAACCGTCAGTATTACAACCCAGTTTAAGTATTGCTTTAAGTGTTTCCTATGTGTTAGTTTTTACTTTAAAAAGAAATTAGACTCTAGGCAACCAAATAACCCTATTAAAAAATGGAGTAAGGAGCTAAACAAAGAATTCTCAACTGAGGAAATGCGAATGGCCGAGAAGCACCTAAAGAAATGTTCAGCATCCTTGGTCATCAGGGAAATGCAAATCAAAACAACCCTGAGATTCCACTTCACACCAGTCAGAATGGCTAAAATAAAAAACTCAGGTGATAGCAGATGCTGGCGAGGATGTGGAGAAAGAGGAACACTCCTCCATTGTTGGTGGGATTGCAAGATGGTGCAACCACTATGGAAATCAGTCTGGCGGTTCCTCAGAAAATTGGACATATCACTACCTGAGGACCCACCTATACCACTCCTGGGTATATATATCCAGAAGATGCTCTAACACATAACAAGGACATATGCTCCACTATGTTCATAGCAGCATTATTTATAATAGCCAGAAACTGGAAAGAACCCAGATGCCCTTCAACAGAGGAATGGATACAAAAAATGTGGTACATTTATACAATGGAATATTACTCAGCTATTAAAAACAATGAATTTGATAAATTCATATATAAATGGATGGAACTAGAAAATATCATCCTGAGTGAAGTAACCCAATCACAAAAGAACATACATGGTATTCACTCACTGATTATTGGATTTTAGCCCAGAAGCCTGAAATACCCAAGATTCAACTCACAGACCACAAAAAGCTCATGAAGAATGATGACCAAGTAGGGGGGGCTTCAGTCCTTCTTAGAAGGAGTAACAAAATACTCAAGGGTGCAAATATGGAGACACAGTGCAGGACAGAAACTGAAGAAGAGACAGACCATTCCACCTGGATATCCATCCTATGTGCAGTCACCAAAGGTAGAGGTTGATGTGGATGTCAGGATGTACATGCTGACAGGAGCCTGATATATCTGTCTCCTTAGAATCTGCAAGAGTCCGACATACTCAGAGGCAGAAGCACACAGCTAACCATTAAACTGATCACAGGGTTCCCAATGGAGAAGATAGAGTGAAGGCTGAAGGAGTTGAGAGGATTCGAGACACCATGAGGAAAGCAACAATCCCAACCAACCAGAGCCCCCAGGGTCTAAACCACAAGCCTGGGAGCGCTTAGGGAGGGACCCATGGCTCCAGCTATATATGCAAGGGAGCTATATATAAGTGGGAGAAGAGATCCTTGGTCCCATGAAGGCTGGACGTCGTGGGTGGGGGGATACTCGAGGGTGGGGAGGTGAGGTACAGGGGAGGGTGGGTGGGGGTACACCAACGTAGAGATAGGAGGAGGGGGGAAGGGATAGTGAATTCCTGGGAGGGAGGGGGGGAAATGGGGTAAGGAGAGAACATCTGAAATGTAAAAAAAATTTTCCAATAAAAAACTTCCAATTAAAAAAAAAAAAAACCTTTTTTAAATCATCTTGGTCAAATAAAATTTTTTTACTTAAAGCTGCTTATGTCTTAAGAAAAACTTGCTTAGATCACTAAAATCCGTAACAACAATAACTTAGAGTGCTTGATTGTTTAAGTGTATTTACACGGACTTGGGGGATTCTCAGTGTTTAGGAGCAATAGCTGCTGTTGCAGAAGCACCCACATGGTGGCTGACCACCATCTGTAGCTCCAGCTCCAGAGAATCCAGCTCCCTTTTCTGAAAGGTCTGCACTAATGAACACGTACATACATACATACATACACACACACACACGTGTGTGTGTGTGTGTGTGTGTGTGTGTGTGTGTGTGTGTGTATAATTAAAAATAAACCTTGAAGAAAACGTTTTCATACTTAATCCTTTCAAAAAATATAAATATATCTAAAACCCCTATTTCCAAAGCTCATTAAGGTTTTCCCTCCATACTGCTATTACAGCTTAAGTCAGACTGCCATGTAGGTCTGTTGGACTTGTGTCCAGCTTCCCTTCATAACACCAAACTCCTGTTTAGTCACCCTCATACTGACCTTTCTGGTCCTTGATTTCTTGTGTAACAAAAGATACTTTACTAACTACTCCCACAAAGGAAAGTCATGTCAACTACAGGAAATCTCCCAGAACTCACTCACTCACTCACTCACTCTGTAGACTAGACTGGCCTCAAACTCACAGAGATCCACCTGCCTCTGCCTCCTGTGTAATGGGATTAAAGGTGGCGCCACCACACCCAGCCTGGGTATAGGTTTTGTGAGCCGAGTTTCACTCTCTGTTGTCCAGGCTGGTCTCAAATTTGCAGCAGTCCTTTGCATGAATCTCATCCGTGTCCTGAAGACAATTAACTTTATCTATGTCTAGGCAATTTTAAATACAGGAAATCTTTTTTATGGAAAAATGTATAAATTTTATACTTTTAAAAACCCATTATAATAGAACGCATGTTTGTCCTTGTAATGTGCTTATCTTAATGAATTTATCTTATTAGGATGCAATATCACAAAAATCTGTAGACATACATGATTCTGTTCAACCAAGATCTTCAGATACTAGACAGCAAGCACCACTGGTTTCTCTTTCTACTGCGAGTGAAGAAGTTAGCAAAGTGAAATCCACAGCAAGTGAGTTATTTCTCTAAATAAAAGTAAACTGTACTGTATGTGTGTAAGGGACACTTGTCACTCTTATTGATGAGCATATGCCATAATTGGTCTTGATCACTTTTGACTTTTACTCTGTCTCTGCCTCAATGTGGACGTCTCTGACAGATGTTCTCTTTCAAAACCTTCACTAACATCTGCAATATCAGTTTGGATCCCAGTGCCTTCAGCTAATGTTTGTGTTGGGCACGTGGTCTTTCTTCTCTATCCCATCTACACTTCAACCCATTTTCTGTCTGTAAAGGTGCATGTCTTTCTTTACCTGTCTCCCTGGGAACTAAGAAAAGCGCCCCATCCCTCGGTAGGTAGGCGCTCCCAGCCCGGAGGATCAGGCTTTCTGCACTGCTGCCCACCCTGTGTCAGTGCGGACCGCCTTCAGACGGTCCATCACTGTGCCCAAAACTAGCACACTCAGTTTTTGACATCAGTTGAGTGCTGTTTGCTGAAAACAAATAACACATACAAAAGATGACACCTCCTTAGAAAAGAAAGTGGCTTTAAGCACTTGGTAAAACCTGAGGTTGTGGCCAACGAGATGGCTCAGGAGGTGAAGACACTTGCAGCAGGTCTAATGCCCTGACTTTGATACACAGAAACTCCATGGTAGAAGGAAAGATTGACCGCTGAAAGTTGCCATCTGGCCTCCACCTGCCAGAACACACACACACATACACACACACACACACACACACACACACACACACACACACACAATATGCACAATAAACACAAAATAAGTAAGTGTAGTACAAATTTTAATTGAGACTATATTCACAGAACTGATTATTTGCAAATAAGCAACCGAGTTGGGTTTAGTACATTCAGAATGTTGTGCTTAGGTACAAGACATTTTCATCACGGGAAGGAAATCCTGTATACAGTGAGCAACCCCTCGTTCTTCTCCCCTTCTCTAGCCCTTGACAATCACCATTCTGCTTCGTTTCTGTGATTAGGCTCTTTAGTAGGTTTTATATAGATGACATAAGTGACCTTTAGATTCTTCATCATTGGAATCAGTAACTTAATCATTTTTATTACTGAGTTAGCAATCCTCTGTATATGTGTACATATCATAGTGTGTTTGCCCACTCAGCTCTGAAAGACATTGAGTTTGTGACCCTTTGATTATGAACAGTGCTAGTGGGAACACTCATGTTCAAGCATGGTTTGCAGACCTGTTTTCACGTCTTCTGTGAATGTACCTACAAGTACAATTACTGTGCTGTGTACTGATTCTTTGTAACTTCTAAGCTGTAGTAACACTATTTTACATTCCTACTGGCAGTCACAGCGTTCCCTCATTTGCCAGACTCTGTCACTAAGGGATATCAGGTACCACAAGAGCTCTCTTAACTAATATCCTGATGAAACTGGTTTTCCTTAAACACCTGCCTACTGCTAAGCCCCTGCTGGGGTCCAGGTGCTACCAAGAGGCTCTGCCTCATGGTCTGGGATGTCTGAGCTAAGGAAATGAAGTGGGGAGAATGCACAATGGAGGCTGTGATTTTAATAACGTATTACGCACGAGACAGCCTTGGGACTAGTCTGGTTCTTTGTTTGTAATTTGTCTTCAACCATAAGAACCAAATGCTACATGAACAATATTTCTAGAAACATACCTGGATAGGAAAGTTTAAAATATCTCAGTGAGTAAATTTAACTTGCAAAAATTGATACCAGAAAAGGAATTTTATAGTAAATAATTTTTATGTCAGAAAGAAACTAGGCGATTGTAAATCAGCTAGAGCCAGTGCTCCAAGATTGAGTAATAAATAATTCCTCTTGGGTGTCTGTTGCTCATTGGAACCCAGATGTGTCCTTGCCACCTGGCCCACATCAGTACTGCCCATGTGTGTGGCAGCTGGTGGCTGCATCTTCTTTCTTGATTTCTGCTTTTTTATCTGCCTATGATCACAGAGAAGGAACATCCTCCTGTGATATAATCTGCAGGCTGGTAGAGTGAGGAGTAAACTTTGTCTCCCCTGTGGCGTGGAAGGCTGCGTGTGGAACACTCTGAAACTGGTGCTTAGTGGCAGTATCCTTAACATACACGTTTATAACTTACTTACTGGTGGATCAATTGAAAATAAGCATTAGTTTAAGCTGCAAATATTTATTTGGTTCCACATAAACCTGTTGTATGGATAAACTACAATATCACATGGTTTGAATAGAGTCCTGGCTATCCCCTTTCTGTTTGGTGTTGATCTGGTTCCTGTTGTTTTCTTAAACAGGTTTTCATATTATTTTCAAATGTTAAGACTTCCGTATCAGTCAAGGCTATTTATTTCAATAATAACCTGCATTGAAAGTATAACCAATTAGAACACATACACTGTTCAAGCCACATAAAATGTTTTCATTGATTTAAGCAATTATTTTCCTAAACATTTCACAGATGCAATGTTACTATAGCAAGGGGTGCTATGAACAAAGGCAGGATGTCCTCTTTAGTATAAGTGTGCAGTGTGAGTGTGTGGCCTTTGTACATAGTAATGTTTCCTTAGCATTATAATGTTATAGAAATTGTAATGGATTCAAAATAATGTTTTGTTTGCATGTGCATTGGGGGGGTTTCCTCACAGAATCCCAGAACAAAAATTGTTTGCTGCCCTGTTGATTAAATGTGTTGTGCAGCTGGAACTCATCCAGACCATCGACAACATTTTGTTCTTCCCAGCCACAAGCAAGAAGGAGGATGCAGAAAACTTAGGCAGCCCAGGTAAGAAACGGTGAGGGAGGAAGTACCTGAGGTGTCTGGACTTGAGATGATGCCTTCTTCACAGCTGCCATTCCGACCCTGAGCCTGGATGGTGGCATAAGAATGGCCTTGGTAGAGAAGGAGGTGAGAGAGAGTGCTGGGGCCTCAATGCCTGCAGACAGAGCAGCAAGTAGGAACTCCACGGAAACCAAAGAGGCCTGAAGAGAAGTGAGGTCAGGTCATAGTAAAAGTCAGCTACAGAAAATGTTGAAGAAGGATGTGACAGACTACTAGATATGTCTCGAAGCATTGCACATAGAACTGCCTTCCGATAGTTCTTAGGACTTCAAAAGCTTGACATAGAACTCAGTTTAACACTAAGGACAAAATCCTAGTTGTAGTGGATATAAAGAGAGAGGACTTGGAGACTCTTAAATAGTTAGCTCTATCAAGGAGCTTTCTGTGAAGAGGTTGAAGAACTGGAGTAGTAGCTACAGAGCACTAGGAGGCACGACGGGGTTTGCCTCCTGTTCCCCAGATGGGTGATTTTCAGCACACTTATTGATAAAGAGTTTTCCTCCAGAAATCAAAACCAGGGTGGCCTTCACTTGAAGGCCAAAGGCTGATGACTTCTGCCTTTGACCTCTCTCTCTCTTAACATTTTGTGGGCCAGAAGCTGATTGTTAACTGGCAGTTAATTCTCTTTTGCTCTCCAGAAGCCAAAAGCTGATGCCTTCTGGCAATTAACTCCTGCTGATAGCAGCAGGGGATGAAGAAGAGAAGCTTAGTTACTTGGGCTTTCTACTCCTTAACTTAACTCTTCATGAGGCAGAGAGAAGGAAATAAAAAGGATAAAGAGAAAGTCATGCAAACACATATACACGCACGCACACACGCGCACACACACACACACGCACAACACGCACACGCACACACACACACACACAAAACGGACTCACTCTATTGGGCCCGACCGCCTGTTTCATCAATTTCACAAGTGCACATGCATATATACACATATATCTGCATACATATGTATATACATACATATAGATAGACAGGCATATATACATTTGGTGGATGGAGCAGAGTGCCAACAGCCACATCTTGTGTTTTCTCTCAGCCTTTTATTCCTTCTTAGACAAAAGTTCTTTATAAAATTACCTCACAGATAAAACATTACACAAAACGGGAGTTGCAGTTACAGAAGGATGTCAGTAGTAAGTTCAAAGCAGTGTTTCGTTCTATAAGCTCATTATAAGTTCAAAGCAACAGTTTCACATGTTTTATCATAGTGATAAAACACTTGCTTTATCATAGTGCACATAGTTCAAGAGGCCTCATCCTTGAATGTGACCTAGAAAGAATGTTTGTCCTTGATCACAGTTCTTTCCCAAGCCTATTTCTCTTCTTAGTGTAATTTATGAAAGCTCATTATATTTCTTATTATGCAGCCTTTACTTACTGTTCTGTGAGAAGGGGCACATTCTATTCTTGATTCTAACTTTAGTATATCTTTCGGGCAAAACAACTAAAACCATCTCCTTAAACTTTCTTCTTAAAATTATTTGAATCCAATCAGGAATTCTATAAAGTCATTAGTTCATCTAAACAGCATTAATTCATGAAAGTTATCTTCATGTTGATCTGCAGTCAATAGGGTGGGCTGATGTAATAGTAGCAGGGAAGGCAGAGCAGCAGTGAGACGCAATCCTGGGACAACGTCTCTGGGGCTGTGCCTCACCAGCCGTCGCAGGCATACCAAACAGTGGGCCAGCTCCAGGAAACTCCCTTGTTTGCCATAGTCTTTGCTGTCTGTTTTCTACTATTTAAAAAATAGTCTTGACTAGGACGTGGGAGCTGGAGAGATGGCTCAAAGATTAAGAACACTTGCTGCTCTTGGCAGAAGACCCAGTTTCATTTCTAGCACCCCGTCAGGCAGGTATCCTGTATCTTTGCTTCCAAGGGATTCAATAATCCTGTAGCCTGTTCATATACACATGGTTCATACACAAATAAGCAGGCATAGACATGTATATGTAAATATTAAAGAGAGCAGAATTGGGGGGAACGTGGAGTCTTAAGTTTACTAAAACTGGTTAAGTGTATACTGTGGTGGTTTGTTTTCCAAAGAGAGATGCAGTAGACTTCGATGTTCGAGTCGATACTCAAGACCAAGGAATGTACCGCTTTTTAACATCACAACAACTCTTCAAGCTACTGGACTGCTTATTAGAGTCACATAGATTTGCAAAAGCATTTAATTCCAACAATGAACAGAGGACTGCTCTGTGGAAAGCAGGTAAGCTGTCCAGGTCTCATACTGTCACTGGGAACACACTGATGTGTGCGATTGTCAAGACTGCCTGAGTCAGTGCTTTAGGACTAGTGAGAATAAGGCAGGCAGGATCTACTACACACAGAAACCCTGTCTCAAACTCTCCCCACCAAAAAAATGAAGAAAAAAAGAAATAGATGTCAATACCTACTCATAGAAGTGGGTCCTCAGAGCATAGCCAGAAAAATAAAGGGGGTATTGTCTATTTAGCACCCAATACACCCTTCTGCACCCAATATAGTTGGCCACCCTGTATTCCTTGATCGTTTTCATCTAGCATGGCCTTTGTTCTTCCTCTTCCTTTTGTGACCCAGCATAGAGAAAAACAGAACCGTGCTTGCCCTTTCCCCTCCCCCTTATTGCTGCCCCTGCCTGGGACATCCCTGTGAAGGGCCTGGGTCCCTCTGCCCTTTCATGTTTCTGGCTTGCATTATGGAGCCCTGCCATAGGCCAAGCATTGTACCTGCTGTTTTGTCTGCAGCTCCAGGTTTAATTCTTTAGTAATTCGGGCCTACCACAGTGATTCTCAACCTTCCAATGCTGTGTGACTCTTTAATATAGATCTTCGTATTTTGGTGACCCCCCCAACCATAAAATTATCTCATTGCTACCTCATAACTAGTTTTGCAACTGTTATAAACCATAATGTAAATATCTAATATGCAACGACAAAGGTTGACATCCACTAGCCTATAGGATCTGCTTTCTAAACAGCCGATATGGACAGCTGAACACAGGCAGAATATACCTCCCAATGAGCTGTTCGACTTTTCTATAAGGTGCCTTTCGTCTAACTCCAGAAACTTCCCCTGTCTGCAGGCTTCAAAGGCAAGTCCAAGCCCAATCTTCTAAAACAGGAGACAAGCAGCCTGGCCTGTGGGCTGCGCATTCTCTTCCGGATGTACATGGACGAGAGCAGAGTCAGTGCCTGGGAAGAAGTCCAGCAGAGGCTTTTAAAGTAAGACTCTCGGATGGTAGCTGTGTGAAAAACAAAAGACATAATAGCAGCAGCCAGCAGGTCACTGAACCTGTGGAACCCGGAAGCCCCATTTCACAGATCAATGCGAAAATTAAGTGAGCCTTCTGGAGTGTTCAGTCCCTCTCCCCTGCATACTTGGCATCTCACCTGTGTCACACAGGCTGGCTGTGAACGCCTGCATTTGCTTCCTGGGTGTCTGGGACGACAGCAGCACCTGAGGCTAGCTGAGGTGAATGCTGTTGTGTGTCCGCCTGACAACTGAGCAGGTCATGTCTAAATACAGGACAAAGAGGAAGTCAGAAACTTGATGATAGTTCTTGAGTCTTTTCAAGGGCCATAAGATAGGTCTTTCTTACAAAGCAGTTGGGAAGTGACAGATTGCCTTACCTGCTGGCATTTTATTATTATTATTTTTTAAAGTATTTGGGATTTTGATTAGTTGGATTTATTTCATTCTGTTTTACTTCATAATAACTAAATTTAGTTTTTGCTGAGATTAAATTGTTATTTAGGAAGAAAATTGCTTGTACACTGTTTGTTCCTGTCCTGAGTGAGAGCAGTGGTTCTGAGATGTATTCATCTCAGAAATCACTATTCCAATCGCCTATTTTGGGAACAAAACTAATCAGGTTTGGAAAAAATCCAAAAATCTGAGTCTCATATCAGTGAAGGGAAACACCACCAATTTCAAGGCAAGTCTGAGTATCAGGCCTCCATACCCGCTTTCACAGGGACTCCATCTAAGTAAAACTTAGAAAATGGAGGTGTGGGTTTCCTAAACAGTTCCAGTAGATTCCCTCAGTGTTTTGTTTTCTTCCTAATTTGACAACCATGTGTTGGTGCTCCAGTTCATATAAACAAATAGGCTCAAGCCAGCTCAGCAGTAGCTACTATTCCCTACCCTTGGTCTTCAGGGTTCTCTGTGAATGCGTACCAGTAGGTTTCAGTGTGTAAAGGCGGCCTTCTCTCTTACAGCGTCTGCAGTGAAGCGCTGAGTTACTTCCTCACTCTAACATCCGAAAGTCACCGGGAAGCCTGGACTAACCTACTGTTACTGTTCCTCACTAAAGTTCTGAAGATCAGTGACAACAGAGTGAGTGTCAGCCTCTGTCCATCCCGTCCGTCCCTCAGAGCCTAGGCTATGCAAACTCTCACTTAGCTTTTTTTTCTAACTTCAGCAATTCAATTACAAAAGGACTTAGAATCCCATTGGATACTTTGATAAGCACCTCAACAGTGAAATCCCCATTATGACCCCTAGAGTTACTTAAATTCCCCCAACTGAAAACATGTATCCAGCCCACACAGTGTGACCTTGCCCCGGAGCCTCCACCCCATGGTCTACTTCTTGGGCCTGAGCTCCAGGCTGCATCAAGCCTTTAGTATATTTAGTAGCTCCAAGTAACTAGAGCATCTAGTGAACAACTTAGGCCAATAGATATAAAGGTAAAATTTATCTATATGTAAATGTATAGATACAGTTTTGAAACTGTACATTTTTATTTTTTGAAGTAATTTACAGATAAATATAAGTAACTTACAGTAATTTTTTAAAAGTAATTTACATATAAGTTGCTATGGGCCCTAAATTTCAAATGCCCAGTTAGGTGGCCCAACACGTGAAGCTTTAGACTAGCAGATGAGTGCCTATGGGGCCAGGCAGTGCCACTCAGTGCTGTCAGGTGTCTTCCCTCTTGTCTGTTGTCTGGCCACAGTGAGCTGTACTGCCTCTGCTCCCTGTGTCTGCTGCAGTGTGGAAGAGCATGAAGGAGAGAAGAGAGAAACCAGAGTTCAGAGGAACTAAAGCAATACAGAGGCCAACTGCATATCACTGGAACTCTAAACGTGGAATGTTACTTTGCAGTTGCTGTTAGTCAGGGTTCTAAAATAACAGAACTCAGAGTGGCTGTATGCGTGCCTGCAGGTTACAGGCTGTGGTCCAGATAGTCCCAACAGTGGCTCTCCTGCCACAGAAAGGCATATGAGCTGTTATTAGAAGGTATGGCCCAGATTTAGGTTGAGTCTTCTCACTTCGCATGATCCAACTATTTTGAAATGCCTTATGGGTGTGCTTAGCTGCTTGAGTTTTATCCAGGTATAAGACCATCAGCTGTCACACAGTGCTAGGTAGAATCTTCCCTTGAAACCTAAAATTGTATTTAATAATCAGAGGATGCAATTTCAATAACTTACATTAAAAACTCAACTCTCCTATGCTGCTTCTTTTGCTCTATGCAGGAAAAGCGTATAATTTATTAAATTTTGTCACTCATGGAATTGAAGATGTTTTTAAAACAATGTTGGAGAACCAAATGGCCTGGGTTTGTGCCTAGCTATATACATTTTTTTAAATTCTTCATAGGTTTTGAGTTGTATGATCCACGTCCATAGCACTTGGGCAGACCTGCCTCTCTGCAGTCAGGGCACACGCCAGTTGTCACTTGTGATGTCAGGTTAGTTTCTGTGCTGTATAACAGAAGCAGTACTAACAAAGACATTTCTCTCTCCCCAGTTTAAAGCTCATGCGTCATTCTACTACCCTCTCTTATGTGAAATTATGCAATTTGACTTGATTCCTGAACTGCGTGCTGTTCTTAGAAGATTTTTCCTTCGAATTGGAATAGTATTTCAAATATCACAACCACCTGAACAGGAACTTGGGATAAACAAGCAATGATGAGAACCGAATATTTTTCTGTTGGTGTTTACATTCCTCTGCTCCGTGAAAGGACCCTGGAGCCGAGGTTTCCTACCTGAAAAATGCTTCTCTGAATTGCAGTGTCTGAGAGTTACTGGTAAGATGCTTACACCTATAACTCAAGGTCGCAACACTCCATCCAGTCCCTTTAGTAATCCAGTGGCTTCTGTCTTGTGTTGGGCTCATGTTGAGCAGAAAGGCTGTTCAAACAGCATCAGCCTACCTTCAGGTCCTTCCCTGTCCTCTGAGCAGGGTGAGCCCACACTTTGGCAGGTACGGAAATGAAACTTACCCAAAGAAGTATAGATGTAAAGACTGAACTTCTGCAAGAAGTACAACTCAGGAGAGCTGTATTTTGAAGGATAAGATGTTTATAATTGGGGGGGAGGGAGAGAACTATTGCTCATGGTAAAAGCTATTTAGCGACTATGGTCTTCTTACTCTGAAGAGTTTTGCACACTCAGGCTTCTGAGGTACTGGTAACCATCATCTTTCTGTGAAAATGTACAGAAATGCAGGTCTGTAATATAAACATCCTAAACACACTGTTCTTCCTGCACTGTTTTACTTCTTTATTTTCTTATCTACTTGCTAAATACCCATAATATTTTGTCAAATGCACTAAAACATTTGGGTTGAACTTTTAGTCTTTTGGGGCGTGGTGTCATTTTGAGGGCTTGCTGTGCCTGAATCTGTTGTGGCCAAAGCTTGTCAGGATCACAACAGGAGGGGAGACCACCAAGGTAGAAACACCCCTGCTGACAAGACCTACCTGTAACATACTCTCTTAGGGCTTTAAAGATGAGCCGTTCAAATAGACGACCTTTCACAGACTGAAACTTGAATCACTGCGAGATGAATTTGGGTTGCTGTCACTTTTTCTTTTGGGTGGCGGGGCTTGATGTAGATTTTATTCTATGTACAGAATTTAATGTTGAATATATTAAAATAACAAATCTGGCATGGTTTGGGGAGGTTAGATTTACTGGAAATGTATTCATACTGTGAATTGTGCTCTGAGGGTTAAAATGAAAAGCTTGTCAACCATTCCATATTAATGGTGGATGTAGAAAATTTTTTCAGGTGGATATGTATATGGTACAGATGTAAAGTTTTCTATGTAAAAAATTCTGTACAACTTTCTGTACAATATTGATTCTCATCTGGCATATCTAATCAGGTTATAGGTCAATAAAGTTTTTGAATTATTTCATCAGTGCAGTGTAACCCACAGCCCTGTTTTCATTGTTGGTTTGTTTTTTTTAAGATCGAATCATGAAGAGTTTTTTTTTTTTTTTCAAGCTACAAAGACACTTCTTTGAAGTCAACATTGGATTCCTCAGCTTCCTTTCTTAATCCTAAAATACCCAAAAGCATATTTACTACTTAGTGATAATGCTATTTTTTAAGACTGAAAAAATGCTCCCCTGCCATTACAGTAGTTTATACTGTGACATTTTATAAATTAGTCGGTCTAGTGGTACACATAGCATTAAAAAACAAAACTGTAGTGGTTAATTTCAAAACAGGAAATATGATGTCCCTAAATAATGAGAAGTTAGTATTTATGACAAGACCTAGCTCTAGTCAAGCAAGGCTAAATGCTAGAACGAAGTTACTTCATTGTTTTCTAGTCGAAGCCATTCCCTCCCGTGACTGACAGTAGCTTGTTCAATGCTGTAGTAAACAGTCTCCAAAACAATTGTTATTTTCAAATGTTGACAGGAGAAAATTACCAGAGTAAAATTGACCATAACAATTATATGTAGCAAAAACCAAGAAAGAATACCAGAAATGTCTTATTTTTGGTAAACTCTGATGTCAAAATCAGCTGTTGATCTTATCCCTGGAAATACCAGAGAAGCGGTGGCTGGTTGTCTTCAACTGCTGTCATGGTACACACTGAAGATCCTAATCCAAGTAAGAATTATTTCTAGAAGTTGAATGAGTTTTTATGAAGTATCATTTACTTACCAGAAAAGTTTACGTAGCCAAGGGTCTCAGGTGGTGGGACAGAGGACCACTGCCTCTCTGGATGGGACCTTTTTAACCTGTTTAAGAAACACTTTGAGTAAAGAAACGGACACTGGTAGTTAATAAAAATAGAACTTTATTTGTGTCAAGATATCGTGAAATCAGATAAATTAATAACTGAGTCTGTGCTTCTATCAGCATAAAAATGAAATGGAGGCAGAAAACTGTAACATTTAACCATGGCTCATAGATGGTCACAAATCCCTTTGCCCCTATGGAATGTATAACTACAGACATGAAAGTGAGCAGCTTGTTTGAGTCTTTCATTACCTGGCAGCTGACAGAGTCACAGCTACAGCAGGTATATCAAACAATTCACTATGCACTGTTTGACCAGGATGCTAACAGTGGCAAGTATGCTATTAACAATGTATCGTTTCACAGTGCTCTTAACACTGTAATTCACCACCTCTTAATGGCAAGCACATTTTAATGCACACATGGTAGCTCAATCAAGAGTTCATTACCACCCATAGCAAAATTGCAAAAATAATTCTATACAATTATATTAGAAATCAAATCATAAATCATAAAATCGGGGCTTTTCTGTACATTATATATAACATATCATCATGGGAAAATACACTTTATATATAGATAGAACATAACTAACTAATATTAAAGTAGGGCCACAAGCAAGACACAGTGTTCAAGATACAGGTTGAATGTTCCTTCCACTGTCAAAGGCACTGCTGGGTCCAGAGAGGGTTTATTTTAAGCATGTGCAGCAGATAGTCCCTGCCAAGTAAAAGTGCCTGGTTTCCCAGGAACCTGCTGCTGTTCCTCATTCAGCTGCTCCGCCATAAACCGTTTCAGAGTTTCCGAAGTGCCAGGGCGGAGCCAGGGCTCAGTTGCCACAGAGTTTCGTCCATCGTCACCCAAGTGTCTCATGATGTCATCAGGATCAACCAGTGACCCCTCATCATCTACAGAACGCAAAAGATACAAGTCAGGTAGCAGGTGACATACACAGGTACCTGCAAACCAGCACATTACAGCTCTGCATCTTTTCACAGAATCACAACCCTTACCCCCAACAACTAACTTGACCCCTTTAGGAATAGGAAAGCATGCCTACAAAGGGGTTACAGTGGAGGTGGAGAGAAATGCATGGACTCAACGGCACCGACAGCTACAAAGGAGGCGCTACCAAGCATTAGAAGCTGACTGTAGAAAGATAGACTATCTTAATGTGTGTCTGTTACCATAGGAGAAACAAGGGAGTGACACAAGACTTTAATTTAGCACTGATAGGTACACTGAAAGTCATTCTGAGGAAATTACTGACACACTGCACTAACCTTAGATGGCCCATTGACAGGTGACTTGTTCATTATCACATTTGATCTTATTCAAATTCTACATCTGCATTAGACTTAAGTATAAAGTAGCAAAAAATCTGTCTTCCTACCCTGTGATGTCAATTTCTTTTTCTAAAAAAAAAAAAATTACATTTCGTGGTCTGGATTGGCTCAGCACAGGGGTACGATGTACATCCAGTTTAACGAGCAGTCAATCTACATCCTACCAAAAAGCTCCTGTTT
Organism: Mastomys natalensis; assembly: GCA_021653895.1. Taxonomy (NCBI): domain Eukaryota; kingdom Metazoa; phylum Chordata; class Mammalia; order Rodentia; family Muridae; genus Mastomys; species Mastomys natalensis. The sequence goes on from JAJTUV010000650.1 coordinate 571,300, forward strand.
GAAAGAACAGCATTAAGACAAAAATAGTTTAGACATCAAAAACCTGAAAGAATCTTCGTTTTTCTATCTTCTCTCAAATATATCCTTCTTAGGTACTAGTTCAAGTTTACTGGTTCTAAAAAAGAAGGCAATTCTTGATATACATGAAGGGAAAATGCCTTTTAAGACATCTCTATTATGATATGAAATGAAAAGTACTATTCCCTTCATTTATTGTGTTTTCATATTAGTGAAAACTATTTACTATCACAATACACCACTCCTGGACTGGAGAAATGAGTTCAGTTTAAAAGTATCATTAAAAATATCTAAGAAAAAGTTGCAACAACAAAAATCCTGCAGTGCAACTTAGCAGATCTAAGAGTGTACTGTAAATAGGCAACTCTGCCAAACAACCCTGGCCAGCCATGATCCCAGGGACTAAGAGAGTCTACTTTAAAGAAAGGAAGAGAGTGTGGTACAGGCTGGCAGGAGAGGTCTGAGGCTGCCCTGTGCTTCATGAGAAGCTTCACCCAAGACCACTCATCATGGAAGATTGGCTTGTTGGCTTAGAATATTAAATAAAAAACTACCTTTTTTTTCATGTTACAAAAAGTCAAGTAAAGGTAAATTTTTCTTTAGTATTACTTAAAAAACAGTGAGTGATTGATTACCTAACATACTAGTCAGCATTTTTCACTACTGAAAACAGCGTGGACATATTTCATTCACAAGACCTCCTGTAAGTGCTTAGATTCTGCTCTTAAAGAACACCTAGTATGAAGAATCTGCTGCCCCAAGCCCTGGATTCCCAGGCTAGTTTATGACCTTGACCTTTTGTGAAACTCAAAGGACTTGAAAATTCTTTTTCCCTCCAGGTGTGCATCAGCCCGTGAACATCTTCTATGTAAGTTACCTGTGTTAGTGGGTTTCTTCTGATGCTCATTCAGTCTTCTCATTCTGTCTTCATTTCTCATTCTAACTTGATCAACATTTACACTGGAGATAGATTTTAAAGAGAGACCATCCTGTGGTGTGTGGAGCCGACTACTGTCCTACAGTTAAGAGAGAGAATTTAGGATCACTCCAACAGTCAGTCCACATGGGGTTACACCAGATCAACACACACTGTGAAGAGCAAACCAGGAGCATACGGATCCTGTCACCTGTCTTGGTCAGGCCTAAGAGGTAGTAGCACTGCAACGAAACAATTGCTGCGTAAGGTTCACAGAAGGCCAACACAGTAGCAACTGTGTGTGTGTGTGTGTGTGGTCACTGGCGGGGCAGATGCACAAAGCAACAGTATAGAAAAGAATCCAGAAACTAGTCCTACTGTTTAAATAAAGACCAATCAATGCAACAGGGAAAATAAAGTCTTTTCAATGAGAGCCCGTTTCTGTATGCTAGAGGAGTTCAGACCTTGTCTCTCAAACTATATGCAAAAACTAACTCAAGTGTACCATAAACACATGTTTATATTAAACCCCCGAAAATACAAATTAGAAAATTGGTAATTTGGACCTCCTTAAAAGTTAAGGCTTCTATGCTTTAAAACCTATCAAAAAGATAAAAAGGACTATCTTTTTAATAGAAAATAGTAGCAAGTCTAATATCTGACAGAATGTATAAAGAAGTCTTAATTAAACTTCAGTGAAAATACAACACACAATTTAAAAACGGACAAAGGGTTTGAACTGATGCTGTCTGCAGAGAAGACCCACAGCTGGATAGGGAGGAAGCCATGGGATACTCTACGACATGATGGACACTTCAGCTGCAAGCAAAATCATGGATACAACCACCATTGGCCATAGTGTGAAGAAGTAGGAAATTCATATAATGAATGCTACAACGGTAAAATTGAAAATGGTATAAAGTGGTGAACATGCTTTAGAAAACAGCCAAAAATCCTTCAAAATGTTAAATTCATACAGTGAGTAAACAATCCCATAACTCTGTTAGGTACATACTCAAACGGGTAAAGAAAACAAAAACCCACATGAAACCTGTGCATGAATGCTAACAGCACTCTTAGTCATAATACAAAGTAAGTGATAGTCATAAGCTGCGGAATGAATAAGGAAGCTTAGTGTCTACATATAATAAAAAAGAATCAGGTATTGACACATACTACAAGATGGATGGCCCTTGAGAAAGAACAAGAAACTAGTTCAAATGAAATATGCAGAAAAGACAAACTTCACACAGACCAAAGCAGAACAACAAAGTTTTTACAGCCTGATAATGCTGGACAAGTGACAAAGCTAGTTAGCTACTTGTTAGAAGCTCCTGAGCATTAGCACATGTCATATAAACGGGCATAAAGAGCTTAAGGCACTGTCCAAAGTTATCTACCCAAAGAGGAAGGGCACCATCAGAACATGCTTCGTTGAAGGCTCCAAAGCCTTTTTTGAGTACACTATGAAGCTATGGAAAACAACATAGGTCTGAATCTTGGTCCTCTTACCTAGTGGCCTTAGGTAATTCACTTGACCAAAATGGAGTTGCTACCATATCAGGTTACTATCAAGGTACAACAGGCTTTGGATAAATGCTAACAGTTGCTTTTTATGGCTTCTCCAAAGCCTATATACTGTATAGAGAGTGACATAAAGACTGAGGCAGTAAGTTTAACATTTATAGGACAGGGATGTCCATGCTATTTACAGAGCTACATAATGCCATCATAAGAACTACAAGGTCACCAAAATAACACAGCAGAACCTAGATTTAGACCACACACACTTGGTTTTCAAAGCAAGCCTCCTCCCAGTTCGTTTTCTTAAATTGGACCACATAAATTGAAGCCAAATTCTCAATCTTCTAAACTGAGAAGATCATACATACAAAATCTAGTCCTTTTAATTTGTTCTTCCTGCGTTCCCTTGCAGAGGGCAGCTGTGGTGGAGGGAAGGCATCCTCTTCAATGACAGGATATGTCTCACCATAAGCACCTAAACACGCCACAGAAAGAATGTGTCAATTTTACTCGATTGAGTAAACCTTAGAGTCTTGATGTCTTTTTCTTTAATTGCTTTATTGAAATGTTACAAGTTCGGTGATTTCTTTAGTGAATTTTCAGTTGAATAGTCATTACTATCTAGAATTTGCAATACCTCAAATAGCTCCCGTATGATCACTGGCAACTACTCTACAGGCCCAGTCCAACACTCCACATAGGTGGAATTCTCTCAGCATGTGTCTGAGGTTCATGGATCATGTTGGTGCTGAGTTATTGCATCTGCATTTGCCATTGGGGACTACTGCTAGCTGGTGGTACTGGAAAGATGCCACTTGAATATTCTGTGTGGCATGATTTCTTTGGGACAGAAACTAGGAATTATTGCCAGGTGTTATGGTGACTGTTCAACATTTTGGGTAGCTAGCACACTACTTTCAAAAGTGGCTAAAGCAGCTTGATACAGCCATAATCCCAGAATTCAAGAGGCAGGAGGATCAAAGGTTGAGGTCATCCTGGGCCATAGTTAAGTTCCAGTTCAGCTTGGGCTACAAAGTGACGCTCTATCTTAAAGATCTAAAATAGACATAGATAAACATATAGCTTAAAAATTAACATAACATTGCTAAATCAGATATACTTACCAATAAAAGCACTATCAGATTCTAGTAATGAATTTTTCAAAAAATCGTTAGTGTCATCTCTGGGCTAAAATAAAAAACAACAAAACACAACTGTATGTTAATGGCTGTATTTTTAGAGTAGGAAAATAAATCACACTAACAGACAGCATAGATTTCCACTCTAATCCCACCAACAAAACAACAAAAAGATGGTGAGTAAGGCTGTCTGTCCTCACTACACTCCAGTGTCCAGCTACCCTCACCAAGACACACGACAGCAGGACGGCCTGACCTCACCTGACAGGCGTTTACCCCTAGCTTCCTCACTGTCCGCCCCCCCCCCCCATTCAGCTGATAAAGGAATGACACTGCTGGGAAAGACAAGCATGAAGCAGTGAACGCAACGCTGAGCATTCTTTAAAGTGTCCTTACAGCCTCTTCTCAGTGAATTTGAGTAATCTGCTTCCTCATTCTTAGAACTGGGTATAATGTTACGTTCTGCACCATAGGCAGGCTATAGTCCCGTGGAGGAAGGGAAGCAAGGACACCATATACACACTGGCCCTAACCACAGCAACCTCCACTGTAGGGAAAATTACAGCACTGGACTTACCACAATGAGCTTCCTAGAGGGAAAATAACTCAAATTTACATTTGTATAAAAACTTTGTGTGTTAGGAGGAGCCTACACTTTCCATGTGACCTCTGTACTCGGCTCCAACACTGGCAGTGAACTAAGGCAATGAATTCTCTTGCTCCCATTGGCATTTTTCTGGGCACTCAGTTCTTCCGTATGTTGAATTTCTGTCTCCTCTTTTGAGTACTGTTGATTTTACTTTCATTCTTGCCAAATAATGATAGTCATAGCAACTGAACCCACTGTCAGCCTGCTAACTATGCTTAACTTCTTCTGCATTATAATCCTTCCCATAACTGGAGCGTGACCAGAGCCTACCTAGTCTTAATGACAACTTGCTTACCCTATGTGCTTTTCTATTTAATTCAGTTTCGAGGAAAGGCAGGTGGCTTTATCTTTTTTAAGTCATGATAAACTCATGGTTTATATTGAGTTTCTCAGTCAAACGGGATGTTAGGAATCCAGATTTTTAACCAGAACCCCAGATAGTAAACTTCATGATCTTTTGCATGCAATAAGGTAGCCGTCACACATGGAAACATCTACCAAACTGCAGTTTCCCAAAGCAGCACTCTGCAGGACAGCTTGGTCTGGTGCCCACCTGGGTCCAGACCTGGGCCTGATTTGTTGGATATAAGACTATGGACAAGATAATAAGTTAGTAATTTAGCAATGAGTATTTTTTAAAATTTAGCAAAATATGGGAGCTTAGAGAAACTGGAACAGCAACATTAGGTACAAGCCCTGAGCAAACAGACCAGGCTGAACTTCATCTGGAGAAAGGCTAGAAATCTCCTAACAATCTCCAGTGCCATGTGTCTCCCGGACGCTGGGCTGTGTGCTCACCAGTTCAGCTGTGTTATACACAATTCAAATTTGCTGTGTCAAACAACTCCCTGTCTTCCCAACCCCCACCTCTCAAGCCCAGCCCTATCAGCTTACTAAAGTACATCCACCCATTTCAGAGTACTACTGCTGCCTCACCTCAACCTACACCAGCACCGCTGTCTAGATTCTCCAAGTAATCCATGCTGTATTCAACACACCGGAGCGCTCACACAAACTGTGAGAGTAACAGCATCACTTCTCGGCTCCAAGGCACAGTAAGGATGCCCTTCTGTCCCCACTTCCTCTATGTTTCTATCAAGGTTTCCATGGATACCTCCCCACCGCTGTTGTGTTATAAACCACAAGTCCCCCATGCCAACCCTCCCACCATTCTCTTCCTGCTGCCATCCTCCTGCCAAGCAGCATACCACTATGTGCCCTGCTCTGAGAGCACAAGCCTCCAGGACAAAGGGATTCCTTTTCAATACTCTCAGTGACGACTGGACCTGAGCACGCTGAGCAGCGCTGGTCACTGCAGGATCTCTTCCACATGACTACATACACTTCTGCTTCGGGAAATCTTAATGACAACTAACAACTGCAATCAGTATGGCCAGGCTCTACTCTGAGGGATTTTAAATTCTATGTATTCTTTCACTTAACCCTCACAGCAATGCTACACACATTCTGATTTAGGACCATGTTGCACAATATATATGCCAAACCTGTACCTTGCAAATATGAACTGGACCTTTGTAGTACTCCTCAGCAAAGTACGACCAACTTCATTCTGTAAATACTGACTGGAGCATGAAAATTAATCTGCCTCCCCCCAGGGATACAGCTAAAGAGAGCAGCAGCTGAAGCCACGCATGTCATTCTTACCTATGACAGTCAATTTCCCCTTACATCTTAGCCACACATCTCTACACACTTACAACTTAAATTATGTTTTAAATGCGAATATTAGGGACATATTCAAAATCTGGAATACTCACTTAACATAGGGCCCAAACTCTAACTTAAGAATTTGAACTGGTTGCTTACCATTCTGTGCCCTTGTACATTACCAGTGGAGATGGTGTCTAAATCAGCTATAAACAGAATAAAAGTATACTGTTTAGAGAAGGCTAACAAACAAATTTCAGATCATATATTACTACCTTCTACTGGAAATTACTTTCACTATCACACACCAGAACAATCTTAGAAATTATACTACTTTCTCATTAAATCCACCTGTATCCATTCTGGTTAAATGACTCATTAATAAAATCTTTGTGAACTTTGATATCTTAACACAGACTTTTTTTTCCTTAAAAGAAACCTATCTTGCTCCTGAGTCTCTGCACAAAGCCCCTGGAGGCCTGGAGTTAGCTAGGGATTGGAATAAGTTAAAGTATAGGGAGCCAACCACAGAGCAGAGGTCAGGTGTCCCAGTCCATTTTGCAGCCTGGCAGTGTTCACACATATATCTCCAAAGACAGAACATTCTGGTAGTAAAGGAGCTGCAATGTTGGCCCATATCCTTTCCTTGAGACTTCCCATTGTTAACCATATCTAATAATTACCTCATCTGTGTTTGCTCCTAGTGAGATATACCTGTACCCATCTGGGGACCATTAGTCTTGCTGTGCCTAAACTGATAAGATCTCACAAGATCAGATCATCATTTGATATTTAAATTCCATACCATGAGGAGGGAAGATATCTCCTATACAAGTGTATATCCAAGCCTTGATCTATAAGCTCAGCCTAAAATGTTACGTCACTTATTCCTATTATACCTCCTGAGGCCAGACATGTTCCTGCCAAGATAGGGTCTTAACTTTCCTACAAGTAACAAGAACTCCTTCCCACACCCAATGGCCTGTAGCCTGGCAAAACAAGTGGGATGCAGGTATGATCACAATACTCACCTGGGGCTCAGTAAAGCCCATGGATGCTGAGGTACCTCCATCCTACTTGTAGGCCCACTCACACTGTATACCTGCTCCTATAGGCTTAGACACTGTTTGTTTGACATGACTTACACAGTATCAGCAGCCCTTGAGCACACATTCGTAGGTAGTCTCTGTGCCCTCATAAAAAAGAAAAAATACCTCCCACACAGAAAAAGAAATGTGCTCCAGGATCACATGAGCATTCCTGCCCTGTTTGTAGTTCTTGGGCTGAAGTCATCAGGCATGATCAAAGTACCCAACCCCTCCAGCAATAATGAATAGCTGAACTCTCAAGCATGGGTCCATGACCCTACAGGGCTAATCAGAGCCCTCTGTGGAATATGTTCCTTTCCAAAACTACATGGCAAAAGAGTCGCACGAGCATGGGGCTGCCAGTGCAATGGCCTGCCTAGGATGAAATTCAAGGCAGGAGTGGAAGAGTGGGAGGTGGGGTGCTGAGGAATCCTGAGGGGATAGGAGCTCCACAAGGAGACCACAGAGTCAACTAACCTGGGCCCATGGAGGCTCTCAGAGACTGAACCGCCAGGCAGAGAACATACACAGGCTGGACACGGCCTCCTCCCCCTGCACATATGTAGTAGCAGAAGTGCAATTTGGTCTGCATGCGAGTACCCCCAAAAAAGGAGCAGGCTGTCCCTGACTTTTTCTTGTCTGATCCTGTTCCTGTAACTGGGCTGCCTTGTCTGGCCTCCGTGGAAGAGGATGTGTCCAGTCCTGTAGTGACTTCATGTGCCAGCATGGTTGGTACCAGGGAATGAGGAAAGGGGCGGGGGGGGGGGGGGGCTGGGAGAAAAGAAGGAGCTGTGATCAGGATGTAAAGTGAATAAATTAATGGGGAAAAAAAGGCTGCAGAGATGACTGCTTGGCTAAGAACGCTCACTGATCTTATAGGACATGAGTCTGGCTCCGGCACCTGCCTAGAGGCTCACAACTGCCTCTAACATCAGTTTCACGGGCCCCCACACTCTCTTCTGACCTCTGAGAGGCGGTACATTCACTCCTATGTATATGCCCCCCCACACACATATATATAGTTACAAATAAATCTTTTTTAAACAGACGTAAAAACAACTTAAAGGCTGAAGAAGGGAGGCCACAGCTGCATCTGAAGCAGCCAGGATGGCACGTACCTGCATCTCTCCGCATCTTTATTCTATTTAGCCTCTTCTGCTGCTCTCGGAGCAGGGCCTGCTGCTGAATCTCCAACGTGTGATGATCTCGTGGAGGATCTGGGTACATTAATCTCAGATCCACTCGAGTGTCTGAATCTGGTGCAAAAATTACATAACTAAGTTAAATCTTGTTTTCAACTGAGATTTTTAGGAAAAAAAATCTGTACCGCACATTTTTGAACTAAAATATGGAAGCCAGCATCCAACATGTTCTTAAATAAACAGACTAGCTATGTTATAATTAATGAATTTAATTAAATCAGACTTGTGCCTGTAGTTCTGGGGGACCGCTACCAGTTCAAGGTCACTTGGGCTACATAGTGAGTTCTAGACCAGTATGGACTACTGTGTATAATTCTGTCTCAGAAAAAATACGGGGGGAAAAAGCCAAGAAGAGGTGCTGAGGAGAGTTGAGTGCATGTTGCTAAGTGACAGGCACCAATCTGAGAAGTCTACATCTAGTATGATCCCAACTCTACAGAGTACAACACTCTGCAAGAGGTAAATGGTGGAGACTCAAAGGGATAAAGGGAAGGGAGGGTGAATAGGACTTTTAGGACCATAAAACTTTTCTGTATGATCCTACACTGGTGAGAATATGTAATCATACTTCTATACAAGCTGACAGAATGCACATCAAAGCTGAGCTCTAATGCAAGCCAGGAGCTTGGAGAGATAATGGCACACCCATTCAGTAGCTCAGTTCTACCACTGTGTACCTGAGGTACAGCTGTATTGGAGAAGGCCGTGCCTTTGCGGCCGTGCCTATGCAAAGGCACGGAGCACATGGAAACTCTCTGTGCTTTGTTGGGGATTTAGCTCAGTGGTACAGCACTTCACAAGACCCTGAGTTTGACCACCCACATTGAAAAAACATTAGGTGACAACCTTAATCAAACCTCAGTCAAAAGACATTACAAAGCCGTGACATTACAGAACACAAAATTAATGTTCTTTAATGAAAAGCTTCCCATAAACAGCAGTTACAAGGCAGTCCCTAGAACAAGCAACTGCTTGCGGTTTCTCCCTGCTACCACAAGATGTCACCTAGAGAGCAATCACAACAGTCTATTGCTCACCTCTCTCTCTCAGTTCATTAAAGTCATGAATATTCTGAAAAGTAGTAGCATCTAAGCCCTTAGGCGACGTCTCCTGACCGGAGCTTGGACCCGATGTCTAGCCATGTCAAATATATCCATGGGGTTCCTCTCTCTTTTCCTATAATGACAAATCATGATCAATGTGCTGGACGGTAGGAAACGAGCTGACATTCAGTTCTCTGTAAAAGCAACTTGGCATCTTTGACCACAATTACTACATATATTCTAACTGCCCTGCCCTGCTCTGTCAATCACCTATGCTAAAAACTTGTCTGCAATCCCAGCATTCATGAACTCAAGGCCAGTCTCAGCTGATTAATTTGATGTCACCTTGAGCTACCTGTCAGAAAGAAAGAAAGAAAGAAAGAAAGGAAGAAGGAAGGAAGGAAGGAAGGAAGGAAGGAAGGAAGGAAGGAAGGAAGGAAGGAAGGGGAAGGAAGGAAGGGGAAGGAAGGAAGGAAGGGCAAGGAAGGAAGGAAGGAAGGAAGGAAGGAAGGAAGGAAGGAAGGAAGGAAGGAAGGAAGGAAGGAAGGAAACCCACAAGGATATATATAGCTACGTTTTAGAAATGACTTTAATGTCATTATAAAAACCTATCCAATTTCATCATGCTGTGAGCAAGAGAATTACAAGAGATGTGAAGTATCGTGCACAGGACATAACATAAATTAGGTGTCAGTAATCTTACCTTTCTCTCAGCCCAAAGTAGAAATGGTGCTCACACATGCTGTTAACGGTGTGCTAGGGAACTAACTGTGTGTGACTTTACAAAAGGTTCCCTAAACTTCACATTAAGTTAAACAGTGTTCTGTGCTGTTGGTACCCAAGTAATGAATAGTCTAGGTAGCTTTGGAAGGGAGCTTTCTGCTAATAGTTGACAGTTGGCACTTCCCCCAAAGAAAATGGACAGAGAATGGAAATTCTAGCTCTGAAAATAAAAACAAATACCAATCAGTGCTTCCTTGCACACCGTGCAGACCCCCTGGCTCCTCTGTCCTCTCCTTCCTTCTCCCTCCCAACCTCACTCTCACCTCACCCTTCCCCTGTCTCCCTCTCTCCATCCCCCAAATCCCCCCTCTCTTTGTGAGATAGGTTCTCTATGAGTTTCTGGCTGGCCTGGAACTTCACTATGTAGACCAAACTGGTCTTGAATTCATAAGAGACCTGCCTGCCTCTGCCTCCCAGTGCTGAGACTACAGGTGTGTGCCACCAAACCCAGCATCCCTCCTCTTTTTTAAAAAATGTAATCTAAGCTACAGTCATAAGCAATTAAGAAGAGCTGGGGTCCTCTCATGGCGTTTCCTTTTCTCTCAGGGAACTTTTAGAAGGGCCACAGCTTGTCCCTGTCAAGGCTGGCATGGATCTGTACCATGCATCTAGAATGACAGTTTGAAGGAAAACTTCTGAAAAGACGCGGCATCTGGCTGTGGACAAAAGCCCCTGAAAGACACCCGCGTCTGCAGAGGCTGCCTCACTCACCAGCCTCTCAGTGCTGAAGAGAACTGGAGAATTACAGGTCCAGAGGCTAGGCACCTCTCTCTCGGGCTAAGTTCTCACCCTCTGGAAAGCCATTCCTGTACCTGTTTTGTGTTGCAACATCTTGTGACAATAAATAAAAGCCTTTTAGAAATCTACTAACTTAGCAGACCAATAGCTTCTGCCAACCCAAGAGCTAAAAATGCCATCAGATAGCATCTTGGGCCTATAGAGAAGCTTTCCTGCCCTGCCAAGCCACCCCTGATGTACAGACAAATGCAGTTTAAATTTGAGTTGATGTATGACTTTCTTTGTTCTGTAAGACTATAAAAAGTTCATAAAAACTTTTTTGCCAGGGCAACCTCAATCTGTTCTCCCAGGCCATGGCCACTCAGAAATGGTTCTAATGATCTTTATTCCCTTTAAGATGAGAGCTCTGCTTTTTGCATGGCAATAAAAATCTACAAAGACTCATTGAAATAATCACCAAAAGCAACTTCTAGGCATCTCTGACATTGGGGCCCTATCTAGTTTCTGTAATTCTAATAGTAAATAAGTTGATTTTTTTTAGAATTGGGTTATTAGATCTCATTTGCATGTGGTCTGTATCATTTGTTCCAGGCCTAGCTCACAGAGACCTCAATAATGCAGTGAAATAAGAATTTCTTTTCTGTGAAGCTGTTCTATGAAATGAGAATTAAAAACCAATGTCCTATGATACATATTTAAGATTCTATCAGATGCTTATGACCTTAGCATAATTCTAACCTAACCCATGCTGTCTTTGCTCTTGCTAAGGCTAAGCTACAGTACAAGAGCCCTGCTTTAGAGAAGTTGAGACCTCTGGCACAAACTCCAGCTATGTTTTGCTAGGAAATGAGTACCCAACAAAGAAATGATCCACGCAATCATGAACCACACTGTGTGTAGCCATCCTCATCTTAGTTTTCCACTACTGTCGTTATTTCCCTCAAGGAACTACATTTCTACATCTGACTTTTAGAGGACACAGGAGGGAGCAGGAGGCTCCAAGATGAAACAATGCAATCCCAGGAAGACGGCGCAGAAGCACCTGACGGGGATCTCGTCATCACTGTCCAGGTGCAGCAGCCGCCCCTGCAAACGCCTTTCCTCACTCCGGAGCTGCTTCCTCATTTCCGATAACTCCATAATCACATTTTTCTTCTCCTCTGCAAATTCCCATTGAGAAGTTAAAAAAAAAGAAAAGAAAGATCAATAGAATAACTACCAAATACAATCTGGCTTTTCATAAAGCTAAAAAACTCAGAGAAATGTTTCCGGATGATCTTGTGTGTGTTTACATACATACACATCATAATGTACATCATTAAGGTCCGCAGTCTGACTTAGGGAGATGTTGCTGGGCCTACAGAGGGCAACTGTAAAGGGCATAACAGGGGGCTGACTGCCACTTATGCACGACACGGGGAGAGGGAGCAGCACTTTATCCATCACTTATGCAGCTTTCTGACACGCAGTAATTACCATAAATAGCCTCTCATTTATGGAAGTCCTACCTACCTTCTGCACGGAGTTGGTTCTCCTTGCAGGTACTGGAGGAGACTGTGCCCGGGACATGGAGCTTTCCTGTGGGCAACAAGACAGACACAGCAATCTCTTCCCTATTCCTAAGTATAAAAGGAAGGCAAACTCTACACTGTAAACCACATAGAAGGCTCCTTGCCTTTAGCCAATGATAATTCCTATGTGTATGCTGTACCTGTTAAGTGTCTCCCACTACTCTCATTTTTACAGCCTCTTCTAAGTGAGTGTTCTCCTCCCAGCCCATGCACAAAGCCTCATGTTCTTCACCATCAACTGTTCATCAGCGTCTTCCCTTCACAACTAGGCTTCACAGGGTTGGAGAGATGGCTCAGCAGTTAAGAGCACTTACTGTTCTCTTCAAAAAAGACTAATAAAGGCTTATTTCTGGGGTCTACTTCCTTACCTCCATTCACTCCCTAATACACAGCTGGCATCTGCCTCCACACCCATTGCTTCCATGGGACTGCCCCTATCAAATAAAGCTATAGGAGGGGCTCTAGCCACCCCGGGCATGGCAAGCATGGCTCTGGCAGGCCACATCCTTCTTCCCCAGTCCCTCTGCCTTGTTAAAAACCACTAGATTACATTCTGAAGCTGGCCACTAAGGTTTATTCTATTATCTGGCCACTTCCTCCTCCTGAGGCTGACTACCAAGGTCCAGCTATCAAAGTATTGAAGTCCAGTGATCTAAAGTCCCCTTAGGCTCACCTAATTAACATGCCCAATTTCAATTAAACACCTCATCCTAACACAGGTTTCCCCTTTTACCTTTATAAACCACTATTTTCCTATAGACCATCTCTGACTCTTCTATCCTGAGGCAGACCTTTGTCTCCTACCCTAGAACAAATAACCCTTTCCTCATCTCCCCTGTTCTCCTCCTCCTTTCCTCATCCTCTCTCTTCTGTCTCCGTCTCTTATTCCCTGCTCTTTGTCCCTCTGGAGCAAGTGAATCTCCTTTGTGCTAAGAAACTGGTCTCAGGGTGTCTTGTACTGATACTGGTCTTTTCAAGGGTCCCCAAGTCACATACTCAGTGGGCCACTTCATCCTTCACTTCCCTGGTTAGTAACAACTAGCACAGCTGACACTTTCTGTCTGTAGCTCCCCTCTGCTCTTCAAACACTGTTAATTTCCTCGACCTTCCGTCTTCAGCCCTTTGTACTCCTCAACATACATACCCTGCACAATCACATTAATTTAGTAAACACCAATGTTAACTGCGTCCCAAGCTATAAATCCAGTCTAATGCCTTCCTCAACCACAACTCAATTTTCAAACTCCAACTCTGTAACCATCACCAGAAATCTGAAAAGTATCCCTGACCTCTTACCACCGTAAGTCCTTAATCTCACCTCTGGACTTCCACAAAAGCATCTTGTCCTGTGTTTAGTCTTCCCTACCCAGGAGAAGAACACTACTCAAGCACAAGTGCCCACACCATTCTCCTTGAATGTCACAAGGATTCCTACGATTTTCAACCACAGAGTAAATGAATCAGACTGTCTGAAGTAGAATTCAAGAAAACGTTTCTAGCTCACTGCTACGCTTATTCTGGTAGTCCACATCTTTGCAATCCACAAGCCTGTGGAGGAAAGTCAAAGTGCACAACACTCTCCACCCCAGCAGGGGTAGCAGCTCCACTCCCAGCTGCCTATGCACAAAGACAACATCAGGCCAGGCCAAACCAAACCACAGGAGGCTCTTCATATGGCTTGCCCTACCTTTGAGTTTGCAGATGCTCAAAGTCCTACCTTTCTAGCTTCCGTTTATAACTGTAGATTGGTCTAAACATAAGGGAACCCACAAGTGTAACTACAGCTAGTTAGAACATATTTTTCCAAGACTTTCTTAGCCAAGCAAGGTGGTAAACAACTTTAATCCCAGCAGGTGGGAGGCAGAGTTGAGGAGATGTCTGTGGGCTGGAGGCCAACTTAGTCTATATAACAAATTCCAGGACAGTCAAGGATACAGAATGAGACCCTGACTTAAAACAAACACAGGACAAGAACAACAAACAGGTGTTCTTAAGGAGCTGTGACAAACCAACACCATTTGCTTTAACTGACTGTGGCTTCCTTAAGAATTAAGGTTCAGGGCATCAAGGGTTATCAGCCACAACGCTAGCAGTGTGTAAACTAATGAGAACCTCATAAAGTACCCATCCCAAATAACTCAAGATTAACTCTGAGGAAAAAAAGTATATACATGAATGAAGGAACTTATGATGGTGTCGACTGAAGGAGGTCTTTGGAGTTTGCTTGCAATTTTGTTCTGAAGAGCAGGAACTACAGGAGAAGGCTGTCTCAAGTGCTGAAAAACAAATTCTTTCTGTAGATATAAATGTATACATACATATACACACATACACACATTATATATTCAATAGTCACAGCCATTTAAGTTCAGATTACTTTTGCTTTTAATAAAATACTCTTTATAAAATAGTCAAATTTACAATATAATACATAAAAAAATGAATCACGAGGTAAATAAAATTCAAGGGCAATATTTTTGTTGGTATATTTGCCAGTCAGTCACTGGCGCGCTGCTGTGAGCCCAGAGTCCACATGGCTCTGGTCTACAGACTGGATCTAGGCAGCACAGCTGAACATAGGACTAGAGTAGCAAGACTGAAAACGGCCACTAATTAGGTTAAAAATTCCAGCTGTGGCACACCTCACAAATGACAGCAACAGTGTCCATACTCAGTTGACGCCCTCCTTTCTCCCCTTTGCTAACTATTCCCAACCCTGCCAGGCCAGAAGCCCAGGCCTCACATGCCTCTGTCCAAGACATACCTTTGTTTCATCTACGATAACATTTTCTCTCTCATAGTAATGCTGAAGTTGCAAGTTATGCTTTTCTTCCTCTTCTTTCTTCTTTCTTTCTGCTTCCTTTCGCCTCTCTTCAGCTAACCGAATAAGTTCTTCATTTTTTAGCCTTTGCTTTAAAATTTAAAAAAGACACACTTCTTGCATGCATTTGCAGTACATTTAAAAATATGTTACTTTGTCTAAAAGAAGTAAAACTGAATATATAAAAGATACAGTGTTCTACAAAATGAAGATACTATCTATTTAATAAAATAGTAGACATCTTTTATCAGCATAGAGTTAAAAACAATTTGGCTCTTTCTTAAATTAAAATAATACACAATGTAGACAATAGGGCACTTTAAAATGGATTTCAAGATAGGAGTTGTCTCATACACTACCAAACATCTTCTCAAGTCAACATAAATCTTTCCCTGCGGCTGGAGAAAGACACACCTCCTCCTCCTTCTCCCTCCTCCGCTCCTGCTCCTCCTCGTACTCCTGCTGAATTCTTGCCCTCTGCTCCGCCAGCCGCTTTTCTTCCTTCTCTTCAGCAGCTCTCAGCTTCTCACGCTCTGCTTCTTCTCTTTGTCTCTTTTCCTCAATCTACGGAATTGGACTTAGTGATTATCTCGCTCACCTACTGACAAGTTAGAAGACCACTTTTTCTTGGATGTCTTCTATTTCCAAGTTCTGGATTTTTCTGGGTGTCCTGTATTGTACTTGGAAGGACACAGGATACTGTTAAAAGCTGCCAGTCAAATTCATTTCTGCTTAATACAGATTGTGTGAACATGAGAATTGGACTTGAACTCAATTTTCTCACCTAGTAAGAGGTATTACTACATTAGTTCACTCTCCAAAGTGTTCAGGGATTAATGAGCAGATGGAAGGAGCACACTAGTTCTTCCTGCACAGAAGGTGTTGAGGACATCTCTATGGTTGGATTATTGTACAGTGTCCCTACCATATGTCAAAGGCTTGACCGTGAAGAGAATCCCCACCCAAGAGTTAAGCAAGTGTGTTAGCCTCTGTACAAAGAGTCATGTCCTCACAGTGCTTTCTTTTCTCCCCACTGGCAGGTAAAAAAGCAAGTGAAATCCCAAGTGTTGGGAAGCAGGTCAGGAGGAGCAGACACTGCCTGTACTCAGCACTGAGAGGCCATGCTCCCTCCCAGTATGTGCAGAGCACGGAGAGAGAACCAGGGGTGCCAAAATTACACTTAGCTCCAATAATCCTCTGAAAACAGAAAACACAGTGAGAGAAGAGTCTAAAGCAGAGCATATGTACAGGAGGCAGCCCTCAGAAACAGTACATAATGCCCTCTGTGGAGAATGCAGGAAAAATGGCAGAATGGGTTTTCAAAAAAACAACTAAAACTATTAATCTTCTAGTGTCCTGAAAGAAAGTTTCACTCTGAGGTTGCCCTTGAAGTCTCTAAGTAACCCCAGGATGGCCTCAAACTTAGGGTAATCCTCCTGCCTTAGCCTTTCAAGTGCTAGGATTACAGGTGTGTGCCACCAGGCCCATCTGCTATTGGATTCTTATCCAATAGCTATTGGATCAACTTTAGGCTATCCTTACAGATTCTAATCATTAGCACTGCTTATAGATCTTTTGTTCAAATATTTATTTTTCTGAAATTATACCATTTTCTCTTTCCTCCCCCCACTCCCTATTCTCTCTAATTCATGATACACACACACACACACACACACACACACACACACACGCACAGTCGTACTCAGTCCATACAATGTTGCTTTAAGTGTGTAATTTCAGGGCTGAGTACTTGGTACTGGATAAGCAGTTGGCATGCTCTTCCCTAAGGAAGATAATTTCTCCTACTCTCAACATTCCTTAGTTGCCTGTAATTCTCTGTCTAGGGTTGAGGCCCCTTGATATTTGCCCTTCTGTGTCAGTATGTTTATTGGTGCTGTACTTGTTCAGGTCTTGCATAGGCAGCCATGTTGATGCAGGGATCATCTAGGAAAATTGTAAGAGAAAAAGGAACAGGGAGTTTGTTGAGAGACTGACTGTGTCAGGTTGGATTTGACATTTTTACTATAGAAGGAATTTTTGTGCAATCTGAATTTCCTGTAGCTCTGAGGCTGCACAATGACAATGTTCTGCATAATAAGAACTTGAATCTTCCTACATGAACTGTGAGTTACCAACTACAGCCTTTCCTGATACTTATCATGACAGCTAAATGCGCACCCTAATATTCAGTATCAAGCATGTGCAGACACCAAGTACGACAAATCCAGAGATAGCACTGATGCTGCAGCAGTGTCAGGCCCAAACTTGGGCTATCTTCTCCTTCTTCCACGGGAAAGAACAAACAACAAAATTACAGAGGATACCTGCTACGTTTAATCAATTACTGCCGATGTAAGTATCCACAGACCATACATCTAATAGACACAGTCTAGTGCCAACAGAAAAGCTAAGTGTTTTTAAAATGAAGAAAATTATCTTCTAGGCCAGTTTTCAAACTATATAACACAAAAGTACTTTATAAGATGTTTGAATTTTTAATTTTTTTCATTAAATTATTAAAAACTTTTAATTTATTTTTAAAGCTATACTTAAAATTCACTCGTAAATGTTATTTACTCAATTTGAACAGCAGCAAGGCTTCTGATGCATTAAGCTAATTCTTACTTATTTGTGCAAATCCTTGGCTAAAGCTTCTTTTCTCGCTTTTATGAAAAATTTGCTCATTTTAAAACATTTATTTCAATTCTTAAGCTTTAGATATTTTCTGTAAGATATCAACTGATAGTAACAATAAATGGTTAAATTTAGCTGCTTGGATTCTATGTGATTTGTGACTGAAGACAAAAAAGGACTTTGTGATCATTAAGAAAAAAAATTGAAAAATCAGCATTTAAGAGTAATATATTCAGAGGCAGGTGGATTTCTGAGTTCGAGGCCAGCCTGGTCTACAGAGTGAGTTCCAGGACAGCCTGGGCTACACAGAGAAACCCTGTCTCGAAAAACCAAAAAAAAAAAAAAAAAAAGAGTAATATATTCAGCAGGGCAGTGGTGGCATATGCCTTTAATCCAGAACCCAGGAGACAGGGTGAGTGTCACGAAAGCCAGGGCTGTTACACAGAGAAACCCTTTTCAAAAACAAACAAACAAACACCCAGAGTTCTCTCCTCAGGAATGCACTGAGGATTCATGACAGGAGTGCGAAGGGATCAATGTGACGGGTGAGGGGAGATGGGTGGGGGAGGGCAGGGGGAGCCTCCTCTCTCTTAGTGACTTTCCAGAGGAAAGACTTCCTAGTGGCCCCATAGAGGAGACTGCACTACCCAAAGACAGGCTTCGTACGTTAGAAACTCCATCTGCGCTTTAGCTGCAGGTCTGTAGAAAATCTAACTTGTAACAACATCCTACACATGTAAAAGTATTTTGTGAACAATACAGTGATTTAAAAGCGAACATCTGATAATTGTACTTACTCCATGGTAGTTGTATAAAATAAACTTAGAAAATAACTTACATTTTGAGTTTGCTGTTGTCATGGTAACAGGACTACCACAGCTGATTCTGCACCACACCCAACCTGCTGACCCGAGTGTCTGACATCTGTAGGACTTAATTATCTCTCACATTCTCTGTGAGTCATTTCCCTACAGACACTCACTGCTTTGATGAGACACCCATGGGTCTACCCAGTCCTCCAGTAAAAAAATCTATACCAAAGGAAAAAATGTTTTCAGGCCACCCTGAGATGTACATGTGTAGGTGTAGAGAGATGGGAGGGAGAGAAAGAAACCCAAGTCCCTTATAAGCACACATCTCAGTTATCCAGACTCAATCTCCTACTCAGCGCAAAGCCAATACTGTGGATTCCTCAAGCCCATTGCGTAATAAACACTAGATGCTTAAGTGCTTTCTTTGGGAATAGTTTAAATATTTTACTACTTTAAATGATACAGCTGCCTAATATAACTGCAAAATATCATTATGTTATATCTAAATGTTTTGTTTCCTGAGACCCTGACTGGTCCTGAATTCTCGACCCTCCTGCTTAGTCAGAGCACTGAAATTGCATGCCTATACCACCAAACTCAGCTGAAATGTAACTTCTGTTTGTTTATAACCTGTACTGAGCCAATGATATCACATCTGTTGGGGAAGCAGGGCTTAATTTTCTTCTCTAACAAGCATATAGAAAGATTTCCCCTATATCTCTGAAGTGTATTTAGAAATCTTAGCATTCATTGCTTTACCAACTATAGACCTTCTAATGAAGTTTAGAAAAGATTCTGATATGACTAAACAATGTGATTTTAACATTACCTGTACCTAACATAAACTAGACATTTTGGTTAACTGCATAGCATTTTAGAAATTAGTGCACAATGAATAAAATTCTTGCAAGTTTAGTTTATTATTATATTCATTAAGAGTTGGAACTATAACCAAACAAGGCTTTCACCTGAAAACGAAGAAAATTCTTGTATAATTCTTGCTGTTTAATCTGAAGCTCGCTGAGTGGCTCACCGAATGTGTTTCCCCGGGCAAAAGGAGAGCTTTGTGTTTGCAAAGGACCTTCAAAAGACAGTTTGCAAAAACATACTGTTAGGAAAGGAACAATCTGCTGATAAGCCCACATTATGAAAAGAAGTATTACATGCAGCAGTCCTGAGGTTCAGGTCAAAACGGAAGGTGAAGTAAGAGTGTGAGGGGACACAGAGGTCAACAAGAGAAAGCAGTCAGTCAGACTAAAGTGTGTACAGGGAATGTGCGAGCTAACAGCCTGAGCATGACCTCACAGCACAGGCAGGATAGTATTGTTCATGAAGGAAAATGTACATGAATATCCTCTACTTAAGAATATTTCTGAGCGGTTGAAAACACAGCTCAGTGGCAAGGCATTGCTTAGGCCCTGGATTCAACCCCCAAAACTGAAGGGGTAAAAAAAGAGGAAAAGAAAAAGTTCTTAAATTTTAAGTTAGTCTAACTATAATAATAGGATTTACTCTTAAAACTGCTGAGATTAATGCTTTACTGGCATGCACAAAGCCTTAGGTTCTAGCTGTAGCACACACGGAGTACTTTTTAAAGGGATATATATGTGGCAATAGTCCGCTGTAGTGTATGCTCCTTATAAATAGCATTATATAGTCTCAAAGAGAAAACATTGTTTCAGGAAAGCTATTTAAAAAACAATCATTCCCTAGAAATCTCTTTGAATGCAGAAAGAAAAAAGAAACGATGACAATTTAAATTTCCCACAAATTTTTATATTTTATATAACAAATTATTGATTTATTGCTTTTGTTGTTTGATTGGTTAGTTGGTTTAGTTTGTTGAAACAGGGTCTTACTATGTTATGTGTCCATGGCTGCTCTGAAATCACTATGCAGACTATGGTAGCCTTAAATCTGCAGCAATCCTCCTGCCTCGGCCTCCTAAGAGCTGGCCTTACAGCCATGCATCCTCATGCCCAGCGGCTGACTCAGCCTGACTCCCATCGCGTTACAGTCTCTATCCGCTCCTTGCGTGGTCATCTCACATAGGATGGCATTTAGCTCTGCTCTGCCTTTGTATTTAAATTCACTAATGTTTAGTTGACTGAATTCATAGAAAGTCACATCAAGACTTGAAAATTATGAGAACTTTTCCCCTAGAAACCTGTTCTACTAAATGTAAACTGAGCCTATGAAGGTTCTCTTACAACTCGGGCACTGTCAAAAGCTCAGAGTGAACTGCTGAGTGTGGTCTGTTACCTTAATTTCACTCAAAATTTGAATTTTTGTGACAACTAAAGGAAAGAAATATGGATGAAATAAATTCTTTTTTTTGGGGGGGGGGGACTTTTCTCACAACTATAGGGAACTAGTACTATTAGAAAATCGACATGAAACTAGATACCATAGTAACCACACAAAAACAACTGAAGCCAAACTAGTATTGGATTTCATAGCAGTTCACTTAAGGAGCCATAAAGTAAAAGACAAAAAACCCTAACAGCATGAGACAGGTAGGGTGGTACACATCTGTAGTCCCAGCCCACAGTGAGAACCTGTCTCAGCTTTTCACCAAAAGAAAACAAAACAAAAAGAATCCTTCCCAGGCCTAATGAGACAGAGAGAGGGCACACACCTTCAGTCTTAGCACTGGGAGGCAGAAGCTGGGAGGTCTCTGTCAGTTTAAGACTAGCCAGATGACATAGTGAGTTCCAGACCAACCAGGACTACATAGTGTAAGAAGACACTGTCTAAAAATAATAAAAGGAAAAAAAAGCCAAATGAAGACAAAACATCAAATCATGATGAAGCTTGAAAGCATAAATTAGGAAAACTTTAAGATATATTCAAGTTTCCCAAAGTCTTTTAAACTATTAAACAGTACAGGTCCATGTACACATGCACACATATGTGTACACATCCATACAAACATATAAATATGTTGTGGCAGGAAGTGTTCATGAACCCCAAAAGACCATCAAGGAACAGACTTCGATGCAACTGCACTTGGATAGTTCTTACGCTTGAGCTTGGGCCACACCTCTGTGTGTCCAATGCAGCAGAAGGGGAGCCCCAGCTCTCAACTGCACAAGGCTTTACAGAAAATGGCAAGCAAGTGAAGAGGTTTTAGCCTGGCAAGTATCTAGTTGTATGACTATTGTAAGCCAACAGGTGGGTGTTCTGAAGCAAGACCATGAACAATCACAAACAGTCTGAAAATACATCTGAGACAATCAGACTAATCTTTGATTGACTATTGCTAGGAAGTAGCTAGGGAATAACTCTGGGTTATGGGCCAAGGACAAGCCATGGGGTCCTTCCTGGGACTTGGGTGCAACTTGAGTTCAGGTCAAGTTCTCAGGCATTTTTCTTTTAAAATAGAGTCCAGTCCCAAGATGGAGTAGATCTGGCCTCTCAGTAACTCATACACATATCTATGGCATAGCACAAATTAGGTGGCCTTGCACAGTTTCTTATAGTGACAAAACTTAGTTTAGTTAATGGTTAGGGAAATAAAGTCTAGAAAATTTCAATTCAAATAAAATGAGAATACTGACATTTTATCTTTTTAAAGTTATCATTAGCACCCACCAGAAGAAAGCCTGGCATACTACAGAAAAACTATACAGGTCAAAATTTTGTGGGCATGCTCATCAGGCTTATTCTCTTAGGAAGGGGTCACGGTAACTGTTTACTTCCCAGTGTCTGTATCTCGAAAGCAAATGCCCAAGAAAGAGGAAAGGCTTAATCCTCCTTGGAACAGCAAACACTACGGTGTATGCAGAGACAGAGAGCCACAGCCCAGAGATCCCAGAAGCAGCAGACAAGAAGAGCAGCAATAAACAGCAGCAATTACATGAAAAAGTATTTGTTGTTCCTACTGTACACTGGACTATTTCAGATTAAGAAATTAATAATTGTATCAAAATCCAAGGTTCTAATTTTAGAGTTCCAAAAACTGAAGCTAGAAGCAAATAGTAACCGTCTACTGTGGATCCTAGTGGGAATGTTCCTCCGGCAGTCAGAGCAATGGACAGGGCTGCCTACAGAAACAGCAAACCACTGTCGTAAAAGTGCCGGCCTGCAGGGGCCACTGAGGTCAGCACCGCAGCCCCAACTGCCTGCGGGGTTGCCAGCAAGTCCTATGAGCTATAAACTAGACTGCATGATCAGTCGGTGATATGTCAAAGGAACTTTCCTATAATCAGAACTTGTAGGAAAATGTAAAAGCAGATTTAAAACAACAATAAAACTCCAAATGAGCGAAAGTGGAATTTTATAGTACAGCCTTTTATCAGCACCAATACATAGTGCAAAATGTATATTCTCTACATTTGCTTTGATTTTTAAATGTATAGAACATACTCACACATATGTGTTAAGATAGCGAGTAATTTCATGTCTGTCAGCTTTACTCATCCTCACAGATGTGACCGGACACTGAATGTCTAGTAACTTCTTTTTCTGTACAATGTGGAGGCCAAGTGATCACTTAAACAAAAAAATTAATTTCTTGTATAATTTATAATAACAGGCCAAATACTTTCTCACTGATGCAGTCAGTGCTGTGTATATGTGCAAAGAAAGACCCCTCAAGTATCAAAAGAAGATCGTTGACAGTGCTGCACACACAGAGCACACTACAGAGTGGGGAAGAAACATGCCATGTTAGAACCAACCTTCTCTATTCTCTTTAGAAAGAAAATATATTATGCTTCCTAATGTAACCAAAGTCTCAGTAAGAATTTTATCAAGGAACAGAAAAGAAATGTTACTGAACAGCATTAGAAATTATGTTTTTTAAATATAAATGTGATTAAAAACCTGAGTTTTTATTTGCAGAATCTTCTAGGTTCTCAGCATTTGAAGTGGCTAAATTTTGGTCTATAGATACAACAGCCCTTTTATCTTCATATGTTCTTGCATCTGGGTTATGGTAGGCATCTATATTCTGTCTGTGCATCCTATTCAAATCAGCTGAGAGGGAAAAATAATCCATTTATTTCAATAAACACATTTCTGTAGTTACTCTTAAGCAATACATTTTTAAATAAGAAATCAGCAGGAAAAACAAGAAAAGGCTGGCAATGGCTGGATGATAGCTGCAGCCCTGAAGCAACCTCACTAAAAACTATAAAGAAACTATGAAATCAACTCAAAACTAAGACAGAAGTTAAGGACACATGAATGGTTGACATTTCATCAAAAGCAATATTAACATAATCACTTTCAGTTCAGAAATCGGAATCTCTTTAGTATAGAACAAACTTAGTGAAACTCAAGTCAGTAAAATTTGTCCCACACCATCAGCTCTCCTAAAAACAACTAACAAAAAAGCATATTTATATGGAGTGTTAAAATATATCCAGAAATTCTTTATTTAGCAACCCTTCCTTAAAATGTGGAACTCAAGTCTCTTCCTTACTGCTGTCTCCTTATCAACTCACGTCAGCACGGAACGCTGCAGGGCTGACCCGAGACTTCTGGGGCTAACTCACAACAGACAGGAGCTACATTCTCTCTGATTGCTGGACTCCCTGAAGGGAAAGCCTATCACAATGCCACTGAAGGAGATGCTGCTGTGGGGAGATCTGAAGATAAGAAACTGAAGCCTCCTGAGCTGTCCATGGAAACAATGGTGGGGAAACCAATCTCCATAAAGGATCATACAAAACAACCAGGAAAAACCACTCAAAAATCACTAAAGAACCACAAAGTGGTATGGTGTTCTTACTTTAAAACACTACCTTTGGGATGGCAATACAGACTTGCTGTTTCTATTAAATATCTAATACCTAGCTCAATTGGTAGAGTGTCTAGCATGTGTAAACTGGATCAAACCTCTAGTCTCAAAAACAGACCTATATAGAATTCAAGTTTTAAAAGTGAATAAACAGGGCTGGAGAGATGGCTCAGAGGTTAAGACCACTCACTGGCTGCTCTTCCAAAGGACCCAAGTTCAGTTCCAGCATCCATATGGCAACTCACAACTGTAACTCCAGTTCCAAAGGATCTGGCACCATTGCACAAACACTCATGCAGGCAAAACATCAGTGACATAAAAAATAAATATTTTTTAAAGTGCATACAAACACACACACACACACACACACACACACGCATACATACACATATCCCTCTCTACCTACTCCTCCCAAAACACTGGGTTAATAACAATAAAAGTAAACTTAATTATTTATCAGGAAGAATATTACACTCAAGGATATATTCTGAATGTGTTGCAAGTGTAAGATACCATATAGAATAGTCCAAATAGCATGTGAATATACACAGGAAAACAAAGCTCAGAATATGTCAGTTTACATCACCATATTACATTTAGAACATCTTGAACTTAGCAAATGAATAAGAGCTTCAAAAACAAACATGAGTAGCAAAGAATAGTAAACAGAAAAAGGGGCTGACGAAATGTATCTATTGGTTAAAAAAGTGACTGTCACACAAGCCTGACAACCTGAGTCTAACTGCTGGAACACACCCATAGAAACACTGATGTAGATGTGGTGGTGGCTCCCATCTCTAATCCCAGCTCTCCTACAGCAAAGTACAGGAAAACTGCCAGGAAGCTCAGAAGATTGTGGAAGCCAGCTATCCTGGTTATTTGCGTAGCTACACAGTGAGAGCCACTTCAGAAAGGTAGACAAGAGTTATTCTCTGACCTCTGTATGTACATCATGACATGTGCATGCCCACATACTCTCTCTTATACACACAAATACTGAAAAAGAAAAAAAGAGGAAAGCCAGGCATGGTGGTGCATTCCTTTTATCCCAGTACTTGGGAGGCGGAGGCAGGTAGACCTCTGTTAGTTTGAGGCCAGCCTGGTCTGCATAAGTGAGTCCAGGATAACCAGGATCATTACACAGAGAAACCCTGTCTCAAAAGACAGACAAATGGACGGATGGACAGATGGAGGGAGGGAGGAAGGGAGGGAAGGAGGGAGGGAGGGAGGGAAGAGACGGGGAGATGGCTGAGAAGTTAAAAATTCGTACCAGTTTATGAGAATACCAGAGTTTGGATCCCAGTACCCAAATTGGCAGCTCACAAGCACCTCTTCCAACCTCCATAGGAATGGATAAGGAGATACACACACACACACACACACACACACACGCACACGCACACACCGCACACACACGTGCACACACTTTTTTAAAATCAAACAGTAGAAATGGGGGCAGCAAGTAAAGCCTCATTTCAATACCTAGGACGACAGAGTAAAGAGAGATCAACTCCCACAAATCGTCCTCTGACCTGTGCCCACACGCACACCCACCTGCATCAGGTAGGTGAGGAAGCTGAAGAGGGGAGTTAAATACAATCCAAGTACATAATGTACATGATGCACATGTGAGTAAATGTCACAATCAAACTCATTCTTTATACAAATATGCAAATGAAAAGGAAAGGGGCTGGCAGACGGCTCAGGGACCAAGGCACCTGCCAAGCAAGCAGCAGTGGGGAGGCCTCGAGCTCACACCTTAGATCACACAAAAATGCTGCCCGGCAATGGAGACTTGGCTGTAGTTTCTTTGTGTAGCTCTCACAAGTTGTAGAAACAAAAGGCTACTGGAGAAAGCTGGCTATCTATACTAGCCATACTGGTGAGCTCTGGGTTCAACTGGGGGACCTTGCCTCAGTGACAATGTGGAGAGTAATAATGGAAAACCCCAATAACAAGTTCTCCTTGACACACAGGTGCATACTGAACACACACACACACACACACACATGCACCCACACTATACACATGAAAAAAGGTAATTTTTAAAATACCATCTTAATAGCATCAAAACATGAAAAACTTAGTTATACAATTGGCAAAATATGTACAAAATATGATTTACAAAAGTATAAAATACTGATAAGAGAAATTAACTAAAAGCACTAGTGGATAGAAAACTAGTGCATCAGAAAATTCAACATTGTTAAGATGTTGCCCACACCAAAGTTACCTGTGAGGTCAGTACAACTCTAAAGTGATTG
This sequence comes from Mastomys natalensis, assembly GCA_021653895.1. NCBI lineage: Eukaryota > Metazoa > Chordata > Mammalia > Rodentia > Muridae > Mastomys > Mastomys natalensis. The sequence goes on from JAJTUV010000650.1 coordinate 597,916, forward strand.
CACCATTTTTTGGATAAAAGTGACTAATAGTAAAATAAGAAGCTGGACTGTCAAAGCAATCTCGAAAAAGAAAACACACAAAGTTGGTAGGTCAAGGAGGGTTATGACATATACCCATAATTCCAGCACGTGGGGGGCACAGCAGACTACAACTCAAGATCATCCAGAACTACACAGACAAGCCAGGTCTCAAAAAACTAAAGGAAAAAAAAATGCTCCAGGATCTAAATTTCAACACTTACTACAGAATTAGTAAAGTTTATGATGTAACCATGAAGTCAGGCATGTAATGCTAACTGGTATTTAACTGTTATTTCACTGTGGTGCCAATGCAATTCAATGTGGAAAGTGTTCTAAAACAGACTGCTTTTTGGTATAATTCTGAATAATAAAATCCATTACGTCATGCACTTTGGATGGCTGTACTGAGTGACATAACATGCATAAAAGCTTACACACATACACACATAGATTTAAATAGACAATTACAAAGACAACTGTCAGAGTGTAGGTTAAACACATGGCAGGTCTATAAGAAGGCCACCAGAGCAAGGCAGGTGCTACGCAAGCCTTCCCTGAGTCAGACCCCCTATCAGATACTATGATGGAAGGAGAAGACTGACTCCAAAAGTTGCCCACTGACCTCTCAAAGTTGTCTGACCTCTGGCATGACACACTTATACATCAAGCACAAATACACAACAATAATAAATCAGTAAATCCAATAAACAAGATAGGCAACTAAAAGTATTATAGCATTTGAAATAGGAAGCAGACAGTAGGGGAAATGGCGAAATCTAGATGCTGTCTATAATTTCATCAACAGCACAGTATGATGTCAGTTCTAGCTTTTATACTTGGGCCATGATCGCACAAATGTCAACTGTGAAGGAAACATACTGAAAGTTACTCTCCCTGTATCTTTGCAACTCTTTTGTATATTAAAGTTATTTCATAATAGAGACTTTATAAAAACTGAAATAGCCATATATTCCATAGAATAGGTGCTAAACCTTGATCTACAAAGTCAAGTACTGATGGGCATTCAGAGCAATTAGAAATTTTGTGCTTTTCTAGTGAGAATGAAAAAAGGCAGACTTTGGAAAACAAACTAACAAAGTCAAAAACACCAACAAACAAGCAACAAAACACTATATAACCAACTGACCCTATTTCTATGCATTTACCCAAGAGACATAAAAGCACACATTCATACAGAGGCCCGCACATGGGCACTTTGATCAGCGGTTCTCAACCTTCCTAACGCTGCAGCCATCTAATATATATATCCTCATGTTGTGGTGATTCCGACCATACAATCATTTTCACTGCTACTCCATAACTGTAACTGTGCTACAGTTGTGAACTGTAATGTAAATATCTGTGTTTTCTGATGGTCATAGATGCCCCAAAGGGTTCATGCCACATAAGTTGAAAACCATAGGTTTACAGCAATTGTATTCTTTTTTTTTTTTTTTTTTTTTTTGGTTTTTCGAGACAGGGTTTCTCTGTGTATTTTGGGCTGTCCTAGAACTCACTCTGTAGACCAGGCTGACCTCGAACTCAGAAATCCACCTGCCTCTGCCTCCCAAGTGCTGGGATTAAAGGCGTGCGCCACCACCGCCCGGCAGCAATTGTATTCTTAATGACATTAAACTGGAAATAACTCGTGTCTATCAACTGTAAACAGATACACAATGGTGGTACCTCAAAACAATATAATGTCACTCAGTAACAGAAACTAAAGAATCTCACAAATATTACACTGAAAGCATATTATAAAATTAAAAGGCAACACTGACACCCAAGGGGCAGATCAAAGGCTTACAGAGGCAAGAGCTGTGAGTGGACAGTCTGCAAAGGGACAGAGGAGACAGTCCTGTGAGCACTTCTGGAGTAAAATCTACATCTTGAGTGTGGTAGAAATGATTTTAGCAATAGCTGTCACTAAATTTTAAAAGACTAACTTATTAAATGCAAATTTTACCTCAACAGACATATATAAAAACAAATATAAATCTAACTAAGGTAAGGACAGTGCATTAAATATGACACTTGCTCAAATGCATATGAAAGGCTGCTTAGCCATACCTCTCCAGGCCTATGAGAGATTGCCAGTCATTTTCAAGTGGTCAAACTTTTAATTTTACAGGTTTAACTTTCCTTCTACCCACATCTCTCTTTTGGTGTATAGTAGCAATTCTCAACCTGTGGGTCTTGACCACTTTGGGAGTCATATCAGATATCCTGCCTCCCAGATATTTACATAACAGTAGCAAAATTATAATTATGAAGTAGCAATGAAATAATTTTATGGCTTAGTGTCACCACACCATGAGGAACTATATTAAAGGGTCACAGTGTTATGAAGGTTGAGGACCACTGCTATATAGCTGTTAAAATTTTAACACATATAGTCTCAAGTAACACCATTATAATCACTTAAATTCTGCAAAGCTTCACCACCAAAACAGATCCATCTCTCATATTCCCAGCCTACAATCCCTGGACAGGTTCTTTATTATTTGTTATTTTGAGAATGTGATGTAATGAAAATGTACAAAAGTAACTGTCAGAATGGATCTTTTACTTAACAGAACTTTTGACGTTTCCAAATTATGAGCATCAACAATTCATTCCTTTGAACTGCTGAGTAGTGCCCCCTATACACACACACACACACACACACATACAGAATGAATAAGCTTACCCATTTACCTACACAAACATTTTATAATATCTTGGCTTTTATAAGTTTAAATACAGAGTTCTAATGAATAAAGAATACTGAATTTTTTAATGGTACAATTAAAACAGGTGTTTACTTTAAAACATTTTGTTCTGCCTTACTTCATTAATAAGTATTCTCCCTTAAAAAGATATAAGAGAATGAGGTGAAGACTCGCATTCTTTAGTTTCTCTCCATCAGGAGAATAAAACTAAACAGAGAAGTAAAGCCCAAAGCCCGCGAGCAAACAGCAGGATTGCAGTTAGGTATAAGCACACAGAGTGGGCCATGGTCATCATAGTGCACTTCCCTAAAACATCTCAATGGAGTCAAGCCAGTCATGTTTCCCCATCTCTAAGATAGAAAGCCCACATATAAAACTTGATACTTTTTTAGGTACTGACTGGTTACTTTGAAGATGGTATTTAAAGCTGAAGATGGTATTTAAAGCTGTTCCACTGTCCTTGATAAAATACTACACTTTCTCTGACTCATGTGATGCCCATGGCATGAAGTAAACAAACTGAACATTACTACTAAAAATGGAACTCTCAGAGGCCGTGTCTTCATTTCCGCACAGACACGCAATTCTAAAGCAGTATCTTACAAGTCAAGAATGCACACTTTGCCACAAGCTTATCCCAGAATGATATTGCTTTAAGACCTCCTGAGAATTTCTGGGAACTGTTCTATCCAATTTAAGTTTTATTACTTTCAGTTATTACTTTCAGTACTAGTCTGGATGAGCACCAGCTAACATGAATTATCCTCTGCAGTCTGAGGACTGTCATCAAGAGGATGGGAAGTGTACTACTGTGCAGAAGAAAGGCTTTCTAACATGTATTATATTCATAATCAGAGCACCATCTTCTCTTTACATCATAAAACAAACCCTTCTTATACAGTCTGACTCCCACCTCTTCCTACTCTCCACTCTTAAACTGTTGGAAATAATTCATTTAAAAGCAAGTTTATGGACACATCATACTTATCAGATTTCCTTTGGCATCTCTGAGAGGAGCACCACCTCCGCCCTTCCCCCAGGGGTTGTAAATCTTCATTTCAGCTTCTAATTTAGCTTCATATTCTTCTTTTTCTAAACGTTCTTTCTTCCTTCTTGCTTCTCTTTCCCGAATCTTGACAACATAAGATATGCTTAAAGTAAATATTGACTTATAGGAGATTGAGATAAGACACTAGCAATACTACTACTCAATTTTTCTAGTAAGAAAAATATACATATATTTTTAAGTGCATTTCTTCACTATAAAGTTAAGAGTCACAAATAAGGATGCTGATCTATAAATGCAGGAGCCTAACCTGTAACTTCAAGGAGAACACCTCACCCAAATCCACGTAGAGACTGACCCAGAACCCCTAGTAGAGAAGACTCCCAATCTGAAGATCAACCTGCCTGTCAGCCTCCCCTCTACTATCAGTCAGACACTCCGATGTAGCCAAGACTTTGGCCAGCCTGGACCAAGATCCCAAGCCCACCAGTCAACCCAGCCCACAGCAGCTCAGGAGCGGAGACCCATAGAGCACTGCTCACACCCACTGTGACTACAGCCCTGCCACCTAAGAACAACCTGTAGAATCCAGAGAGCTCTCCAAATGCAACAAGAATCTCCTAAGCCTACAGAAAGTTTACTCCAAAGCCCAGAAGTTGCACCTATCCCTTCCTAGACCAAAATACTTCTGACATCTCCATTCCCAGATAAGCGACGTGGACCCCAATTAAAAACAAAGCACCATTCAGATGGCCCATAATCTAACACGTTGGGGCAGCGGCAAAGTTCCAAACACAATAACAGTAAGAATAGATATCCATACCAAAATATACCATCAACCTTCTAACTCCAGATGCCTGGATCCCATCAGAAAAACACAAACATGAACAACCTAGACAGGATATCTCCTCCAGAAAGTAGCCCTCCATCACAGTCCCTGAAAAAAGCAAGTTGGCTGATGAACAAGACAGTGATCTCAAATCAGCAGTTATCAGTGAGTTTGAGGAGCTCTAGGGGTTACTGAGCAAATGCCAAGATGAAAATTACAGAGCACAAGTAAGCTCGGAATCAAATAGTAAAGCAATGTGAAAATACAATTTAATATAGAGATAGAATCTGAAGAAAAGAAAAACTCATCATGCCCAATGGAGAGACCAGAGCAAGGCCTCACCTACAGACTGATCACAGGGAAGACTATCAGATCGCAAACACATGGTAGAAGAAATAAAGGTTTCATCTAAAAAACAAACAAAACAACAAAAACAGACCAAAAAAAAACAGAAACAGAACATACTAAACACTAAAAAGACCAAACATACAAATCCTAGGTATAGGAGAATAAACCAGCCAGGCGGTGGTGGCGCACGCCTTTTATCCCGGCACTTGGGAGGCAGAGGCAGGCGGATTTCTGAGTTCAAGGCCAGCCTCATCTACAGAGTGAGTTCCAGGACAGCCAGGACTACACAGAGAAACCCTGTCTCGAAAAAAAACCAAAAAAAAAAAAAAAAGAAACTGAGAATAAACCTATTCCACACAATCATAGAAGAAAATTTTGCAAATCAAGGGATGAGAGGTATAAAGATTCCTCAGGAACAAAGAAAGAAAGGATATTGGAAACTGCAAAAGTCCAAGTTAAATATTGGCAGGCCTATCAGAATAACATCTGAAATTTCAATGGAAAGTTTGAAATTAAGAAGGCCCTGGATAAAAGTTCGGAAAGACTACAGATGCCAACCCAGACTACTATACTCAGCAAAACTGTCAGTCATAACAGAAGGAAAAAAACATTTCATGATTTAAACAATTTATGCCCATGACATCAGCTCGACAGAGGATACTAGAAGGAATAGTTCAGTTTGACAAGATAATTATACACACCCAAGAGAGTTCAGGGAATCAATAATCCTAGTACACCTGAATATAAGAAGTCTAAGAAAACAACAACAAAACAGGTCTTAATGTTTATTCATCAAAAATAACCCCTTCAAAAGCTCCCAATAATAAATGTCTCAATTTCCCAACAAAAAGACACAGACTAGCAGACTAGATTAGATAACTGGATTGATTGGTTTGCTTGTTATAAGAAGACTACACCTCACCATCAACCATAGCCACCATTTCTGATGAAAGTATAGAAAAAATGTATTGTTCCAAATAAATGGACAAAGAACAAGCAGGTTTAGCTAGTCTAATATTTCACAAAATAATAAATTCCAAACCAAAGAGAGGAGAGAGAGAGAGAGAGAGGGAGGGAGGGAGGGAGGGAAGGAGGGAGAGAGAGAGAGAGAAAGAGAGAGAGAGAGAGAGAAGGACATTTCACACTCAATAAAGGAAAAATCCACCAAGAGAATATTACAATTCTAAACACTAAAGTCAAGGGCATCCAAGTTCATAGTAGAAACAGTACTCGATCTAAAATCACAGATTGAACACGACTGATAGTGGGTAACTTCAATATTCCACTCTCTAGACAAAAATCAAAATAGAGAAGCTCTGGAGTTAAGACACCGTAAATTAAGTGGCTCTAACAGACACTTAGAGTAGAACATTCCACCCAAACACAAATATATTTTCAGCAGCCATGGAACTTTCTCCCAAAATTGACCACATATTAGGACACAAAGTAAGTCTCAACAAATTTAGATTAACTGAAATAACATACTGTATTTTATCTGACCATGAAAGAATAACGCTGAATATCAACAACAGAAATGGAAAAAATTACACTCTCATGTAAGTTAAATAATATCCTACTGAATGAAAATTAGATCAAATGCAAAATTAAGAAGGAAATTCTTTAAATTTCTAGAATTAATGAAAGTAAAATCACAGCATACCCAAATCTATGGACACAATGAAGGCGGTCCTACAAGTCAAGTGTATGGCATGAAGTGCCTACATCACATGACTACAGAGAGCTCACCAGTGCCTTACTGATGCACTTGGAGACCTTGGAAAACAAGAACAAACAACATCCAAAAGAATAGACAAGAAGGCATAATCTAAGTCAGGGATAAAATTATCAGAAAAACAAACAAACAAACAAAAGAATCAATGGAATGAAAAGTTGGTTTTTTTTGTTTTATGGATTTTTGTTTTTTTAAAAAAAAAAAATTAACAAGATCCGCAAACCTTTAGGCCAAACTGAAAGAGGGAAGAAAGGGGAAAGGAGGGAAGGAGGACTGAATTTTCAAAATCAGAGATGAATGCAGAAATATTACAAAAGCTGCTGAGGAAATTCAGAGAATTTTGTTTTGTTTTGTTTTGTTTTTCGAGACAGGGTTTCTCTGTGTAGCCCAGGCTGTCCTGGAACTCACTCTGTAGACCAGGCTGGCCTTGAACTCAGAAATCCACCTGCCTCTGCCTCCCAAGGCGTGCGCCACCACCGCCCGGCATGAAATTCAGAATTCAGAGAAGGACACAATGTAAAAATATACATCCCAGCACTCAGTAGGCAGAGGCGGATGGATCTCTGGTGAGCATGGTGAGAGGACCAGCCTGGTCTATGAAGTGAGTTCCAGGCCAGTCACAGACAGACAATAAGACTGTATCCAAAAAAAAAGGAAAAGAAAACAAAATCAGTATTCCATTAAAATAAAAATTCTTAAAGAAATAAATGAAAAAACATGAAGTAAATTATTAAAACAGGCCCATAACTACCAATGAAATAGAAGAAATAATAGTCTCCTAACTAAAACTTGCCCATAGCCAACAGAATTAGCACAAGATCCTACCAGATTTTCAAAGAAGTTACACTATACTGCCCAAATTGCTCCGTAAAATGGAAAGGGAAGGAGTATTTCCAAATTTGTTTCACAAAGTCAGTACTATCCTGACACCAAAGACAAAACATAAGCCAGTGTCTGTGACGGCCCCAGATGCTGCGTGGTTTGAGGAACGCCTCCCCTAGGTTCATATACTTGAATTCTCAGTCACCAGAGAGTGAAACTATTTGAGGCAGAGGAGGTGAGAAACACAGCTCTCTGCAGCTCTCTCAGCCACTGTTCCAGCACTGTGAGTGCTGCCATGCTCCCACCATACTCTCTAAATTGTAAGCAATCCCCCAATTAATGTAATGAGAGTTGCACTGGTAATGGTGCCTGCTATTGTTTTCCACTTTACTCTACAGCTGTGCTGTAAGTCAGTCGATATCAAATGAAGGAATGAATACCTGCTCCTGCAAAGCTTCTTGGTAAGACTGAAGCGACTGTGTAGAAGGTTTTGGCTTATCCTCCAAGACCAGTCCTGAATTCCTGAGTCCATCACTAAGAACTTTCTGTTCATTCTGTCCAACAGTATTCCTAATAGCAAATAAACAATTTGAATCAATTTATTATAAGAACAAGCAAATTCTAGAAGAAAACAAAAACAATTCTTTGCCTGGCATATAAAATCATCTTTTAAAACAAAGCCAGCAAGATGGGTCAACAGGTACACAAACACTGTGCTGTGCCCAAGACAACACAGAACACCTCTGAGAAGCAGTTCCTGCAAGCAGTCCTGTCCTCCACATGCACGCTGTGGCATGCATGCTGTGGCATGTTTGAGCACATGCACAAAGAAAGTAAATACAAGATTTAAAAAATGAACTATAGGCCAAATAAACCCTCTCTCCCTTCAGATGCTTTCGCCAGGGTATCTCAGCAATAAGAAAAGTAACTAAGACACCACATAAGCATGAGGACCTAAGTCCAATCGCCAGCACACACATAAAAAGCTAGGTGTGTTGGAGTACAACTGTAATACCAGCTGGGGGAGGCAGAGACAGAAAGACTCTGGGGGCTCACTGACCTGCAAGTTTAACCAAATAGGTGAGTGCAGGGCCCAGTGAGAAATCTTGTCTCAGAAACAAGGCAGGTAGATCCCGAGGAGCAATACCTGAGGTTGACCTCTGCCCTCCAAACACACACAATGACATATCACTTCACACTAAAGGCAGCTGGCCAGAAAATAGGAACTACTACGGAATATGCAGAGAAACTAGAATCTTTGTGCACTGATAGTAGGAAGGCAAATAGTATACTACTGTGACAGTAATATGGCACTTCCTCCAAAACAGTTCTAAAACAATTACCATGTGACCCAAAAATTGTATTTCTGAGTATATATATAAAAGAAATTAGAAAAATACAATGATTCTAGTAGCAGCATGTTTACAACTAAGATGATAAAGGAGCTCCAGTGTCTGCCAGTGGCTAACTAAAAGAAAAGCTAACCATGTAGGCACACAATGCACTATTATTCAGCCTTGAAAAATCCTAACGTAAGTTACAAGGACCATCAACAGCGAAGGATCCTGTGCTAAGTGAAATGAGCCAGTCACAGTGAAACACTGTCTAAGCCTCAGGAGGTATAGGAAGTCAGACCCACAGACAGACAACACAACAGGGGCTGCCAAGGCATGTCCCAAGAGAAAATGCAGTTGCCCATTACTGAATTCACAGGATAGAGTTCTCGTTTAAAGAATGAAAAGCATTCTGGAGATGGTTAGTAATGTTACAGATGCACTAAATACTACAACAAGTGCTCTTTAAAGCAGTTAGGCTGCTACAAGAGCTTATACTGTGCATATCTTAGCACTTGTATTTTTAACTAAAGACTTACATAGCTGGCGGTGCTACCGGGTGAGTTACAAGGGCAGAGATACGAGGGGCAGGCTGTCCTCCAATCATTCCTGAACCATCTAAAGGGAAACAGAAAAAAAGACATTTGTTTCAGAATATTTACTTACTATTAGTAACATTTAATCCCTAAAGAAAAATACACCGAAAGCTTTTCCCATGCACCAATACATCACTCTGGGCTAAAGGTTAGCAAAAGAACATAGAGAACATAAAACAATTACCGCTTAGCTCTGAGTCAAAAGAAAATAACTATGAGACACAATTAGTTTTATTTTGGTTTTAAAAGTGGGTCTTGTTTTATGACCCAAGGGGACTAAGAAGTTCCTCAATAGCCCAAGAGGGCCTTGAACTCATCATCCTGCCTCCATCCATAACTGCATTTTAAAATGAGTATTGCTACAGTTTGTCCTCCAAAATATATGCAGGAATTTAATTCATAAAATCTTATGCTAACAAATTTAACAGAGTAGAAACTGAAGCCCCATGAGTGACTCGTGAACTTACAAGGGGAGTGGAAAAAACTGATAGCGCATTCACACCTGCCCTGCATATGTTATTTGGGCAGATTAGGTCTCTAAAATAAATCTCTTGATAAAATCTCTCTATTGAGTGTCATGTCAAACTAATAAAATTGGACTTGATACTAGGGATGAATTTACTGTCAATAAATACATAATACTTGGGTTAAATGGAACTGTACCTTTTTTCATTTTCATACTGTTGCTTCCATAAAAACAATTATCCTTACTAAACCACCAGAACAATGTTTATAGAACATATAGAAAACTCACAGTATGCAATATTAGGATCCAATGTATTTCTGGCACCGTAAAAATAGTATGCATCATCATAAGGGGTTCGATAGTTAGGAGCTAGAGGGGCAAGTAGCGGAGCTGGAGGCGGATTCAGAGGCACAGGCACAATCCTATACCAAAAGAAAAACAAAAACATTATCCTCATATTTTATTACTTTTAATCAAGATAGTTTAATCTTTTGCAAAAAAAGGTATTATTAAAATTGAAAATCAGCCTTGTACTAATTGTTCGAGAAAAATTAGGAATCAAAAAGCAAATAGCAACAAATTGTACAACTTCAGGAACATTTTGGTAAGATGCAAACAAGTTGAAGCCATTGAGTAATATCCAGTAGCCATGATGTGCCATATCAAACAAAGGTATGCTCTGCCTCTCAGTAAACACAGAATGAACAGTTACAGCAGTGCAGCCTCCACAGGGCAGACGACAAAGAATGCCAGAGGAGTACAGACCAGGGTACTCAGTCTGAAAAGTGACAGGAGAAAAGCTTGAAGATTCCCAAAACTGGAAGTCTCATGTAATAAGAGTCACAGAGAGAGAGGACCAAGAGCTCCACCACTTCAGGATTACTAATGGTTCTGTGTGATCAAGACAGTGCATAGAGTGTGTTCATGCATGTCAATACCTGTGGCGCACACATCCAATGGTGCACATGTGTCCATTATGTGTATAGAAACTTTTGCGTGTAGGAGAGGATGTGCACATGAGTATGTACAAATGTACAAGCTATCAGTTATCCTTGCATGTCAGTTCTGGGGAGCTGCCCACTTTGTTTTTGAGCTGGAGTTGCTCACTGGCCGAGAAATCACTAATTACACCGGCTGGCCAGCAAGCCCCAGGGATCCAGTCTCTGCCTCACAGCACTGAGACTACAAATGCATCCCACAACACCCAGCGTTTTTACTGACTGAGCCATCTCCCCAACCCAAGGGGTTTATTTTTTAAATATAAAACTTATGCTTTTTCACAGAAAGTTAAACCACAATGTGCTTACTTGAGAATCCATACAGCCCTGATATAATATTTAATAGTTCATAAATTTAAAATGTGTAAAAATTTGTACTTCCACATTTCCTGACCCAGGAGCAATGTGTGTTTCTACCAGCACAGTATTATTCAGTAATAGAAATGGCAAAGGCAAATAACTTCAGATAAACAAAGAAAAGGGGAACATTCTAGATTTTTTTTTTTTACTCAAATATTAACATATTCCATCCGCCTTAAAGAATCTGCGGGCTAAGGTAGCACCAAAGTCTCTTCAGTATTTCAGCAGTTCCACATGTCAGTCGGTGAGTCTAAGCTCACCATCGGCAGTGCAGATGCGCCAGCAAAAACAACCTGAGTAACGGTTATGAAAAGAGTCTACTATTATCCGCAGCTCCTAAATTGTATCTGTACATAGAGAACTCAATGCTCAGCCCTCTAACCATGTCAGGTACTACCATCACCTTTTACAAACGAGAAAACTGTTTTGCATAAAGTGCAATGAAGCCAACTATTCCAGCCTCTAACCCACAACAGAAAGCACTGTGGCTCTCCAATTCCAGTCTCTCAGCCTTTGGAGCAGGGAGGCCATTGAAGGAAGTAAAGGAAGGGCCCGAGAAACACTGTAAGAAAAGCCCTACAGATTGTTAGTAACAAATAAAAGACCAAGTCCTGCTGAAAGGAAAGACATCTCAGAAATGTGTTAAAAGTTTAAGAAAAACATCTACAAATGTAAAGATATTCCTATAGTTATATTTAAGTATAGGCCAGAAAATATTCATGTTACAGAGTTTCCTTTATTTATAGGTAAGTATGACGTGTTTTCCCTATAGAAATGACATGTTCAATATGAATTTCAGAGTTATAATCCCAAAGGTCCTAGAGTAAGCCAGAGACAACTGTTAAAGCAGACAGATATGTACCAGGTTAGAAAATTTTTTGAATAAGCTAAAGAAACAATTCAATGATTGCCAAGTGGAAATAACTGAACAATGCATAACTTTTAAGAGATTTTTAAAATATGACCTAAAAAATACTAACATGTAGTTATTTTTAAAATAGTAAACCTATTAAACGATATAAACATTAAAGATTTCTCCTTTTTCTAATAGCAGAGAAAGAGTATCAATAACAATGAAGAAGAAAAACACTACTCAACAAAGTTACTAATGCTATGCCATCTTTGAAGCATCGTCTGCGGCAGCACACCCTTGTACACGTAAAGCACAACGAGGCTTCCCTAATTCCCAAATACAAACATTTAAACAAGCACCTGGGATGCACCAGTTCACCAAGGGTGCTGCCGAGTCCACTGTGCAAGTCTTCATTGTGAGAAGGGGCGGAATGAACTGGTGGGACGGGTGGGACAGACGGGGCAGAGAAGGGAGGGGGAGGTGTCTGGAAAGCTACTCTGGGTCTCTCAGGTGGTATCATCTCTTCAAAGTGTCTTGGTGTCAAACTAAACTGCTTTAGTCTATCAGGCTAAAATAAAGAAAAAGACAAAAACAAAAAAACAAAAAACCTGTTTGTTACATAGAATCATAAGTTTAACAGTGACAAGGACCTCCAAGGACCCTCTACCCCAGCAGGCACTTAAGACAGTCACAGAATATCAGAATTTTACAGCTAAAAAAGACTTTAAAGATCCAATTCTTATTTTATAAGCAGGTAATTGAGGCTCACTGAGAAGCACATAAATCACCTAAAGGCTCATGATTAGTAAATGAATAAAGAGCAACTACAGCCAGGCGTGAACTTCCCGTGCAGGTCTCCGGTAGACAACAGCAGCACATCTCTCCTCAGCTGCTACTTGGGAGATCGACCTGAGGAAGGCTTTGCAAGCCTCAGTTTCCCTACAACCATCAGACTCCACCACGGTGCTAAAGCAGCACAGGCCACATGTGAACAGTGAAGGACACTGTGCCACAATAAGAGTGGATTTACAAAAAGAGCCACAACAGGGTAGGCCAGGGGCTGCTTACTGATCTTTACTGAAGAATATCATTTTATGCCATTTTTAGATATTAAATAATGTTTAACTGTTGCCTCTAATAGTTTTATTCAACTTGACATCTTTAGGTGATTCAATTCCAGAATAAATAGTTCTATCACAGACTATAAAATTTAATAATTTATAAATTTAATAAATTTATTAACCTATAGTTTTAAATTTTATAATTATTATGTAGTTATTATAACATATAATTACATTTAATTATATGAATATAATTTATATATTTATATGAGTATCTGTATAAATTTGTATATTTATAATTTATAAAAATAATATGGTTGTATAAATTTGTTGATATAGATTTTAATATAATTACTAAAGTTATAATTCATAATTTAATAAATTTATTAAATAATCTTTAACTATTCCCTCTAATACATATTTATTCAACTTGACACTCTTTAGGCGATTCAATTCCAGAAAAAATAAGATCTATAATATACTATAAAATTTAACATGCCAATATATTATACTAAAAGGCTCAAGTTTCCAAAAGCTAATTTTTTATTGCAATGGCTACTCTAAAGGTATTTAATGAGAAACAAAAAAGAATTACCTTTGGACCCTATTTTTTTTCTGCAAGGCAAGATTTTCAGGAAGGGTTTTTCTCTCCCATTACTGGGAATCAGGGATTACATTTAAGGCCTCACCCAAGCTAAGCAGCAGCTTTTCCTCCCACTGAGCTATAGAACTGATCCTTTTAATTTTCTTGTTTTGTTTTTCACTTTGCTTTGTGAGTCTTACTAATTAAGTTGCCCAGACTCACTATAAACTTACTATAACTATAGCCCACAGAGGCCTCAAACTTGCCTCAGCTTCTCAAGTAGCTATAAAAAGAATATGATCAGTCCTGGTTCAGGACTGCTTTCTAAGGCTTAAATGTGTATTATATGAATAATCAGAAACACAAAAAGGGACATACTGGAGCAGTCTAAAACACTAGGGCCTCTGGTGACGGAACCAGGACTTTGCACATCTTAAGAACATTCAACCACTCAGCTACACCATCACCCCAGCACTAAATTTTAAAGCAGACAACCCAAGGAACACATACTTAAGTAAATCAGTAAGTTTTAGGATTTGCTAGATCCTTTTTAAAGTCTGAAGTTTTTATTAAAACTAGAGGTCTTAACCATCATTAGCAAAAGCAACAAAAACTTTCAGCAAATAAACACTACGCATCCAACAACAACAAAGGCCACTGCGGGGAAAGCAATAAATCGTTACCTCCTCCTTACTTAACTGCAATGATGTGTGTGAGCCACTCCACTTAGTGATGTTGAGAATTGCAAAAGTCAAGTAAAAAGAGTATGATTATCCTTCTAGTTTTACAGTAACAAAATGAAAGACACAAGTTACACATTTTTAAAAATTATTCTCATAAGGAAAAATAAACTGTCAAAACATACTTAAAAACAGTATTAACATCAAGTTTAAGTTACATCGGTTTAACTTTCCCATGGACGTGGCACATGAAAACAGAACACAAAACAAACTCTAAAAAATAATACACAAATTAAAGGAAAATCATCTTTAACAGTGGGTAATATTTACGATCAGTTAGCATTTCTATAGCTCACAGTAGTTATGGCTGACATTTATGAAAATGGAAGTTGGTTCACTATTGTCCAGCTGCACTGCTCTTTACAGTATCCCAACATGCTGAGCTGCCCCTGCTACTAACACGCTTGAGGCTTCTTTGAATAAAGCATTAAACACTAAAAGATGCCAAGAACTCTTACCGATTTTTCAGGGTCTTGTACTCCAGAAGTTGTAATTCCAAATGCTAAATCTTTTTCTCTAAATAAAATTAAGATTTTTATGAATTGCAAAACTGTAGTAAACACACTTTGTCAAAAATGTAATCATAAATGAAATAGATTTGTACATGATGCCTATATAATACATTTCCAAATATAAATAATTTCTTTGATAATAAAGCTTTAAAATCCGAAAGTCAAATTTAAACATAGTACAGAGGAGACTGTGATTTACATGTCAAGTGCTTAGAATACATATCACAAAATGAATACTGGAGATATTTCAAAGACAAAGTAATTTACACAGAATAAAAGACAAAAACAAAACCAAATATTTCATGGAAAACAAGTAAAGCCTCTTTAAGAGCACTTGTATATTTTCATGCCAAAAAGTTAAATTTTTTCCAGAGTTTTAAAGAAAGTCTCTGTAGCACGGGAGAGCTGCTCGGCCATGCTGAGCCCTCGCTGCTCTTAGAGGACCCAGCTCAGTGCTCAGCACCATGTGGCAACTCACAACCACCTGGAACCCCAGTTCTACAGATCCACACACCCTCTTCTGGCCTCCAAGGGAACCAGGAACACACACAGCATACACATTTTACACGCGGGCAAACAGGCAAAACACCGATACACATAATATAAAACTAAATCTTTTTTTTTTTTTTTTTTTGGTTTTTGGAGACAGGGTTTCTCTGTGTATAAAAATAAATCTTTAAAGAAAAGAGAATCTCAATAGTAGAGAGTTTCTTAGCTAACAAGCACAAGCCTCCGGTCTGAAGGCCAGCACTAAAAATTAATTATTTTTTTAAAGATAGCTTAATAGTAGATATTAAGATATTACTTTCTTCTTGGAGGTGAGAAAAAGAATAACAAGGTAAGACTCAAATTCTTTAGAACCAATATTTTTTATTCCTAATCTTAATGCTTCACAGATTAAGAAAATTGTGAGAGGGCAAGAAGGATTAAAACTGATTCGTCATGTCTGTGAAACTGTCAAAGGAAAATTAATCAAAAATAAAAAGATTCTAGACAGGGTTGAATACAATGAAGCCCTGTGATTTACTACATTTTATACTACTGAGTGCATGCTTACCATGTCTTATTTTCAAAGTAAACTACTTTTGAGTCTGTATGTATATGGACACTAATCTAGCAGACACTGGTAGTCGATTATTCGCAATCAAGTTACAGTAGAAAAAACCGCCACTTATTCTTGTCATTTCACACAAGTGCTTTCTGCTAAATGCAAGCTTTCCATTACCGTCTCTTCTTCTTCTGTTGCTCAGCTATCTGTTCCAGTAGTTCTTGCCTATATTTCTCTTTCCTTCTCTTGGTAAGTTCTCGATCTTCACCTCCTAGATAAGGAAAAAAACAATCTTAACTCTTATGTATCACATGCGAATAAAACTCAACCTTAAGAAATTCAGTGTTTGGGCTGGAGAAAGGCTAGGCTCACAACCAAAAACATAGGAAATTCAGTGTTTAAGTAATTACTATAAAAGAAATTACAGGGAAAATCACATCAATACACCAATAACTTTCTTAATTTATGAGTTTTAATCATGGGTCAAACATGACATGTATGAGTAATTGCAAAACTTTCCTCTGAGTAACAGAAGACTCTACTCCCCAGCCCGTTATATGGTGGTTTGAATGAGAAATGTTCCTAAGTCCTGGCTTTGCTTAGTCTGAGTTGGTGACACTATTTGGGAGGCCAGAGGAAGTGTGCCTGGGTGGCCTGAGAACTTAAGGTCTTGCCTTAGTTCCAGTTTGTTCTCTCTGCTTCATGCTTATGGTTTAAGTTGTAAACTCTCAGCTTTCTCTTCCTCCTATGCGGCCTATCACTTGCTTCCTTGCTGTCCTCTCCATAATGGAATCTAACTGTTTGCCACTAGACGCCAAATAAACTCAGTTGCCTTGGTCACAAGTGTTTCATCCCAACAGAAGAGTTAACTAAGATACCTTAATAGCTTCTATAAACTTCTTAAATTTAACAAGTATCCATCCAAAAGTGAAAACAGGTCCCACTATTCTACTCATCTCAATAATGAAGTTTCAACAACTGTGTACCATGGCCTCCCCACACACACACAGACAAAAAGTAAAAGAAATAAGAGTGTTAAAATAGCTGGTATTCCTATAAACATAATGGAGAAGAAAATAGAAGCTACTACAAAAAGGAAAACCCACATGAGGAGGTAGTCCATATAGAAGATAAGAAGCCACAGAAGAGCATCACTCTGAGTCTACAATGAGAAGAGGTTCCATCATCCACAAAATTGTGACTTTTTCTAAAAGTTTATCAAAAGCTGAGGTTGTCAATAAACAGAGTAAGTCAGTAATCATACAGAGGTGGGAACCCAAGCATCATAATGCTAGCAGACTATGGGAAGAGGCAGCCGCTGTACAGTGCATCAAAGAAACCAGCTGATCCTTCAACAGATTCTTAAAAGCCATGTGTGCATTATAGAAAACTTCAGAGTTCCAGAAGTCCCAAACAAGAGGAATTTCTACCTATCTGCTGGCCAGAGCAGCAATACAGAGGTTCTGAAAGAGACCCTTCCATGGCCCTTAGGCATACCATATGTCTTGCTTTCCATTTCCAAACTTCTCTGATACAAACAGCTGTCATCATTTGGTGAGGGCCAGGGAACTGCTTTGGACCCTGTGTCCTCTTCTCATACCTAGTGAAGCTGAATTAATGCCAGGAAATCCTGATGAAAATCCTACACAAAAAATAAGCCACCACTCTGGGGGGAAGATAGGAACACTGAGAAAAACACATTCCTGAGACAGACAGAGACATCCCTCCACCAAACAGCAACAGTAATCTATCCTTTCCTCTGGTGCACAAAAGTCTTGCTGAAACCTGCTGAACAAGATTGCTTAAAGAAATCCCTGCACCTCCCATCTATGGGCAAGAAGGTCAGATAAGTAATACTTCTCTATATGACTGGCAAAAACCAGAAAAAAAAAATCATTAAGATCAACTTGCCTGACTTAACTGAGTTACAAACAATTATGATTGACAACCAGACCATAAACAATCTTTTAAATACACACTGTATTTTCTAAGCCATTAAAAAGATTATTTACATAGGCATGGTGGTTCATGCATGTAATCTCAATAGATCTCAAGCTGATGTCCAACCTGCACTATAGCAATTTTTTGAGACAGTGTTTCAGAAAACAAAAGAAAAAGAAGAAAAGAAGCCGACACATGTAATTTCAGCACTTAAAAGGTAGCAGTGTTGTGAATTCAGTCAGCCTGAGCTACAAAGCAAGTTCTAATCCAACGTGGGTTACTCAAAGAGATTCTGTCTCAAATAAATACTCTAAACAAAAAAAGGTAAATGTTTTTAAAATCTTTTAATAAATCTCACAAACTTGAAATAATAAAGATTTCGTGAATTGTGCTTCCAGACTATAAGAGACAGCAACACGCATTAAGAATGTAGCTCTGTGGTGTAATTCTTAGCTGGTAGGCACAACAGTGCTCACCTCAATCCCTAGGACTGAGATACAAACAGGCAGTAACAAAACTACAAAACTGAAGGAAAGCTTTCAATTGTATAAATTCAAATATACACTTCTAAGTAATTTGTGTTTACTTCTAAATGCCACAGTACATTGTTATTTCCCTCCAAACTTGCTCACACGCTCCTCCCAACTCCGCCCTGCTAAGAAAGGGTGTGTATCAGTGGTCTTTAACCTTCCTAATGCTATGACCCTTTAATAGAGTTCCTTATGTTGTGATGACCCCAACTATAAAATTATTTCATTGCTACTTCATAACTGCAATTTTGCTACTGTTGTGAACTATTATGTAAATAAATATCAGATATTCAGGATATCTGATATGCAACCCCTGTGAGGGTTGAGACAGACAGATTGAGGGTCTATGTAGCCCTGGCTGTCCTGTCACTCATTAGGTAGACCAGGATGGCCCCAGATGCACAGAGATCTGCTTGCCTCTACCTCACCTCCAAGTATTGCGATAAAAAGTGTGTACTACCATGTTCAGCCTAGTTTTGTTTTTTAATAAAGTAAAAGTCCCAAATGAAATATCTGAAGCTAAACAACAGGAAAGTAAATTTCAGTATAAGTGGAGTTAGAGGCCCACCATCTTTAGAGAGACGTAGGCTCCCTATCTGTGCAAACCTCCTCAGGGATAGAGATTCTCAAACATACGATGACCCATCAGTTTAAATGATCAGTCGTTCACTGCAAACACTCGACTACTGTGTTGCTCATAACCCCTGACTACACACCAGTGATCTCAGCCCACACCTCTGCAGATGGCAGAGTAACCTTCTTACTGATACAATTAATTTCAGTCCACTCTCAGCTTACCACTCCTCCTTTTACCATCCATTAAAACTACAGCATAAACGTGATAAACGTGAGCCTTTACTCTGATCTAAAAGATAAACTTGGTCAAACCTTATAGACAACAAGAACTAAGTGTTTGTGAACATAACCATGTTTCCCACAATAGTAATTTCTAGGAAATAAATGGCTAAAATTACCAGGTGACTATGTCTCAAAGACAAAATTTAACTTACTGACTGCTTTTAGGTTGGATCAACCTAATATGCTATTCAATTTTCTCACGTACCTTACTAAAATCAAATTTTAGCTAAGCTTTCAAAGTATCCATTCAAAGAACAACTTTTGTATACAAAGCTATAAACAAAAACCAAGGCTCACCATACCATTTCTGAAATGAAATAAGGACAAACATAATATAGCAAACCAAAAGAATTATATTCAGTAATAACCTTGACCTTTGATTTAAAAAAAATAGAAAATTTGGTTTTGAAAAAATCCTGATTTAAAAAAAAAACCCACTTATTCAGAAACTATCTAAAAAGAACAAGTATGATGGTTTGAATATAAACGGCCCCATCAGTTCATAGATGTTGAATGCTAAGTCACTGGGATGGAACTCTTGATAGGATTAGAAGGATGAGGACAGCCCTGCTGGAGGAAGTGTGTCACTAGGGGTGAGCTTTTAGGTTTTAAAAGCCCATGAGAAGCCCAACAGTCTTTCTAGTCTCTGAGAGTCTCAGTCTCTTTTTCAGTTCTCTTTGAATGACTCTATAACTATGTCTGTGTCCCTGTCTCTCACAGTCTCTCTCACAGTCTCTCCACAGTTTCTCTCACAGTCTCTCTCTCTCTCATTCTCTCTCTCTCTCTCTCTCTCTCTCTCTCTCTCTTTCATACACACACACTAGAATAGTGATTGAGGGAACAAGAGGGGTAGAATAGAGTGTTCAAAAGAAGTGAACTAAAATACAGGAAATAAGCAAAGAATCAAGAGTTACACATAAAACATAATAAAAAGAAACATTCACAATACAACAAAATCCTAGCTAAAAAAATAAAAAATAAAACCTTATTACTCAAACTGATTTCAGCTATCATCTATAACACATATAGCTAATTTAGTTATTTAGCTTTAAGATATCAACAGTTCTATACAATGCTGCTAAATGCTTAGTATAGTACCCATCATAACGTAAGCCTCAATAAATGCCTGCTGTTACTCACAAAGGCATCATTCCTTAGGACACTGAGTTCTCACTAAGAACATTTAATTCAACTGAAAGTGCTGGACATACCAAAGAGCATGCCTGCAAAGGGACTTGTGACATTGACATCAGCAGATCTGGGTGGTCCATTATCATGAACACTAAAACAAACAATATGAGAGAGCAAATATTAAAATCCACTTATGTTTAGGAAATCAAATTTCAATATAAAGGCTGGCAACAGTGGTGCATGCCATTAATGACAGCACTTGGGAGGCTGAAGCAAAGGATTATAAGGTTGAGGCCAGCCTGGGCTACACAGCAAAATTCAATTACATGTAGAAAAAAAAAAAACCATGTCTTAAAGGACAAAAAATAAGGAGTTGAGATGGCTCAGTGAGTAAACGACTTGGAAAACATGAAGACCTGTGCCCAACCCTCAGCACACGGACAAGAGCTAACGCAGCAGTGCATGTCTATAATCCCACAGCTGGGGAGGTGACGTCAACAGCACCCCTACAGTTTGCTAGGCAGTCATGCCAGCTCCCGATTCAGGCAAAGTCCCATCTCTGAGAATACAGTGGAACAGGATGGAGGAAGACACTAGACTTCACCTCCAGCCTTCACAAACACCTGTACATACATATACCCTTGAAGAAAAAAAGTGAATTATCCTTTCTTTCAACAATGCTAGTTTAAACTATGGTATTTTATTTCTTTATTCTTCAGCCTGCTTCACTGGGTCCACAGATCTTTTTTTATATCTTTTTTTATATGAAATAACACACACAACTCCTAACTGTATTCCCATTTAGAAAAGAAAACTATCCCTTTAGGGTAAAAAAATCTTTTAAAAAAGCTTAAAAAACAAACTTTCTTGAAAGAAAAAAAAGTCAGATCCTCAATGAAAACTTAATTGAAACAAACAGCAAGTTTTCTAACAGGCAAGGGTGATGCTTACTTTGTGTTCTCTAAGAAAGGACACTGCTCAGGACACAGCACAGCCATCAACTTCGCTATATTGTATGCAAGGACACCTTACTCTGCCTTCCTGATCAGCACACACCAACCTTACAAGTTCAAGTTCCACTGAGATCTTTTCATACACGCACATAATGTAATTCCATCATACTCAGTTCCCCATTACCTTCTCATGCTCCTGCCCCACCACTTCCTGATCTAGTCCTCTTTTGGAGGGCAGGGGAAGAGGTCTCATGCACCCCAGCTTCACCTTGAATTCCTTCTAAAGCCTAGAAGAAATTTTAGTGCTGGGGTCACAGGTGTGCTCCACCATGCAACGTTTGCACTATGCAGGCGGTTAATTCCTGGGCTTTGTCCATTTGAACAACCACTCTACCACTCAGCCACATCCCCAGAGTTCATGTAGTTTTGCTTTACATTTCATCAATTTTAAATTTTTTGTTTGTGTTTATAATACGTGTGGCATGGTTTAAGTGTGGAGGTCAGAGGTCAACCTTGGTAGTTGTCTCCCATATAATGTGGATTCCAAGAATCAACTCAGGTCATTAGGCCTGTGGCAAGCACCTTCACCTACTGAGGCATCTTGATGGTCCATCTGTTTTCTTTAGGTTGTTTTTTTAAAAAGTATTCATATTTATGGACAACTCAGAAAAGCACTAAAATAAAACTATAAAGTTATTTGCTTTATTATCAATAGAAATTTGAATACTAACTTTACAGTGTAAGCATTAAAACTCCAATAAGCAAAAGATAAATAAAAATAAACTTAAAAACTCACACTGCAGGGACATTTTCAATCCATTTTCAGTCCAACTACAGTGGCATGACATCAAGGTAATCTTTTAAGTATGTGTGTGTGCCTGCTGAGGTATCAAACGCCCCTGGCACTGGAGCTACAGGCAGCTGTTAAGCCATCAGATATGTTGCAGGACTCAGACCTGAGTCCTCTGCAAGAACAGGATAACTTCTTAACCACTGTGTCATCTCTGCAGCCACAATTCTGAGATGTTTCAAATTCATTATAACACCATTCAATTATGTTACTTCTCCTTCATTCTTTCAAACTAATTTATATACTTTATAATGAGAGAGGCTTATGCTGAAAGCCCTGCTAAGCTTTACTAAAAAAATTATTCTTGAAAATAATGGTACAGGCCTAGGGTTGTAGCTCAGTGGTAAAGTGCTTGCCTCCCCCAGTGATTTGTGTTCAAGCCACAGCACAGGAGGAGAAGAGAGGACAGACAGAACACTGAAGGAAATACCGTAAGTACCTCCTTTCTTCCCTACTACTTCCTCTCACTAGTAAAGGGGCTTGCTAATACACAATACTTTTCCACTTTTTTTCCTGAAGCCAGTTTTAGGCAGGTGCTATCTCAGAGTGTGAAGACTCAAGGAGAGAATTGCTGTCACGTACCTTTTATTTT
This sequence comes from Mastomys natalensis, assembly GCA_021653895.1. NCBI lineage: Eukaryota > Metazoa > Chordata > Mammalia > Rodentia > Muridae > Mastomys > Mastomys natalensis. The sequence goes on from JAJTUV010000650.1 coordinate 620,791, forward strand.
CAGCAGATGTTTTTGACTCTTCTGTAACATCATCCCCGTCCACATACCCTCGTCTGCTCCCATGCGGCCTTAAAAACACATTAGCTTATATATAGAGCATGTCCCACATACAGTGGATCTTATATCTCTAGAGTTCTGTAGTCTGTGTTAGCACTAAGGTGAGCAAGAGATTTTGATGACAGTTTACTGCAACTGCATCCTAACGTTAATTCAAATTAGATTTGCCTCAAATATGATCTGCTAGTTAACAAGAAATAGTAAGAATTTACATTCAAGTTTGCTGTTGTTTTCACGTATAAGAATATACTAGAGAAGTTCTCTATAATGCTATAACGCCAGACCCTAATACATGTTTTTTAACTGAAATTATTGTAAACTATTTCTATAACTTCTAGAATATTTTATTTCAATATTACATTTAAATATTTAACTTAATGCTGTTTTAATTTTTAAAAATTAAATATTTTAATTTTTATGTCTGTGTGTGTGTGTGTGTGTGTGTGTGTGTGTGTGTGTGTGTGTACCCTTATGTGTATACACAAGCCATATCTTTGCTGATGCCTGAGGAGGCCAGAAGGTGTCAGATCAACTAGAACGATGGGTTAGAAGAGGTTGTAGGTCATTCAGCGTGGGTGCTGGGAACTGAACTCTGGTCCTCTGGAAAAGCAGGAAGAGCTCTTAACCTCTGAGCTATCACTCCAGCTATAGATATAAGGTAACACACTAACATATTTTTATCAATTGGTTAACATGGTAATTACAGGCACTGTCAGCAAGCCAAGCCTTATTCTGGACATGGAGCAGACAACATCCCTGTACACACTAAAGTTTACAGGCAGAACTCAAAACAAAATTGTTTTTTGATTAAGACACATACATTCTGGGAATTCTTTCATTATATACAAAACCAAGGTTTTTAAATTAAAAATTGACACAGTAAATTCACGGAAGAATGAAGAAGCTAAACAGAAAACATTTTAAAGCAATCTGATGCAGAGCAGACCTGAAGAACTTTACTGATAAGATCATAAAGAATAAAAACAAAGTTAGAATTTATTTTCTTCTATAAAAAAGCAGACATTTAAAACAGTGAAAATGTTTTCAACTATCTTTCTTTTTCCATTTGGCAAACACTGATTTGTTTTGGGTTTTAGTATAATTTCTTATGCCAGAGAAATCAGCATAAATTTTTATACGAACATTGATTAGCATCCACAATAAACATTTCACAAGTCATATTCCTTTATGTAGCTGTTAACAAATTATATTTTCCTTCTGAAGCAGATGAAAAGTATGGTTGAAAAACTATACCGTTTAACAAAAAAGTCCCTGATCAGATTAAGCATTCTGGCCACATTCAGCTGTAAAAGAAACAAATGCCTTCTCCAACAAGCCTGCCCACCATGGTCCTCGCTTGGTCCCACCACAAACCACAGCCACACGTATCTGGAGGAAATAAGTAGACCTCAATACTTTACGCACTGAGCCCCAATTCAGTGCTGTGGGAATTGTATCTTCTGTGTTGTCTGTCACTGAAGTTTCAAAAATAGGCATCTGGTTTGCCTCTGATTCTGCCTCATGCACCCTTTTCCCTTTGTTGGTCTTTCTTTCTGTCCTATAACTACAGTGAATCACTGCTGTCTGCTGGGTGTGTTGGTGTATCTGCAATCCTACCACTCAGAAGGCTAAGGCAAAAAAATAAATAAAAACAAAACAAAAAGACTACCAGATGTTTGAGGCCTGCCTGGGCAGAGCAAGATGCTATCTCAATAAAACTAAAATAAACAGAGTCACAGCTTTGAGTATGAGTCTAAACAAAACACTGTGAGCAGTTTTCAAGAATCACCAAGCTTAGAAACGGTGTTAGGGACCTGACATGACACACAAAAGTAAATTCACTGGTGTGGTAAGGAGATATCTACTTCAGTACAGATACATTTAATACTTATACAGAGAAATACAGACTGGAGAGATGGCTCAGAGGTTAAGAGCACTAGCTGCTCTTCCAGAGGGTCGTGAATTCAATCTCAGAAAGCACATGGTGACTCATAATTATCTATAATGAGATCTGGTGCACGTTTCTGGCACGTAGACAGAGTATTGCATACATAATAAATAAATCTTTAAAAAAAAAAGGGGGGGGGCATTTTTTTAAAGCATAACTTCAGGTCCCAGAATTAAAAGACAATTAAAAACAGAAATTTGTTCTAAAATTTACTTAAGAACTACAGCTTCCGCATTTTCAGCTAACTAGGCTAAAAACAATATTTGTATTTATAACCTTAATATACTTGATTGTAATAGTCAGTGCCAAGAATCTAAACAAAAATATAGCTCATGGGTTCTTCCACACATATACAGATCATAACACAAGCATCATATTACCAAAAAGTTATTTTGAACCATACTAAACTTACAAAGTTTAACAAGTTATCTTAAATAGCTTAAGATCAAGGTTGTTACTAATAAATAAAACTACAAAGGCCATAGAATAATACAAGATCTTTTAAAACATTTCAGATATAGAGATCCATGAAACCGAGATGTAGTTTAGAATCTTAGTCAAGTTTTTGTTCTTAGACTGAAAATTCAATAGCCATATTGAATCTCCAGACATTTCACCTTTCTGCAGGAATGGGTATCAAACTCAAGGACTTGAAAATACTGGGTAGGCTGTACAGTGGTGATGCACACCTTTAATGCCAGCATTTGAAGGCAGAGGCAGGTGGATCTCTGTGAGTTCAAGGCCAGTGGTCTACAGAGTGACTGCAGACAGCCAAGGCTACACAGAGAAACCCTGTTAAAAATTTAAAAAGATAATACTGAGTAAACAAGCACTCTATTATTATGCTACATCATAGCCACCTGATTCTGTTTTTTAAAAAACTATTATTTTTATGGAATTTACTTCATTTACTAATTTTCCTGTAACATTAACCCATCGTTTCCAGTTCTCTTCTGACTTCTATAGTTAGTATTTTTCTAGTATCTTTAATGTGGAAAAAAAATCTGTTTAAATGGGACTAGAGAGATGGTTCAGCAGTCAGAACACATAATGCTCTTGTGGAAGACCTTGGTTCAGTTTCCAGAACCATATCAGATGGCTGACAACAGCCTGAAACTCCAGCTCCAGGGAATCTCAAATCCTCGGACCTCCACCATTTTGTGCATGCACATTGTACACATAAACTTAGGTGGGGACACATATATACACGTAAAATTTTTAAAAATGCATCTTTTTAAAAATTACTAACATGAAGCCGGGCGGTGGTGGCGCACGCCTTTAATCCCAGCACTTGGGAGGCAGAGGCAGGCGGACTTCTGAGTTCGAGGCCAGCCTGGTCTACAGAGTGAGTTCCAGGACAGCCAGGGCTACACAGAGAAACCCTGTCTCGAAAAACCAAAAAAAAAAAAAAAAAAATTACTAACATGACCTTTGTGAAGAAAAATTTAAGGAACAAAGTGAGAAGCAAACACTAATGGATAGCTTCTAATTAGACAATTCTCATTTGTGTCTTACATACTTAACCTAAGGGAATATAGTACACTAGGTAGGCACTTAATCTATGTGATTTGTACAGATTCAATCTTCAGAGAAAGAACTATTTCAGAACTTTACTAAATATCTGTTAATTATAAATATGCAACTATATTTAAATAGATTGGAAATGTTAACCATATTAATCACACAAAAACTGCAAAATAGCATTTCCAATATGAAAACTTCTTTGACTAGTTAATATTAAAGTAAAACATTAAAAGATAATATATTAACTTCTACTACTCAGTTAAATAATAAATACTAGCACAGACTACATTTTAAGAATCCATAATTCAAAGTATCATTTAAAAAAAAAACCTATTTACATTCAACTTCAGAAAGCTCCTAAACATCAATTTTACTCATTAGTTTATACACATGAACAATACACACAAACACAGAATACAAACCGTTAGTCACAGTGAGATCCACTTTGTTAATTATTTAAGAACACTGACCAATTCATGGTATGACTTTAGGGGGGTAAAAAAAAAAGCACTTCCTGGAGAACTTTCACTGGCCTATCTTTAATATAAGAAAAAATGTATCATTCATTATACATCAGGTATGTTAGGAAATTGTAAGATAATTAGAAAGAAACTGATACCAAAATTATAAAAATAAAGCATCACTATAAAAGTAGAATTGATCAAAAACTTAACTTTAAAAAATTCAGGAACAAGGAAATCTCAGAAAGTAAATAGGGTTATTTCTTTTACAAACAACTGAACCCATTAAATATAACCTAGGGAATGATTAATGTGAATTCTTTTTTTCAATGAGAAGGGGTGGATATATAGCCTGTATTATCAAGAAACATGAGAAACAGGCAAACATATGGAGATATGGCAGCCGATACATTAACAAAATGTAGCCTTCTAGTTTGAAGGAATAGTGTTCAGAATTGAAATCACAAGTAAGAACTCAACCTTAAGTAATCTCAATACGATTTAAGAAAGCTGATAGAGAAAGGTCAGTCCACTATGAGGTAATGATACAGTCCTCAAATGATTAGAATAGAACTAATTGATTTGTTTTCAATGTGAAAAGCAAGGCATCAATTGTCATAAGTCTCATAAAATTCCAAACACAAAGCTATGTTTTCATTTAAAAGTTCTACAAAGTTCTCAGGTCCAGAGAAGACACCATCAAGACTCCAGGAATACCTGTGGTTCCCAAACTGAGAACTGAGAGGTCTTTAATAAACTTTAAATATAAGATATTAAAGGATCTGGAGCATTTTCTGAAGTACAAACAATTAGATTCAGCTCAAAGAAACTACAGTACACAATCCACATTTCTAATTCTTGATATTAAATTTGAATTCAAGTTATCTAAACTAAGATACAGAGTAAAAATGGATGTTAGCTCTGTATTGTCATTAGTAATCAAAATACTGGCAATACAGCATTAATTCCTGATAATATTTTCTAAAATGCTAAAAAATTAAATATTCAGACTATTAAACAAAACAGGTCGCAAAATTTACAAGTCAATCCTTCAAATGACAAATGCAGGCTCTGTAGTATTTCTATAGCTAATAGTTAGGAAAATATATGCCAAGTTACGTAATATGGTAAATGAAAACAACAACCTATAGTTAAGAAGTTCCAAATGACATCACAAAATCAATAGTTAAAGGAACTGAAAAACGCTGGAAAATCTAACTGTAAAATGTTAATTACATAAGAGTCCATTTAAAATACATCAATAAAGACACTTAATATGTACAAACAGTTAAGGCACAAACTGCATTTCATCTGTGTCACAATGTCGCTTTTTCTATACATTTTAACATCTAAAATTGGGATACCTAGCTTTAACTTACTGCATAGAGAAGTGGGCTTTATTCCTGTCAGTCATCTGGGAAGCTATGATCCAAAAGGAGTTCTTACCTTGGGATTTCTTTGGAAGCCACTTAGCAACAGGAATCTAGATCGTGAATCTGAATCCACTGCTGCTTTAGAATTCAAATTCACATGCAAGATTTTGGTTCTTTTTTACTCTCCTACTTGGTTAGGGCTGAGACAAGAAATCCCCTCTATGGGAAGGTTTCCATTCACTTTTAATGGTATAGAGTTTCCACTTTCTAGTTTTACCTAGGGTCCTCATTTTGAGTGCTCTCTTTATCCCCTTCAATGACACATAAAATAATGGTGTTTCACAAAACAGACAGTATAACTAAATTAAGTATGGTAAATCAAATAAAACTGCTTTTCCCAATGTAACTATAAAACTAACAGCAATATTAAGTAAATAAAGAGAATAAAAATGAAGATGTAAATACCTGTCATTTGTATATACTCTCAAAAGTCTTCTATCAAAATCACTTTCAAATCTAAACCTCTCGTCCATTTCTTCACTTACGTCAGGATCTCGGTCAGCTCTACAATATTGTCTGTCAACAATACGCTCCTCATTAAACCTGCGAGCTCTTCTCTCTGGAACACCAGCCTTGCTGGAAAAGTTTTGATGTTTTGCACCAGAAATGCCTATTGCTTCATTTGTCTGTTTAAGTAGTCTTCTGCTCCTTAATTCAATTTCATCATCTAGTTGTCGGTCTCGGGCCTCCTCCCGCCGTCTTTGGCTTACAAGCTCTTCGTAGGAAGGTCTCTCTGAATGTGTGTATGAAGTCTGTGTTTGTGAAGGTAGATCAGATTTACCTTGACTAACAGGGCTTTTATTTCTTTGAGTCTTAGGCTATTGAATTAAAAAAGAAACAAAGCTTAATGAGACATTATCATATAAAATTTAATTAAAGTCTTTATTACATAAAAGTCTAATAACTATCCTTAAAATACATTAGTATATATATCAACTTTGATATTTAATCAAAAAAGCCATTAAAGAAAGAGAAAAATAAATGAATCTTTTTAAAAAAAAAAAAAGCCATAGGGAATCATTAATTTATATTTATCTAAAATTACATATATATTACATGTATGTGTGTTAAATGGTGTAATGTTAGTCAAGTATAGTGGCCCGCGCCTTCAATCAAGGCTGAGAGAGGTGTATAGTTAAGAGGCCAGACTGGTGTACAGACAACTAACGACAGGTGAGAAGGGAGATACTCTTCCACCTATCCAATCCCTAACTGGATACCAAAACCAAGTGGTCAGCCCTTAAATCATATATATAAAAGCAATGTTAAATGCACTCCACAGGTTTATATTTATATATTTATGCATCACATATGTGTGTGTGTGTGTGTTTTGTGTGTGTGTATGTGTGTAACAGTAACAATTAAAAAAAAGGAGGCTATATATTTGAAAGGGAATAGGAAGAAATATGGAGTTAAAGGGAAGAGACTGGAAAAAGGAAATGATATATTTTTTTTAAAGATTTTTGTTTTGTTTTGTTTTTTGGGGGGTTGTTTTGTTTTGTTTTTGTTTTTCGAGACAGGGTTTCTCTGTGTAGCCCTGGCTGTCCTGGAACTCACTCTGTAGACCAGGCTGGCCTCGAACTCAGAAATCCACCTGCCTCTGCCTCCAAGTGCTGGGATTAAAGGCGTGTGCCACCAGCGCCCAGCTAAAAGATTTAAAAAAATAAAATTTTAAAAAGAACTTCATCTTTCAGCTGTCCTATTACATGAAAAAAGTAGCCTAGAAACTGTCAAAATTTTAAAACCACTTAAAATAAAAACAAAGTCAAAGAGGGTGAAGCAAACTCATGCAGGTGATATTAAAAATCACTTTATAAAAGTAAAACATACCTCAATATTCTTTTCTACCTGTCTGACTTTTTCTGTGGATTCTTCCTTACCCCTGAGAAATTGATTGTATTCTCGGTTGCGTTCAAGTTTCAATCTTTCCTTTACAAAAAAATTGAAAGGCAATGTTAACTTCAACTTCAGGGAGGAGGGGAACCTTTCTATGGAAGCAGAATCATACACATCAGAACTCTTAGCTTTCCTCATGATTTTAAGAATAAGGAGTCACTGAAGAGCACAGATAGGGAACTAACCCACACTGCAGCTCTCTAAGTCTCTGTTGCTATATGCAAATATACATGAATATATGCTGTTTGATTCATTAACACATGAAGTCACTAACAGATTGGAACTACTCCAGTTATAAACCATCTTGATTCTTTTTTTCCTAGTGCTTCTCAGTATCATATCCCTCCTGTAATCCCCCAGACCACCAAAATACTTAGTACTATTTTATTCCTCAAGTTAAAGGGCTATTAAACACAAAATAAAAACTATGCACATAAATTAAAATACTGTAATAGAACTGTTCAAATATATTGCATTATGACATTTTCTTAAATCTTAATATGTTCAATGTCACTGAAACAACACAATCTAAAAGAGTACAAGTAAGGTTTCTCTTTGAAACTTAATAACTGTCCATGTCTTACATACTTTATTTAATGTTGCTATCATCTCTTAGACAAGCAGGGTTTGTATCAGTGGAGTGATAGAAACACAGTTGGCCTAGCAATACTACCTTTCACATCCACCCATGTCACTGACAACTGGTATCACACAGACTTTGTGACTCAGGTATCAATGTTAAAATAATAAACTGAATATTTAAGTAAATAAAACCAGAAAAGAATCATCACATTAAAGAACTCTTTCACTAATATCACTATCATTAATGTTTAAAATAAGCTTTCAAATGACTCAGCTAGAAATTCCATAGACTTTTTAAAAGATTATACTCAAGCAGGGAGAAATGATATAATTAAAAGTATTTTCCCTCATGATCTTGTAGCCTCAGGAAACTCTTACTCCTATCCACCTACCTTGGCAGATAACCGCTCATCAATAGGAAGAGAAACTCCCAGAGTAGATGGGTCTGTTTCACCAGTAGATAGGAAATTTTTCTGCATAGATGCACATTAAAAATATACATTAGCTAATTGATTTTCTAGGTCTCAAAACTTCTTTACATGCTACATCCTAACCCTCTCCATAATGCACAGCAGGATGAAATGGAGAGGAATTCAGAGTCCAGTCTCCAAACACACAAAAGTGACTACGAAAACCAATTGTTTTCAAATCAACTCCCTGAAAAAGAGATTCAACCTTGAACTTAGATTTGCAACACATACATATCTCCTGAATCAAGGTGGTCAAATCATGGAAAGAGTTGATTTTTCCAGTTTATATTCCTCTAAGTATGTATTCTTCATTCTTTTAACTTCTTCACCAAGAAGAAGTGTTGATGTTTGTTATAGTTATCTAAATAAATATATGCACAGAATCCTAAAACTAAATTTGGAATGCTATTGCTGTGTGTCCATTCATGTCCACTAAGCCTTCCTTAGAGAACAATACTGAGCGAGCATCAGCCTGGGCGTCCAAGGACCTAGACTACAGCTCCTACAGCTAACATCCACACGAGTCACCCAACACTGAGCAAGTCACTTAATTCCTCTGATACACATTCTTTCATAAAGTAAGAATGGCACCTGTCCTACACACAACATTAGAGCAGGGAACAAAGAGGATACAAAATATAAAGTCTCTTTGAACACTTTAAATAAAGCAAATGAAAATCTTTTGACTACTTAGTCAAAAATGCTAAATAAGTCACTTAGCTTCTTTGCTTCGGTTTCTTCACCTCTAAATTGGGCAATATCATCTATAATACTATATCATAGAAGCTAAATCAGTATATGTTGGCCTATCTAATTTCCTGCATGCATGAAATCATTAAACAATTATTGACCATTTAATGCTTTCCTGTTACTAGTTTAAATGTCAAGAAAATAATAATAAGCTTATGTTCCCTCTAATCCTTCAGTAACAAAACAAATAACAGCAATATAATGCACTAACTGCTTAAGTACCATTATACTAAAAGCATGGGGTGTCTGATAACAGATTGACTGCTATGGAAAGTAAATGGACTGTATATAATAAATCAAGCCACTAATGAAGTCCCAATAAACCTAAAATTACAAAAACTAATTTGAAAATTAGTATGGGACTCTAATAAGCTTCTCTGTTAAAAGAAACTAACAAGAACTGATTGGATCCTAATTCTGCTCACCACCAGGCCCAAGTACACTATACACCTTATCATAGTAAAGAAAAGCCCCTTCCCCCCTGCCCCTGGCCCCTGCCCCCTGCCTTCCTGGCCTCTACCCAGATTAATGTGCCACCATATCTGACCAGTAATACTATAACTCTTCCATACACTTGGGATCCATCAGGTCATAATTGCTATAATCAAAAAAAGATAAGCAGAGCAAGATAGGGAAAGTGTAAGCTTCTCTAGTAAAGCAAACGGTGTTCATCAGTCCCTTCTCGGGCCTGTTCATGATATTTTTAACACGCAATACATGAGAACTTTTTCAAAGTGAAAACACCAAGTAAACAACCAGATAGAAAGTTTAAGATTCAAGAAACAGCTATGAACAAACGAAATTAATTTACTATTCAATTTAAAAAACTATTCCATCTGCTCAATAAGAACACCAAGTATCCTTTATTCTAAAAACTAGAAAAAAACATGGTATTTGTTCTTTAGTGGTCGTTCCTAGCAATGGTTAAATTGATCTCTTGCATTGTTTTGTTTGTTTGCTTGTTAGACAGGGCTTCTCTGTGTAGCCCTGGCTGTCCTGGAATCTGCTCTGTAGCCCAGGCTGGCCTCATACTCCGTCTGCCTCCTGAGTGCTGAGATGAAAGGTGTGCACCACCACTGCAGGCTCGGTGTTTTGGTTTTGAGACAGTTTTTTTCTGTACTTCAGGCTGAACTCAAACCTACAGAAATCCTCCTGCCTCTGTTTTTCTAGTGCTAAGCTTACAGATGTGTACATCCATGCCCAGTGTATTCCTTTCTCTCTCTCTTTCTTTCTTTTCTTTCTTTCCTTCCCCACCCACTTCTTTTGTTTTTTGCAAGGTTTCTTTTTTGTGGTACCGGGGCTACAAGCAGGGGCCTTGCGAATGTAAGGCAAGTGCTGTACCATACAGCTACATCTCTAGCCCCCCAGATCGCTTTTTAATTGATATTGGGAATGCCAGCTATTTTTGAGAAAGGCTGACTATCCATGGTCCACCTTTGGCTAGCCTTTCTTTCTTGCTATTGCCTGAGACATGACTCAGTGTCTGATACATCACACTCCGCGTAATCCTGCATCTGCCTGTCATTCTTCCATCTTTCAGCACTATCTGCCTTCCGAAGACAAGTCTCACAAGCTGAAACCATATTGTTACGAGACATGTCCAGCCTCCCATCCTTCTTTTTCTAATCATATACGGATGAGTAAGAGCTCGGCAGAGCAGGGAAGGTGTGGGGTACAGGCCTAGGAAGTCAAGCTAGAGCAGAAAAGGTGTGGCACGCTAAGGAATTAGAATTTTTATTCAAAAGTTAGTAAGGAGACAAATATTTAATCAGTTAGCCATAAGATCATTCTGGAAAGCATCATAAACAACAGACTAGAAATTAGTACAAGTTCAGTTAAGATGTAGAATTTGTTTACGTTAATGAGTCTCTAACAAGTACAAGTAGCTGTTCTAAAGCAGTTACCCCTCATGAACATTCACCACAGCTCATCCCATGGACCGACTTTCAACATCCCAGTCCTCTCTATCTACTTCACTATTTCTCCATCCTCCATAAAAAGGCTATCATCCAGCTAGTCAGGCTGGTAAATGTCTCATTCAAATGAACCAAAAGCCTACAGTCCACAACTTCTTCAGTCTATATTCTCCATTTAAAAAGCTTTCTCTGTTTTGCCTTTTGAATATTTGAATTCTACCTATTCTGTAATGCTTTATCAGGACATCTTACTATAGTTAACATTTTCTGATCTTGATAAAATATATCCACAGCTAAATCCTAAACCCCTTGAAGACATGATCTATACTATATTTAACTACTTGTAGCTTTTAAACATTAGTTGAGTGATTAAATGTATGAAATTATTTTTAAATAGCTTGTAAAACTATTAACTGGTGCTGTTTTCCCACGTAAATTAAAAAATGTGATCAGTTTGACTTGGTATAAAAATATCAAGTAATCCAAATCATGATAAGACATAGTTCAAAACATTTTAATATTTATATTATCACCAGTATAAGTTGTGAAACAAAAACTGACAGGGAAAAAGCAAGCACACAACAGTTCTAAGACATTTATTAAGAAAGCAATGAAAACAAATGCAAAGCGGGAATCAAAGCCATGACCACATCAGTAGACAACTGTAATGTGAGGACTGTCATCTTGGCAAACAAAGACACAGAAAGGTGCCACTCGAAAGCCTCAAAACACAAAAAGAAGCCACTTTTCTACTTGATTTGAATCACATAAGTGCAAATGATTATAAGCTATTATACCTTTTTAAAAACAAACTAAAAGAGAACATCATGCAGGCAACCCTACCTTTCTTTTTGCTTGTGTAATGCCCTAAAGTCAAGAGAAACAAACCATTGATAACATGTATTCAGTAAAGTCTGTTCTTTCCAATTACAAGTCAGTTAAAGACAATTTGAAACAAGTATTTATAAAGCAATAGAAAAGTCAAGAGTATTGTGGATGACTAAAATCATGATTGTTTAAAGTATTTTTATAACTTATAAAGGAAACTACATTGTAAAACTCATGATAAGCCTATAATTATTAGATAATTTGATGATTGCAAAAGGGTTCTCCTAAATAAAACATTAAATCATAAGGCAAAGCTGTTAGTGCTGTTAAAATCTGAATATGACATGTCCCAAAAGGCTCCTGCTGAAGCCTGACCTCTAGCTGGTGGCAATACTTTGGAAGGTGTTGGAAACTGGTCAGTACAGCCTTGCTGGAGCAAGGGAACACATCACTGGGAAACTGTTTCTTATCTCCAGAGTCTTGTTGCCTGCCATGATATTACTTAGTTCTGCAGCATGTTCCTGCCACAGGCCCACAGCTGACCCCGGACTGTACCTCGAAAGTCTTTTCTCTCACACTGTTTTTCTCAGAAACTTTGTCACAGTGATGAAAAAGACATGATAGTTTTAACATGGTAGTTAATAAAACTGTTAACAGAAAATTTATACACTTATAAATTTTCTAAAAATAATTACTATCTAAAACCTTTCAGGTCATTTTAATACATTGTGAGGAATAGTGGATATACTTCTTTAGACAAAGATAGCTTGACAGAAACAACCACTGTTTAACAGTGGTTAATCTCCTTTAATATTAAAATCCATTTCCCTAGTAAAACACCCTCCTGTGCTAGAGACTAAACCCAGGGCCTTATTGCTCCAAGAAGAATCTATTATTCCACAATACGTGTTTTCACATTTTTCCACCAAGAATTAATTATTTTTCACTAGTGGGCCAGATACCACTCACAATCAACACTTCCCAAAAGTAAATTTTAGGAATAAATAAATTCAAATAGACAAAATACAACTCATTAACAGAACAACCTACCTGAGTAAGGTAACGTCTATAATCTTGCCTCAATTCTTCTTTTAATTTATGTTTCTTCTGTTCATAATCTTCTCCAAGTGGTAAACTTAAGCCATAATCAATTCCTAAAAAAGAAAAAAGCTTAAGTTGCAGATTCCTTTTCAAATCAATGTCAAGGCAGTTCTCCCTCCTATAATAAAGCACATAAGGACTGGAATCAGGTTTCATATTTTGAATGCTTTGGTGGGTGATACACAGATGCAGTGGTAAATATTATTCTCACTTGTGACCCCAAGCCATCCTGTTTCCCTGCCCAGAACATTGTATTTCTTATGTCTCCTATAGAGACATTTTTATGTACCTACATTAAAAAAATTTTAGGTTATTGTACATGTAAGAATGTGTACAAGTGTATATTATTTTCTCCTGTTTAAATTATCATTTAGCTTCTTGTTTTTTCATCTTTTCATTTGCTTTTATTGTTGCTGTTGTTTTGAGACCGAACTGAACCTCATGTAGCCCAAGCTCCATCTCCCAAGTGCTAAGATGACCCAGTTTAAATGGTGCTGAGGGTACTGAACATGGGTAGTTATCCATTCTAGGCAAGCATTCTACCAACTGAGTTACATCACCAGCCCAATTATCTTGTTTTCCAGGAGACAGCGAAATTAAAGCAAGAAATTTAATTAATTTGCTTCATTTAATTTTAGTTTAATTTCTACAAAAACAAATACTTTTTTGTATTTGTTTTTTCAGTCAGCTAAGAATAATAATGTGCCATTTTTAACAATCAAGAATACTCTTACAAATGCTTATTAAGGTCAGGAGTTACTTAGGACGACAGTCCCAAAAACCTCATCCATCAATTCCGACTTCACTTAATGGCTAGCTTTTGTATATGACAAAATATACAGAATATAAAATTTGACATGTACAAAAACAAAGAAACAAGCATGGTGAAGCATGTCTTTAATTCCAGCATTGGTGAGTAGAGGCAAGCAGGTTTCTGTGAGTTTCAGGCCAGCATGGTCTACAAAGTAAGTTCTAGAACAGCCAGAGCTACATGGTGAGACCCCTGTATCAAATATACAAAAAGTAAAATAAAATAAAATTTACAGTTTTATCACTTTTCCTTTTTAAGATGGGGTCCCACAGAGCCTGCCTGGCATTAACTCACTCTGTAACAAAGGACTGGCTTGAACTCAACCCTCTTTCCTCCACCTAACTGTTTCTTTACAGGTATGCACCACAATGCTGACTTGAAATCTTGTCATTTTAAATATCTTTAACTCCTTTAAACATACAGTTCAGTGGTACTACATATGCATACTCTCAATGTTGCACAACCATTACTACTATCCACTCACACAAGTTCTTCATCATCCTACATAGAAACTGTAAATCGATGTCTTTTTTTTATTTCAATTCTTATAGAGAATTCACAATTTTATATTATATTAGGATAATGACAACAGTAATAACTGTACAATTGTATTTAAAATTCATCATATCTGGGCCAGTGAGGTTAACTGAGCAAGTAAACAGACTTGCCAACAAACCTGACAACCTGAATTTAATTCCCCAGACCCACACAGTGGAAGGAGAAAACTGTCTCCCTCCCACAAGCTGTCCTCCGGCCTCCACACAGGTGCCATGGTATATGCATACATACTAAATAAACAAGCAGATATAATTTTTAAATCTTCAGGAAAAATGAAAAGGCTTCTAAGGCTAGAGATGTAGTTCAATTGGTCAAGTATTTGCCCAGCATACACAAAGCCCTCGGTTGGATCCTTAGCACTATATTTTTAAAAACACAGTGTGATATTACACACCTGGAATCCAGAACTTGGGAGATAGAGGCAAGAGTGTTTAATTAAGATCATCCTTGGCTATAAAGACTTTGAGGCCAGCCTAAGGCACATAAGACCCTGTCCCCCAACCCCAAAGACAAATAAATAAATATGAGTTAATGATAAAATAAAAATTATCACTTTTATACTCTAGTACAACAGAAAAATAGTTGAATTTATAATTTGTCATGAAAATATTCATTTTTAGTTTATTCCTAAGGAATTATGGACACATGCATCTGTTTTTGTTTTACATCACTGAACTCAGGAAGAAAGGCCAAGGTTATATATGTATAAATACATGCCTACTGTCTTATAAAGCACTAAATGTTACTTTACACTATAACACTCTGAACTTCTCTTGATAAAAATACCTGGCCTACTTAATTCCTTGGTGATTAAGATTTTAACAAGAAGGGACATGTTCCCACAACTCATACAAAAGCAATCTAAAGCATTCCCTATGTCTTGACTTTATATCATCCTGAAAGGAAATTCTTCCCTCCCAAAGGAATGTGTTACGTTTTTACATACAGAATTTAAACCAAAGAGAGAAATAGTAAGAGGGCTTTCCCATTTTGTGTGTGTATGCACATACACATGCAAGCTTATACATATACAAAAGTCAAAGTGCAACTTTCAGGAGTCAGTTTCTCTGCTGCTACACTGGAGATTCCAGGGATCAAACTCAGGCCATTGGGCCTAACTGCAAGCAATTCTTCTACCCACTAAGACACTTCACTGACCTTACCTTTTTGTTGTTAATCTTTTTAATTAGCAAACAAAATAGTAGCTTCATTATGACACCTTCAGAAATATATTCCATCTCTCTCGTTCAGACAGGAGTATGCAAATAAAAGATACCATCAACAAAAACAAAGCCCATGCAGTAGTCAACTTTATTAAACCCAACATAAAACTTATACCCATGAAATGTTTGCCAAATAAATACACAAATGAATTAGGTATGGTAGCACACATGTAATGCCAGGACTCAGGAGATGAAGGCAAGAAGATCAGAAGTTCAAGGTCATTATCATCTACATAAGGAGCCCAAGGCCTGTCTAGGACATGAGATCCTGTGTTTAAAAACATATGAAAATGAATATATAAATAAATGGCTAAGCAACAGAAGAAATGAAGACAGGAGGACAAGAATGTCATCCTCTCCTGATTCTAGCAGCTCAGTTGCAGAGAGGACAGTAACTAATAAGCAGAGTTTCAAGTCTTGTGAAGGTAAATGGTCACAATGGACACTCTGTGATGTCAAGGAGAGTGAGTGACAACAGTGCTGAATGGTTCCTCTGAGACCAGCTTTCCCAAGCTGGAAATAGGCAGCCTGACGCTTCCTGGAAGTCATTCTCATTGTTTTAATTCTATCTGTAGGCCTCTCTGGAAGAACTGGAGGGAACAGCTGAAACATTACTGACCCTATTAAGTTCAACTTTATTAAGAGCATTTAATCTTTACAAACCAACTACTCCAAAGCTGAAGCAGATTGAAGACTGTAAGTTTAAGGCTTACCTATACTAAAATGAACCAGAGCCCAGTTTGGGAAACTTTATGAGACCCTATCTCAGAAGTAAAGAAGTTTAAGGATGTAACTCAGTAAGAGACAGCACTGGCCTAAGAGGCACAAAGCCCTGATCCAATAAGTAAGGAAAGTATATTTGGTTTCCACTGCTAATTCAAATACTATTTGTAACACTGTTTTAGTAAGCAATTATACAGAATACTTCCTGTATTATTAGTAAATCTATTATAAGCTGAGAAGCGTGGTACACCCTCTTTAATTCCAATATTGAAGAGGCAGAGGCAATGGATTTCTAAGTTTGCGGTCAGCCTGGTCTATTATAGCAAGTTGTAAGTCAGGAGGAGCTACATAGTCTCAATAAATTAATAAATATGTATATAAATTTTAGGTTTAAACATAAAATACTATCTAATTATTTTATCTAGTACTAAAACCTTATATTGTTAGAAGTAGGTCATAAAAAACAAAGGACCTGGTAACATGAGTTTAATCTCTGGAACTCACAGAAGGAAAGAACCAATTCCAGTAAGTTGTCTGACATCCAAGCCTTCTATATTTCCTGCATCCCACATTCACACAGGTCATACATGCAATGATCGTAAAAAAGGAAAATTTAAATGAATAAAATTAACTGTACAAAACAACTTAACTATTCATCTCTATAAAGTAGTAACAGCGGCCCCTAACCCTGAGCTAAGAGGCTTACGTGGCTGCTGTTCCTGATGATTCTAGGTGCAAGAAATGTATCAGTGTCATTTTAAGGTCACTTAAAGTGATGTCATCTCAAATGAGCATCAGTGACACTGACAGTTAACATTATGTTTCAGGACCAACAGACAAGAAGTATTAGACTTCTGCAAAACCTGTGAGATAAAAATATATTTAAACCTAAAGCATACAATCATTCTTTTAATTTGCCTAAGACAGCACTCACAATAAACACTCTATGAAACAAATTCCTATAAAGCATTTACTGCCATGAGAAAGTGCTATGAACAAATAACCAAAATAAATTACAGGGAGTAATTACAAGCCAATACAGGCATTGGAAGGTGGCTTATGAAGATATGAGCACAGCACTGTTACTGCGATGACCCACTGAACTCACAACGCAAGATAAAGAGTCAGACACTCATCTGCAGTGAGGTAAACCAAATAGTAAGTGTGCCACAAGGAATAACTAAACGCTGCTGGCATCAATAACCTCTCTTTGTTAATCTGAAGCTTTATACTCCCTCCATTTTGCCATAACCTAAATTTTAGAGAATATAAAATTCTTCTGCCACCTCTTTTCTTGTATTCTTTTTAAATGACAAAACATGTGCTTTATCTTTTGGATAATCTTTCCCAAATTTCCATAAAATTATTTTGAAATTTGATTGTTAAATCAGTCAGCCATGTTGAAATCAGCCAAGCACTGTGACAAGATATGTGATTATACTGTGCACCCGGGGATTGTTTTATTTACTGAAAACACCTGTTTCTAGTTGTGGTGTGGCTCATCCTTAGCACGTGCCTCTAATCTCTGTGGCTGGAATACAGATGCCTTTCGTACACACCTGTAATCCCAAACAATGAAGGTAAAGTTAAGTTTGTAGATAGAAGCACCCATGTTTAAAAGTCTAAATGAGTGGCAGAAAAAGTGATGAATCAGAGAAAGATCTGACAGAGTAGGATCTGCCCAACTCTCACAAGAAGAGAGGGGAAAGGGAAGCTACTTAAGAGAGCAGTGCAGACGGAGAGAGGAGGAAGACACAGTTTTACTGGGACAGTTACAGAGATCAGGGGCAAAGAGAGGAAGAGGCAGTTTTACCAGGAGAGATTTACAGAGACAAGTTGAAGAGAGAACAAGCTAGACACAGGTAAAAGCAGAAGAAGCCAAAGAATGAGAAGGAGCCAGAAAATTAGAACAGACTGCCAGAGTTAATCAGAGGCCAAGCAGAGTAATTCAGGAAAGGCCAAGAGAGAGAGAGAAGCCAGATTGAATCAGTCAGCTTGGAGTTTGAGCCAGAACAGCTGAGTTGAACCAGCCATTCAGAGTTCAGAAAGTACTAGAAAGGGTGAGCTTATTCAACAATAAGTGTCAGAGGATGAAAACAGTCTAGGCGTAGATTAAATTGTACAAAGGCTAGAAGCTTCCAGGACTAGCTTGGAAGACTAGGTTAGTAGACAGAGTAGACACTACTTCAGGAAAATAACAATACATTTACAAAGCACAGTGAAGCACATCAATGGTACCAGTACTTGGAAGCTGAAGCAAGATAATCACAAGTTCAAGGCCATGAGCAACACAGTAAGTGCCTCAAAACATTAAAAGAAAAGAATCAAACCATGTAGGTTCTATGAAGAATCACTTCACCTTATTTGGTATACTGTAGTCTTTTTTGCTTTGCAGATTTACAAACTGTGACTTCAGAACACAAAAAATAGTCTATTTTGGAACCTGAGGTGGTGGTTGGTGGCATTTTTATTTGAGAATCAGAGATGAATTCTAGAAATGTTAGCTACAATCACCCTGGACTTCGGACACAGAATGTATCCCTGCTCAGGGGTAAAGGAACAGAAAAGAACCAAAAAAGAACAAAGACCTGCAAGTCTCCTAAGATCACCCCCAGGATGATGACCAAGTGGAGTTCACATCAACTCAGAAATCACTGTACTCACAAGTACACATTACTGTAGTAAAATAATGAAAACCAAAGTAAGCAATAGGAACAGACACATGCAGCAAAATCCAGAAGAAGCCAGGCACAGGCTAGAAAGAATTCTTCCTTAATGGAGTCACACAGAACCCAGTCATCCCTTCAGCCACGCAAGCTGTGACAACACACAGTGCTCTCTCCCAGGAAGCTATCAGAGAATCAATAGGTTTTATATAAAATGACCAAGTTTCTAGGCTTCCCAAGACAAAGTAAGTGGTCAGCAGCTGGGTGATTTACACAGACTGAGGCACAGTGAGCCATTCGTCTCTTAGGACAGTTTACATCAGTTCGGGAAGCACTTACAGTAAGTTCCAAGCACAGGCCCATCTAACCAAAACGTTCTAAAGACAAGCAGTTCAAGGTCAACTATGTCAACAGTTTTCTGCACAAGGAGGGATTGGGAACAGAAGAAGAAAACTAAAAGTGAGCCTGCCGAGCCAAGAGAAGACAACAGATCATGAAAGAAGTAAGAAAATAATAGAGGATAGTTACCTGTGCTTGAGTTATTGGTAAGCAGTCAAAGAGAAAGCCTGATTAAAGTTGAAGAGTGGGAAATTAGAGACAGAAAACATAGACAATTCTTTAAAAGTTCTGCTGTAAGGAATTTCCACTCCAAATGGATTAGGGACCTCACAGAAGCCCTGATACCTTCCCTGTTATGAGGATAAAACAGGGAGTATGCTTCAGCCTTATCCACAGAGATAGACAACTGCAGCAAAATAGTACTTGCTGGACACAGTAGAACCATCACACATGCAAACTCACAGTGGCTATGACTGCATGCACAAAGCCAAGATTCAAACACCAAAATGGATGGGGAGGACCACACTGAGATCCACCCTAGCTGAGGAGTTACTGGCAGTTGACAGGTGCTACAGGATGGTGCACTAGTTCCTCTTGGATGTGGCCCTTCAGAGGCTACAAGGCCCTGTGGCCGAGCACACAGAGCAGCACTAAGTGGACTCAGTGGGTTTTTAAAAAGCACAGGAAAGGAAGCAATCACCAAAGTGGAGACAGCCTACAGAATGAAAAAAACCTTTGCCAAAGGATTAATATCTAGGATATTGGAACAACACAGAGAAACCTGCCAAACAAGCAAATCATCCAATCAATAAATGGGCTAATAAACTGAAAAGAGAATTCTCAAAAGAAGTAATGAAAACACCCAATAGATACTTGAAATTTATTCAAGGACCTATAAGATGGTTCAGCACAAACCCTTGCCCAGACTGTCTGGCACCCTGATTTCCATTCCTGGATCCAATGGGCAAGGAGAATTTCACCTCTTGAAAACTGTCCCCTCATCTTCACACATGTGCCTCATGTCCACATTTCATACATACATACAGTAATAAACATAATTCGGGCAGTGATATGGCTCAGGGGAGAGAGGTACCTACCGCACACCTGACAGCCTCAGCTCACCTCCACACAATGAGCTGAGAAAACTGACCTCCACTGGATGCTCTCTGACTGCCACAAGACTGCCACCGCATGTCATAAATAAATACAATGTCTTGTTTTATTTATTTTTTAAGTGTATTCAGCATGAGGTTAAGGGAGCACAGGGAAGAGTAATAGGATAGGAGAGCAAATAAAAACAAAGTATAATGACATATACACATATATAGAGGTTCCATAATTAAAAATCATTAGTTTGTATAGTATTCTAACAATAAATTGAAAAAAAACAATTTACGTGAAAATGACTGCTGTACCTTTCACATTCAATCAAACTTTTAATAACTCCTATTATCAGTTATAAATGCACAAAATAACAGAGTAAGTTAAAAACAGCAAAACTACACACTAGAGAGATAGCTTAGCTGGTAGAATGTTTGCTTTGCCTGCATGAAGCTCTGAAATCAATCCCCAGACCACTGCGTAGACTAGATGCTGCTGCACTCAGGTGAAAGCAGGGTGGTGTAGGGGGTTGGTCTGCTGCTGCTATATATTCAGATGCCAAATAATGGTCCCTAAGATCTGGTTGCCCAAGATGAGGAGATCCTCATGTACATCAAATGATGTTAATAAAGGTGCCTACAGCCTGGGCTGGGCAGAAGAGAGGGAGCAGAGCAAAGGTTCCTGGGCTTGTGGTCTGAGGTAGGGACCATGAGGAAGAGAGAGAAGAAGGGAAGAAGGAAGGAGGTAGCCATAGGGTAGCATGGATCATGAGCACATGGCCATGAGGGCTGGTCTAATGGAGTAGGAGCAGCCCAGACAGAAGATGACAAGGATATCTCAGGGATCACCACCAGGAAGCAGACAAAATAGCATAGAGGTCTGACATCTGCCCAGTTATAAAGCTTTTAAGCTTTTATAAATCTAAAGGTTTCTGTGTCTTTTATCTGGGAACAATATGGTCTGAGGTGGAGTAAAAACTCCGAATTGATATTTGAAGACAACAAGGGGTGTAGTAACCCCAGAATAGTAACTACAGAGAGGGCTCTATGTCAGCCTCAGTGAGTCCAAAGACCATATGGACTGTAGGGAAGCTCACACCATTATGACCACAAACAACAACCAGAGTCAAACTATGCAGGTGTGATGGCTCACATCTCTAACCCTAGTGCTCCAGAGGCAGAAGCAGGATTGTTGCATGTATTCGATGTAGCTGATCTTTCCGACTTTGTGGGATCTTCTTTTATCCCCCCTTATCCCCACTCCCATTTCAACTCCTAATACTAAGTAAGAGAAAGAGAAGAACAGAGTGGAGAGAGAATCCTGAATTTAATTTCTTTACTTTTGTTTCTTCTTTGACCATTATTAACACGCTGCAGCCAACCACCCTAAATGACCAACAACCATCAACACTGCCTCTGATGGCCCTAGCATTTATACATCCTCTGAGAAGTCCTCAGAAGTCCACATGTCACACAATCACAGAAAGTATCCACAGCAGGCAAAACAGGCTTCTGCTGGAGCATGAGGCAAGTCATAGTCAGCTGCTGCAGTCCAGAAGCAGCCACACAGACCTACACATTTTTATAGGATCTCTGTGTTTAAAAAAAAATCCCAGAATTCTCAAAAATGTCACTAGTTTGAAATCATTTTAGGCTACTCAATGAGTTCTACATTAGCCTGGGCTACAGAGTGAGATACTGGTTCCAAAATCAAAATAAAAAGAAAACTAGTAACTATTTAGTAACTATTACACTCAAATTTAAAACTGAAACAATTAAAATGTTTTCTTCCTTATAAAAACAAAAGAAATCATCAAAATGGAGCCATGGTGATATACGCCTATAATCCCAGCATGTCACAGGTAAAGGCAGGTAGGTCAGAAGCTCAAGGGCATTCTTAGATACTTGAAACTCTATCTCAAAAAAAAAATTTTTTTTAAATAATTTGAATATTGTTTTACCTTCTCATTATGTACTTTCCAATAAATTATGTACACCTTTTCTCTGCTCCAGCTAAATCCATGACTTTCTACTTACTTTAAGAATCTTTAATTTCAGTAAGCCATGAAATATAGTTTCTTTTGTGTAAATCTTAAATATTTTGCTATGTTTGATGGTTTTCTGAATAAGATCATTTACTTGATATTTCAGATCATTACTGAAATACAATTCATTTTTGTACTTTTTGTCTTATAGCCTCTAAATTTGACAAATGCATTTATTGTTCTAGCAATGCCTGTGGATTCCTCAAATTTTTCTACACACACACACACACACACACACACACACACAAAAGAAAATCAAGCTACCTGCAAATAAAGTTAGTTTTACTTCTAAGTTGTTGAAATCACTTTCAAGAATTATCAAATGCTTGGAGGCAGCAGTTTTCCCAGAAAATATAGTCAGGTGGGAAGAAATGAGAGTAGTCTTGGAACTTCAGAACCTAAACCTGGTATCCACCAATATCAGGTAAAACTTGCAGACCTCCTGCTTCTGCCTCCCAAGAAGATATAAACCACCATACCTGTTTGGCTCTTCTTTTTGGCTTTGTGAATGGGAGGGAGAGGGAGAAGAAAAAGGGGAGGGAAAGAGAGGGGGAGGGAGGGAGAAAAAGAAAGGAAGGGAAGAGGGAAGGAAGGGGAGGAGAAGGGAGAGGGGGTAAGGGAAAGGGAAGAAGAAAGAGAGAGAGAGAGAGAGAGAATATTAGGAATGGAACTTAGGTCTCTGTGAATGTGTGACAAGAGCTCCATCAGTGAATTATATTCTTAGACCCTTATGGAGGATTGATACTCTTGTGGCAAATTTGCATCCTGAACACTGAAGTTTGTCTAGTTCAAATCTAGGTAGTTGGTTTCAGAAGACATTATAATACTACCTCAAATCTTTTTATAGATGTAAAACAGAAGTTAATATTATCTAGGTATATCATCATTACCATAGAGAAGCAAATTTTTAAAAACCTTAAAATTTAGTGTTACTTGGTATTTATTTACACTTTAAGCCATCAATAGTTTTCATTGATGGAAATGAGTATTTGTGGTTTATGTATTACTGATTATTACTCTTATATTTAAATATGATGTCAGACTTTTAAGTTGATCTGTCATTTCCAAATTGACCTGTATTAGATGAGAATTTAAGATCACTCTATACAGGTGAGGCACTGTTTGAGGCAGGTTATCTTCACTGTACACTACCACAAATAGCAAACTGGTGTCCAGCAAGCTTCCGAGCATCCTGTCCCAGACTCCTAGGAGCCCGACATCACAGATGAGTGAGCTACCATGCCAACTTCACCTGGGCTTTTGAGTCCCAAATCAGGTCCTCACACTTGCAAGGCAAGTTCTGTACCCACAGAACCAGCTCCTCAGCCCCATATTTGCTCTAATTTTAATAATACAAGTACTCAAGTTTGAAGCTATAAAATAACTTGTGATAATTAGTTTTATGTCAACTTGACACAACTCATGTGAGAGAAAGAAACATCAATTAAAAAAAAAAATGTGCCCGGTAGTGGTGGAGCACGCCTTTAGTCCCAGCACTTGGGAGGCAGAAGCAGGCAGATTTCTGAGTTCGAGGCCAGCCTGGTCTACACAGTGAGTTCCAGGACAGCCAGGACTACACAGAGAAACCCTGTCTCAAAACCACAAAAAAAAAAAAAAAAAAAAAAAAAAAAAAAAATGCCTTTAAAAGATCAGGCATTAAACAAACTTGGAAATCATTCTCTTTTCTTTTTGTAAAAATAATTTATTTTTATTTTATCTGTATTGGTGTTTTGCCTGAATGTATGTCTGTGTGAGAGTGTCAGATCTTGGGAGTTAAAGACAGATGTGAACTGGCATGTGGTTGCTGGGAATTGAACTGGGGTTCTCTGGAAGACAGCCAGTGCTTTTAACTGCTGAGCCATCTCTGAAGCCCCGGAGCATTTTCTTAATTAATTGGGAAGGGCATAACCCACCGTGGGTGGGTCCAGCTCTGGGCTGCTGGTTCTGAGTTCTACAAGACAGGAGGCTGAGCAAGCTAGTAAGCAGCACTCCTCCACAGCCTCTGCATCAGCTTCTGCCTCCCAGTTCCAATCTGTCTGAGTTCCTACCTTGGCTTCCCTCAATGGACTGTGATTCAGGACCTGTAAGCCAAATAAATCCATTCCTCCCCAAGTTGATCACTGTGTTTCATAACAGCAATAGTAACCCTAAGACAAAATTAGAGTCAATGGGCTTCAAATAGTTATTTAAGAGGTCCTATGAAAATTAAACTCTATATTCCCAAGAAAACTGACTTTATTTTTGGAATGACAATATTCATTCATTCAAAATATCTTTTCCAACAAACAAATGCCAAGCATTGTGCCATCTAACAGAAATACACAGCAATCCAGCTACAATTAGACAAGGAGATGAGAAGCTATCTGAAGGAAATATAGACTAATATATCAGATTAATTTCTTGAAAAGGTATCAAAAAGCATTCAGAGACATAAAAGGATTGTACATGACTGAAGAGATGCCTCAGTGGTTAAGAGCACTGACTGCTCTTCCGGAGGACCCAGGCTCAATTCCCAGCAACCACATGATGGCTCACAACCATCTGCAATGGGATCTGGTGTGTCTGAAGACAGCAACTGTACTTACATACATAAAATAAATAAATAAATCTTAAAAAAAAAAGGACTGCACAAAGAAAACATTAGGAGGTTATCAGAACAATCTCAGTGAATGGAAGCCTATAGATAAGAATAGCAGAGGGAGTAGAGAAACATGAACTTGCTGGACATTAGGAATTCTATTAAAATCAACTGGACCTCCCTAGTTATCTGATGTGACAATGAGGGGTGGGAAGAGTGTAGAGAATGAGGAAGCAGCTTGCTAAGATGGCAAGAACCAGAAAACTTGACAGCCCATGATATCCACACAGCAGCATCTAGTAGGAAGTAAGATGTTCATCACAGAACCTGGGGCAGAAATAAGATTCAGCAGAAGATGGGATTTGAGTACAGGTTTTCAAATCAGATTTATACTGTTTGTATTTTAAAAAAAAAAGGGGGGGGGGGGGGGATCCTATGACCTATGAGTGGATACATTTATCTGCAGAATTCATGAACAAAAGAAAAGCCTAGGTCAGAACTCAAGGTCACTCCAATTCTAGGTCAAAGGCTGTTGCATATTAACCTTTAGACAATTCACACATTCAGGTCACAAAATAACTCCCTTGCAGAAGGCATCAAACTGAGGGAGCATTATTATTTATGGCCTAACTACATGTCAACTGTCTCTTCATACACATTTTAATTATTGCTCATAGCAACCCTGGAAGACAAATGTCCACACTATAAGGAAATAACCTTAAAACAAACATGCCATATCACAAAGGCATGGCAACCCAAAGCCAAACTGTAATCCCAGAATTTCAGTGATTTTGCCTAAACTTAATAACTCAGTGTCTAAAAGAGCCTACTGTTAAAATTTTAAATTATTCCTCAGAATTAACTTTAATTCATACAAATTTCAAATGAAAACAGTAATCTAACTTACTTTATTTTTACATCTCTACTTTTATTATATGAATATTTTGCCTGCATATATGTCTGTTCACCACATGTGTGCCTGGTCCCTGTGGATATCAGAAGAGGGTATCAGATCCCCTAAAACAAATTACAGACAGGCAGTTGTAAGCGGCTGTATGGTTACCAGGAATTGAGCCCAAGACCTCTCTCTGTAAGAGCAGCCAGTGCTCTTAACTGCTGCACCACCTCTCCACCCCTAGTATCATCCAACTTATTTTATAGTTAAAGAAACTAATGAGCTTAAAGATTAAGAAACTTTACTAAAAGATAACATCTCATTTCCCTAAAGTTGCATATTAGCTAATAATTTGCAAAAATCAAAACTGAGTTACCTTTATATCTGATACTGATAGGAGGGCAATCACTTTGAGTTGCTTGTTCTAATAAAGACGTACAAAGCCCATTAACTATTCTGTCTCTCAGCTAGCCTCCCTTCCTATCCAGTGACATATTAAAAGCAAAGAGGTAACAAAGAATATACCTGTGATCATGAACTAGTCCTGTGAAACGAATGACAGATTCAAAGGGATCCATTACATTTGACTTACTTTTTCTGAAAATGTTGCAGTCACCAGTGAATCACACAAGATATATACTGTTGATAATATTATGTGTTTTAAAAAAATGTATCAACAAGCTAATATGTACTTTTAAAAAAGGTTTCCAAATACTTCATACTAAGACATAATTTTAAAAATCAGTGTGGCTGCAATATTAACTTTATAGTTTCAATATGGTCATCAAGAGGACAGTCCTTGGGTTGGGGAGCTAGCTTAATAGGTAAAAGCGCTTGCCATGAAAGAAAGAGGCCCTGAGTTCAATCCCCAGCATCTATGTAGAAAACTCAACTGGCTGTGGTGGTACATGCTTGGAATCCAAGAAGAAACAGGCGGAACCCATTCTGAGGGATGGCTGGCAACTGGTCCAACTGGCAGACTCAGTTTCCAGCGCATGAACCTGCCTCAAAAAGCAGACCTCCTCTGAGGAACTACAACCGAGGATGGCCTCTGGCCACTACACATGTATGTACACATGCACATGTGCATACACATTCACACAAAAAAATGGTCCCTAACAAAAAACTTTTCATATACTTTATACTTCCTTGACCTGTCTTAGTAAACAGATCTACTGTATATGTATGTGCACACCAGCATGGGGGCCCTGGGGAACAAACTCAGGTCCTGAGGCTTGGTGGCAAGCATCTTTACCAGATGAGCCATCTTGCTAGACCCTTCTTTGAATTTAAAACAATACAGGCTCTCTCATGTATACACATACATAAACACACTCAAACTTTTTATTACTAACTTTTAGTTACATTACACACAGTTTCTAATATTTCCACCAATTACAATTAGGCAAACATCAATGAAATAGGTAAAGTTCTCTGAGTTACATTTCATACACAGTCTGCACTGCCATATGTGAGATTCCAAAATAAAGTTCCAAAGACATTTTTTTTTTCCTGAAGAAACAAACCTCTTTCACAATGCCCTGCAAAGAAAGGATATCTTAAAATTAGTTCCACACATATAGTACCATACCTAAGGATCCCTTGGGCTGTTGGCTGTTTGGTGGTATGTTCTCCTTAGCCATAGAGATTAGTATTTTACTGTTTTCAGAGAGTTTCTCTGATGCCTTTCCCTGGAAAAGACATGATATTTACAAATTAAAGGGGAGAACTCCACAAAATATACAATTCAACTTATTTGACATACTAAATAACTTAGAAAAAAATTACATAGCACAGAGATTGAAGTGTAAAGTTTGAGAAATTAACCAAAATTACTTACATACTGTAACAACTGTTCTGATACCTAACTCATCCTCTTAAAAATGAGTCTCTATTAAGTGCATTGGGCCAGACTCTAGACACTAAGAGTGAAAAAGAAAACTGAGAAGCTTCTGCTATTGGGCCAGGGGTTGAGGGGGAAGGGCATAGAGATACAAAACAAATGTAGTTCTTAGTTATGTAATGTTGTGCTTACATGTAATATTTACATAAGCATGATATGTAAAACGTGGGAATGAGGAGACAGCTCAGTCAGGGACGTGCCCTCTGTGCAAGTCTGAGGACCTGAGTCTGTATTCCCAACACCCATGTAAAAGCCAGGCCCAGAGTCATGTGTCTGTAACCCAAGCTCTGAGGGATCAGAGACAGACAGATCTTGAAGTTCATCAGCCAGACAGCACATCAAATTCTAGAAACTCCAGGTTGAGTGAAAGGCCTCCATCTCAAAAAGAAGGTAGCAGCAACCAAGGAAGACATCTAATGTGGACATCAGTCTTCCTTCCATACACACTCAAACCACATGCATGTGTGGGCACACCCATATGAACATATATAACACTCGCAGACAGACAGACACACACACACACACACACACACACACACACACACACTTATAGGGAGGGGCTATAAAGACAAGATAAAGCAAGATTAAAAGACCCAGAGACACTGGGGGTCAGGCGGACCACAAGACCTCAACAGGCAGAGTCTCTTGAACTGGTACATAAAGATTTAATAAAGCTGTACAATAATATGCTCAAACATGCACACTCACCCTCTGTATCAATTAACTGTGAGCATGACCTGCCACCAGGTAAGGAGAGCAATTTAAATCCATCCCTGTGTCTACTTGAACAAATCATTTAACTCCTTTGCCTTCATTTTCTTGATCTCCGGAACAAAAAACAAAACAGCCCTACTTCATAAAGATGCCCTTAACTCGAGAAAATACTACAAACGAAGCTCTTGCTTTAACTCCTTTAATAAAGCAGACTGTTTGGAAGGAAGACAACCACGGCCAGTGCTTAAAAGGACAAGCACTTAATGTCAGGAATCAAAGCCTAGTCTAACAACTCGGCACTCAATCTCATTATTCAGCTTCCCAATGCCTAAGTTTACTTGCATGGAAAATTATAGTAAGAGACACATACTTTAAATACTGTACTGAAATACTACCTTTTAAAGCTGTCCCCTACCCATGAGTACTATCATATGTTAACTTTAAATGAAATGTCAGTTAGAATGTCATGATTATCATCTTAATTTGGTTGTCAGTTTGGGATAGATGCTAAACCAACCGAGACAATGGTAAGTCAGAGGTGACTTACGGCAAGCCGTCTTATACAGATAAGCTCATGACAACACAACCTATGGCACAGACAGGCTTGTTAACACACACTGAGCCAGTGAGAGATGTCATCTGTCTGCACTAGTACAGCATTCCCAGAGCCCAGCGTGGCTTCTAGCACAATCTCAGTATCTGCTAAATACAACAACTCTTATGTCGAAATAAAAACAATTTAAGAAAACATTTCAGACATTGCTTTTCAGAAACAACTATGATAACATACTTGTTTTTTAAAAAGCAAATAGTACAGAATAAATTCCCCTAGTAAATTTACTAATATGTATTTCAAACATTTATTATTCTTTTAATACTATTTTTCACATAAAAATCTGAGGTTTAACCATTGTCTTCTATTCAGCTTGTTAAACATATAATCAAGTATTAGAACTCCTACAGAATATTGTGATATAAATCCCACCAAAAAAAATACACTCAAAATCTCTCACCTGACACCTACAGTCAGTCTCTCAGAAGCAGAACAATTGTGTCCCAATCAAATTCAAGTATGAAACAAAATCCAAACTGGTGTAATCCTCAGAAGCAGTCTCAATAAAACATGTTCGGTTGGGTTTTTTTCACTGTTGGTTGGGTTTCGGGGCAGGGGACTGGTTCTGTTTGTTTATTTGCTTTTGAGGTAGGGTGTCACTGTGCAGCTCTGACTAGCCTAGAATTCTTGCTATATAGATTCATTAGGCTGACCTCAAACTACAGCAGTCTGAAGGCCTCTGCCTCCCAAATGCTGGGACTAAAGGGGCACACCACTAAATCCAATTTAATGAAACATGTTGAAAGACAACACTACTAATCTTGCCTTCATCTCCATGTAAGGTGGATCACTTTCCAATTCTGCTTTGTCTTTGGCCAGTTTCGCCTTTTGCTCTTCAATAAATTCATCCAAGCTATCTGCCATTTTGTAGATTCTGGAAAAAAAAAAAAGTCTTCAGTGAGCACAACTATATTGTAGTGGTTTTAGCTAAATATTAAGACAAGGTCTTAGTCCACATTTAGTATTTAATCTCATTATCATATTGTGAACTTCATATTTAAACATGAACATAAATACCATCTGTCTCTTCCTCTTCAATTTCCCAGAACTGGCTACAATGCAGGTTAAAGTACAGAAAAAGAAATGTGATCAAAGTACTGTATACGATGCATGGAAGCTTCACAATGAAACATTCTATACAATTATATGATAACTTAAAAAGGGGAGTAACAAATGAGATCAACAGCCACTGCCATAATCCATAGTCACACAATCAAAGAACAAAAGGAAATAAAAAGCTTAAATCTTTAAAATACTTTTCTCTAAAAAACTATTTGAAATTAACTGTGAGCAAGGCAGTGGTGGTGCACACCTCTTTAATCCTAGCACTCAGGGCAGAAGCAGGCAGATCTTTGAGTTCAAAGCCAGCCTGGTCTAGAATGTTAGTTCTAGGGCAGGTAGGCTTCACTGAGAAACCCTGTCTCAAAAAAATAAATAAATAAATAAAACAAAATTAAAAAAAAAACAAGAAAAACAAAAGCAGTACTATGTATATTTAATATATTAATAAAAAATAATATTATAACCTTTTTTGATAGCCTAAAACTGAGTAGCTGAGCTTGATCTAAATAAGGATTTACCAGATAGTAAGGGCATATATGTGAATAAAATAGGTACAGGATAACATTTGCCTTATTCAAATAGTAAAAATCACAGGCCAGTCTATAGACTTAACATAGTAATGAGACACTGCTGGAAAAACCAATCATGATGAAGGCTGGGAGTGGTAGTACTCACCGAGCATTTGAATCTTACACTTGGAGGCAGAGGCAAGCATATCTCTGTAAGTTCAACCAGGTAGCCTGTTCTACACAGGAGAGCCCATGAGCAACCTAACTCCATCTCTAATGTGATGAGAACAGGAAGTGCAGGACCCTGCAGATGCTAAAAAGCTGTGTATCTTTTTCCTGGCATTAGCATCAGTTTAAGAGTTTGCCCAAAGGCTGCCTCCCTTGTGTTTAACCACAAAAACAAGCCTTGTTCTGAGATACTATGTCTCTGTCCAACTCTCCTGACGGGGTAAGAACCCACAGGGTCAACAATATGCAGGAGTTTTTCCCTCTACAGTCACCCCTCCGCTGAACTCAGAGAACTAACATGTCTTATCTATTGTTATAACTGTCTAAGTTGGAAGTTTCACATAAATGGATCATATATAAGCTACCCATTTAAGGAACCTCCTAACCAAACTCCTTTTTCTAAAAAGTTCCACTTTGTAAATAGCTTAGAAGATGTTATGCAGACCACTAGGAGCAGGGTGGTCATCAACGGTCCTACCCAGCACTAGACCCTGATAGGCAAGATATGAGCACTATGGCAATTAGTAGCATGACTGTTATGAAAGGATAACCAACCACTTTCTGCTTGGATCTGAGGCCTGTTGAACAGAGTGAAATCAATGCCTAGTATTGTAAAGCTGGTCAAGAGGCCATGGCTAAGGAAAGTCAAAGGCCCTAGGAGGGAACATACTATGGTTATTGTGCCAAACGGATACACTGTTAAACTGCCTGCTAAATATGTACATTCATACCCACAGATCTGTGCGGCTATGCACTTTAGTAAGAGATGCTTCTTTCTCTGCAGGGGACTGTTGCTACATATCCACAACTGATCAGTGCTGAAAATAATGTGACTGTGAATGTGTGAACCCAAAAAGGACATCTAGGTTCATACACCCAAGACTCGGGGCATCTTGGAAAAGGGGTGTGACAATCTAGGAGCTGAAGGATGGGAAGAGCCTGCTGAGCTGCTGAATTCTGGGTAGGACACAACTGCTGCTCTCGTGACCAAACAACAGTTACAGTTACCTACACAAGACCTCTGTGCTTCAGTGTATATTACTTACAACTTTAAAAAGATTACTTTCTTCAACAAAACCAATTTTGTCATTGTTCTTGTTTTTAAGAAAGGATCCCACTATGTAGTCTTGACTAGTCTGAAATTCACTATGTAGATCAGGCTAGCCTTCCACTCAAAGATACCCATCTATCTCTGCAGCCAGAGTGCTGAGATTAATGGTATGCACCACAACACTGGACAGAAACTGGAATGTTTCTAGTTTCTTTAAAAAAAAAAAAAAAAAATTCTTCTAAAAACTATCAAATTCAGTAACAAAATATGTGACAAGAAGGAGCAACTAATCACTAACACAAGGCCTAGAGATACAAAACCTTAAAAAAAAGAAATCCCAGAATGCTGTCTGGTTTGAAAAAAGTTTAGTTCACATACATTAAGTTGAAGCTAGTAAGACATGCTAACAG
Source organism: Mastomys natalensis (assembly GCA_021653895.1). Lineage (NCBI taxonomy): Eukaryota > Metazoa > Chordata > Mammalia > Rodentia > Muridae > Mastomys > Mastomys natalensis. The sequence continues at coordinate 653,185 of JAJTUV010000650.1, forward strand.
AAATTTCCAAAGATGGTTAAAATTCAAGAATCAAATTTGAACCACATCACAGATGTTTACTTAAGAGTTAAGTGTTTTCAACAGATATAAATGATAAACACTTGCCATCCCAGCTACTCCCTACTCAGGACTGAGGACAAGCTGAAAGATCCCAAGTTTAAAGCATTAAATCTTCAATATACTCCATCAGATGCAAGGACAAACACAAGAGTAAATGAACACAGGTAGGGATAACCCACAAGTAAATGCTCAGCAATGTTCACATGAATGAGAGGAAGAATGGACTGCGGTGGATAAAAATATCAAGAATTCCCTCCTAACAGTAACTCAGCACCAATTATTACAACTTCTGAAACTCACTTTAGGTAACAGTAACTACAATAAAGTATATATTAACCCATGACCTTTTTCCTAGTAGTAACTGCACTGATGTATGGATGCATCAAGGACACACACCAATGGCAACCCGAGTTTCTTACTAAGAGGGTGCTGGGAAAGAATTATATGACTGGAGCTTCAACTGGGCGACTTAAGAACAAGTGTAAGAGAACAGAATTCTGCCATCAGGAAGTGGGAAAAATCCTATGACTGGACATCTTAGTAAATCTTAACTATAGTATGAGGTTAAAATGATACTGGTCATTCCAACCTGGAAGACCTGTTTCTGCATGGTGTGGCTTTGCTGTTATGCACATAAACAGGTTCTCTGATGCTGATATTCTGTACAACTTTTTATTATCAACAGGACACAAAGGCATAAACAATAAAACACTTGTAGTTATCATGGCTGCTTTTCTCTGTATTCCTAAAATGTGCAACAATTTACATAAGAGCATTTCAACCATAAAATTATGTACAAGTTATTTAGTGGATAATGGAGGCTGGACTGATGGGCAAGACCAAGAAACAGAATACACTAAAAATGTTTATAATTTAAGGATTAAATTGCCCCATCCAAAATCTGCTGAAAAAAAAAAAAAGCTAAGTGGGATTCTGCATTGTCTAGATACTCTATAAAATGTACATTTTCCATGATATTATTATCTGGTAATTTTCTACAGTAGCTACGAAGTATGTAGATGAGAAATAGTTTTCAAGAAAACAGTTTCTTCTGTTGTGAATTCTGTTTAGCTCTATACCCCATTTTTGATTGGATTGTTTGGTTTTTTGGAGGTTAGCTTCTTGAGCCCTTTATATATTTTGAATATTGGCCCTCTATCGGATGTGGGGTTAGTGAAAATTTTTTTTTCGCAATCTGTAGGTTGCTAATTTGTCCTATTTACTTTATCATTTGCCTTACTGAAGCTTTCCAGCTTCATGAGGTCCCATTTATCAGTTCTTGATCTTAGAGACTGAGGCATTGGCATTCTGTTTAGGAAATTTCCCCCATGCCATGTGTTCAAGGCTCTTGATCTTCTATTAGATTCAGTGTATCTGGTTTTATGTTGAGGTCCTTAACCCACTTAAGACTTGAGCTTTGTGCAAGGTGACAAATATGGATCTATTTTCTTTTGCTACATGCAAACTGCCATTTAGACCAGCACCATTTATTGAAGATGCTTTCTTTTTTCCATTGTATATTTTTGGACTCTTTGTCAAAGATCAAATGTCTGAGAGTGTGTGGGTTTATTTCTGAGTCTTCAATTCTATTCCATTGATCAACATGTATGTCTCTGTACCAATACCATGTAGTTTTAATCACTATTGCTCTGTAGTATAGCTTGAGATCAGGGATGGTGATTCCCCAGAAGTTCTTTTATTATTAAAAATTGTTTTCACTATTGTGGGTTTTTTGTTTTTCCATATAAAATTGAGAATTGCTCTTTCCACATCTGTAAAGAATGGCCAAGAAGCACTTAAAGAAATATTCAAAGTCCTTAGTCATCAAGGAAATGAAAATCAAAATGACCCTGAGATTCCACCTTATACCAATCAGAATGGCTAAAATCAAAAACTAAGGTAACAGCACATGTTGGCGAGGATGTGAAGCAAGAGGAACACTCCTCCATTGCTGGTGGGATTGCAAACTGGTACAACCACTCTGGGAATCAATCTGGAGATTCCTCAGGAAATTGGAAATAGATCTACCTTAAGATCCACTCTTGGGCATATACCTAAAAGATGCCCCACCATACCCCAGGAGTGCTCCACTATGTTCATAGTGGTCTTATCTGTGATAGCCATTAGCTGTTCCACAATGGAAGAATGGATACAAAAAATGTGGTTCACTTACATAACGGAATACTACTCAGCTATTAAGAACGAAGACATCATAAATTTTGCAGGCAAATGGATGAAACTAGAAAATATCATCCTGAGTGTGATAACTTAGACCCAAAAAGACATGGATGGTATATACTCACTAATAAGTTGATATCAGCCAAAAAAGTACAAAATACCTAGGATATAATCCACCAAACTCAAGAAGGTTAACAAGCAGACGGGCTCAAGTAAGGATGCTTCAATCCCACTTGGAAGGAAGAAGAAAACAATCACGGGAGGCAGAGGAAGGGAAGGAAGGGGGAGGGGGAAAGGGAAAAATGATAAGATATGGGGACCAGAGAGAAACCCTGGGGGCCCGCAGGATGAATGGAAATATACAATCTGGGGGGGGGAGGGGAAGGTGAGAGGTGGAGGGACCTCTAGAAAGTACCAGAGACCTGGGAGGTGAGAGACTCTCAGAACTCAAAGGAGGGACCTTAGATGAAATGCCCAACAGTGGGGAGAGGGAACTTGTAGAGTCCACCTCCAACAGAAAGATAGGACATCAAGTGAAGGGATGGAGTTGCCATCCCACAGTCAATAATTCTGACTCAGAATTGTTCCTGTCTGAAAGAACAGGGACACAAATGGACAACAGACTGAGGGAAAGGCAGTCCAGTGACCAGCCCAACTTGGGATCCATCTCAAGGGAAGGCTCCAAGGCCTGACACTATTACTGGTGCTATGATGTACTTACAGATAGGAACCTAGCTGTCCTCTTAGAGGCCTAACAAGCAGCTGACTGAGAAGCAGATATTTACACCGGACCATTGGACTGATGTCAAGGACCCCTGTGGTTGAATTAGGGGAAGGCTGGAAGGAGGAGAGGAGGCAGGCAACCAGCAAGCTAACTAACTTGAACCCCTGAGATCTCTCAGACACTGAGCCACCAACCAAGCATCGTACATGAGTTGGTCTGAGCCCCTGACACATATACAGCAGAGGACTGCCAGGTCTAGCCTCAGTGGGAGAAGTCTAACCCTCTAGAGACTCGAGGCCCCAGGGAGTGGGAAGGCCTAGTGGGGGAAGGGGGACATCTTCTTGGATACAGCGGCGAGGAGGAGAGGAGAATGACTGAACTGTAAAAGAAAAAAAGTAATAATAATAATAAAAGTTTCACCAAAAGATCTGGACTATCTGGACTAGAAATCCAGTGTCTACCATTTACTGATTCTGGTTAATGTAAGATATGTTCTTTAATCTATGTCTAAGATTCTCCATTTATAAAATCAAACTACTATGTACTACAGAGTTATATAGAAAAAAAAATAATGCATCACATGTAACAAAGAAGCTGATACAAAACCAGTTACTTTATTATCACCGTATTATTATAATCTTTGTATATTCACTTTTTTAAAAGGATCCAGGCTAGAGGTATATCTCAGAAACAGAGCATGTCCTTAGCATGCATAAGATTCTGAATCAATTTCTAAAATAAAGAAGGACCTACCCTAACCTCTCCTATAAAAAAAAGTAAAAGAAAAAGTGAGAGAAAGGGGGGGAGGGAGGGAGTAAGAGAGAAATGGAGGGAAAGCCTCTAGATTTAAAATATAGTGAGATTTAAATCATTACTGATACCTGGTTGTCATAGTCCAACTCAACACAGGGGAAACATTCTTTCTATCCTTTCCTCTCCCAAGTAGGACAGGGCACATACTCTCCCCAGTACGGAAGCATGGGAAATAGAACATGACTCCCCTTGTAAAGCAGGGTACTATTCTAGACTACAAGGGATGCTAGATTTGTGGGGAGGGTGAATAAAATAACACATGATTCTTGCACTAATATTTAGATCATATCCCCAGTCTAGTCAGTCTAGGATTTGGGAAGCAAATATGAGATAGTGTTAAAGGATTCAGTAAAGATACCAACAATTAAAATGTCTAGAATTTTCATTAAATATATAGTGAGTTCCAGGACAGCTTGACCATATTATATGGCAAGACACTGTTTCAAAAAAATAGCAATATTAATATTTCTGTTGACACTGGGTTTGGGGGGCCATATATATGTATGTATGTTTATTTGTTATTGGCTTGGGCTGTAATTTAGTAGGAGATCACGGCTACCCAATCCCAAACACTTGGTGGTGGGGGGCAGATCTTTTTTGGTATATGGTTCATACTTATAATCTCAGGACTTGGGAGGGTGAGGCATCAGAGGTAATTTAGGCTACACAGGGAGACCCTATCTCACAAATATCATACCCCAAAAATATTAAAACTGTAGGAGGTAGCTGCCTGGAGAAAATGACTCACTACAAGAGAAAAAAACTAGGGACAGATACTCAGGGAGAAATAAGATGCAGATGGGGGCAAGGGCAGGCATAAAAGACAAAGGGAACGATGAAGTTTCTCATTAATCCACCCAGAAAGGATCTCGCAATCTTCTTCCCCTTAGCAGAAGACATTTACGTGAGCATCTGACAAGAGCACATGCACATTTTGACAAGTCACTCTGAATTTTGAAAAGAAGCATATGCTGTGTTGCTCAGGGAAGAGCATGAGGTTCGAGAACAGGATACAAAATCAGGAGCAAATAAAAAAATGAAAGCATCTGAAGCCTGAGCAACTATCACCAATAGCACACCAGTAACAGCAACAGCAGGCATACATGGAGCAGCTTTGACTGTGCAGAATTGCTAATACACTGCTCAAACACTTCTGTCTCTCAAGAGGGGCATCACAGTACATTCAGGATGATGTTTGGTGATGTCTCAGGCATTAAAGGCTAGGCTCACAACCAAAACGACGGAATGTAGTTAAGTTTGTAATAGTTAAGCCACGCTTTTCTGAAAACCACATTTGAGAAAAGGTGTCCTGAAAGCATCCTTTCCTGTTTGCCTTATCTAAACCTATCTGCTCCCCTCCCAGACCATCCTTGGCCAAGAGATCCACAAGGTCCTCTCAATGGGAACATGTCAGCAAATAACTGACACCAGAAGGTACACACACACACACACACACACACACACACACAAGACCATGTCTCCCTACTTTCCTTGGGCTCTTTTTCGATTGACATGACAAACCATTCTTCCATATAAAACTCAGCTTATTAGAATAACTGGCTTTCTATAAGGCCTTTCTTTTCTTTTCTTTTTTCTTTTCTTTTCTTTCTTTTCTGCACTGGAGACAGGGTCTCACTATGTAGCTCTGGTTTGCCTAGAATTCAGAGATTTGCTTACCTCTGTCTCCAAAGTGGTGGGATTAAAAGCATGTGCCGCCACACACAGCTATAAAATTGTACTGATTGCTTTTAGGACCTTATACTGTACAAACTGTTTGAAAACTAAGTCTTATCAAAACTTCTACTTTAGCCTCTTAATCCTATTATCTTCAGAGCCAGTTGCATCTCAGAAGATGAGTCCCACTGCTAACATTTAATGAAAACTTGATTCAGGGACTGGGAAAATGGCTCAAAACGTAAAGACATTGGAGCCATGCCTGATGACCGAGTTTGACAGCCGGGATTCTGTGGGAGGGAGAGAACTAACATACCCACATCACATATATCACTCATACATACATACCTACACACACAGTATGTATTTCTTTCAAACTAGATTCAAATTTCATACAAAGATACTAAAATCAAGGCAGAGAGAGAAGGTTCTGTCTCATCAAGCAGCCACATTGAGAAAAAGCAGCAAATTTCATAGGGACATGAAGAAGATAGTTTAATCTGCAAAGCGTAAAACATTAACCAACCCTCCAAGTGCAAGCAGTCTATGAGGCTTAGCAGCCGTGAAGCATCAGCAGAAGGCGCGGGAGAGCTTCTAAGGTCTCCAGAGACACAGCCGGTGGCAGATGCCTCTGAAAAGCGTCAACACGTTGTCAGGCAACCAGTCGGCCCAGAGGCCGCCCGGGAGTCTGCAGCGCGTGTGCATGGCCCCGCCCCCAGCCCGGCGGCCTCGAGACCAGAACCAGGGACTAAGCCGGGCCACCGCCTCGCGACCCGCGCCTCAAACCCTGCCCCCACGTCCCCCAGAGCTTCCCGGCTCCGCCTGGCAGGCTCGAAGCCCCGCCCGGCTACAGCGACCTGGGTCCGGCCTCCAGCGCCCAGGCGCCGACTCTCCGCGCAGCTTTCCACACCCGCCACCCAGGGACTTACTACCAGTGGGTAGCCACGCTTCCAGTGGGCTCCACAGGAGGAGGCTCCGGCGACCCCAGCGCGAACCAAACAACCGGTCGCCCGCTCAGGGCTCCGCCTCCGAGGCCCAGCCCCCTGCCCGCCCTCCACCAACGGCCAGGCGCGGCCCCGCCCCCGCGGGCGGCCAGCGGAGGCCGCGCGGCTGAGGGCGCCCCCTGCAGCCGCGGAGGCCACACGGCGCACCTGCTACTGCGCCCCGGGATTCCTGTAATGTGGCCACTCCAGGCTAAATCGATCCCAGCCGGCCAAGCCCAGGGCGGTCTCCAGTCACGTAGTGTGGCTGTGAGAGGAGGAGGAATACCGGCACCAGCCGTCTAGTCAACTCTGTCCTGGGTTTTCATTACCATTTCACCATGCTATCCTCTGTATGTTCCGAGTGGCTGTGTATTGTTATCACTGGAAAAGCTTCTCAGAAAGTTCTCAGAACTAAAGATACTAATGTCACTAGTGCGTCGAAAGTTATACTGTAAGAAGGTTCTAGCCGGGCGGTGGTGGCGCACGCCTTTAATCCCAGCACTTGGGAAGCAGAGGCAGGCGGATTTCTAAGTTCCAGGCCAGCCTGGTCTACAGAACAGCCAGGGCTATACAGAGAAACCCTGTCTCGAAAAACCAAAAAAAAAAAAAAAGGTTCTAGTTTATTTTTGATTTCGTTATTTTGACACAAGGTCTCAAATAGTCCAGGGAGAAAGCGGGGGTATGAGGTCTTGATTCTCCATTCTCCGCCTCCCAAGTACTGGAATTACAAGAATGTAGCAATGTCCTTGTTTGTTTGGTCCTTGCTCTGTTTTGCTTGCCCCAGCTCCTTGACTTTTTGAGACAGGGTCTCCTGTAGCCCAGGCTAACCTCAAATCGCTATTTTTGGAAGGCTTTCCTGTAACTCATCCTCCTAGTCCAACTTCCCAACTGCTGGGTTACAGGATGGTGTCACCACGCTCCAATTTCCTCCAACTTCTGAATCCAAAATCAAAACCAACAGTTGTAGTGAAGTTAACAATTCTTTTGTTTTAAGCTAATTTGTCTGCTAAACACCTGCATTAGAAGAGGCTACAACCAGGCAGTGGTGGTGCATGCCTTTAATCCCAGCACTCAAGAGGCAGGCGGATCTCTTGAGTTTGAGGCCACCTTGGACTACATTGCGAGTTCCAGAACGGCAAAAACCCGTCACGGGGGGGGGGTGGGGGGGGGGGGAGAAATAAAAGATACAACACAAAGCTTACAGGGAAGGAGCAGTTACTGTCAAAGAGTTCATGAAAGCCATCTCCGAGCTGTGCTTCTTAAATACTGTGTGTTCTAAAGCAGGAATGTCAAGAAGTGCATTTCAAACAATGCTAAACAACTAATATATTACTAAGCCACGAAAAAAGTTCTAATAGAATGAAAAGCTGGGTCGAGAGAGCTAAAAGAAGATGATGAAGCTGTAGAAGTCTGTAAGAACCGTGTTACGAAAAAAAGTTAAATATATTAGAATTAAACACAAATTTCATGCATGCCTTCAACTTACAGTCTTGTGGTCATTTGGGGATGAGAATGTGAGGGAAGAAAACCTAAAAATACGACTGAAACAAATTTCCGCATTAACTGCTGGAAGGCACAATTGCCGGGATTAAGTCTGCACTGAGACAAACCTTTTTTAAAAAATTGGGCCTAAGGCATTCACAGCTCCTAACACTTGTATAAAATGTTACCCTATAAACTCGTCAAAAAGTTAATCTTAAGCAACCGGTGAGTTTTGCTTGCCACCTCGCAACAGTAGCGAAAACACAAGAGCAAAACGCCAACCACAAACCCGGGAGGCTTTACACTCCTCGAACTAGCTGAAAAGAGTCTGTCACGTGATCTTCCCCCTCCAAAACCAATAATCCGGAGATACTTACACCTCTGTTTCTCTAGAGACATTTAGTATTCCAAACAATTTATTTCGTTTGAAGCACCTACATTCAGATAAACATAGTGCCCCAAACGCAAGTTCCCTCCTACACACAACATGGCGGAGCCCGAGTCTGCGCAGTAGGAGCCGAGACGGCGGACCCCTTCCTGGCAGGCCAACACGCCCGCCTTCCGGCGCGAAAGGCTGTACCATTCCCACACCGATACTTTGCGTCCATCGCAAGTCACACGTACGGATTTCCGAGCCGGCATGTTCTCGTTTCATCCGTAAGACTATTCTTAGCCGAGCCGAGCCGACCCTTGGGAAACGTTTTCTATGTCGCTCCGCCGCCGCCGCGCCCCGACGCGCGAATGGTCTGGACCAACGTCACCTCCGGTCTCAAGTGTCATGGCTGCCTTGAGAGTCTAGTGAGTGTGCACCCGTGGTGGGGAAGGTGCAAAGCCCGCACGCTGAGGCCCAGTAGAATAAAATTGCATTTTGGTTGTGGAGACGACAGTTTCTCCGGTCCCTCGGCCATGGCAGCTTCCGGGAGTGGTATGGCCCAGAAAACCTGGGAATTGGCCAACAACATGCAGGAAGCGCAGAGTATCGATGAAATCTACAAATATGACAAAAAACAGCAACAAGAAATCCTGGCGGCGAAACCCTGGACTAAGGAGTGAGGAGGTCCCTGGCGAGACGCAGGGGAGGGAAGGGATGGCGGGACTGTGACAGGCCCGCGAGGGGTGGGCGATGAAGGGTGTGGAGAGCTTGGCCTTCTGAGGGGCGGCGACAGAATACTGGCCACAGTGGGTTTAGTCTGCCTGATCAGTAGAGCCTTGCCTGTCCTCTAGGGCTTGCTTCGAGTCCCCTGTGAGTTCTTATGTGAGCCTGGCACTGTCCTGACGATGTTCTTGTCATTTAATAACCATGCTTTCTTTACCTTTCTTTTTTTTTTTTTTTTTTTTTTTTTTTTTTTTTTTTTTTTTTTTGGTTTTTTCGAGACAGGGTTTCTCTGTGTAGCCCGGGCTGTCCTGGAACTCACTCTGTAGACCAGGCTGGCCTCGAACTCAGAAATCCGCCTGCCTCTGCCTCCCAAGTGCTGGGATTAAAGGCGTGCGCCACCACCGCCCGGCTTTTTCTATAAATAGGAAAATAAATACATTCAGAAACTCACCTCATGATCATACTACAACAATGAACTTAGGTGCAATAGACTGAAAATCAAGTCTCATAACTGTCACTTAAACTCTTGACTAGCATTAGAAAACTAAAGTATCTAAACTTATAAGATAAAAGGTAAACATAGCTATTAATGATGTCATGAAGATTAGATAAGGTAATTTATTAAACAGTTCTGGATGAACCATATGTAATAAGAGCATAGTAAGGTTGTTTTCCCCAAGTAGATGTAGGAGTCAATTTTTAAATTTATGTCTTGATTTCTAAGATGGTCTCAGTAAGCTTGTGGTTAAAATCTAGCAAAAGCTGGAAGCTATGCTTGGTTGCTTGCATCCAACAGGCCATGTTGACTCTGAATGACCTGCATAGATTACTTGGCTGTTCATAAAGCAAGCTGCACATTTTAGATGGATGTAAATTCATGACTTTCTCATCATCTATGGCTATACTTACGTTTATTTTAACATGCAGGATACATCAGTGATTTTAAAATGTTGTTCAAGAGTTTAATCACATACAATGGTTTGTCACAAAATTAAGGATACTGGATCTACTTTTTAATTCCCGAGATGCTATCAGAAGGAAGCCACAAGCTAACACACTGTTTCTTTGACAGTATCTTAAAAAGCAGGTTAATAAGGCTGATAATCTCAATATCTTAGATTTTAGTGTTTCTGGTACTAAGCTAAGCCCTTACTATGTCCTTTTCATACTAACAGACGAAATATCTATTTATAAATACGTCAACTGGAATAGACCTTAAGTGGCCCTACTCTCTCAGTTAGGGAGTGTCAGTGTAAGATTTAGACCTAAGCAGGTCGATTTCAGAGGCCACATTTGTAGAAATTAAGTCCTCTGACTCAATAGGTAAGAGTACTTGCTATGAGGCATGTAGACCTGAGTTCAAATCCCCAGCATCTATGTAAAAATCCACGCATGGTTATATGTGTCTGTAACCATTTAGCATTGTATAGAAGGAAAGCAGAGAGAGGAAGGTCTGTAAGCCAGCCTAGCCAAAACAGTGAGCTTTCAGTCAGAGGCTCTGTCACAAGGGAATGAAGTAATAACATAGAAGAAAAGGAGCTGGGCATGGTGACAACCACATTTAATCTCAGCAGCAGCGGGTGATCAAGTTCAAGGACAGCCTGGTCTACTGACAGCCAGGGCTATACAGAAAAACCCAGTATCAAAAAGCAAAACAACAAACAAACAGAAAGTAGAGAAAGACCCCTGACAGCCCCTGTCATCTCCACATGCCATCTGGTGGCACATTAATAAACATGTACCACAGATAATAAACAAATTATTTAATTAATAACAAGGTCAGAAAGTTAGGCCTAAGAAGGTAATCAGGTATAATAATTCCATGTTGATTGAGAAAGAAGACCTATTCCCTCACTTCAACAGTATATTTAAAATTTATTTAGACTATTTTCCCTAAGTGGCTGAGCCGATGACCTGTGACGTGTTGCTTCCAAGCACCTCAAACTTACTGCTTTCTTTCTCCGTACATTCCACACTCCCTTCCATCACTATCAATCCCATCAGGACTTATTCTCACAGAAACTGTCTTCTCAAGTTGTACCTTAAATAAGAGCCTTAATGACAGTGTGATTTTGTTTTGTAGTCACCACTACTTTAAATACTGCAAAATCTCAGCGCTAGCTCTACTGAAAATGGTGATGCACGCCCGGTCGGGAGGCAACCTGGAAGTGATGGGCCTGATGCTCGGGAAGGTCGACGGGGAGACCATGATCATCATGGACAGCTTCGCTCTGCCTGTAGAGGGCACCGAGACCCGCGTGAACGCTCAGGCTGCGGCATATGAGTACATGGCTGCATACATAGAAAATGCCAAACAGGTAAAAGTACTGTTCCTTACATTTAGAAACCTCTAAGAGTCTCAAGATGACTTCTGGGTTTCTGAACTTGAAGCTGTCCTTTTCACATTAAATTCTATATTTTAAATTGAACAGTTTTCTGTGAAATTTAAAAGTCTTGTGAGATTTATAATATTAGGTTGGGGGAGGAACTCCTTCCCAGATACATTTTCATTTTCACTATCAGTTGTGTTTAATAAAAACAAAAAATGTAGGCTGGAGATGTAAGTTCCTGGTAGAGTTCATGCTTAGCATTCATAAGCCCTGAGTTCAATATCTCCAATACCCCTCAAAAAAAAAGAACAACAACAACAAATTTAGGAATGAACTGTTCCTGAGTATAGTATATCTATTAGTGGACTATAATGAACTATGTAGGCAGGCTTTTTTAAAAGGCTATCAAGTATAGTATGTGGTATGCAGCTATGTGCAGATGTATTGATATTAATCTACAGAGTACCTGTGAGATGTTAGAGTGATAACGTCTGAGCTGAGAAACAGATGAGGGGAAAGATAGAGAAGGAGACTGGATACCCTTGTTCTTGTACCTTGATTGTTTTACACTGTGCACATGTATTGTCTGTTCAGAAACTCCTTAACTTGAAAGCAGTCTATGTTGTACGCTGTTACTGGACCACATAAAACCTGTAAATGACAGTATCTCTGAGATTAAACCATCTCTCAAGCAAACTTTTCTTTGATGTGTTAGGTTGGCCGCCTTGAGAATGCAATCGGTTGGTATCATAGCCACCCTGGTTATGGCTGCTGGCTCTCTGGGATTGATGTTAGTACACAGATGCTTAACCAGCAGTTTCAGGAACCATTTGTAGCAGTAGTGGTAAGTACTAACTGGGGGCTCATTATTTTATCTAGGCTGGCTGACCAGTTTACAGACCTTCCTCTCTCCTTTCCTTCCATACAATGCTAAGATTACAGACTTGAATATCTTTGTATGGATATTTACATAGATGCTTTTATTAAGTTCTTCAAGAAGATTTGCTGAAGAAAGAATACTGGAAAACTGTGTGTAAACGGGGCCGCAGCGGGGGAGGCTGCCTGGAGACTGCCTGGAGACTTCCACGCGGTGGGTCCCACATCCAGGAGAAAGTCTGGAGTTCCAGGAGGCTCCAAGGGCTGGAAGCTTTGGCGATGGCAGGCCCAGCAGGCCCCAAGGACTTCCTCGTTCCAAAAGGGTTTATTGTCATGGCAGATGGTAGATGGATCTGGATGTACTCCCCACCCCACCAAACTCAGGGCAAACCTGAGTTAAATAGGGAGGGAGAAGTGGGAAGGGTCTGGGGAGAAATGCTTAATTGGCTCCGCCCTCTGACCTTCATTAGTATGTAAATCTCTAGGGCCTGAGGCCTGTAGTTACACCCTATACCTGTGCACTTTGGGAGGGGCTGTAATAGCCTTTGGTGACTGAACAATGTAGGTCTATGGAGATTAGACTGCTTGTCAGGACCCTGGGTTCTGGGGATGTGGTCGAACTCCTGCTGTTTTTTTCCCTTGGAGTCTCGGGGTTCCAGGCCCATGCCCAGCCAAGAACCAGGATACCCTTACGCAGTCCCACAGAAAACAGTGTGGTAAAGAATGAAGTTCTGGTGTTAGTCTACCAAGGGAGTCTTAACCTTGCTGTACCTCACACTATCCCATAGGGATTTAATCAGGGTTGACTAAATTGGAGAAGCAGAAATGGCTGGAACCTGTCTTGTTTTATGTCCAGAGTGTTTTAAGTGCAATCTGGGATTTTTAGGAAGAAACAAACAGTCTTTCATCTATTAAAGGGGACGGGAATGGGAGGAAGTTTCTCCATTAATTTGTTTGTTTGAAAGATATGGTCTTGCCAAGTAGCATGGACAGCTTAAATAATACTAAACAAATATTCTTTGGTGATACAATAACTTAAATCTAATCAATAATTAAACTGGTGTATTCCTATTTCACTGAACTTCTTTGATTATTTTGGTTATTTTCAGATTGTTTACTAGATTGGTGTACACATATATGGTGCTATATTCCGTTTGGTTTTGGTTTCTGATGTTGACTCAGTAAAGCATGTGACTTATGTTGACTATCCGTCTCTTGTAGATTGACCCAACCAGAACAATATCTGCAGGAAAAGTGAATCTTGGCGCCTTTAGGACATATCCAAAGGTAATTTGGATAAAGGGGCTATGAAGGGGCAATCTCTTGTAGTTGAGATTAGCCTTGAATTACACCTGAAGTACAAGGATTATGAATGTGTGTCATCTCAGGGGTGATGTGTTCATGAGTACAGGCACTGGTCTACAGGTCAGAAGAGACCCTTGGGAGTTAGTCGTCTCCTTGCACCTTATTTGAGACACGATCTTTTACTATTCACTGTGTACAAGCTGGCTGGCTTGTGTGGGTTTTATCTCCACTTCGCATCGGACCATAGACAGCTGGAAGTGCAGATGTGCACTAAGCAGGTCTGTGTTGTGTGGGTTCTGGGATCCAAATTTAGCTTCTCACATTTATACACAAGCTTTTTTTTTTTCTAGTGCCAAAGTACTAGGCAAGTACTCTACCCCTGAGCTATATACGCAACCTGTGTAATTTCTTCTTCTTCTTCTTTTTTTTTTTTTGAGACAGGGTTTCTCTGTGTAGCCCTGGCTGTCCTGGAACTCACTCTGTAGACCAGGCTGGCCTCGAACTCAGAAATCCACCTACCTCTGCCCGGCGTCATATCTTTTTTAGTGTAGAAGATTTTTTTTAATACAAAATTGCAAACTGCTATAGCTCATATCAATAGCATATTTATGTTTTGTGTGTGTGTGTGTGCATAATTTATATATATATATATATATATATATATATTATATATATATATATATCTTGCCAGACAAAGGGTTTTATTTACCAAGAAACATTTGTGTACTCATGGCAATTTGACAGGAACTAGAGAAACAAGCTAAATTCATTTCCTTTCCTAAAAGGAGCCTGTAGTCCACAATGTATATTAGCATATGTCCACAGCACCAGCAGTCCTTTTGTCTCTGCCTCCTAGTGCATGTGTAAAGCAACAGGCCCAGCTGTTATTAAAATATTGGTTTACTATTTAGCGCTCCTGAATATGGTCCCATACATAAGAAGCTGCAGAGAAAACTTTGCTTTTTGTTATTTTCAGTTTTCCATTTTCTTTGTTTTTGTTTAGGGCTACAAACCTCCTGATGAAGGACCTTCTGAGTACCAGACTATCCCACTTAATAAAATAGAAGATTTTGGTGTGCACTGCAAACAGTGAGTAATTGAACAGTTGTCATGGCTCTAGCTGTGGTACAACAGCCGAGTGAAGTAGAAGGTTTTGGAAATGTCAAGTGATGCAGACTCAACCTTCCACTTCAGCAGAGTGTTTGCCTGCCATTCCCAAGGACCTGGGTTCAAAACTCAGAAATCATTCAGTCAGAGACTTATTTCACACTTGACTCAGACAAAATGCATTTCATAATTTGTAATACTTTTGAAATATTAGAAAAAAGAATGTGAATTTATGATAATGCTAAAAGTATTTAAACTAATAATTCTCTTTTTAGTTACTTTTTTTCTCAATAATTATTTTAATCTAACTTATTTTCTTTCAGATAACCATAAACATTTTTTCATTGCACAAGATACTCAGACCGTAATAAAATTAACAACTGAAACAAATACCCGTGTACAGCTTGACAATAACATGTTTGCTGCCCTTAAAATACACAATTTGGGGATGGTAAGATGGCACAGTGATTGAAGGTACCTGATGCCAAGGCTGACAACATAAGCGTACTGTTGTATAAGTGCCATGTAATAACCTCACCAATTGTACTACCGGAGCATCCGGCAACCTAACCTCAATCCCCAGGACCATACAATAGAAAGAGAATTCATTCCTGCCAGTTGCTCTCTAATTTCCCCATAGTACATTTGTACACATGGTACTTATACGCACACAATAAATAAATGTCATTTTTTTTTTAAATGCTCATTTTACTCTTAGCAAAGCTTGAGGGCAGTTTTTCATGCTTTGTAAATGTATCTGACCATCTTTCCTTCTGCACATTCACCCAAACTCCTGCCATCTGAAGCCCCAGCATAGCACTCAGTACACAGCTAGTCTTCCTAAGTCTGCCCTCACCCTAAAGGTGAACCAGCCAAGCTGGTCCTGTTAACGTGTGTCAGAGAATGTCCTTCCCTCACAATAATGTTCCATCTTACCAAGAGTAAGACCCATAAGCCTTACCGCACTACACAGCTCTGTGATCTGGCCTGCTTGTCTCTCGTCATGAAGGCTTAGCCCAGCTGTGCTATTCCTGTCCATCTGTCAGATGCGCTGCTGACCTTCATCCTTACTTCCATGTGACTCACTAACTACTGTACGTGAGGGTCTGTTTCCAAATCACCTGAACCGAGGATGCACTCTGATGACTTTGTCTCCTAGCTCTTCCTGTCACATGTGCCCCTTTCCAGTTTCCTTCTTAGCACTGCCCCACGGGATGGTTTTGATTCCTTGCTATTGAGCTCACTGCTGTGTCCTCACATTTAAATCATAGAAGGATGGGCTCTTTTAAAATGATGCTTAAATACGTATTATCTAATGTCTCCTTTCCTCCATCTCTTATCGTGACTTTGAGGAATACCTTGACTACCCATGTGCTACTACTGCTCACAACGCACAACCAAATCTGAGAAACTGTTCCTTCTTTTCTCTCTGATGTGGATCAGCTTCAGAGCTTCATGCTCACTTCTCAGATTCTCCACCATGGAGCACCACCCTAACCTCCCCAAATCTGTTTGAACTGTAGAATCTGATATGCTGAATATTTAAGCACATACTAGACAAGATGTATTATGCTTATATAGACTCAGCAAAGTATAAAAACTAAACTAAATTCCTTATAGCTTGATTTATTACTCTATATAAATCATACATATTTTCATTATGGAATTTGTGTATGCTTATGATGTGCTTGATCATATTCCTCCCATTACCCTTTCTCCCCCGCATCCCTGTGATCGCCTTTCCTCCTCCCACTCGTCCCCTTGATGCTCTGGTATCTTTGGTAGGTTTTGTTGTTTCTTTGGTGACCCAGTGAGTTACATTAAGGCTGCTTACAGAAGCATGAGCAATGTGTTACTTACAGTGAGCATATCACTAAAGAAAGAGCCCCTCCTTCCAACCTCCATTCATTGTGAATAAATCCTCAGGGAAGGTGGCACCTTGTGAGCTCCAGCTCCCACAAGACCCAGTGCTGTGGAAGTTTCATAGAGATGATCACAGACGTTCTGAGTGCAAGAGTGGCCATGTTGTTCTGGCGCCAATATTCCACACCATTCGCCCTCCCTTCCTCAGCTCTTACAGTCTTTCTTCTGTGATGTTTCCTGATCCTCAGGGAGAGGGGTGATATTGATGACCACTTGATAGCTGTCAATTATTTTAATCACAGTGATTAGTTAGGAGGCTGCAGTTACTGCTTTCCACTGCAAAAAGCAACTTCTCTGACCAAAGCTGACAGCAGCAATAATGTACAAGTGTAAACATGGTTATTAGAAGGCAAATTGATCAGCATTTCATATCCATTTAGTAAAATTACATCAGTAGCTTCTCCACTGAGGCCAGCTGTGGGCTTTTTGCCAGTTTAATGATAAAACAAGGATCCCACTTTCTGTCAAGTAGATCTCAAATCCAATCAGGTAGCAGCTGCTTACCCACAGCGGACTTGCCACTGTTTTAGTAGCATATTTTGTTTGACAGGTTGGTCTCATATCACACGGGATCCAAAGCAAGGTATAAGTGTTGATGACAGTTCTTCCCCAGAACCTGTATAGCATCTCCAAACTAGCAGCAGGAGGAACCCGCTCCCAGTTCCTGCTCTCTCTGTATCCTGTGTCTTAGTTACTTTTCTATTGCCGTGACAAAGCACTATAGCCCACTCAGCTTATAAGAGAAAGCATGTAATCTGTGGCTCACGGTTCCAGAGGATTAGTCCATGGTGATCGTGGTGGAGAGCAGAGCAGCAGGCAGACATGGGGCTGGAGCAGTAGCTGAGAGCTTATGTCTGATTCACAAAAGAGAGGCAGAGGAACTGAATGGTGGGGACTTTGGAACCAAAAGCCCACTCTCAGTGACACACCTTCTCCAACAATGTTGTACCTTCTAATTCTTTCCAAGCTAGTCCACCAACTAGGGACTAAGTATTCAAATATATGAACCTAAGGGGCCCTAATACAAACCACTGCATTCTGTGACCAACCATGTGAGGTCTTTAGCAGTAGGATCTTGGATCTGTTAAGTAGTTAGACCTAGATAGAAGTAATTACAGATGTTTTGTTTTGTTTGTCCTTGTAGTAAGTGCCAGGCTTTGAACCCAGAACCTTGTGCATGCTGTAGCACCCCATTACTAACCTACATCCCCCACCTTCCAGGGTTTTGGTTGGTTTGGTTTGGTTTTAGTTTTTGAGACAGGGTCTCTCTAGCCCTGGAACACACTCTGTAGACCATACTGGCCTCTAATTCAGAGATCTGTCTGCCTCTGCCTCCTGAGTGCCAGAGTTAAAGGGGCATGCCACCACACCCACATACCTGGCTATGTTGTCTTAAGACAGGTTTTCATATAGCAGGGCTGGTCTTGAACCGACTTTTCTACCTCCTGAGTGCTGCCACACACAGCTCCTTGTTTAGGAGTTTTAGCTTTATTAATACTCAGGTTATGTAGAATGAACTTGTAGCACAGCCAGGCTTTCATGCATAATAAAGAAGTGTTCCAACAGAGTTCTGTATAAACAAAATCACAAATAAGTAGAAGCATGATTTCTTTAATGTCAGGACTTTAAAATCTCGCTAGCTGCATTAACCTTTCACTTCTAAAGCTGACCTTTTCACTTCAAGTCCTAGAGCCCCACCTCTTACACACAAAATAGACATTCATAAAGATATGTAATAATAAATACTGAGATTTCAGTAATAACCATAGCATTTTTTTAAAAGCTTCTTTTATCTTTATTCGTTTGTGTGTATATATACAAGTATGTGGGCTCATGTACCATGGTCAGAAGAAAATATGCAAGAGTCGATTCCTTTCTGTCATCATGTGGGCTCTAGGAATCAAACTCAGGACATAAGCCTCAGGAGCATGCCTTTACCCACAGAGCCGCCTCTACTCTTGCTTGCTATGCAGCTTCATGTTAGCATTCCATTACTGTGACAAAATGCCTGGGATCGTTTCTGAGAAGGAAAGTTTTATTTCCTCAGTTTCGGGTTTTGGTCTTCAGATTTGGTCCAGTTGTTTCTAACTATCACGCTGAGAGCGTGTTAAAATGAAAGGCTCTCACTTCATGGTGGCTGGGAAGTGGAGCCAGTTAAAGAGGCTTTAAGGAAGCTGGTGTGCCTGATCAACTCACTTCCTTCCATGGGGTCCACTGCCTAAAGTTTCATCTACCTCCATTGTCTCTGTGGCTCAAGTGCTCAACACATGGCCTTTGGAGGACACCAGATCCCTAGTACAGCACTCATTAGACCTCTCATTCTGCTTCCTTGTCCACTGAACACATAGTAACAGGACATAGGCAAAGCACTAAAGATATAGACGATGCTTAAAGAAATGCCCCTCTTGTCCTCATGTGTGCCTTTTCTTCCTTTTTGAGACAGGGTTTCTTTGTACTCCTGTCTGTCCTGGAACTCACTCTATAGACCAGGGAGGCCTTAAACTCAGATCCATCTGCCTGCTTCTGCCTGCCAGGTGCTGATTAAAGGCACGAGCCACCACCACCTGACTTGACATGCACATGTATCTTAGCCTTCAAAAACCATTATGATGTCAACATTTTTTTTATGGTTTATATATTTTTATTTCATGCGAATTGGTGTTTTGCCTGCATATATGTATGTCTATGCAAAACTGTTGGATCCCCTGGAACTAGAGTTACAGGCAAGTGTAAGCTGCTGTGTTGGGTGCTAGGGATTGAACCTGCACCCTCTGGAAGTGCAGCCAGTGCTCTCAACCACTAAGCCATCTTGCCAGCCCCTAAAGTCAACTTCTTATTCCACACTGCTGAACCTTGATCAAGAACTACATTTTACCCACCTTTCTTTATTTTCAACTTGGTCTGAGGGAAGTGGCCTTGGTGTCTGAGCCTTCTTCTCTTCCTGTCTGCCTGCTCCATGGGCTTCCTTTCTGGGTACCCATCCTTAGTTTCTCCTAACACCCAGATGTACTGCCACAGCCAGATTTCTGAAACTCCCCTCTCCTGTATCACTGCTTTGCACAGACACCTTCTATGAGTCCCAAGAAACCAGAAAATCAAGGTTAAATTTATTAGCTTTTAATAAAATAAATGTTTTCCTCGAGTGAGACCACAACATAGCTTTCTGGGTTTTCCTCACGTAACTCTGCTCTTGTTAATTGTCCAGCCAAATGGATGTACTTTTCTCTTATATATGTGTGTATGCCATGGCACAGGTCTGAAGAGACACAACAGGACAACTTTTGTAGGGTCCGTTCTCTCTATCGTTATGTCTTTACTTGGATTACAGAGGTCCAACTCGGGTCTTCAGGCTTTGCACAGCAAATGCTGTTACTGGCTAAGCCACCTCACCAGCCCATTAAAGACTTTTACAAGCATTACATTGGGGTTTCTCAGACAGTTTGAGGTCCAGATGACCAGTTGAGTTCTTCTACTCTTAAGAACTTGTTATCTCTGATATAGGGGTGGGTGCTCTTTTATATGTACACTGTAGCATCAGTCACTATTACTGAGTATATTTTATCAACTTTGATCTGAATGATGAGTTTCTCAGAGTAAGGAAGGTTCTTGTGCTTCCTTATATCCATTGGTTTACAATCAGCTAAGATACTTAAATATTTATTACTTAAAAAAAAAAAATAAGGTCTGTCATAGTCACACACACCTTTAATCCCAGCATTTGGGAGGCAGAGGTGAGGGGACGAGGGGTCTCTGAATGTTTGAGGCCAACCTACTCTATGCAATGAGTCTCAGGCCAGCCAGGACTGTCTTTCAATAGTAATAATAGGTTTTTCAGAGGTTTGACTAAATTCCCCTTGGTTCTCTGTATTATAATGAACTACCTTTCAAAGCAGTAGAAATTCTTCTAGGCACCTTCAGAACTACTTTAAGGTATACTTTTTAAAAAGCACACAGGCCTCACTAGAAAAAGGAAGAAGTGGGAGATGTGTGTCATTTCTAGAATTTTCACAAAAGTAGAAAAACCTAGAGCTGCCTAGGGCAGTTCATTTAGCTCAGCCTGTTGTTAGAATTGGTGAGCTCGGTAACATGGTGAGCTCCATTATACACATGTCATTTAGGAATTCCAGTTGCTACTAGCTTCTTAGAAATGTTGAGGCACTACAAAAGGAAAAACATACGTACATAAAAACAAGAAAGGCTAGTAGACAGATTTAGAGCCATACTAGAAGACACTAGAAGAAATACTATATTTAGCTGTTGTTCAACTATATGACTATAAAATATAATTTTGCTTAAGTGTAGACAAAACTTCTATCCAATATAACTGCATTTTTTTCACCTGCCAAATGTGTGATCTTGTTTTGTAGATATTATGCCTTAGAAGTCTCATATTTCAAATCCTCTTTGGATCGTAAACTACTTGAGCTTTTGTGGAATAAATACTGGGTGAATACCCTGAGTTCCTCTAGTTTGCTTACTGTAAGTACTGGACTTGTTTCATTTAAATTTTGTTTTACTCTTAAGTCATGTTGATGCATGGTCAACTCATATGAAGGCCAACCCAGCATTGTGAGTTTTCCCCTTGTGTGTGGGCCTCAGGGATCAAGCTCAGGCTTAGCAGCAAGCTCCTTCACACATTGAGCCATCTTACTGGCCCCTGGCTTCGGGTGCTTGAGTGTTGGGATCACAGGCAAGTGCTATTACACCTGACTAATTCAATTGTAGTCAAGCTACAAAAACTGTTTGGTATTTGAAACTTATTTCATAGAAAGGCATAACTTGAAGGCTGGAGCAGGGTTCTGTCCTGAGCTAGATGAAGATGCTAGGCTATCCAAATGGGGAGGAGATATGCTTGTGCCTTAAAGAAGTTCATAGAGGAAGGAAAAAAATTACTGTTTTTGTTGCCTTGGATAACAGGTAAGTCTTTGACACCTAACACTCTAGTTGAGACCTTCACAGGAATCATATATCAGATATTTACATTACATTTTCTAATAATAGCAAAATTACAGTTATGAAGTAGCAATGAAATAATTTATCGGTGGGTTCACCACAACATGAAGACCTGTATTAAAGGGTCACCGTATCAGGTAGGCTGAGAACCACTAGTCTAGTTAGAAGTGACAGGATACCAAACGAAGGAAACATTCCTCAAGCAAGTCTAGGTTCTTATTCAGGAGATGTTGTGAAGTCCTAGCTTTCTCTGAGCTCTGCATGGTTCACATTCAGGCAGCACACGAAAGCAGATGGCAGCTCTGTCTTCTCATCTCACGGTGTTCAGACAAAAAACAACATGTACATCCCTGCATATTCTCAGGCAGTGCCTCCTGTGCTTGAGAGGCTTTGCGTAAACTCTGTGCTCATCCTTAAGACCATGTGTTATGGGCCATGTCTTAAGAATATGATGAATGACTAGGCCAAGGCAAGGGACACACTGCTGGATGGGAGTAGAAGCAGCTGTTTCAGGAACGTGGGGATTAAGATGTAGAAAGAGGTCCTGGAAAGAAACCTGAAAACCATCACAAATCCCAGACAAAGAAACACATTAACTCAGTAGTTCCCAATATATCATTAAAATCTAATAGTTATTCTTATTAATGGATAATATATATTTAATAGTTATATATTTAGAACTTAGCAGTTGTTGTTTTTACTTTCTGATTAAAAAGACTACTTCATGTAATACAGTATAATTTGAAATAAACAGGGTTTGAAAACTACTACTAGTCGTTGGTAACCTTCTGAATGAAGTTTGTCCCCTCTGCTTCAGACTACCCTTATAGTTTGCCACATAGCCAGGGATGGCCCTGAAATCCCGTCTCCACCCTCTGAGTGCTGGGATTGTAGGCACGTGCCATCACATGGAGCTGTAGTGGCTGGACCTTTCTGGTAATAAAATGGTGGCACTCTGTGTATCGTTAGGCACACTACAGCTGAGGAAGCACCGGCCTTGATAATGATTAGTAGTGTTTTGTTTGGTGCATTATATTCTTGGAAAGACTCACTATTTGTTAATGTCTTAAACATAACTTTAACACGGTTTGTGTTCTACCTATTAGAAGTAGCAACATTAAAAAGAGCAAGTTGGGAACGTGTCTGTAGTGCCAGTCTTTGGGATTTGAGAGGTTTAGTCAAGAGAATTGGGAGTTCCAGTTCTTCCTTAGCACACAATAAGCTTGAGACCAGCCTGGGCCACATGGGACCATCTTGTTTTAAACAAAAATAAAGGAAGAGAGCAAGCATAATAGCAATATTATGTATCCCGTGTGCCAAGCACTTAGAAGTGTATATTGTCTTAGAGACAAGTATATTTGCAGTCAGAAGTGACACCTGGTGCCAAGGAAAGAGGCTACTAGGACAACAGCAGTAGAAGCAGACAGAGGACCTACGTGGTCCAGCATTGTAATATGAGGACAGTAGTAGTTGAGACAAGTCTCATTACAAAGTGCCTTCACCGACTAAACTATCTCACCACTAAGACAACACCTTGCCTTATATATAGCCATGACTGGCCCAGAGTTCACACTATAGCTGAGACTGCCTTGATTACACTTACAGTTGCTAGAGCTATAAATCTACAGAACAGATGGCTCAGTGAGTTAAGACTCTCACCACAAAGTTTGGTGACATGCAATCCTTAGAACCCATTTGGTGAAATGAGAGAATCGACTCCTGCAGATTTTCCTCTGATCACATTTATGTTGTGGCACATGCATACACACAAACACAGAGAATAAATAAATAAATGCAATTAAAACTTTTTGTAAGTAAAATTTCAGTTGGGTGGTAGTAGCAGCACACACCTTTAATCCCAGCACTGGGGAGACAGAGGCAGGCAGATCTCTGAGTTCTCGGCCAGCCTAGTCTACAGATCAAGTTCCAGGACAGTCAAAGCTACTCAGAAATACCCTGTCTCAAAAAAAACAAAGGAAATGTTTAAGATCATAACTTGTGCCGGGCGGTGGTGGCACTCGCCTTTAATCCCAGCACTTGGGAGGCAGAGGCAGGAGGATTTCTGAGTTCGAGGCCAGCCTGGTCTACAGAGTGAGTTCCAGGACAGCCACGGCTACACAGAGAAACCCTGTCTCGAAAAAAAAAAAAAAAAAAAAAAAAAGATCACAACTTGTCTTTTTATGTCTGCATTTCACAAAGACTATGGGCATGCAACACCCACACAGTTGTTGGGTTTTTTTTTTTTTTGTTTTTTTTTAGACTAAAACTAAAAAAAAACCTTTTTAAAATACAATTAGCATGGGGGCATAGGGGGTATACAACTGTAATCTGTTACAGCTACTTAGTGAGTTAGAGTCTAAGTTATTAACTAGACATAGTTTTAAGCCTGGGGATTCAGTGTGGCGGTAGAATGTGCTTATACAGACTGCAGATTGCAGCCCCGGCACCACACTTGACACAGGTATATAGGGAGATAGGTTGATAATATATATATCACTGTTAAACATAGGTATGAAACTTTTAATAGTTTTCAATTTGTAAAATATCTAATATATGTAAAATTAAAGAAAAGTGTATGCGAAATATATTTCTCAAATGTAAGTGTAAACAAGGGCACAGAGTAGTACTCTAATAAGTACAGTCACAAAACTAGATAATTATCAAGCCTTTATAAGGTGTCTTGAACAGTCCTAGGAGCTTTAGATGTATTGCTTATTTCATTTTCAGAATAGCTTTAAAGTGGAAATTACTGCCTCCCTCTTCCATTTTCAGAAGTCCAGGAGGTATGGTTCAGGCTTCCCAGCTCACCTGTAGCAGGGCCAGAACCCACTTGCCTGGGCATTCCTCAGCGCCTCCATGATAGCAGATACTTAATTCAAACAAGGAAAAAAATCCACATTCAATCTTGAAGTTATTTTTTAAAAAACCTACAATTGAATTAATATAGTTAGGAACAGTTTTTACAGCTATGACCTAACTTGTTCACTGTCTTTCTGTTCTATCTGTACATTAGTATTATTTATAAATAAAATGCTAAATTATTTTACATAAAAATCAGTACATTTTAGCCAGCCATGAGAGCACATGCCTTTATTCCCAGCTGTCAGAAGGCAGAGTGAGGCAGATCTGAGTTCAAGGGCAGCCTGGCCTATATAGCAAGCTCCAGGTCAACTAGGACTACATAGTGAGACCCTCTCAAAAAAAGTAATGTGTGTACAGAATGAGTGGTAATACCTGTAGCTATGCAGGAGAGTAAGACCAAGTTGGGAAACTAGCAAAATCCTATCTCAAAACATAACTCTAGTGGAGTACTTGTTTTATATATACATGGTCCCTGAAAGCAGTCTTAGCCATGGAAGAAAACAGAATTGTTATTTTATATGGTAACCTTGTGTAGTACAGTGACACAGTCCTACTTTCTCCACAGAATGCAGACTATACCACAGGCCAGGTGTTTGATTTGTCTGAGAAGTTAGAGCAGTCGGAAGCCCAGCTGGGGCGTGGGAGTTTCATGTTGGGTTTAGAAACACATGACCGAAAGTCAGAAGACAAACTTGCCAAAGCGACTAGAGACAGGTAAGGATGCATATGCAGGACTCCCACCTTGACCTCTTCTCTCTCAGAATTCACCGACTGTAGATTCTGATTGCTTATGGTTTATTTTAGTACACCTCAGGATGATGTCTGAATAGTATTTGCTTAGCCCTTTTTAAAAGTGACATATAAATTTTAAATTCACATTTTGAAATTTTAGGGGAAATTGGGCAAAAGAGAAAGCTCACAGATGTAGGAATATGCCGAGTCACCCTTTATAGGTTTAGCCACAGATGTACAAGGAAAACTGGTCCCTGACTAGATCTTGTTTTCGGGGGTGGGATGTGGGGAGAGGCTTACGAAGGCATGCATATCGTTTTCCTCAACTCAACATTTTCTGAAGGATTAAGATTAAATTAAGATTTCTTAAATTTGCCAAATTTCAGATTCCAGAATATCATGAACAGATTTTCTCTCTTAACTCTTTGGGTTACAATTATTCCTTTTGCAGTATTTTATTATCCCATATTTTACTTCCTAAGTATTTCCTTGGGATGTGGTCTCTGATAACTTAGATGTGGCCTTCTGATGCATACAGCAAACGGGTTTAGACACTAACATGTACTGCTACAAAAACTTGAGTTTTAATATGATATAGGCAGAAGGAAGAGAGAATATTTGGACAGCTGCAAGCTGACCCATTCCTGTCTACTTCGACATTTTTCTGTAAGGCTTTAGGGGTGCTTTCTTCGGCCCACTAGCCCATTTCCACTCGTGGGGGTGATGTCTTCCTTCTTTTCATCAGCTACCTGTTTCTATTCCTTGCCAAACTTAAAACACATGACTTTCCTTCATCTCCTCCTGGTGCCTGCCAGGATTTCTACCTATATTGTGTTTTCCTCTCAAACTCCAATAAAATTGTCTTTGAGCATTTTTTTAAAGGGGGAAAGATTGCTCCATAGTAAGCGGGTGGAGGGAAGATAAAGTTTACCTTGGCAGCTGGAGTCATCTGCTAGAAGTACTTGTGGGGGTGAGATGGAGCTCAATGGTTGAGCACTTACCTGCCATGCACAGGGCTCTGGTTCCATCCCTAGCTCCACAAACCAAAACAAGAACCATCTCATTGGCTTTCAGAAGGTAGAGTGGCCCAAGTGAGTCACGTTTGCTTTAGCTATCGTTGTGTCTAGATTGATGTTTTATCTATATTCATTTTTCAGTGCTGAGCATGACATCATGGCACATGGATTTGTCTCTTTGTTTAGTTTTTGTTCATTTTATTGTTTTCTTTTTCCTCAGAGGATTTCTTCACTTTATTAAAAAAAAAAAAAAAAAATAGGGCAGTGAAAGGTAGTAATGAAAATAGGAAACTTTTTCCTGTGAATTACTGTAATAAAAAGTTGACTCTTCTCAATATTGATGGAGCTTAAAAAAGAAAGAAAAAGAAAAGAAACAGAATCTTTTAGAATTTTTTTAGGTTATTCTGAGTATTAACAGAATTTAAAAATTCTTTAAACATTTATATGTGTGCCACGTGTGTGTGTGTGTGTGTGTGTGTGTCTGTGTGTCTGTGTGTGTGTGTGTACACTTCCCAGCTATGCATGTGGAGTTCACAAGACAGCTTGTAGGATGTGTTCGCCTTCCACCACATGGATGGAACTTGAGTTCGATCTCAGGTAGCAAGAACCTTTGCCCAACTGAGCCATCTTGCCAGTCCCAGGAATATTTTTTAATATACTATAGTAACTAGTAGAATAATATTACACAGATCCATAATGAATGTATAGTTTTAGTTGCCTACAAAACAGAATTTTTCCCAAAGTCAGAGTAGCAAAATTAACTTATGAATTATACAAAGTTAACATAGTTATTCTTTATGAAGGAACTAGTTTAATAAAACACTTAAAAGGCAAAGCAGAACGTTTTTTTAAAAAATTAAGGAAAAATTGGTTTGATTTGAAGAGTGTGACTCTTGGGCCTTCGGGGATGAGCATGTGGGAGGGGTGACGTGACAAGCAGCTTTCGGTTTGTAACATTATGTGTTTCTTCTTTCCAGCTGTAAAACCACCATAGAAGCCATCCATGGACTGATGTCTCAGGTTATTAAGGATAAACTGTTTAATCAAATTAACGTTGCTTAGTTACCACTGAGTACTTTTCCTCAGAGCTGGTATGTGGAAGGAAAAGAGAAGCTCAAGTAACACTTTTAACCCAGTTACCAAAACTCAGATTAGAAGACTAAGGTGCTGTGTGGTGTCCTGAGTGTTAGCACTGTAATAAAGCTATCACATGAAATTGGCCTTCTGTGGTTTTGTGGGTGGGGTTGCTTTTGGTGCTCTTGTTTATGGGAGGAAAAAGACTTACTAGACCTATTGTGTGTTTCAAATCCTGCCTATCAAAGTAATCAAGGAAGCTTAGCATTTAATCACACCGTGGTTACAAACTTTTCAGTTTTTCTTGTGCCTTCTCTTGACAGTCTAAAGTAAAAATGTAATTTAACTTATAATAAAATAGCATCTGACTACAGAGCCCTGACTCTCCTGAGTCTCACTATGTAGCCCAGGTTGCCCTCAAACTCACAGTTCAGCCAGTCAAATGCAGGGATTACAGGCTCACGACATCACTCCTAGATTAACATTTTTATATCCCTATGAAATAACACCAAGACCTATCATGCTTTATTTTCCTGAAAACCACAAAAACTTACTAGAGACAGACAAGCACACAGTATCTAGCAATTCAGAAATTCACCAAGTGCCTTTCCCTGACTGAGGACAGGAGCACTTTCTAGAGCTCAGTTAGCAAGCTAGGTATACCAACATCTGCTCAGAGCTTAGTGAAGGCTGAAAGCAAGCTGCTCTGGAGAGATTGTGTGGCAGGGAATTCTCGGGAAGGAATGCTTGTTCCAGAGGGGTTAGTAAGGTAGGCTTGTGGAAGGTGGCCACCATTTCAGCAAAGGGGCGCAGCAGTGTGTGAAGGTGTGTTTCTGTCAGACTTCAGATTGTCCATTTGCACTTGGGAAGTACTAAGGGTGACACAAGAGATGGGACAAGAGCCACCGCTACAGGGCCCGTCCTAGCAGCACTGAGAGTCTGACAGCAGAAAAGTAGTTTTCTCTAACAGCATAGTGGCAACCAGTAAAGGCTGGATGAGAAGCCATGGAGAAGAACGGGAGTAGAACATGAGTTTTTAAATAAGCAAGAAGATGAGACTGCAGACACAGAAGTGTTTGAAAAAAACAACTGTAAAAGGAAACCTTTCAAAGGGACTTGAGAGGCCAGTGAAATGGCTCAGTGGGTAAAAGGCCCGGCCACATAAGGCAGTGAGGAAGAGCCAACTTGACAGGTTGTCCTCTGACCATTTCTCACTTGTCTATTACACCAACAAAACACCATGATCAAAGCAACTCAGCAGGGAACCGTAGACAGCTCAAAAGACCTTGTTTGGGGGGCTTTTGTTTGTTTGTTTGTTTGTTTTGGTTGGTTGGGTTTTTTTTGGGGGGGGTTGTTTGTTTGTTTTTGGTTTTTTACACCCTTATGGAAAAATACATTGTTTTCTCATATACCCTGATTACACTTCCTCCTCCCCCTACTCCTTTCCGTCCCTCCATTCCTCCTTTATCATTCAGATCCACTCCCTTTCTGTCTCTCATTAGAAAAGAACAGGCTTCTAAGAGATAACCAGACATAACAAAGTATGATAAGATTTCTTTTAAAAGTTGCATTGAAGTTGGACAAGACAAACAGAAGAGCCCAAGAGAAGGTATAAGGTATAAGAGACTCACTCTTGCTGCATACACTCTGGAGTCCCATAGAAACCCTGGAAGCCATAATATATACACAGGACCTGGTGCAGACCTGTGCAGCCCCTGTGCTTGTCTTAGTCTCTGAGCTCATATGAGCTTTGCCTGGTTCAATTAGAAGGCCTTGTTCTCCTGGTGTCCTCCATCCCCTCTGATCCCCACACTGTTATCTACTCTTCTTCAGGATTCCCTGTGCTATGAGGACAGGGATTTGATGGAGACATCCCATCCCATTAGAGATATGTGTTGCAAGCTCTCTCTCTCTCTCTCTCTCTCTCTCTCTCTCTCTCTCTCTCTCTCTCTCTGTCTCTCTCTCTCTCTCCATAATGCCTAGCTGTGGGTCTCTATATTTGTTCTACCTGCTTCAGGAGGAAGCCTCTCTGATGACGGCTGAACAAGTCACTGACCTATGGATGTAGCAGAATGTCATCACGAATCATTTTAATCATTTTGTCACTATGTTTTTTTAGACCAGAAGTATTTGGCTTTACCACAGGTCCCTGGACTATCTAGTCTCTAGTTCTTGGTCACCCAAGCTGTTAGCATCAAGCCTGAACTCTGAGTGACGTCATATTCAGGTGACTACTCAGGTGACCTGCGACCTCTACCTCGTTACCAAGACAACCACCAAACCTTCCCATAATTCACCTGACTACCTCACATGGTACCTGTGGACGAATACGTCACAGGCGATATAAATATTCAGGGCGAACGACAGCTCTCTTCTCTCTCTCTCCTCTCTCTCTCTCTCTCTCTCTCTCTCTCTCTCTCTCTCTCTCTCTCTCTCCCATCTTTCTCCCACTTCTTCCCCATCCTCTATCCAAATAAATCCACTTTCTCCCATGGAATCAGCTAGTCTGGTGCCGTAACCCTTTATTGGTGCATGTTGTTATTTTAAAAAAAGAAAAACTGCGGCAGAGGGAGAGCAGAGAGAGATAGAGGTGGTGGTGGCCATGACCACGTGGAGAGGGGGAAAGGAAGGGAGAGGGTCGGGTACAACCTGCAGGCCCACGGGTCAAGGGGCCAGAGAGCGAGGAGGGGCCAGACAGCCCCTTTTTATAATAGTGGGCAGGGCTACCTGGCTGTTGCCAGATAGCTGTGGGGAGGAGCATACCTGGCTGTTGCCAGGTAACTCTGGAGGTTTGACAGAATGCTAACACAAGCAATATCATATATGGGTTCCATCTCGTGGAGTAGGACTTGAATCAGATATTGGTTGGTCACTCCCACAAGCTTTATTTTATGCCATCATTGTCCTAGCGTATCTTGCTGGCAGGACACCGTTGTCAATCAAGGTTTGTGGCTGCCTTGATGTTTGCGGTTTTCTTGGTAGCCTGCAGAGTACCTTCCTGTACCAAAGATACTCGGACATAGGGGCAAAGGCTCTGCAGCACCAGCTTGACTTCGCCATGTTCAGTGAGTGGCATAGGTGGTGTCTTCAGCAATGGAACCTTGCTGTCTGTTTATGGAGAGCAACCTATTGTCTTGGCAACGGCCTAGATTGTTTGGGGATTTCCATGGGACCCAATGGCCAACAACGCAACTGGATATAACTCTACCAGTACTGGAAGCCTCGGCTGGTAACAGTTGGGAACCCATTATTTGGTGTTTTATTTAGATCGCCTTCATATATGTATATATTTTAGGAAGTTTCTATTGTATTATGTTTCCATAATCCCCTCCCTCCAAATGTCCCTAAATTTTAGCTGTCGTTTCCCCATATTCCCTCCCTCAATCCTCCCCGTTTGACCCTCCTGTTTCATAATTAACTATTCTATTTCCCTTTCCTAATGAGATCTATCTATTCCCTCTAGTCCCTTCCTCTATATCTATGCTCTGGTTCTGCCAATTGTACAGAGCTCACATCTTGATCTATAGGCAGTTAGGAGGCATTCCTAGGAGGCAGAGGATGTTGAGAAAGACACTAGGAGGGGCACCAATCTTTGAAATCTCAAAGCCTCCTTGCCCCCTCAGTGCCACACCTTCTCCAACAAGGTCACAGCTCCAAATCCTTCCCCAAAAGGACCAAGAGTTCAACCGTCTGAGCCAATGGAACCCATTCTCATTCAAACCACCTCCAACTACAATTACACTGTGATGCTTATGTCATTCCATACATCCCACACACACAGAATAATAAAAAAATAAAATTTAACCAACATCATATGCTGTAAGAGATTAGAGGAAACAAAGCATAGAAATTCTCTGGTGCCCTTAGCAGTGAGGCAGTGTTTGATTAACTATATTCACTTGGCTTTTTGAGGTAGGGCTTCTCTGTTTAGGGCTAGCAATCCTAGAACTCACTATGTACCAGGCTGACCTCTAACCTAGAGATCCACCTGCCTCTGCCCCACAACTGCTGGGATTAAAAGCAAGCGCCACCACACCAGTTTCTCACCTCCGTTTTTATGTCTTTGAAAGTTTTATACTGTAGAGAGAATACCTTGTGTATTGTATGGATGCATCACCTCCGGTCTACAACTTAGGCAGGAAATAGAGGTGGGACATCCAGAAAGCAGAAAGGATTCTGGGGATACAGCCAGGTACAGGGATATTTGCCTGAAAGATGTGACCAGATGCAAGCATGCTATCTGAGTACAGGTAACCAGCCATGGGGCAGAATGTAAGCTAGAATAAATTTTAAGTTATATCTAATCAGAGTAGAACCTAGACATATGACCAAGATATTTATAAATATATTTTGAGTCTAAGTCTTATTTCTGGGAGTATGAGGCTGGGAGGAAGACCCAGAGCCTAACTTCAAAATTTATATTTAGTAACACAATTTCAGTCCCATGGGTACTATGCTAAGAACACTAACAAACTGGTTGAGGTTTCTCAGATGTGATTGAATACTCTAAGATTTTGACACAATAGCCAGGAAGATGACTCATCTATAACAGTTTGCTGTCAAGTTTTCTGACCTGAGCTCAAGCCACAGGACCACACATGGTGGATGGAGAGAAAACCAATTCCTGAGGGATGCCGTCTTATCTCTGCACACATGCACATACACACACTATAGACACACACCTTGACATGTAGACACACACAAATAAGTATAACATTTTTCTTTAACATTTTGATACAAAAGAGCAAGGAGTTGACATTACCATGAATCAAAGATAACTACCACAAGGTTTCTCTCATGTACATCTAGCTTATGTATGAATATCTAACTATATGGACATCAGTTATGGCATGAAAGTTAAGAAAGTTTGGAAACGAGGAGCTAAAAGAAGGTAAGTGGTAAGCATGGTCAATGTATGTCATACTCAGTAAAATCCAGTGTACAGCAAATCTATACTAAGAATAAGATACTTTTAAAACCACCTACATGCCAAGACTTAAATACAATTTTGACATTTAGCTTTATATTGGTAACATAGTCACTGAGGCTAGCTGTAAGATTGAAAATGTCTATGGTTAAACAGTGCCAAGAAAAGGAAGCTTTCCAATAATAACTATATTGGATTTTTTTCTTTTTTTTTTTTTTCTGAGACAGGGTTTCTCTGTATAGCCCTGGCTGTCCTGGAACTCACTCTGTAGATCAGGCTGGCCTCGAACTCAGAAATCCGCCTGCCTCTGCCTCCCAAGTGCTGGGGTTAAAGACGTGCGCCACCACTGCCTAGCTTTACTGGATTTTTTTAAAAAGAGGTTTCAGTGTAGCAATAACTACAGCTTGACTAGTTACAAAAAGAAAACAGAAATAACTTATTTAAATAAAAAGAATGTGTTTGGTTCACCAAACTCCAGCCTGCAGAATACAATTGGCTTAGACAGGGTTATATTAGACTTCCTGGCAGGGTTCTCAGCTCTGTCTTCCATATGTTGACCTAACCTCAAATTAATTTCCGTGACACTGGCTACCTATGTATTGTACCATTGGGAGTGGGAGACATTCATCAGGGTCAAAATAGGCTGCTGACTTCACACTGATTGCCATAGGTTGGGGTCATGAACCCCAGACCTGGAACTATATACAGCAGGTTACCCTAAACCTGAGTGTGCTAACCAAAACTGCATGATTACACACGGGATGCACCAAGATAGCCAATGTCCCTTCAATCAGCCATGTTTTAAAGCCTTTTTCTTAGGCTTTCTGGTTTTTGTTGTTGTTGGGGTTTTTTTTGTTGTTGGTAGTGGTGGTTTGTTGTTGTTGTTTTGGTTTGATTGGTTTTGTTTTTTGTTGTTTTGTTTTTGATGGGGTGAACTGAGTTTTCTTTGTTTGGTATTTGTCTTTGTTTTTTGAGATGGGTTCTTACTTTGTAGCCCAGGCTATTTTAAAACTCACACCTACCTAGCCATGGAAGTATTGGAATTACCAGCATGTACCATCATGTCCATAGGTGTAAGGGTTTTTTTTGGTCTTATCTGTAGGTATTTAATGTGTTTTTGTGATCACATTTCTTATATAAGTGTTCCAATTTATTACAGCTTTTAGAAACCCAGACTCAATTTGCAAGCATTGTTCATAAACTAAGCCATAAGATGGGAGTTTTTGCTGTTTCCTGCAAAGTATTGTCTTACAGCCATGAACTATTGAGGAGCTGAAAGAGCCTTTTTTTCTAAGTGGAGTCTGTTTCTTGTACAGTGACACAGTTTCCAGAGATAATTTCTCTAACTCTTTAGTGATGATATACAGGAAATGTCAGTCATCACAAAAATTTAATCCCGATGTCCAAGTAATAGAATGAGCCAGAAGAGACCAGTAGAGCCGGGGAGAGAGGTCATCGGAGAGGGAGTAGGGGCTAGAGCCAGTAGAAACTCAGCAAGATCTCAGAGTTGGGATTGTTTCAAGTTCCCAGATTGTTTTAAAGGTTCAATATCCAACTTCTAAACAGAACAAACATGCACGCACACAAATAGCTTCTGTGCGTGCATGTGTAGTTAAGAGTTTAGGCACTATTTTCATGTGACACTGTACTTGGGTACTGAAGTTTCTTCGTTAACAATAGAACACCACACAAGCTGGTGAAGTGAACAGTACCCATAGGAACCAGTAAGAGAGAAACTTTGTATGCACCATTGTTTCTGATTTAAAAAAGGAGCTCTGGGACCAAGCATCCCTCACTGAGAGATCCAATCTGAACACAGTTGACAAAGATTAGTGTGACTACCTGATGTTCAGGACTTCGAGAAAATCACTGCATGACACAATAGAAAAATAAACTGCCGGGTGGAACAGTCGCTTGAAAATAAACAAAGTATATAAGCAATTGTGCATGAATCAGAGCAACTGTTTAGAAGTTGGAGGCTTGCATGTTATTGAGGTGGAAGTTTCCAGAATAGTTCTGCTAATGACAAGGTACAGGCACACAAGAGTCAGGGTTGGTTTATATTCCTAAGTCTGCACTGTATCCATGTGTAGCCGAATAAACTCAACTGAACACAGGCTGTTGAGTTTTCAAGGTCTCTTCTGTATTTCTGGAATGTTTTCATTATAACATAAGACATGTATTGGTAAGAAATATGTTGTTTGTTTTGATTTTGAAGACAGGAAAATTTACTACACAGAATGATGGCACTTATTTTTGCTTATCCTTGGGTGTAAGCATCAGATAATCATTTCAATAGTTAGGAAATTAGAAATCTGGCTAGATATTCTTTCATTTTGGCCTATTTTCAGTGTAAGCTCCAACAACAAATACCTGTAACTTCTTCTGGACCACAGTGCAAGTTTAAGGACCCAGGTACCTTCTGAGGCAATCGCTCTAGAAGTCCCTAAGGGTTACTACATCTCTATCCAAAAATCAACAGCAGATATAGCATTCATTTGTAAACAGACACTTGAGATGTTTAGAAAACAAATATGAAATTTGGGCCAACTTTTACAGTAACTTTTGACCTCAAAAATAAGATTATTAAAAAAGAGAGAGAGAGAGCTAGGCAGTGGTGGCATAAGCCTTAGATACCAGCACTCTGGTGGCTCTCTGTGAGTTCAAGGTAGCCTGGTCTACAGAGCAAGTTCCAGACAGCCAAAGCTACACAGTGAAACTCTGTCTCAACAAATACATACAACACACACACACACACACACACACACACACACACACATAAATACATGGATGGATGGATGGATGGATGGATGGATTGGATGGATGGATGGATGGACAGATAGATGGATGGATGGATCAGGTACCCTGTTATTCAGGCCAAGTTTGAAAGGAAACAGCTAAAGTAATAGCCTGATAACTAACACCAGTGATTAATTGCTTTTTCAACATGTGGATTATCCCAGTGCCAAAAACTGTGGAACAATTGTCTAACAAATTGGAGAGTCCCTGATGTCAGCACTCATATTTTCTTTGGATTCTACTAGGCAATTATGCTCTACTTTCTAATGACTGAGTAAAATGGTATTGTGCCTTGGGGCACATTTTGATGAACTACAGTTGTGCTTTCAGAATCTAAAAAACATATGCATAAAGAAGCATATTGTCTGGAATAAAGTTGTATTTAACCTTTATATTGGATTTTAGAGTATTACAAATATCTATCATGAAACTCTAAAAAGTTTGCCATTGATAATACATCTATTTATTAAGTAGTAAATATAAAATCATCTCAAAATAAATATTTAATTTCTGTTTACTTTTACCCTGTGACTTGATACTTCATAATACTTCTTCATGTTCAGTTCAATTTGTTATTTGTAGTAAGATGCTAAATGTGTCCATTAAACAGATATATGTTATTTTTTATTTTTTTTACTTTACCCTTTATGAAATTCATCTATCATTTCCTGTATGATTTTTTAGCATGATTGAGATAACTGGGTTTGCGGACTTGCAGCAAATAAAATTTACTAGAAAATTACTTTGTGAATTTATATATGAGGACACACAACCTAATGTAACTACAATCGTCTAGGATGTTCTGTAGCTTCAGGGCAGTTCGCTTGGTATGCAAATGATGTTGGAACGACAGTGAACCCTACTCAGGAGCTGGAGGCCAGAGGATTAGGAGTTTAAAACTTATCTACATAATGTATGAGGCACACACATCCTCAAAGGGGGGAAATGTAACAATAACAAAAGGGCAGAGTGTGGCCAGGTAGTAGGGTACAAACAAAGCTATGGTGATCCAACTCATATAATCTTGGTGTGGCATTATACCCATAATCCCAAACATAGGATCAGAAGTCCAAGGTCACCCTTAACTACATGGGAGTTTGCTCAGCTTGAGTTACATGAAAAAAAATTAGACAGCAGCCCCAGGTGCCCAGAAGGCATCAAGCACCACTCTATATGCCACTACAACAAATATGTGATGAAGACGAGGAAAGATAGCCGTGCATGCCCCAGGGACAGAGGTGGAACTGGAGCCATGACAGTGATGACTGAGAGCGAGGACTGAGGATTACTTGCTGTCATTGCCCAGTAGGGTCTGTGGAATGGTGTACAACAGCCAGTAGCTTATGCAGATACTGACTGCGGCCCCCGAACCCACCATCCTGCCTCAGGATTCCCTTGACTCTAGGCAACGATGGAGGTCCAAGATGGAGGTCCAAGACGAGATCCACTATAGGCCATGTTGGTGTCTGTGGTTCATGCTGCTGCGCCTAGGCCAAGACAAAGCCTGAGGTCCATGTGTAGTCTGTTCTGCTACCCGATGCCTCAGTGATGTCCTCAGGCTTTATTTCTGGGAGCCATGCTGAAGTGAGTGGCAGGTGTAACCCACCTGAGGCCATTTTGAGTGCCTGATCTTTGCAGTTGCTGAAGGCCATAAGTGCTTCAGTGGTCCTAATACAGCCAAGGGCCATGTTGATTCTAAAGCCCATGTTACCATCAAAGCCCATTTCCATACCCATAGTCAGGCTGCTGCCTGCAGCCACCATGTTCATGTCTTGGGAAAGGGAGAGCTGGTCCCACCACACACCAGCCCACAGCACTAAGCAGTGATGTGGGCACAGGACAATGACCACTGACTGCATCACTGTCCTTAGCAATGCTTCTGGTGAGGGCACAGGTGGAGAAAGACTCATCCTTCTTGGGGTGGCCCTAGGAACTCGACCATGTCCAATGAATAAATGGACCACACGAAATGGACTTGGGTTTGGGGGTTTTGGATGTGGGGAAGAAGTGTCATGGGAAGGGAGGCAGACATGGGAAGACTGGCAGGTGATGTGATTGGGAGCATGATGTGAAATTCCTAAATAATCAATAAAAAAAAAATTGAAAGAGAAAATTAGACACTACAGAACTTAAAAGTAAGGAAGTAAGAACTATTGACATGGAAATTCATTAACACTGTGAACATCAACACTTTGAGTTGTCTCAAAATCTAAAAATAGTATGTGCCTAGCCTATTTCATTAAAGAGAAAAG
This sequence comes from Mastomys natalensis, assembly GCA_021653895.1. Taxonomy (NCBI): domain Eukaryota; kingdom Metazoa; phylum Chordata; class Mammalia; order Rodentia; family Muridae; genus Mastomys; species Mastomys natalensis. The sequence goes on from JAJTUV010000650.1 coordinate 690,351, forward strand.
CTGTATTGAATATAAGAATTTAGAATAAAAATTAAAATATTTTTTTTTAATTCTCAGGGGCATCATCAGATTACTAAGGATATCATCAATACTATTCATTACATAAATAATACACTTTAGAAAGTGACCATCTATCAGAACTCTGAATTTCAACTTACAATAAAGTGGCAATCTCCCTCAGCCCCTGCTCTAAATACAATTTTTGTTTTCCTCCTAACAGAGGGGAAGCTTGTATTCTCCTTTATAAGAGAAACACTACTATAAAACTGACTTTCTAGCCTGGCCTGGACACACAGTTCAAAGACCAGATACTCAGGAGGCTAGCTTCAAATGATCAAGGCATGACTCAAGATTTTCTTTAAAAATGTAAAGGACTCAGAATATAATCCTCAGTGGTAGAACACTTGCCTAATGTGCGCAAGGCTTTAGGTTTCATCCAATAACAAATCAACGAAATTCAGATTGCTCACTGTGGCCCAAAGGCCCTCAAGATCTGGTTCCTGTTTTCACTCATTCCACTTCAGAGTCCTGTCTTCAGTGACTTCCCCCTCCCTCCATGCTGGCTGCTCCCAAGGCCCAAAATATTCTTCAGTGGCTCCACAGACTCAGACACCTGCCTCCTTATCATTATTAATTTTTAGTTTGCATTCAAAGAAGTGTTTCAAATGACACTTTCATACATACGTGTCATTATACTGAGTTCTTACTGTGCACCTTACCTCGCCGTCCTCCCTTGCCCTCTTTCTGGCCTCCCTCCTCCCCACTACTCAGCTGAAATTGTCCTGGTCAGGGTTTGTTTACTAGTTCACTGGGTTCCTGAAGAGAGGCAGTGGCCTCCATGGAGGGCAGGAGTTGATGTAACTCCCTCTTGCATCCTCTGAATAGTAAGTACTTACATAGCAGGCACTTGATAAATATTTGTTCAGTGAGAAAACAGTTTCACTAGACATTTTCAATTTGCTTTAAAGAAACTTGAAAAGTATAAAGTGTTTTAAAGATGAAGCTATGTATATTCATTCCTTTTGTGGAAATATGACTTTTGTCACACTGAAAAATTATAAAATGATGAGTTCTCCCAAAACTTTATAGGAATGAAAATATTTTCAATAAGATTACTACTAAATATACAAAAGGCTTCACACGAGTAAAAATAACGGCAGTGATTTTCAAAATCAAGCTTGACAGATGTAACTCTTTCCAAGAAAACAGACCAAAACAAGACTGAAAGGCAAAAGTAAAATAGCAGTGCACAGATATGTGTTTTTACTCTGACGAATTCTTTTTGAAATAGGTGAGGATAAAGCACATTACATTGCTAAGTTTCCGGCTTAGCTTTCATCCATCAACACTAATTAAATGCTTGCTGAACTTATTACTGGCTCGAGACTTGAGCAATGCTGTGCTTCTCTACTGAGGCAGTGAGCTCCATCTCTGGTGCAAAAGTCTTTCCATTTTCAGTCCATAAGACACACTGGAAACTCGACTAATGCTATTCTCATTGTAAAAACCAAAACCTTTTCTCCTATTACAAGTCCCTTTTCTTTTAAGTCTTTCCTATAAAACCCACAAATGTATCCTTGTTGACACTGTTTTGAGAGAGATCCTTTAGTATAGGGCATCTCATGCTATTAAATACATGTGTCTGTTGCTGCTTGACCCAGGGGGAGAGGAAATAGCATAGAAAAGAATCTAGTATATTAAACATAAAAGACCTTCAGAAAAATCTTTATGAACTCAAATTAACGGAACTTTAAAACAGCAGAACATGACCAGGCTCACACCTTTAATCCCTAGCACTCTGGAGGCAGAGGCAGGCCAATCTCTGTGAGGTGGAAGCCAACCTGGAAAAAGAGTGAGTTTCAGTACAGTCAGGGTTACACAGAGAAACCCTGCCTCAAAAAACAAAGAAAAAAAAAAAAAAAAAAAAGCAGAGCATGGCGAAGTCGTTCTGCAGTAAAGTGGACAGATTTGGTGACTGAATCTGACAGAGGTACTAAACTGTGAACAAGTCAGAAAAGCTGTCAAAGGGTCTGCTTGGTGTATTAGGATGGGCGTGGGCACGACAAAGACATTTTATAGGGAGGAAGAGCTCCATTTTTAGAAAGCTGATTGTCGATGCCTCTATGACATGCATACCCAGATGGGTTGACAGTTTAAAAGCCAATTGGATGCATAGGTCTGAAACACAGTCAAAATATGTGGGTTATTTTATATATTGACACTACACTTGTTGGTTTAAAAGATTTTAATATATAATAATGACATCGGTTGTAAATCATTACAAAGTCCAAGTTCTTTATGAGTCGGTTGTTAAATGGGGTCCATGTCTTGTACATGAAAGTCAACAGACAATGCCTGACTTCTGCAGAGGTTCTCAATACATGACCACCTCTGGGTTACAGAAATCATAACAAAAACAGTATCTTCCATAACTAGAAGAACTATAGCCTTTCAGCATCTATAAATAGTTTGTTGGGAAATCTTTTTTCAAATAAGCTACCACCCCTGTAGTCAGCTGTATCTCTATCTTTAAACATGCATTCACAATGTCCTGTAAAAGGATAATCAAAACCCAACACTTTCTCTTCCTAAAAGTATTTCCTATTATTCCCAAAACACTCCAAAACATAGTGGATTAATCAACACATATTTTCTTTTTTGTTGTTGTTGGTTTTTTTTTGTTTTGTTTTTCGAGACAGGGTTTCTCTGTGTAGCTCTGGCTGTCCTGGAACTCACTCTTACTGGCTCGAACTAGAAACGCCCGGCTGTGCTCTACTGGATAGGCGTGCACCCATCTCTGCAGGCAAAATTTTCCATTTCTATAGTCCATAGGACCCTGGTAGCTCCGACCTAATCAATTTTCATTGAGTTAAAAACCAAAAACTTTTCTTCAGTTACAACCATTTTTGACGTTTTTCTATTGAACCAAATATCTATTTTCACTGATGGTGGAGTCTTTCCTTGTATTGGTTCATGCTTTCTTAAATAATTAGTTGCTTTACCCAGAGAGGAAATACATGATAGGAATCTAGTACCAAAACATAAAGACCTTCTGAAAAATCTATGATACTCAAATTTCTTGCTTTGGCTAGATCAACTGACTAGGCTCACACCTTTAATCTAGCATCTCAGGCAGGCAGAGGCAGGCAATACCATCCTTATGAAAGCCAAGCCTGATTTCATAGTACTACTTTAAACACAATCACAAAGAAAACTGTAGCCAGCTGGTGGTGGCGCACGCCTTTAATCCCAGCACTTGGAGGCAAGAGGAAGGCGGATTTCTGAGTTCAAGGCCAGCCTGGTCTACAGAGTGAGTTCCAGGACAGCCAGGCTACACAGAGAAAACCAGTCTCGAAAAACCAAAAAAAAAAAAAAAAAAAAGAAAACCCGCTATTTTTAGTAACATATATAGTCATAATCATGCCACCAAAAATGATCACAATGAAATATGTCCATGTTAGATATACACATATTGCATATTTAAAGGTATATATACCACATATGGTGGCCTAAACAGCCCCAAATATTCAAATATTGTGTGAGCCTGTGAGGTTGAACCCAGTCTGAGCTGCATAGTGAGAAACTATCTCAAATATAATAAATAAATAAATGTGTACATAGCTTTACCACAAATGAGGACACAGTCCATTTCATGATATATGAAAATGTGTAAAGCCAAGACTTCCAGAGCAAGTGAGTCTCGATGACTTTCTATAAGGCCTCTAGCATGTGTTAGCTGCAGACTGCGCTCTACAGAGAAAGAAGTCAGCCCTCGACACCTTGTTAAAGCTGTTGTCCCCAATGGAATGATCCATAAAACTCATAGGATAGGCATGTGAGTAGTTTTAATCATTGTTTTAATTATTCTCTCACTTCCTGTCCTCCTCCAGCTTTCTCTCCCGGAGACAACCTTCTATGTGGGCCAGTGCGGCTGAATTTCCAGGCCTGGAATACCGAGTCATTATTTTTCTCTTGTTGTTGCTGATGAATCTACACCTGGCTTCTCTTACCATTTCTCCTTCCTTCTTCCCACACCACAGCTGGTTTCAACAATCAGTTGGGGTTTTGGTTTTTAATGGTTTTTCAAGTGTTTCTGTGTGTAACAGCCCCAGCTGTCCTGGAACTCACTTTGTAGACCAGGCTGGCCTCAAACTCACAAAGATCTACATGCCTCCACCTTCATAGTGCTGAGATTAAAGGTGTGCGCTGTATCTCGTGAGTCCTTTCCACCGTGAATGATGGTTTCTTGAGCTAAGTGTTGTCCTTCTTCTTGTCTTTCATTCATGTTATTCATTTTACAAACATTTGTTAATGGGTACTGGAATACACAGCACTTACAATGGTGACATAAAAGAATGCTGTCCTCAGTTTCTTTCCTTTCCTTCCTTTTCCTTCCTTCCTTCCTTCCTCTTCTCCTTCTTCTTCTCTTTTTGAAACAAAGGCAGATCCTTGTTATGCTAAAAAACTTCATACTAGTTGTTGAGGAAAACAGAAACTAACAAAATACACCATTAAACTTTCTGAAAATTTGCACTGATCTAAGCTGAGATAAAGGGGGAATAAAATGTAAGGGGAGTGGTCACTTCGGCAGCACATATACTAAAATTGGAACGATACAGAAATTTGCACAGCCCTCTGCAAGGATGACACACAAATCTGTGAAATGTTCCATATTTCTGTGACCAGGAGCAAGGGTAGTGACTGGGATGCAAAGTGAATAAATGGGGGGTGGGGGGATGCTGGTGGTGTGGCTTGTGCCTTTAATTCCAGCAGAGGTAGGTGGACAGATCCTAAAGTTCGAGGCCAGCCGGTGTACAGAGCGAGTTCCAGGACAGACAGGGCTACACAGAGAAATCTTGTCTCAAAAGACAACAACACAAACAAACAAAAAACCAAAGCAAAAGAGGAAAGAAAACATGCTATTGCTACCCCAAAAGCTGAAGGATGGAACAGATCATACCTGAACCCTAAAATCCTGATCTGAAAACCGGAAGCAGCAAGCTGTGAGGAGTGTCCTGATAAATGGCCTTGAGTACCAACCCAAGTTTGGGTTTTATCCCAGTAAGGTAGAGTTCTGTCTGTACCTTCAGGCAATTCCTTTTGGGTCTACAAGGGGGCAGGTGTGGTTGCTGGACACTAAAATAATCAAAGGTCACGGAGAGGGGAATGATATCCTGCAAATCTTGTTCTGTCCAAACTAATTGGTCTTTTCTCGGGACCACAAGTGCACAATACCAACTCTTCTGGTGTCCCCTGTCACAAAGAGCCAGACTTAGGGCGGGCCCTGCCGGCTTTCCGGACGTCACGAGACTTCCTCTGCCGGGCGGTTCAAGCATTTGGTCGCCTAGCAACCGCCGCTGGCTTTGGAGGAGCCTGACACAAGGGACTGACACTGACCAGACCAGTTACAGACCCGACTGGACAGAGTGGTGAGACTCCCCCCAGAAACCCTAGCCAGGAACGTTCGTGCACGCAGGCTCTTAATACCGGTTAAAATGCAAGTCCCTGGGCCCTGTCCCTAAACAGCTAGAAACGCAGGCACAGTTTGGAAGACTAGCAGGCAAGCTCTCTAGAAGCCCGAGGGTGGAGGGGGCGAGCGAGCAGAGCCCAGGCTTTAAAAAGTTTTGAGGGCTGAAACTCCATTTGGAGAATCTGGGAGCCACTGAGCTCAGCTGCCCCTAAGAGGGAATGTAGGTAGAAACCAAACTCTGAAACCGTCCATCCTACCCAACCTGCAAGGAGCCTAGGGGTGAAAGTCAGCAGAGGATCCATCAAGATGGATTCCCAGAGCACCCGGAAGCCTCCCCCAACAACTCCCCCCCCCTCCCCCGGTTCTGGAAAGATGAGTCCCAGCAATTGAATCGAATAGGAGATATTATGGGAATCGACTTCTTTTCAGAGAAAATAAAGGACACTCCCTTAAGTACTGACCTTATTAGTTTTATTATAATGTTCGAAAATGTACACAAAGTCAACTAAGTGCAGTTTAAGCCCCATGGGGCTTATTATTTCTCTAAAACAAACTACACTACAGTGAAGTTAGAGTTGGTGCTTTCTTAATGGAAAGAATGGTGGTGTTTTGACAAAACAATTTTCATGAACTGCTCCCAAGCAGTTTATAATTTAATAGTTTATGCTGTGGGTTATTGTGAGCCTCTCCCGTCCCACATTCAAGCCCCTGGACAGTTTTCCTATAGCTTATTGATTACATTCATTGGCCTTGATTTAAAAATATTTTAAACTTGTTTCTTCTTTTCCAAACAGTCTCATGTAGTCCACGATACCCTAACACTCACTTGTAGTCAAAGCTGCCCTTGAACGTCCTTCTCCCTCCTAAATTCTGGGATTATACGTGTGCCACCAGCTCAGCTGCCTCCTTTCTTTTCAAATCTGATTAATTTCCAGAGGCACAGCTCTTAAATACAGAATTCATCTGTGGTGAAAGAACTCAGAATATTCCACTCTCAAATGTGCTGCTCTGATACATTGACTATTTTAAGTTAAAGACACTTGAAATCACAGCAGGTGCAAAATCAATGGCAGACCGACCTCACCCACCCACCTACCTGCCAGTCTGCTGCTTCCCTTTGAAAAGCCCTTTCCAAGGAAAAAAGGAAAACAAAGTTTTCACATTTAAAAACAAGTGAAACAAGAAAATAACAAAGACAAGCCAGAGGCTGGGAAAAGATAGCACACACAATCAAGACAGAATTTATTATCTAATAGGAATGGGCATACATTCTAAAACTTACCTATCAAATCACAACCCAGTAGGAATAATGAATACGATACTGAAACAGCAATTAGCACATAAAAGGAATTCTGAAAGGCTGACAAGGAAATGCTTCACTCTCTCTAGTGTGTTAAGAGTGGTACATTAAAACCCAATTTAAAAATATTGGGCTGGAGAGGTTAAGAGTGCTGGCTGCTCTTCCAGAGGTCCTGAGTTCAATTCCACATAGAGGCTCACAACCATCTGTAATGAGATCTGGTGCCCTCTTCTGGCCTGCAGGCATACATGCAGGCAGAACACTATAATAAATTAAATCTTAAAAAAAAAAAAAAAAAAAAAAAGTTAATATAGCTTTAGCTGTATCTATGGGACCCTGCCACTGCCACCACCAGTAAATGTCAAAGCCCCATTGAAGAACAATTTGGGAGCACAAAGTGACATTAAAATGTGCAGGCCAGGAATGACCACTCCTAGATCAAACCTTGTTCTAAAGACAACATAGACAAGAAGCATAAAAGCAGCTTTATAAAAGTAAAATACAGAAAGACCCAGAGGTCCATCAGGAAGAATAAGCCACAGCAGTACAACACACTAGAGCTGTGTATGGTAAGCCAGATGGCTCTTCAAAACAAAAGGGTAAGCAGAAAAAAGGCTGGAGACAAAATATTGACTCTGGACATGCAAAATGGGAGGAAACAAGAACTATACTTTTTAGGTGTATGGACATTTGATGAATACATCCATAGCAATGTCCAAACTAAAGACAACGGAGAGGAAGGAAAGTAGACCTTTTGGGGTGTTTTATTTAGTTAGTCTGGGTTTGTTTTGTTTTGTTTTTTCCTAGTACTGGGATGAATCCAGGGCCTTGTGAATGCTAAATACCACTGAGCCAACACACACACCACACACACACACCACCACACACACACACAGCACGCACACGCACGCACACACACCACCCGCAACACGGCACGCACGCACGCACGCACGACACCACACAGCACCACACACGCACAACGCAGCAGTACTTGTTTTCTTTTGTCGTTTTGAAGCAGAGTTTCATGTATTCAGACTAGTCTAAAATTCCTATGTAGCTGTGGTTGGCCTTGGGCTCTGGGAGTTCTCCTGCATCCGCCTCACAGATACTAAGTTTATTACCCATCATGTTAAGCTTAGGTCTATTGTTTGCTGTTTTATATCTTAGCTTATGTATAGATCTATGGCATTATAAAAAAAACAATTTCAAATTTTGTTAAAAATTAATAAAAGTATAAAATTTCAGAAATCTACATAGTAGAAATACAGGAGGCCCTTTGTTCTGAAGGGTCTGTATTTTACATTCTGAAGACTGAAGGGCCACCCTGTCCCTTCAGATTTGCATATTATGAGCAATTTATATTGTCTGGGTAATAGGTACTATGCTTATATGTATAGGACACATTTACCATGTATCAAATTCATTTTCCTTCTAAGCACTGAACTCATGGCGTGATATTAGAAATTGAATGTTTATGGGAATTCTAGATAAAATGAAAAATAGATAATGCATTCTTTTTTTTTTTTTTTTTTTTTATTTTTTTTTTTTGTATTTCGAGACAGTTTTGTGTATCTGCTGTCCTGGAACTCACTCTGTAGACAGCGCCTCGATCAGAATCCTGCCTCTGCTCAAGTCTGGATAAAGGCTGCGCAACCACGCCGTAGATAATGCATTCTAACATTGGACTTTTAATTACTTTTTAGTTCAAAAATATGATGCACAATTTGGGAGGCAAGGATAGTTGTCAGTTAAATATCTCTATTTTTCGGGTGTCAGGAAAAAACAGTTACCATATGCTTATGGATAACATACAATAACTTATACAAAGTAATTATATAACTATATAACTATAAAGTAATTATATTTCATAATATGTTCCCTATTTAATAGTCCTCATGCTTTCAACATCAAAGAGTGAAGCAATACTCTGTGGATAAAACAGCAAGAGATTCATAATAATGGCGGCAACAAATATTTTTTTTTTCTTTTTTTTTTTTTTTTTGGTTTTTTCAAGACAGGGTTTCTCTGTATAGCCTGGGCTGTCCTGGAACTCACTCTGTAGACCAGGCTGGCCTCGAACTCAGAAATCCGCCTGCCTCTGCCTCCCAAGTGCTGGGATTCAAGGCGTGCGCCACCACTGCCCGGCCAGCCAAACTTTAAATATTGCAACATGGTATTGTCATCTACAAAGCTCACACTTGAGAATCACACAGTCAAATTACAAAAAATAAGAAATCTGACACTGTGTTAAGTAAATCTGCCAGTTTGTGTCGCTCCATGTCACAGCTGCCCTGGGAGCACGCAGCGAGTGCACAGACTGCATGCATTCCCACATTGTCCCTTTGAACTAGTAGGACTGTCCTTGTTTTATGTAGTTAAGACAGGTCTTCACATAGTTACCTGTCTGCCCTCAAACACCTGGACTCCAGCAATCTTCTGGCCTCAGCCTCCCAAGAGGCTAGACTACAACAGAATCACTAGTGAAAGTCATTTATTTTATTTTTAAGGGTTTTTTTTTTTTAGCATCATATATTCTACATAATAATGTGTTTCCTTATGATATTGTATGAAGGCACATAATGTAATTTGGGCGCATCCTCTCCCCCTCGTTTCCCTCTCTCATCCCTCCCACTCCCTTTTGCCCCCTTCTCTTCCCAGCTAGTCAGTCCCTCTTCTACTTTAGTGTCTTCTTGTTTTCCTGGACCAATGTGTTTGTTCCACTTGATTACAGGGCATAGGTAAGGGGTTATTTACAGGAGCATGGGCGCCTTAGCAATGGTTACACCACTGGAGAAGAAAAGTCTCTCCTAAATCCTGACACCATTAACTGCCTATAGATTATTATCCTGCCTATAGAGAGGTGGGACCTCATGAGTCCCTTCCCACCCACCATCTTTGTTAACTGCCTTCACACCTATACACACAATACAGATACACACACACACACACACACACACAAGCATATCACATAAATCTGACTTCATTTTTATTTATTTATTTTGGGATGCTAGTATCAAATGTAGGCCCCCATGGATGCACCTTGCCTTAAGTTTATTTTACAAAATACTTCAAGATTGCTTTTCCAGTGAGTATTGATGCTACTATTTGAACTGTGAACTGTAAGAACTGTAATATCTGCATTGGGAAACACTGCATCATGCTACCGTTTTCCGGCATGACATACCATACCCAGGCCTGGGCCGTCAACATGTCCATATCATCCTGTGTGGGGGTTTTCACAGCATGCTCTCTGATTTGAAGACGCTGCTGCAGATACTGTGAGGAGTGAGAGACCTGGCTCCATTCTCAGCTGACACTGGAGAGCCTGGATTAACTCGCTGCAATTTATAATTTCTTCACCTATGAAATAAGAGCATTGGACCATCTTCCTTTTTACTCAAAGAGGATAAAAAAAATCATTTCAAAAGAGGTTCATCTTAGGACACAGGATGTAGCTTAATGGTAAAGTGGTCACTAGCATGGAGTGACCCACTGATTCTATCACAGCACTAGAAAAAAATGAACTGGGAGGAAAAGGAGGTACCACAAAATTCATTACTGCTCTGGGGCAGAAACTATTTACAAGTGAAAGCAAGGTATTTCTTTCACTTTAGAATTTAATCCCAGTATGACAGGCCAGGCAGAAAGATCTCAAATTGGAGACTAGGCTGGGCAATACATGTGAGACCCTCTAAAAAATAAAAATCAAGAGGAGGGGGAGGAGGCCAGGGCTGCCGCTGCTTTGTGTTGGCTTACATAGGTCTCTAATCAGGGTTCAGGGAGAAGAGGCAGCGAGTTCCAGGCCAGCCCAGGGCTACATAGCCAGATCCTAATCCAAAACATAAACAATACAAGGCAAGTAGGTAATGTACACTTAACTCATTTTTTTGTGCTTTAAATGTCTTGTTGGTTGTTTCTCTAGGTTGTTGTTTTGTTTTGAGACACAACACACAGGGTCTAACTATGTGGCCTTGGCTGCCCTTGAACTTGAGACCCACCTACCTGCCTCTGCCTCCCAAGTGCTAGGGCTGTGTGCCGCCACAGTCAGCCTTGGTTCTAAATGTTTTAATGAAAAGAGTTAACTGTAAAGGTAGAAAATACCAGAAAGCATAAGTGCCAGCAGCCTAGCTTAACAAACAGTTGTACGTGAGAGAGTTGAAGTAAGTCAGCTTCCTGACCGAGCCTGTATCACAATGTGCCCTTGTTCCCTGCAGTTTTTAGAAAGTGGAAGAAATACCTAAGTCTGCTCCTAGACATGCTGCTGAGGTGGAGTTTTCGCTGAGAGTTTGACTTATGCAGAAACCATGGTTCGACTGACGGTGGATTTAATTGCCAAGAACAGCAATCTTAAACCCAGAAAAGAAGAAACCCTTGCACAATGCCTGAAGAAGATAACACATATAAATTTTTCAGACAGAAATATAGATTCAATTGTAAGAACTTTAATTTATTTTGGTCTTGCACAGTTAGCAATATAACTTTTATTGGTTTAAGGGCATACCCAGTATCATAATTCTATTTTGATTAAGCTTGTTAACTGTATTTTTATCAGATGCTTTATATTATGTTCTATTTTAATTTCCTTCATTTGATACTTAACATATTACGTTTCTGTAAAATATAGCATTGTGTTTTACAAGTATCTGTTAAATATATTTTCCCGTTTCCCTAAAATACTCCTGTATTTGCACTGCAAACAGATTTGGAAAACTATTGCTTTTGTGCCATTCCAGAGCCTTGGAATATTTTTTAAACATCAAAATATTAAGAAATAAGATAGCTGCTTGCATATAACCCAAACACTCCAAGGCCGAGACAGGAGGATTTCATGTTCAAAACCAGCTTGAGCTATACAGTGAGACCTGTCTCAAAAAAAAATTAAGAATTCAAAATTTAGACAGTGGTGGAAAGAACACAGCCAGGGGCAATATGCACTCAACATATCCAAGGTCCTTTGTTCACCCCAGTCACCCCTTTCCTCCAATAAGAGTTCAAAGGTGAAGATTTTGCATATAATTTAATTATGTAAATACAGATTATTCTGGCTCAGTTGCATTAGACACCGTTTTCCTGTGTAGTCCCGGCTGTCCAAGAACTTTACTCTGCAGACCAGGCTGGCCTCTGCTTCCCAAGTGCTAGGACTAAAGGCAACCATACCCAACTAAAACCAAAATATTTCTGTCTCAGTTTCCAAGTACTAGGATGGCAAGCAAGTACTACCACAAGCAGCCTCTACACCCTTCCTGATGACTCCTTTCCCAGGAATACAGTTGCACAACCTCGTGTTTCTCTTTTGTTGTTCAAAGCACTCTGTGTCATCATATCATGCATAGACTTTCCCCCAGAAAGCCCCAGCAGCCCAGTCGAAAGGTTTTAATTTTTTTAAATTTAATATTATTATTATTACTTATTCAGTTTACATCCTGATCCCTGCCCTCCTCCTCCCAGTCAGCCCTCCCACAATTTTCCCCCATTTTCCCTCCCCTTCTCCTCTTAGCGGGTGCCCCCTCTCCTGTATCCCCAACCCTGGCACATCAAGTGTCTGAGAGCTAGGTGCTTCTTCCCCCACTGAGATAAGATGAGGCAGACTAGCTAGAAGAGCATAGCCCCACTCGAGTTGTTCAGGATCCACATGAAGGCCAAGCTGCACATCTGCTACACATGAGCAAGGAGGCCTAGGTCCAGCCGGTGTATGTCCTTTGCTTGATGTTCAGTCTCTGAGAGCCCCAAGGGTCCAAGTTAGTTGTTTCTGTTGATCTTCCTGGGGAGTTTCCTATCCCTTTAGGGGCTGCAATCCTTCCTCCTAGTCTCCCCTAAGAATCCCCAAGCTCCATCCACTTTTTGGCTGTGTCTAGTATCTGTCTGAGTCAGCTGCAGGGTGGAGCCTCTCAGAGGACAGCCATGCTAGACACCTGTCAGCTTTGAGACAGGGTTTTTCTGTGTAGCTCTGGCTGTCCTACTGGGATTAAAGGCATACATCACCACTGCCTGGCCTTTATTTATTTGTTTGCTTGTTTGTTTGAGAGAGAGAAGAAGATGGCTCAGTAGTTTAGTGGCTCCTGCCGAGGACCAAGGTTCCATTCCTAGTACCCACAGATGGCTCACAACCATCAGTAACTCCCGTTTCAGGGGATTTGAAGCCTTCCTCTGGTCTCTGAAGGCAACATGCATATAGATGCATGCAGCAGGCAAAATTCTCATATATAAATACATTAAAAATGTTTTAATGTTTTTTAACCACAAATCAATCAGTACTCCTGTGCTGTCAAAGTTCTTTGTTAAGAGGAAAGCAAACCAGTTAAAATAGTGTACACTGAGATGGGAATAACGTGGAGACTTAAAATCCCCAGATGTGCTCTTAGTGATAGCCAGAGGTCTGGGAGGCCGTCTGTCCTCCTGAGTATAACTAACTACTCTGGGCTACTTCAAGGATAAGAAAACATTAGCCTTTAAAGCACACCCTTCATTCTTAAGATTTAAATCTCCTCAAAGACAACCTATTTTAACTGGATGCTGAAAACCAGCATGTACTCAGATATTTTTGTTTTTGCTTTTGTTTGTTTGAGTTTTTCTGTTTTGTTTTTTTTTTGAGACAAGGTGTCTCCATGTAGCTTTGGCTGTCCTGATACTCCACTCATAGACCAGTCTGGCCTTGAACTCCCAGAGCTCTGCCTTCATCTCCAATCCAAGTGCTGGGAATGTGTTTTGTCAGCCTAGCTACTCAGATAAATTACAAGAGTGGGTAATAATGAACCACAGCTTTCACTTTATATAAAGACTGCAAAGACATAAAAGTTTGTTTTACAGTATTCAGATCACTAACATTATCAGAGTTTTAAAATCTTTTTTTTTTTTTTTTTATTTGAGACAGGGTCTCACTTTTTTGCCCTGGCTGGCTTGGAGCTCACCATGTAGACCAGGCTGATCTTGAACTTACAGAGATCCACATGCTTCAGCTTCTTGAGTGCTGGAAGTGTGCAGCACCACACTCAGCTAGCCATTACTCGTGACTGGTGGATGGTTTCTAGTCTTCAGTATTATAAACTGTAACGGTTTGCTTCCAATCCTACAAAAAGATGAAGCCCTACTTTATAATGATTTGAGCAAGAATTTATTCATTGTTTCAACTTTCAGAAGAGTCTCTAATTGCTTCCTAGGAAAATTGCTTAGGAGAGTCTTAAGACACGCAATTTTACTGGTACAGTTACTGAATTCTAACCCCTGTATCACTACAGTTGTATTTTGACTGTCCTAAGGGCAAGAAATGTTAGGAGAGCCTTAGGGAGATTTGTAGAAATGACCAAGTGAAAGACTTTCTTAAAATTCAACTTGTAAGCTTGCAGGGGTAAATAAATAGGACCTGTTTTGGTTTCTTTCCAGGATGACCTCTCTCTTTGCAGAAACTTAAGTGTTTTATATTTATATGATAATCGCATTAGTCAAGTCACCAACCTGAACTACCCACAAATCTCACCCACTTGTACCTACAGAACAATTGCATTTCCTACATTGAAAACCTCAGCTCACTAAAGAAATTGGAAAAACTGTAAGTGTTTTTTACTCTTTGATCCTGTTGACTGATTTTAAAAAGATTTCGTCCATGCTCCAAGCAGACAACCCTTGCCAGTGTTTGCACATTCTGTGTGTGGATGCAGGTATAAACATGTGGAGATCAGGAAACAACCTCCAGGGTTGCCTCATCTCCCACCTTGTTTGTGACAATCTATGTGACCCACAAGTTTCTGGGGATTCTCCACCTCCCATCTCACCTAAACTCTGGGATTACCTATGCTCACTAACTAGAACAGCTTTATGTGGGTTCTGCGGATTCAAACTAAGGGCCTCCTGCTTGCCAAGCAAGTGGCTTATCCAGTGACCATCTCCCCTGCCCTCCTAGTTATATATTTAACATCCTTAAAGTCCTCATCATTCTCAGAAAATCTATTCGAAGCCATGTCTGTTTTGCAGGTATCTGGGAGGCAATTACATTGCGGTGGTAGAAGGCTTGGAAGGATTAGAGGAGCTGAGAGAGCTTCATGTGGAAAGTCAGAGGCTCCCCCTGGGAGAAAAGCTTCTGTTTGACCCAGGACTCTTCGTTCTCTGGCTGTAAGGCCGTATTCAAATGCTGGGACCAGAGTGCAGTAGGGAATGGGTGGGGGTGGGGCGGGGGTGCCGAGGTGTACTCGAGTGTACAGAATCTACAGGACCAATGCATGGAATGTGGTGTGGGAGTGCGGAGGTGCGAGGGTTACTCGGATGTACAGAACTACGGCAATGCAGTGGAAATGGCGGTGGGGGTCGAGGGTATCGAGTGACGAATGCCTCTCTGCACTGAAGCTGTGGCGAGGCAGCTTTGTTGAGCAGTCCCTCCATGTTAGTTTTCAAACAGGGCAGTGCTGCCCACCTCCTAGAGAGAGCTAGGACAGAAAGAAGGAAGAGTTCAGGCTATGTGAACTGACGTTCTAACCCAGGCCCATAATGTGGGCATTGCTGATTATCATGATCCATGGTTTTAAATCTGGGAGACACCTTAAGGAAAAGGGAGTGTACAATTATTTGATTGTACGATTTCATTGATTTGAGTTTTTCTAAAACACAATCTCAGGCAGCAGCTTCCCAAACACTGGGGTTGAGGCATGTGTGCGCTAACCAGGTTTGAGGAGACATCTGTGTGGCTTCACAGCCAGTCTTAAGATGAGACGCAGGATTCACTGCTAGTCCTAAAAACCTCATGTGTCTTTGTCCCACCACCTTCATTTCTGGAATGGGAAATTTATAAACATGACACAGTTGTACAGATTTCATTGGTTTTGATTTAAAGGACTCAGGAATGGAAGGAATAACATGGTCCTTAGACAACTGACAAGTGTCCTTTATGTTAGAAAAGAAATAACAGGGTTACTAAGCTACCTGCTCCCCACGGGCTCCACTGTATTGTCACCAGACACATCTCAACCTCAGCTTCACAGAAACAACTAGCCCAACTGAGGGAACAACTAAGCCTTTTACCAGTCAGCTCACTGGGGGCATCTGGTTTTTTTCTGGGTAAAAAACAAGGAGCTCTGCAGGCGTGGTTATGGAACCAAAAAGGGATGCTTAGACCAATCACAGCACACCTTGAATGCAAATGAAGGTCTTCCATTGCCTAGAAATGGAGTCCTGGGTTTGTATCAATCACTGCTTTGCCAGTTTATCATCAGTGGCAGTGGTCCTCTGCTGGGCCAGAAGGAGAACGTACTTCCTCTCTTGCCTATGTGTTGCGGGTCTACAGTTCACAGAGGTTTATTACAGCAAAATGTCTGCTATAAACTATTTGAAACAGGGCGAGTGCAACAATTAGCAATCATCCTTATGAAGTTCTCTCAAGGACTCCATGAGCAATAAAAGTAGTTGATCCTGGCTATGCGGTTGGTAGGCACTCACTCCTTTTGCTAAAGGTCGTCAGGCAACAAGTCCAAGAAAAGTCCAACCACTGCCGGTTAGGAGTCAAATTGCACCATCTTCCCCACCCCCAGTGTTTTCTGCTTATTTACAGGAAAAAGACCATCAGAAGGAATGCTTATATTTAGATGTGTAAAAATAAGTTAACACTAATCTTGGCACATTTCAGCAGAACTTAGCATGCGCCAGCCAGTGCCTCCGAGGACATCATCATTCTTTGTCTCCATTTTATCACAGAACACCACTGAAAACATTTTGCTAGTTTAGCTTTTGCACAGATTCAAGCAGATTTTGAAATCTAAATACTAAAGCATCATTTTTTTTTCAATTATCTCAAGCCTTAAGAAGTATTAGTGGCCAGGTATGAAAAAGGGCACTGGATGGGTGAATACAACTAAATCCATTGTATCATACACAGAAATGTCATAATGAGATTATTGCTTTGTATAAATAATAGAGACTCATCACAACTTCAAATGTCAGGACATTTTTCTCACGGTTGGCTCTGCATGGCTGTCTTGGCAGGTAGATTTGGCAGATTCCCAAGCCTCAGATGTTAGGATTCCTCATTTAGTATTACCATATAGTATATTTATGTTCTCATTTTAATAGCTAACACTGAAATTATTATTTCAAGTGCCTTCTAAACATATCAGGTCATGTGACTTCTTCCCCATGTGACAACACAGAACAGTCATGTGCTTAAACTGCAGTAAGCATTTTTGTCCACAATGAGCAGTTCTTTTAACTGGTTGTATTTTTACTCTTTTTAATTTGTAGCTTCCTTACCTTGTAAATTTAAATTGTATTCTAGAGGAGGAGCATAGGGTTTGTGGAGGGAACAAAAGGCAAAAGTCTGTTCTATCACACACTGGAGTTCTAAAAGTGCCATATGAAAAAAGACAGTGGCTGGGCAGTGGTGGCGCACGCCTTTAATCCCAGCACTTGGGAGGCAGAGGCAGGCGGATCTCTGAGTTCGAGGCCAGCCTGGTCTACAGAGTGAGTTCCAGGACAGCCGGGGCTACACAGAGAAACCCTGTCTCGAAAAAACCAAAAAAAAAAAAAAAAAAAAAAAAAAAAAGACATTGTCATTTCCTACAAGAAACCTGAGCTGGCACTTTGAAGCTTTAAAGATTGAGGCCTGAGGCCGACATGTAGGAGTTAGGTGACTGACTAATATTAATTTAGTTATTTTTCTTCTAGAAATCCCTCTCTACTTTGAATATCAGCAACAATAATATTGATGACATAAAAGATTTAGAGGTGCTGGAGAATCTTAATCACCTGATTGCAGTTGACAACCAGCTGATGCATGTGAAGGTAACGCGAAGTCGACTTAAAGTATTTACATGGGATTGTGGCTTTACAATATACTTTGACATATTTATAAAATGTGTCCCCAAAAGAACCTATTCTGTATTTCTTCAAGAACTATCTTCTGAATCTCTTAAATATAACTACTGTATCTTCTTATCTTGTTTCTCCTCCATACCCAAGGTCTCTATAATGTCACCAACCGGATGGGAGCTATATTTTTCATATCTACATTATTTGTTCATCAAACTTTTTCTTCTAGAGACAAAGTTTCTTCTTCTTTAACTATTCTCCCAGTGAATGAGTTTCTAGAAACCACTCCTAGCTGTCCCCTGATACTGTGGAGAAGCACAGAGAAAACTCCCTATTCTAATTTGCACTAGTTAAGCACATGCCCTATTATATTGTACCATACCATGTCATTACATTGATCATTCATTCAGCTATATGGTGGGCACGTCTATAGAAAGGAAGGATTCAGTTCCAGGCCTCAAGAACGTACAAGCTGAGCATGGTGGCACATACTCATAATCCCAGCGCTTGGAAGACAAAGGTAGTATGATTCCTGAAAGTTCAAGGCCAGCCTGGTGTACATAGAAAGAGTGCCTCAAGAAGAAAAAAGAAAGAAAGAAAGAAAGAAAGAAAGGAAGGAAGAAAGAAAGAAAAGAAAGAAAGGAAGAAAAAGAAGGGAGGGAAGGGGAGGGACGGAGGGGCTGGCCTTTATTTCCGATACATTGCTGGTACCCACAAAATTCAGTAATGCAGAATCAACATGATAATATAGGATTAGAAAGAAAGACATCAGAGCCAGATGACAAGGTCCTCACAGGACATAATCATGACTTAGGTTCAGAGATAGTCATTGGAAGGATTGTATTTTTCAAAAGGATTTCTCTGCCTGTTGTATGAAGAATGAGTTTCAGTAACAAAGGCAAAGATATGAGTCTGGAAGCTATACAGACAAGAAGTAAGATAATGTGTTTGAAAAAAAGGAGAAGACGGTTGCTTGGAGATGACCAGTGGGTGTGCTGGGTGTATTTTTAGATAGAACCCATAGAATGTTCAGGGTGCAGGAATAAAATGGTAAACATGCTATCCTAGTTAAAAGACTAAAGATATAGAGAAACTTCTTCAATGACATTATAGCAGAAATTTCCCCAAATCCAGGGAAAGAATTCCAAATCCAAGAAGACATGACAGGCAGCATGACTCCTCAACATTGTAGTATAGTTAAAATGTCAAAAGTATAGAACAAAGTGCAAATATTGAAATCTGCCAGAGAAATACAAGTTGCTTAAAAATTTGAACCTATTAAGAAACATGTGCAAAAAAGTATGGACTCAGTTTATTGGAATCTGAATATAGTGCCCAGGATACATCTGAACAAGCTTATGTGATTTAAATATTCCTCTGAAGGCTTAGTCAAAGGACAGAGCCCAGCATCTGAATATTAACTTCTTTCTTTGTATGTATTCTGAATCCAAGGTCTTTATGTTATGGCTTCAAGTTTTCCATTCTTTTTGCCTTACCCTACTGTTGGTAGAACCTATACCTTAGGGAAGAGATCTCCAATGCCATGCATAAGGTCAGTGACTTCCATTGAAAAGGTTGTCAGCAACAGACAGCTTTGTGCCGCTGGGAAAAGTCAGCCATTGTTAGAGAGAGTGACCAGCATCGCGATAATGACCTGAGGTGTTCGGCACTTAGAGAGCAGCTGCCCCTCTGTGGACACCAGCAGGTTCTGCAAATGAGTCCACAGAGAACACATAAGAACAACTGAATGTAGTTATTACGCAGGAAAGCATAATGTTAAAAAGATAGCTTCTGCTGATAACTCACACTATCTCAAAAAAGAAAAATTTGGAATTTAAACTCAAATTTATAGTTACAAATGGACTCTATAGTCACTCATCTTAATAAATAATCATAATTATAATAGATTACCCAGTACAATGAGAAATCCTCTTAGTCTTGTCTGTGGATTTTTGTTTTAAGATTTATTTATTTATTTTATGTACCTTGGTGTTTTGCCTGTATGTATGTCTGTTTGAAGGAGTCAGGTCCCCTAGAACTGCGGTTACAGAGCTGCTATATGGGTGCTGGGAACTGAACATAGGTCCTCTGGAAAAGCAGCCAGTGCTCTTAACTGTGACAGAGATATCTCTAGCCGTTGTAAATGGATTTTTATGTAGTATCACAAAGCAGAAATGATAGTATTTACAGTATATTTTGGCATGAAAAATCATTTTTAAAAAAAATTTAAAAAATTATCTCTTAGAATGATTGTTGCTAAGGCTTCCAACCAAGATTGAAACTTGAACTGTGAAAAAGAAGACTATCTAAAAGGATTTTAAAAAGAACACATGTAGCAAGACAAACCAATGAACAAACAAGCAAACAAAAACTGAAGTACTCCAAAGACGGCAGGCTACTGAAATCTTTGAGCTTGGGATGGGAATCAGGGGTGGAGGGAAGAAGTGAGCACATTAGAGCCAAGGCCCAGCCTTTGCAGTTTAGGGCATGGCCAAGCAGGACCTTCATCCCTTCCCCTCCCTCTCCAGACCTACAGCTGTCAGGAAGCTCTACACCATCACCCTCTGACACTCACATCTCTGCAAGGCTAATCCAGCCAGGGACTTCTAGGCAAGAATAAATAAAGGGTAGTTGAAAGAAAGCACAGAAAAGAAACCTGCTTTCCTCTCTTCCCACATAGGTAGCTCCTTGAGTAGAGAACTTCTTGGAAACCAGCTCCTCTGTACCTCTTGACGTCAGATCCTCTGGCCTGTTATCCTTATCTCCTGTCCATTCAGTGACATTCTGCAGTTCATACCTACTCTGTGATAGTGCTAGCCGGGCAATGGCGGAGACAACAGTCAGCATAAAACAGACAATCCCTGGCCTGGGGGATCTCTTAGTAGAAAAGGGAAAGAAAACTCTGAGTTTGTGCTCACCAGGAAAAAGTAAAGCAAACCTTGCACAAGGGCCACAAGGGAAGTGGGTGGTGCTGAGAACTTGCAATGGAAGACTTGCATCAGTTGGTGAGGGCACCAGACTGCCTGGAGAAGGCACAGCTGAAGTGAGAAGTCGGACAGGCAAAGACTTGGCTCCCTAATGCAAACACATGCATTTCAAACAGGACGGATGGAAAGCGGAGTGAGTGAAGGCAGACAGTCCATAGAGAAGCTGTGGACAGACCAGCCGCCTTGACTCTGAGAGCACTGGGAGCCACTGAAAATGTGCCATAATTGGATGGTAGCATTTTGAAAAGGATCTGCTTAAGTAGGGTGTGAGAAACAGACTGGAGGAGTCCAGACTAAGAGCTGAGGAGTGGTAGAAACCGTAACAGTAGGGTGGAAAAGGAATGAACAAATCAGAGAACCAACCTTTCGGAGAACAAACCAGGCAAGACTTGGTTCTGAGTTGGATATAGGGAATACGGAGCAGAGGAAAACAGGATATGGAGAGCTACAGAGACAGGTTTGGGGAACGGAAGATCATGAATTTTGGTTGTTTTTTTTTTGTTTTGTTTTGTTTGTTTGTTTTTTTTTTTTGTTTTGTTTTGTTTTGTTTTGTTCTTGGTTTCTTTGAGACAGGGTTTCTCTGTATAGCCCTGGCTGTCCTGGAACTCACTCTGTAGACCAGGCTGGCCTCGAACTCAGAAATCCACCTGCCTCTGCCTCCCAAGTGCTGGGATCAAAGGCGTGCGCCACCACTGCCCCGCTATGAATTTTGGTCAAGCAGAGTTGAAGTGTCTTTGAAACATTCCAGAGAAACACCAAATTAACAGTTGGATGTGTAAGGCTGCCTTTAGTACAGAGGTCAGATGAGTGTAGGACTGACTGATTCTTCAGCTTACTACCGGGCAATGAAGACTGCATCATAGATGCAGATCTGGAAGTGGGTATTGTTTTCTGTGCCGGGTTTAAGTGCAGTGGACACCGTGGTGGGCTACGGGAGGAAGGCTTATTTCTAACTGTGAATGGGCCCTCTTCTGTGAGCCAAGGTATGAAAAGACGTTTTTGAAGGAATAGATGTCAAGTATGAAAAAAGGAGTTCCTGATGAATCCTGATGGGTTAGCGTCTTCCGTTGTCTCAGTTCACTATGTACACTGCTGTCTTCTATGAAATATGCTCTCATCTCTCAGAAACAACTGTTATAAAATAGTGCAGTCATATATTTGAGATGTCTGAGATCAGATCTTGGTTATATATGGAGCCATACAATTCCTGGAATGTACAATCACTATGGGATAAGGGAATGGTCCACAGATTGTAATGCCTCAAAGAGCTGAGGCTTACACATTCCATGACTGCTAACATTTGGGTTAGGGCCCTTTCAGCCTATGGAAGTGCCCAATGGTTGAGGAAACAGAATTGCTCTATAGCTTTATAGCTTCACATGGAATCGGAGAACTTGCAGCAGCAGCAGCAGCAGAACAACTTCTTCACTAGAACCAATGCTCAGAACCTACATTTAAACAGTGTCCTTTATGATTCTTTTTTTAAAAAATTTGTTTTTTGGTTTCGTTGAGACAGGGTTTCTCTGTGTAGCCCTGGCTGTCCTGGAACGCACTCTGTAGACCAGGCTGGTCTTGAACTCAGAAGTCCGCCTGTCTCTGCCTCCCAAGTGCTGGGATTAAAGGCGTACACTACCACCGCCCGGCTCTTTTTTAAAATTTAAAATTACATTTTATTAGTCTCTCTCTCTCTCTCTCTCTCTCTCTCTCTCTCTCTCTTCTGTGTGTGTGTGTGTGTGTAAAGCAATGGGTAATTTGTGAGAGTTAGTCTCCAACTTTAACCACATGGGACCCCAGGTCTGAACTCAGGTAGTCAGACTTGGTGACAAGCACTTTACCTGCTGAGCCATCCCACAGGCTCCCCCTGGCGATTCTTAAATCACATAAAAGTTTGAGAAGCATGACTCGGCAGGTCTGGTGATGGTGGATAAAAGAGAAGATAGCAGCCAGAGAAGGAAGACTGGAAGTAAGGTTGTAAGAGAGGACCCCATAAGAGATGGCCAGGACCGAAACAGCTGACTCGAAGGGAAAGGAGATGTGAGATCATAGAATACTGAGAAACTATTAGCCAAAGATGACCTACTGACCTACTTCTCCAGTAAGGTAGGTCCCAAGGTCAGGTACTGAGGAGGAGAGAGAAGTTTTAAGTTAGATGATGCTGATGATAATAACTTCTTTAACTCATGGAGCATCTACTTTAAATGACATTTCACAACTATTTTATTTTTGCATTTCTTTCCTGTGACCTCTTTAAGCAGGCATGTATCTGATATATAAAACCACCAAATAGTTTGAAATTTAAGTTCAACTTAAATTTATAAAAGTTGTTTGTGGGTACAGGTTGAGTCATGAGCTTCACTAGATGAACATTATTCAAGTTGCTAAAGCTATGCAAAGTCAAATGCATGTGTAAGAAAGAAACTTGAAAGAACAACAACAAAAAATCCTTAATCTTTCCCTACAGTTTTTATGTCTGCAAAGTTTGCCAAATCAATAAAATGACCTGAGTTCATCTCACAGTCAGCTTCATTAGTGATTTACTTCATTGGTTTTCTGGTGACCATTTATCATGAGGTATAGAATCCTCAGAATGAATGGGAAAAGTAAAAAACGTGACATGCTTGCCTCTTACATAAACTAAATATTTGATTTGTAATACACAAATGAACAAACCACGATAGCCTGTCATGTTTTCTTAGTTTCTAATTTATTCAACCTCTGCTCAATATTGATCCTGGCAAGCAGCATGGCCCAAAGATAAATTTATTCATTCCACACTTTAGTCAGGAACAAGCCAAAATTTATAGATTTTTTCCCAGGCAGATGATGACAGGCAGTCAGAGGGATGACAAATGGCTGTCTTTAGATTTAGTAAGGACAGTTGGGCCAGACATTTCCGATAAAGATTGGAGCATGCTGGTCAAATACAGGTTCATCACAGTCATCATTAAAGCAGGGACTGCCTGCCACAAACACCCAGGCAGGAGCAGGGTACCAGCCTGCAGGGAAAGGCAATTGGCCGCTCAGAATTTTGCAGCACGCCTCTAAGCGATAGCATGACATGATCATTTATCAAACAGAGACTGTCCAGAAAAGTGTCTGGTTCCTTGAGTAATTTATTGAAGGGCAGGAGAGTGAAAGGCTTTTATTAAGGACAGGAAGGCAATGAACAACCAGAGCGTATCCAAAGGGTAATCGTATTTCAGAACAGGATTAGTTTAGCCTTAAGTAAACATACACTGGAGGGAGTCTGTCCAGGGTCATTTATCAAGTGAGGAATAATTAACAAAACTCCAAGCACTTTTTATCTATATCAATGTAAAGTTCTCTTGCTGTTCGGGGCATCATATTCAACAGTATGAAACATACAACACACAGTCCCTTAGAGTAAAAGGAATACTGAACTCTTGCATAAAATAACTATAGCTGTGTTAAACCTGGAACAAAGGTTTCAGAAAAAGCAAAATCTAAGGTTCAAAGGCTGAGGGCTGAGGTTGTAATTCTGAAGACTGCTTTCTTACATGAAGGTAACTACTTGTTGGTCAATGGGTCAGAAGCTTCATCTTTAAATTTTGCTCTGTTAATCAAAATTAAGAGAAAAGGATTTAACTGAAGAATAGCACAGCAGGCAAAGACCTATGGACTTATCTCTTTTGTTCCCTGAACTTTATATGCCATGATGATTAATTCTATGCAATCACTTACAAATAAAGACAGGAAACCAGGCATTGAAGGCACACGCCTTTAATTCCAGCACTTAGGAGGCAGAGGCAAGTGGATCTCTGAGTTCAAGTACAGACTTATCTACAAAGCAAGAGTTCCAGGACAGCCAGGACTACACAAAGAAACCCTTTGTTGAAAAACCAAATAATACTAATACTACTAATACTAATAATAAAGATACGTGTACAGTAATCAAAAGCCCCAGGAGCCAGAGGGCTGTTTCTGAGAAGACAATTCCTGTTTTCACAAGTTATTCGGTTGATCCTTTGGAGTCAAGCATAAACTAAACTCTACAGGTAAATATATACCTTCAGAAAGTCACTATTTTAAAAAGATATCTGCATTTTTTTTTTTCTTTCAGTTTTCTGAGACAGGGTTCCTTTGTGTACTTCTGGCTGTCCTGGAACTTGCTCTGTAGACCAGGCTGGCCTAGAACTCAGAGATCTGCCTGCCTCTGTACCTTCCAAGTACTGGAATTAAAGGTGTGTGCCACCAACACCCGGTACATATCTTTGTGTTTGTTGTGCTATTTGTTTGTTTGTTTTTAAATAATCAAGATGTAGACACAACTAAAGTGCAGTGCATTACTTTTTGTTGTTGCTGCTGTTGTTTTGTTGTTTTTCTTTCTTTTTTTTTTCCTAGGGGGTGGGGGTAGGTTGAGTGCTTCCCGAATACTGGGATGTTGATTGTTTATGTATTTTATGTACTATAGTAAAATACAGGCATTCACCACTGTCACCCAGCCCTTGATTTCGTTTTTGAAAACGGACTCTTTGGGCACACATAAGAAACACTCCAAGTATATATGCTTTCTGTCAAATAGTTAAAGGAACATTTAAAGAGGAGGTGGAGAGCCAGGCAGTGGTGGCGAACGACTTTAATCCCAGCACTTGGGAGGCAGAGGCAGGCGGATTTCTGAGTTCGAGGTCAGTCTGGTCTACAGAGTGAGTTCCAGGACAGCCAGGACTACACATTGAAACCCTGTCTGGGGGCGGGGGAGGTGGAGAAAGCAAGAAAAGGAATGGCAGGAATTCAAAGAATTGGGGCGGAAGGGGGTTGACACTGGCTTAGAAAAGAAAGGCAACAGGGAGAAAGGAGGTAAGGCAGGGAGACTGGAAGGCTGCCTCCAAATGCCGCTCATCGGCCTTCCTCACAGCCATGGGACCTATGGACCGTGGATCTCTCTTTAAATATCAACATGTCATTTCTGGTAAGCTATAAAAGTATGCACGTAGTTATCGAGAAATGGACAACAAAGCTGAATGTGGTGGTCCACAATTTTAATCCCAGTATTTTGTAGGCAGAGGCAGGTGGATCTCTGTGAGTTTGAGGACAACCTGGTCTATACAGTAAGTGGCAGACCAGTCTGGGTTCCATAATGAGACCCTGTCAAAACCAAAACCAAACCAAAATATAAATAAATACAAACAAAATAAACAAACAGAAAAACAGCAACCACAACAAAAGATGTAAAAGAAATTGTAAGCCCAGTAATTATAATTTCAAAAGAAGTTCTTAGGCTCCAAAAAGATGAGCCAGGCATAACAGTGTGTTCAATGTGCTCTCCAGGTGATGAGCAGGCAAGTTTTTTTTTTGTTTTTTTTTTTTTTGTTTTTCTGCTTTGCAGTTTGACAGGCTTCTCCCACATTCTTCATTTAAAAAAATAGGCAACAATATAGCCTGCCTGCAGTGCTGGCAGACCTTGTTATTGTTTAATTTGATGAGCCAGTGGGTTTTATGGGGGTTACTTACAGGAAGATGGCTGAGGGGTTACTTGCAGGAGTAGAAATGACTCAGGCAGCTGCATCACCAAAAACCTTCTCCAGCATGGGTGATGCTCCTGAGAGCTGAGAGCTGGGACGACACTACACAGGCTGCAGGCAGCTCAATACACTGGGGCGTGTCCTTTCCGAGTGCCTCCGGACTCAGAGCCTCTCTCTGGGGCAGATGTGGTGGTCCCTGCTCCTTCCAGACACCTCACCTGAATGTTTTTCAGCGATGGCGGATGAAGTGTTTACTTGCTACTCTTCAGTTGCCTTAATGTGTAAACTTTTATGGATTCCCCTGAGAATAGGGTATCTTCTCTAAGCAGGAAGTGTTTTCCTAACTACAGACTGAGTCGATTTAGGGACGACATGACCAAGAGCAGCACTGTGATCCCCATTTTGCCTCCTTTAGCTCCCTAATGACTAGTGTAGACAAAGCTGGTGGTTTTATGACTCCTACCTGGGGAGCTAGGATACTGTAGAAATCATTAGCCACCTTGAAAAGCAGTTGCCACAAGGAGTACTAATAATCATAGAATTCCCATGCCTTCCTTTTTCTTTCCCGACTACAGGACTTGGAGCTTTTACTGAAAAAACTGATGAAGCTGTGGAAAATGGATCTAAATGGAAATCCTGTTTGTCTTAAACCAAAATACAGGGACAAACTGATACTAATGTCCAAGTCACTGGGTGAGTGTTTTACATTAACCCAGTTTAAAGCACGTGTTTAACGTTTAAGTTAATTTATCATTAAGCTTTCAGAAATATGAATATAACATCTGGCTCTGGAAACTGGTCAACTTAAGTTTAAATGTTTAAATAATAGCAAAGTTAAGAATACTAAGTAATGCATAAAAACATTTCTTCTATTCATAAATAAACACCAGGCAGATTTTTAATCAAAAAAATGGCCACTACCTACAAGACTGGCTAGCCATAAATATGCTAAACTTAGCTTTGTGCAAATTCTTGGCAGGGCCCTAGACTCCTTAGCTCTTGTTCTCAGCTACAACTAATTAAAATTTGCTCACCTGCCAATTGCCTAGGAACACTTGAAAGGGGACTGGGGAGTTGCTTAACCAAATCCTTACAAATAACAACATGCCTAAGTCTGCCCTACACTGGAGGAAATGGACCAAAGCACTTGGATGGTTTTGTCAAAATTCCCTAGCATCAGAGGGACAGGCAGTACCATGTTACAAAGGAGCCTTGTGAGAGAGTGTCCTGTAGCTGAACTCTGGGGCATGGTATGCTTGGGTATAAGAATTAATAAAGAGCTAAAATATGATAAGACATCTTCAAAACTCATAGTTGTTTCATCATAATGCTAGTATAGTGATTCTCTGGCGTGGAGAAAAGTGAATCAAATAATGGAAAGTATTTTTTTCTCAGAGTGTATGTGCAGGAGCTACCTATCCATGCGAAGCACAGCAGAGAGCCAACAACACACAGAGAACTGTGGCCGTATGTTTCCAAAGTTCTGCAGGCGGCTGTGCTGTGCGGCCACTTTCCCTTACCTCTCCGACGCCACACACAACTACATTAGTCTGCTTTACTCAGCCACAGGGAAAAGTAAACACAATTAATGTTTAATTAAGAATATTCTAATATAAAGCAGGTCTGGTGGCACATGCCTTTAAGCCTACACATGGGAAGCAGAGGCTTGAGTTCAAGGACAGCTTAATCTACATATCAAGTGTCAAGACAGCCAGAGCCACATTATAAGACCCTGACTCAAAAACAAAAATGGAATATGGGCTGCAGTGTGGTTTATTGATTCACTAGGCCCTGAGTTTAATTTTCAGCTCTAGATTTCTAAAAGCAAAAATTATTCAAATCTTTTCTTACATAACTATTTTTCTTTTTAACATACTTTATGATTACAAAATTAATACTTTAAAGGAAAAAAGTCAGGTGGTAGTGGTGCACGCCTTTAATCCCAGCCTTTGGGAGGCAGATGCAGTCAATCTCTATGAGTTCAAAGCCAACCTGGTCTACAAAGTGAGTTCCAGGACAGCTAGGACTGTTACACAGAACAATAAAAAAAGAACAGGGTTCATTGGTAGAATACTCATCCGGTGTGCACAAGCCCCACGTTACTAGTACTACAGGGAAAATATGCAGAGAAGAAAAATAAATCCCTCCTATTCCGACCATAAATCTATTGTTAAAAACTTTAGTGTATGTCTTTCAAGTCTATGCACATATACATACACATAACAAATCACTTGATTTTTGTCTTTGTTATTCTCATTCATCTTCTTTTTACCACATTTAAGACCAGATAACAACAACAACAACAATAATCATAAAAGTTAAAAGACTATGAGGGACCATTTTATGTTTTACAGTTTACCCAGTCCTCAATAAATGAAACAAACCCTACTTACCTGGTTTACGAAACATGAGTGGAAGCACATTTCATGTTGAGAACGAATTGTTAAAATGAAATAAATCTCACTACCTATGTCAGTTACCTGCTTTCTCTCCAAAATCACTCTATACGGTAGAGCCTTATCAAGATGATGTGCTAAAAGTGACATGGAATCAGATTACTCAAGACTGTGTGTGTGTGTGTGTGTGTGTGTGTGTATACAGATATGTGTATGTATATATATTCACCCAAAATATACTAGCAAGTTATATAATTACTAACAGAAGCATATATGCAAAGGCATCAAGAGACAAGCATGTGAGAGCGAAACTGAGCACAAAAGTGGCTTATCTTGTGGTTAAAAAAGAATGATGGCAAAACATCCTGCCAACTTCTTGAACTGTAGTTTGGAAAGTGCTTGTCATTCAGGTAAGAAACGTGCAGAAAATGTAAAGTGACTACACCTCCGGAGACTAGGCCTCTGTTGTCCACAACCAGCCGCAGTTAGGAGCTACAGGACACTGAAGTAAGGTATTTGAGAAAGCATGTTAGGGTTAGACTGTGAGCTATTAATCTCCTTGCCCGAGTTAAACATTCCCATAGTGTGCCAGGCCAGGGAGAGTGTGCTGCTCCTGGGCCAGCATTCTGCCTGCTGCCTGCAGTCTCCTGCCTGCTGCAGTCTGTCGCCTGTGGGCAAAGAACAGACCACTACACTCTGTTTACCACTCTACCCTGTACTTTAAATACAACATTATTTTAAAACAATACTTCAAGTACAATATTACTGGTATTTAAGTGGCAGCATCAAATCTTTCAGCAGTAAAATTACTTTTTTTAGAGTAGTCTCAGGCTCCCTGAAAGAACATGACCAAAACCCTTTTACTGTATCCTTACTACAGTCTGGGGCTCAGTGGAAGACCTTACTCACTGATAAAAGACAGTTTAAGAATTATACAGATACATTTAGTCTCTTTATTAAATAAAAGCCACAAAACCACTTTATTTATGTGATACAAATGTAATATAGGTAAAATAAAGGACTTGTTCAGTATTCTATAGACTATCCATATATAATAAATTGTCACCTATCAGAAATTGCATATAAAGGCATACTAGAATGCTTACTATATATACATTTATATATATAGTATATATATATGTGTACATACATGTACATATATGTACACACATGTATACATACAAACACACACATACACACAGATAGATAGATAGATAGATAGATAGATAGATAGATAGATAGATAATTTGAATTTGAGACAGGGTTTCTTTGTGTAGTCCTGGGGCCCTGGGTATCTTAGAACTCTCTCTCTAGACCCAACTGGCCTCAAACTCAGACATCTGCCTGCCTCTGCCTCCTGAGTGCTGGTATTAAAGGTGTGTGCCACTCTGCCTAGCTTTTATATTGTTTTTCTAAGACAAATAATTACATTTATAAAATATCATTTTACTTGCGTTGTAACAACATTTCTACTTTGAAAACCCAGCATGATCTTAGAAGGGGATTCAAGCCCATCTGTTCACAGTGAGCGCCTTCAGCGGGGAGGCAGGGCACGGATCATAGAAGATCCCTTTTCTCTTCGTTCATTATGTTTCAGTTGTTTATAACTAAAAATAAGGAAAAACTCAACAAGTTTAAGTGTAAAGACCAGAGAGGTAATACAGTCAGTGGAGTGTTTGCCATAAATGAGGATCCAGGTAAAAAGCCGGGCATGCTGGCTCATGCCCATGATGGTGGCACTGGGGAAGTCTCTGGAACTCAGTAAGTAGCTGGTCCTTCCAAACTGATGAGCTCCAGTTTCAATGAGAGATTCTATCTTCAAGATTAAAGTGGCCGGGCAGTGGTGGCGCACGCCTTTAATCCCAGCACTTGGGAGGCAGAGGCAGGCGGATCTCTGAGTTCGAGGCCAGCCTGGTCTACAGAGTGAGTTCCAGGCCAGCCTGGGCTACACAGAGAAACCCTGTCTCGAAAAACCAAAAAAAAAAAAAAAAGATTAAAGTGAGTGAACCCACACACACAGGAACACATACACACACATAAACCACACCATAAATGTATAAATAAGGATTTTTCTCAATTCTTTTTCTATACATTTTTAAAGATTTATTTTATTTATATGTGTATATTGTAGCTGTCTTCAGACGCACCAGAAGAGGGCACCAGATCCCACTACAGATGGTGTGAGCCACTATGTGGTTGCTGGAAATTGAACTCAGGACCTCTGGAAGAGCAGTCAGTACTCTTAACCACTGAGCCACCTCTCCAGACTCTCAATTATTATTTTTTTTAATGAAAAAATGTACATGATATACTTTGATCAGGTCCCCTCCCTAACACCTCCTAGAGCCTCCTTACTTCCCCACCTTCCCCACACAATGCCATGCCCTTTCTTCCTCTTTTAAAAAAAGAAACACGCAGCCGGGCGGTGGTGGCGCACGCCTTTAATCCTAGCACTTGGGAGGCAGAGGCAGGAGGATTTCTGAGTTCGAGGCCAGCCTGGTCTACAGAGTGAGTTCCAGGACAGCCCGAGCTACACAGAGAAACCCTGTCTCGAAAAACCAAAAAAAAAAAAGAAACACGCATACAAAACAAAAACCGTCACAAAAACCCAAAGTGAAAACCAAAATATATAAGCAAAAGACCAATGAGACAAAAAATGGCCAAAGCAAAATGAGGTGAAAAGTCCACAAAAATCCCACTGAGTTCATATTCGTTGTCCACCTCTTCCTGGACGTGGGGCCTACTCTAAAGTATAGCTAATATACCCAGAGAGGTTTTAGGAAGAAGCCGAGTTTTCATCTCCCAGGAGGTATCACTTGCAGGTAGCTTCGTGGGAGGGTTGGGAGTCTGTCCACATCCCCATCTCAGTGAAGATGGCCCGTTTATCTGTACAGGCCCTGGACATGCTATATGGGATGTGTATGGGCCCTGTGGGCTCGTATGTGCACCACCATCCCATTTATGACGGAGAACTCCACCTCTCACTCTGTACAGTGTCCAGCTGTGGGTCTCGGTATCAGTTCCCATCGACTGCAAGAAGCTTCTCTAACAACGGCTGAACAAGGCACGGACATGAGTGCAACGAACATCATTAGAAGTCATTTCATTGCTGTGTTTCCTTTAGCAGAACAATAGGAGTTAGTTTTCCCTAACCTCATTGGCTATCCACTTTCAGGCTCTTGGCCACAGTGTCAGGCATGGGTGCCGTCAGAGAGTGGTTGTCACTCCCACAATGCATGTGCCACTATTGCACCAGCAGGTCTTGAAGGCAGATCACCATTGACCTTGAGGCTGTAGCTGGAATGATAATTATATTCCTCCTTTGGTAGCAGGCAGTGTACCTTTCAGTACCTTGAACATGAGTCAGTAGGAGTGAAGTCTCCCGTTAGGCACCAGCTCAGCTGCTCCATGTTTGATGAGTAACGCTAAGTGCTGCCTTCAGCAGTAGGGCCTTACCATCAGCTTGTGAAGAGCATCAAAAGCCTGGGATATTTGGGCATTTCCATGGTGCCACCTTTGGCAACAAACCAAGAAGATTAACCCATTCCTGGAATTGGAATTTTTGTTATTGTTTTTTGAGACAAGATATCACTCTGTAGCCCAGGCTGGCCTAGAATTCATTATGTAGTCATCTAGGCTCAAATACATGGTAATCCTCCTGCCTCAACTTCCTGAATGACAGGATTTGCTAACATAGCTAAGGTATTTTTAAAGGACTTTATTTTAGCTTATGAGGTAACATGTTATAAGCCAGAAGTATATCTTTTTATTTTTATTTTCATATGTACATACATATGTGTACATACTATATACTAAAGTATATATACACACACATATATATATACTGTACTGTACTTTTAACATACATATCTTCTCCAGAATTTCTTGATGGAAAAGAAATAAAAAATCTGGAAAGACAATTCCTAATGAATTGGAAAGCATCCAAAGATGCCAAGAAAATCAGCAAGAAAAGGAGGAGCAGAAGTGAGGATGCAAGCAACTCGTACATAAGTAAGTGCTCTTCATCAGCCACCACTTCCAGCAAAGGGAGCGGCGGAACGAGAGCAACAGAGCCCAAGGGGAAGTGGGCTTTCGCCTTCATAGACTTCAGAAGTTTTATTTTTTAAATTTTATTATTTATTTATTATTATTATTTTTAATCCACAGAAAACTGAAGCCTGCAATGTTTGAAGTTAACCATTTAATTTTCTCAAAGAAACCCTTATTAATCCCTTTATAATTACTGTGCACAAAACTAATTAACAAAAGTTAAAGTTATGTAAAAACACCCACATGCAGGCAAAACACACATAAAATAAAAATAAATAAATCTTCTTTTAAAAAAATTGCATGTGAAAGTAAGATGAGAGAATCATGAGTTCAGGACCAGCCTTGGCTACATGAAACCTTGTCTCAAACAAAACAGAAGCCCTAGGGGATAGCAATGATGGAGAACATGAGAGTTACTTCCTTATCTCTGGGATCAGGAATAAGGGGGAAGAATTTATAATGTCAAATATAAGCTCATAATGCCAAACTGTTGAGCCTGTGGTTGCTCCACCCATTGTTTAGGCAAAGCATGCAAGTAGAGCATTTGATGGAGGCTTCTTGGTAAACACAAGGCTAAGCAAAGGAAATGAAGGAGCCAGGGCAAGTTAAAGCCCCTGAGGACATGTCCCTAGTGACCTGCTCCCTCCTCCTTACCATCCTCCCAGTCCTGTCAGATCACAAATCCACTCATCATTAGGCCGGAGACCTCAGCATCTAGTTGTTCCTGTAAGCAACTTCACAGATGTGTGCTTCTTGCCCTCCAGCCATGTCTATTTTAGCGTCTGTGTGTCTGCACACATATGCACGCAGGTGCCCATGGAGTCCACAAGAGAGTCAAATCTCTGGGAGATAGAGTTACAGACATTTGTGAGTTGCCCAGTGTAGATCCTGGGATTCAGACTCTACTCTTCAAGGTCAAGAAACAAGTGTTCTTACCAACTGAGACATCTCTTTCACTCCTGCCTACCAAAGCATTTGACAAACAAAATCAGCCTACTGATTTTGAGAACAAAGAGAAGCAACTGTTATACATTGTAAATATATATATTCATATACATATACATATACATATACATATACATATACATATACATATACATATATATATATGAAAGCTTTCTAAATTTGTAGCTCTATACAGGGAATTAAAGTAAAATTACATAGATTGTAGCCTCTTTGATGATCTTACAATTAAAAAGTAATCTTAAATATAGCCATGTAAATCAAAGCTGGAAATATAATCAAGTGCTTTAATAAGATCCAAAATGATTCTATTTTTTTCAAAGTGTTTTCACAGCACATGGAAGATTAATATATTGATTTAATAAATATTTTCAGGGTAGCTCAGGTGAGACCATGAGTTTAATCTTAATACTCAGGAAAAATAATTAAGCATGTTGGATACTGGGCTATTGAAGGCAGTGGGGTTTTGTGAGAATTTTTTTTTCTTGGTTTTTTGAGACAGGGCTTCTCTGTATAGCCCTGGCTGTCCTGGAACTTACTCTGTAGACCAGGCTGGCCTCGAACTCAGAAATCCACCTGCCCCTGCCTCCCAAGTGCTGGGATTAAAGGTGTGCGCCACCACCGCCCGGCGAGAAATTTTAATCCAGCAACATGGCTACTCTGGCAAGGGATCACAGCCAAAGACCTTCTAAGTCTGTGTGATCCTCCTGGAATACAGACATGCCACATACCTTTAATCTCTCTGGCTGGAATACAGACACATCCTTAATATACACCTTTAATCCCAAACTATGTAGGTAAGGTTAGTTTGTAAAAGAAAGCAACCATGCTTGAAAGTGACATCTAATTGAGGGGCAGAAAGAGTGACAAATCAGAAAAAGAATGAGTCAGAAATAGGATATGTCCAATTCACAAGAACAGACAGGAAAGAGAGTCGACTTGAGAGAGCATCACAAAGAGAAAGAGAGAGAGGCAATTTTACTAGGACAGTTCTACAGAGACAGGTTGAAGACAAAAGGAGACAGAAGATTATTACAGATTGCCAGAGTTAGTTTAAGACCAAGCAGAACAATTCAGTCAGAAGCTGAGAGAAGCTAGTTTGAATCAGTCAGCTTGGAGAGGAATTTGAACCAGAACAACTGAGTTGAGCTAGACAGATAGAGTTCAGAAAGAGCTAGAAAGGGTGAGCTTATTCAGTAGTAAGCTTCTGAGATTACAGTTACATCAGGCAAATAAAAGTTACTTTTATAGATCTTGAAGGTAAGCAAGGCCTTCCCCACTAAAAGGGACATCACAGCTGGAAACCATAAATAATATAGAATAATTGCTCAAGTAAATGTATGAATATATCCCAACAATTATACATGATTAGTCCATGCTGTAAACGTTACTTTGAAAATAAATTTAGAAGAGCAAAGTTTAAGTCAATTGCTTATATTAATGCTGGTATGTTCATTTTCTAAGAATTAACTATGAATTTTCTTGTCTGGTTTTTATGTATAAGAGTCTGTGATATTTTATTTGGGGTATTAATTTATTATTGATTTTACTGTGGATTTGTCTGTTTAAAATTCCATTCCATAACATATAATTTAAGATACTAATATATACCATTTGATAATCTAGTAATTAGTTTCAAAGCAGGATGCTTTTAATTCTTTGTATGCTACAGGTAACTTTGAAACAATACATCACATAGTTCCTGTTTATTACCCACAGGTGGGTAAGCCAAAAGTAGTCTTTTTCTCTGATGTACAGCGGTATCTTGTACATGGAAATGCATCTTCAAAATGTCCCCAAGAAGATAAAACTACAATTACTGAAGACATAGGGTAGGTCCCTTCAAATGTTTGTATGGTTTGTCTTTTTCAGGGGAGTGGATACCCGACTGTCAGCGCAGACGAAGAGGGGTTCTCCTAGCTATCTGCTCTCTGCCCTTTTTACACACACACACCACACACACACACTTTAGTGTTGGTCACCACAAACACTCATAAAACTGCAGAGGTGGGGATGGTTCTGGAAAAGTTGGGAGTTTGACTAGATGCACTCAGGGAAGGAAAGGTAGGGACAGAAAAGTCCCTACAGATGTGGATAAAGATGTCTGGATCTTCAGGGGAAAGGCACCATCTCAAAGGAAAGTGAGGCCTCGGGGCGATGGGCTCTAGTGATGGGGTGGAAGGAAGAGGGAGTGACAGATGGCAGTAGAAAGGAGCAGCACACAGAGTATGTAGACTGTTCTCTCCAAGATAAAAGTTCTGAGCCTGCTCTCTCTGGAGACATTGGAAGCTTCATTCACTCCCAAAGGGGTTTATGATCCAAAAAAAGGTTTGAGTCTCCAATCTAACTTTGATTCTAAACTCATTTCAGCTTTGTTTAAATCTGTTATAAACTTCCTAATGAGAAAACAGCTTTGTTTTGTTTTTAAAAAATTACATTGTTTCTATACAAACTTACACCAATCCAGGAAATAACCTCACTTATTCTAAAATACATATTTCCCATGCATTAAACAATACAACATAGAAATACAAACAAGTAGTGGCTGGGATACGGCCAGCTAAAATCCCAGAACTCTGGAGGTTGAAGCAGGATGACTAGGTGATCTCAGCTGTCACCAGCAAAACAGCAACTTCAAGGCCAGCCTGAGCCAAGAGGTCCTGTCTTTTTTTAAAAAAATTCAAATAAGACAATCCTAATCTCAAGTATTTTAAAAGCTATGTGAGAAGCAGATCTGCCACAACTGATGTATGATGTCGGCAATGCTAATGTGTATGTAATGCTAAAGTAATGTGTAATATATAATGTTGATAGATGTTAACACATTCCATACATTTTATTTCAACCTTTTTTCCCAGTTATGTACAGTTTTCCTTTATTTGTTTAATCTCCCTCCCTTCCCACTCCCGAGAAGTACTGAGATTGAACCAAGGTCCTCAGTCATGAAGGACAAGTGCTCTACCACTGAGCTACAGCCGAGCCCTTCCTTTGCTCTTACAGCAATCCAATGTTTGCTCTGCTGGCCCCCCAGTCATTCTACAATACAGTTCATCACTGTAATGAAGGCTAATACATATTTCACTGAGAAAGTGATCAGAGCTAGTGGATGTGCATTGGAATTGTACTCACCTTTCCAGAACTGCCTGCTGACGGGCAGGCAGGTCTGTCATGTGACCCTCCTTTCAGGGTCTTGTCGGCCAGTCAGGACTTGACAATCTCTAGCCACGCCCAGCAGAAGAAGCCCTGTGAAGGCACTGGGGCCCAGTCCTACCCCTGCCTGCCGCAGGGCAGCTCAGGACTGATGTGGTGCAGACCTAGAGTTGGTAGGTCTGTGCTTGTTGGAGGGAGGAGAGGAAGACTGCAAAAGGAATCCTAGTTTTGGTTTTCGCCTCCTTTCAATTCACAGTAACATGGGAGCTGTATGAGAACATGCTTTGCTCTTCACACATAACCTGCAGAACCAGAGCCTCCCACACTACCCCAACAGTCTCCTAAAGACACACGATGCCCTATAAACTCGACAGCTCTATTTGCTGTTGTTTGGTTTTGGTTTGGTTTTTAAGATTTTGTTTCTTTGCCAAGGACTTCCACAAGTACTACTTGTATATCACAAGGTGAATTAAACAACAAACCAGGAGAATAAAACAAGCCTCAGGAGACGAAGTTGCTGAACTCATTCATGACCACGTAGTAATTGGCTCCACAGTGAGCTGACACAGCACACCCTATCCATGTGCAGCCCCAGATCGTTAGGAGCACACTACGAGACAGCAGGGCCCGCTCTCCTCTCTATCCTAACCAACCTCCAAGTGAAGGGCAGCTCTTAAAGTAGAAACCACCTCTGCTGCAAGTATGAACTGCTCTAAATAAGGCTAGCAGAACAGGAGGTTTGTGAGCACTCCTGCCACCATGTGAAACTGAATGTGTTCAATTCAGAGTTTTCAGTTTTAGCTGTAAAAAAAAATGTTAGGCAAAGTTCTAATGTTTACTATTTCCTCAGGAAAGCTTTCCTCTGAAAGCATGCCAAACATTGTTTTGGTTTAAGTCTAATTGGATAGCAACATTAGTCATGTCTCTTTTTAATAAAAGGTGACCAAATATATTGTACAACTTCCTCAAATTTCTTTTGCTTGACAAAAGTTTTTTAGGGTGTGCCTGATGCATTTTAGTAATTTGGAGAGAGAATCTTATTTGCTTGAATGAGTTAGTTTCCATTTTTGCTTCTGTATCACAATTCATGCATGTAATTTCCATTTTCAATTGAAATATACCACACATCCAAGGCAGAAGGCTAACGTATGGCTCAGCACGTTCATCTATGAATGCAGCCATGCAACCTTTAGTAAGTTAATGTCAAAGCAAAACAAAAATCCTAAAGGATGGTGAGATTAAAATCGGAAGATTGGTAAGGTACAAAAGACAACATATTAATAATTTGGTCTGGAGGGGTTGGAGAGATGTCTCAGCAGTTAAGGCATTGTCTCCTTCCAAAAGACCTAAGTTCAATTCCCAGCACCACACACAGAGCTCAACAGCTGTCTGTCACTCCAGGTCTAGGGGATCCAACACTCTTGTACAGACACATGCAGACAAAACATCAACGCACATAAAATAATTTAAAATAAGTAAATCATTAAAAAGAAGGAAATGAAATATATTTTTTGCTTTTACAAAATGTCCCTAAGAAAAAAATAATAATTTGGCCTGGAGTGTTGGATCAACGGTAGAGCATATTTGTCTAGTATCGTGTGTTTAAGATCCAATGTGTACCAAAGTGCGCACGTGCACACAAACACACACACACACTCTCACACACACCATCTGATCACAAACACACACCATCTGATCACAAGCACAACACACACCATCTAAACACAAACACACACCATCTAAACACACACATACACCATCTGAACACAAACACACACCATTTGAATGCAAACACAAAGATCAGATTATTTTCAGTTTCTAAGAAAATCTATCAAAGCACTCTTTCCCTTAACTATTTTAAAGGTGAAAGTGAGGTGGTATCCATAATATATTTTTACAAGCTATATTTAACATTCAAGGTGAGGAGCCTGCAGACTTGAAAGCAGTACATGTTCCAAAAGCAACAGTCTGCTGCACACTCCTTGAGGGCTCTGCATATTGGGAGTTGCGCCTGCATGCAAATTGGAGCACCGCAAAGCAACAGCTGTCCGAAGACGGGGAATGTTTTCCCTGTCTGTTATAAATGCATGCAGTCTACATGTGTATATTTACACAAGCCTACTTTCCCTGCAGGGAGGGAAAAGTCAGACTTATTGACGTTGTTTTTGACCCTCAAACTGAACTTGATATTATCAAAGTATGCTTTAATTAAAGATTAGGTCTAAACTATTTTTTATTTAAAGGCTGATTCTGAACAAATGCCTTCACTGTTCAATTAAAATTAATGTATGGTATTAAATAAGCAAAAGCAGCACACATTGTCGCTTCCCTCCATATTTGTCACAGTGAGCACTTCTGACAGATGTTTCCTCTCTTCAAATATGCTATGGGGTGCTTGAACCTTAGTGATTTAAAAAATAGACAAAAAACCCATAGCTGCTGTTCATAGATCCACCGAGAATATGACTGTACAGTGCTCTGCCATGAAGAGAGCATATGGTTACTGAACTATCTCCTCAGTCCAAGCCGTGCTGATAACCATAGACCCATGGATTCTGCTAATTTAAAATTATGTTTGCAAAGGGTTAGGCTATGCTGGGTTTTAGATATCTTTAAGGAATATGAATCCCTGGGACTTGTAGTTCAGAGGATTCCCTCCGTGTTGGTTAACTATTTATGAAATACCTAGTTAAGGTATTTGCTAAGCTGTGGGAGGAAGTTCTTTGAATTAAAGGGCTGGAGAGGTAGCTCAGCAGTTAAGAGCACTTACGCTGCTGTTACGCTGTTCTTCCAGAGGTCCTGAGTTCCATTCCTAGCACCCATACGGCAGCTCACAGTTGTCTATAAGGTAGACCCATGGATCCACTTCCTCCTTCTGCTGTGCACATGTACATGCAGATAGAACACCTACATATATAAATAAATCTTTTTTTAACAATAGATTCTAATAGTTAAAATAACTGGCTTTCACTACTGGTGAGGCTGTGTTTAAACAGTAATAACAGATCTATGTGCTTCAAAAAGAATTTTAGGAACTGTGGTAATATTTTCAGGCATACAAAATCAAATACTTTTAGTTTTGTTTTGATACTCTTTCCTTCAGTATACTTAATTTCACATGCAAAATAAGCATTGTGTGTATATGGAGATAGAATGCTAATATCTTGATTTGCAGTTCTCAAAGTCTCTTGAGAGTAGGAGACATCCCCAAGAACAATAGTGGAAAGCAACATAAGGATTTCTATTGTAACAGGCTAAGCTAGTGTTCAGGAATTCTGGCTTCAATGCTGCCAATATAAGCCTAATTTAACATAACTTTTACTTCCCATTTTAAAAGGCATATATTTTGAAATATAAATCTTTATTATTCAATTTTTAAATACTAGATTTCTTTAATAAAAGAATATTCTGACTCCAATTTTGAAGCTCTCCATGACCCCACTAAGAATATTCCCAGGTCCAGGAATGTACAGAAGGTCATGCAAGTGAGGACATGACTAAGATGAATGGACAAGCATGTCCCTGTGCAGCAAAAAGCACCGCAGGCCCCAGGCCCGGAGCGGTGTGGGCAGGTATACATGAACCTGAGAAACTAGAGCTGCCGGCAAGCAAGAGCTGTAGACTGTAAAATCACAGACTTCAGTAAAGATTGGTTCAGTCTTTGCCTTTAATACATTAGAGCAAGTGGAGAGCTGGCTCTCAGTAAAGTGCAAGAGGTCCTGTGCTGGGATCCACAGCACCTACATAAAGCCCAGAAGAGCAAGCGGCACAGGCCCGGAATCCCATTACAGAGTAGAGGCTGGGGACGAGTGGATCCCTGATGCTCACTGTCAACCAGCCTAGAAAAATTGGTGAGATCTAGGCTCAGTGAGGAACTCTGGCTCAAAATTTGAAACAAACAAAAAACAAAAACAAAACAATAAAAAAACCAAAACAACAAACACAATAGGTGTTGAGAAACTGACAGACATAGACATCAAAAAATCAATCTCTAGCCTCCACAAGTACCTGCTCACACATGCCCACCCTGCCTCACACACACAGAGGAAAACAATAACATTAGAATGGATAAGAAATAAAAATATGTCTCCAAATCCTGATTAGAAATGGAACTCCTGGAACTCATACACTAAAACAGGAACTGAAAAATGAGGAGGAGCACCATAGTTGACGCATTATAAAGTGAAATATACAGTCCGATCCACGCCCAGAAACCTTCCCAAGTCAAACGGAGTCTACACCCAAGAGAAACTCTACCTGCGTATTTATTATGTGGTAATTGTAATCACTAAATACGTAAGGCAACTATGTATATCTCAAGTAGGATATGAATAAACAACCTGTAACATATATGTATTCACACACACAAAAATTCTATTCTGCACTGACAGGAAATGAACCATTGATGACTAAACATGAATGGGTCTCAAAAGCATTAAATAAAAGTAGCTAGACTTTAAACGAAACCTACTATGTGCTTCTATTTGGTGTAATATTTTGGCAAAAGGGACATAGTGATAGAAACTAGATCAGAACTAGCCAGGAACTGGAGGTGGGTTGACTATAAAAAGGGAATTGTGGCAGATAATGGGGGTCTTCTGTGTCCTTAGTCTCATGGTACTTATAGTACTGCATATACATCTTGTCAGACTTGAGCTTTTCACTGAAGGGGATAAATTTAACTATAAAAGTTATTTATTTATTTAGAGACAGGATCTCTTTTTTTGGCCCTGGCTATCCTGGAACTTGATATGTAGACTAGGCTGGCCTGAAACTCACAGAGATCTGCCTGCCTCTGCCTCCTAAGAGCTGGGATTAAAGACATGTGCCACCATACCAGGCAAAAAGTTATTTCTTAATTTAAACAGCAAATAGTTGAAACCAATTTATTGTTAAATGTATACAAAGTATATGTATAATATAAAATGTTTAAACATTTTATTCTATGCTATGTGATATTTGCTTTTTAGCATTAGTCATAAAGACAAATCTTACCATTATAACTCAACATATTTAAAAGACCTAAGAATAATTCTTAGACTTACACCACACTCAATGAATAAAATCTACAGCAATCTATACTTTTTGAAAACTAGACAACTAAAAACTTCAAAGCAAGATACACAATGAACATATATTTGGACGGCTAACAATGTTCCATTCAATCTAAAATATTCGTCTTAATAGTAGACAC
This sequence comes from Mastomys natalensis, assembly GCA_021653895.1. Taxonomy (NCBI): domain Eukaryota; kingdom Metazoa; phylum Chordata; class Mammalia; order Rodentia; family Muridae; genus Mastomys; species Mastomys natalensis. Next base: position 732,132 of record JAJTUV010000650.1, read on the forward strand.
AAAAACTCTTGCAAAAATACAAATACTCAATAGTATGGCTAAGATTATAAACATTAGAGACAATCTACTTGGTTTGATCTCTGCCTTAGCCATTTACTAGGTATGCAACACTGGACAAGCTGCCCACTCCCCGGGAACCCCATCCTCAGTTTTTGTAAAGGCAAAATGAGAATATACCCATAAAGTACATTCAATGCCATATGGCACCTGTTACCTATGAAATAATTAATTATGAAATAGTTAAGTTTTAGAATTGCCTATATTTAAAGTGACTAAAATTTAACTATAAAAGTCTCTTGCAGCCGGGCGGTGGTGGCGCACGCCTTTAATCCCAGCACTTGGGAGGCAGAGGCAAGTGGATTTCTGAGTTCGAGGCCAGCCTGGTCTACAGAGTGAGTTCCAGGACAGCCAAGCTACACAGAGAAACCCTGTCTCGAAAAACCAAAAAAAAAAAAAAAAAAAAAAAAGTCTCTTGCAGGAATTTGGACTTAGAATCAGTCTGCGTACCTCTCAAAGCAGGGAAGCCTAGCTAGTTAGGAGCTGTTCCCACCGTTAGTACGTCCTGGGTTCTTTGTCATCTTTTTTGCATGCCAAGTTAATTAAGTGCTGGTGTGTTGTTTTTGTTTGTAACTACAGGAATCTGTCCTTGAAGGAATCTGAAAGCTTGCTAACAAAAAATGATAGACATGAACCTCACCTTCTCCAAAACCCAAAAGTAAAGGAAAATTTGTCTGAGAAAAAGGAGTAAATTCAACCTCGAGTGATTTGACTTCTTCATAGAACTAGGCAACAGCATGTTTTGAGGGTTTGTAGACTTCATTTATCTCGGTGTGTAAGTTGTTTGATTTGTTTCCTTATAGAATCTGAGACTTTGCTTTACGTGTGTGAATTCTGGGATCTATTTACTTTATTAGCTGTTAAATAAAATTTACCAGGAAATAAAATGTGGTTTCTTATTCAATACGAGTCCTTCTTGAATCCAGGATATCTGAGTGTGCGTTCTAAAGCTGAAAGCCCATTACAGTCTTAGGATCACCCTGATTCACTACAAGTCCACGTTCTGGTCCATCGCGGTATAAGAAGTCTTGAGCTGCTATCTGACTGATTGGTATTCCCGACGTGGAAAGTTAGAAATCTGCTGCGAAATGTTCGAGACTCTATAAACGAGCCGGGTTCTCTGTGACATTTTACATCGAATACTCAGAGAAAACCACACTGCTTCCTAACCCGGTTCAGAGAGTCTGGCTGGGCTGCGGAGAGGACCGCGTCCGCCGCCGGGGCCAGCCCGAGCCTGTGGGCGAGCGGGTGCCAAGGCTGGAAGGCGGCCGTGGCGGCGGCGGGACTCTGGGACATGGTGTACTGAGGAAAGGGTTCTACTGCAAGAACCTTTACCTTGTGGAATTAAAGGCGGGCGGGACGCACACTCGACGGCTCTGCTAAAGCCCAGCTGCCCTAAACCGCCGGTTTATCCCACGATAAAACTATTCTCAACCTTCGGGCCAGAGGGGCGGGGCCAGGCGTCCGCCCCGCCCCAGAGTTGTTTGATTGATGAGTCTGTCCGCGGAGGGGGCGGCTCCGGGACGAGGCTGTCCCCAACCTAAGGGCTCGGTTGGGCGACCCTCTCGGCCCGACGTGGCTTTGTTGGCTCCCACTTGCTAGCTTCGGACGACCACATAAAAGGAGGCGCAGAGGCTGGACGGGATGGAGTGATCGGCTCGACGCCCCTGGCTGCCTAGCCCTGCTCAGCCGAGCCCCGCACGGCTGCTGCGGGGGAAAGGTGAGGTGACCCAAGTCCGAGGTGAGGCCGGGGTCCCGCAGCACCGTTTCCCCGGGCGGGCAGGTGTCTCTGCGAGGACCGGAGGCTGAGCCCTGTGCGCCTTCTCGAGCAGCCCAGCACCTGGGGACTCGAGGGCAAGCCCGCGGTGCCCTGTCTCACCGCCGCCCCTCTTCTTTTCAGTGCACGCAGCGGGAACCGGAGCCGCCATGGAGCGCTGCCGTCCCGCCAGCAGCCCAGGCAGAGCAGAGTCCGCACCGCTGGCCGCCGCCACCGCCACCGCCACCGCCGCCCGCGACTCGAGCCCAGGACGGACCGGGGCCGGGCCAGTAGGCTCCGGCGTGGTCGCGGCGCGCTCCGGGGTGGCCGTCCAGCCGCCGCGAACGCTGCGCGGAGCGCAGCCGGGTGCAAACCCTGCGGCACGCCTTCCTGGAGCTGCAGCGCACGCTGCCGTCGGTGCCGCCGGACACCAAGCTGTCCAAGCTGGACGTCCTGCTGCTGGCCACCACCTACATCGCCCACCTCACCCGCAGCCTGCAGGACGACACCGAAGCTCCGGGAGACCCCAGTCTGGGCGCCTTGCGAGGTGACGGCTATCTGCACCCAGTTAAGGTAGGCAACATTTCTGGGCTGGGAGCCCTCGAGCCACACTGTCAGCCCCTGAGCAGATACCACGGAGCTGGCATTCCTCCCAGCTACCTGGGCCCGCAGGCGATGGCAACAAGGTCCCTACTACAAGAGGCTGCTTCTTAACAGTTTGCAATCGGGAGGCTGGAGCATTTAATTCTAGTCGGGTCGCATACAGGTCTCTCTAGCTCCGTATTTTCGGTCTTTCAGGTTGAAAAATGGGAAGCTGTTGTACCTTCTGACAATCTGGTATCAACTAAGTTACATTCATCCTTTCGAGTGTCAAGTGTCTTTATCTTAAGTAATTACATTCCTACTGTCTTTTTCTTGAGCTATTCCAAAGGCTTCATGAATTAAACGGAATCATGGCACTAATTCTTGGCCCCCAGAGTAATTATTTAAAAAATTAAAACTGCCAAAACCAAATGAGAGCATTCGGCATCCCCATAGAGTAAAATTTCAATCACAGTTAAATCTTATGGACTACACAGCTACCAAGAATGTTAGAAAAAAACCATAATGTTTCCTGTAACTGTCATATTAGATTGGCATTATGTTGAGTGAATTGATCTGTATTCAAATTAGTCAAGAGATATGTGAAGTGGTCATGAGTGTGACATACGACTCCGTTTTCACTTGTAGTTCAGTGGTCTCTGCATCATCTTCTTGTAGATTTCTTTTGAAACTTTCCATTGAACTTTCTCTTCAAAATGAAGAGTCTCTGTATTTTCTAAATTTAAGTGTTAACATTTGTGTCACACTATGCTGAAGTATTTGAACACAAATACACACAAGTAGAACTTAATCTTAAGTATCTAAGTGTTGAATAGATTAAAAATTAACAAAAATGAGGAATTACATTTTGTTGAAATGTAATAAAACACACCCTCTAACTTTATTTGTGCTTAAAATTATAGAGTGCATTTTAACAAAACTTACTTACAAAACTTACAAAAATATTATTAACATGGTGGTAGACTTAAAACAGTTCAAATGTTAAATGTGAAAATATTATTAAAAATAATATTATAAAATATTATTCATAATAATAATAGAACTTATTCCATCTCTGAGTTTTATGATGTACTAGCTGAAAAGTCACTCATTATAATTAAGAGTTTTGTATTACAGTGAGCATTAAAGGAGCCAAATAGTTATCCTTGACTTGATATTTGCCATATATTCCAGGAAAGTCTGTTTGAACATTAAGACTTCATTACCATAAGCAGAAGTTAAATACCTTCCTCACAGTTGATAAAATTGAGAAGGAGGTTAAGTCTTTGACCTCAGTGTTGCACGAGGCTTTCTTGCTTGTGAAATGCTAGAAACATTGGCGTTAGAAACGGCATAGCAAGCCAGCACTGCACTTGACTCTTGTGCCAAAGGTTCTTATCGTCAGAACTGTTTTAAGGAAAATCAATCTAATTTTCTGTCTTATTTTAAAAGACAGTGCCCATGATATCCAAATGTCTAAACTTGGAGATAATTATAGAAGGCCAATGATTATCTCATAAAAGATGAAATTGACAAGAGTTAGCAAATGGCAGTTTAAAATCAAAAATTTAATTAATACTATGTAGAAACTTTTGCTTTAGGACAGGGAATACAACTGTAAGACTCAATCCCTTCCCTAGATGAATACAATATGGAGCTTAAAATAAGAAGATAAATTGTAGTAGAGTACTGTAAAGAGGAATATTATATTGATTAAGAAAAATAGTCTAAACCACCAGCTGTGGACTTTCTGAAAACAGAAACTTGACTTTGTTGAAATTGTCTGCCTACATTTTATGAACACTGTCAAAATGTTTAAATATTAAGTCTATCTTTAATACAAAGGTAATAAAAATATTCTGATCATTTTACTTTGAGTAAGTAAAGCCTCATTATAAACTTCCATAGATAGCCTTTAAAGTTACTATTCTTATAATACAAAGTGTTACTAAGTGCTACGCAGATTACTGACAATATTTTAACAAATATTCCAGTTCTGTCACTTTGAAACGTCAGGTCTTCTTACCAATCTTATGAACATGTTATAGTGACTGGGGACTTGAGAGTCTCACAGATGTAGAGGGAGGAATAGTCAGGGCTGAAGCCCATGTTTGGAGTTTTCAAGGTCCTAGCTTCTGCTCATTTAACTGGAAGAGGGATTTAAGAACTGAACTTCTGCAGCATGGCCTGAACCTATTTTTTTTTTAACTTGGGAAATTGGCAGTTTCAGTCCGTACTAGGGTCCTAAATGGTACAGATGACTCTCTTAATTGCCAAACCCCATGAGAGTCATTGTCCATAACGATGATAAACAAGAATTTTTAAATGGTGGGCTCTTGTTGCTTGGGGTTCAGTTAATTAGTGTAAGAGAGCATTTTTAAAGATCTTCAATTCAGGCTCAGTTCTGGTTAATTGCTATATTTTTATACATTTAAACAAAACAACATCATTTGAAATATACCTTAAAATAGAGAACAAAGCATAACAATGCATACGTGCACATGGAGATGCCATAATGTTTATTGCTTTATATGCAAACCTAGGAATTTATGATGCATATGATTTAAACCAAGCTGAAAATAGACCAAACACTCCTCAGTGGGGAGGGAGAGTCGGGGCTGCTCTCCCTGATCACATCTGGAGACTTTAACGTAGGACTTCTGCTGGCTGCCACAGAGAGCGGCTTTCCAGGGACCATCACTCACCCACTTACTAACATCTTTATTCTGATTTCTTCAGCTTTCTCTGACATATGAAAATGTCCCCCATTTGTGAGACACAAAGCTGTGCCTCAGTGTGTGCACACTGATGTTCAAATGATGCTGCCCCGAACAATTGTAGCCACTCTCCAATCAGCGTGATCATGTCTGTCCCCGTAGACAGTGGCCATTCCTGCTGTAAATGTTCAAAACTGTTTATTCATGCATGTTAGAAAACATTAAGAACATTATCACTATCTATAGTCACCCATCATGAGACAGAAAACTCAGACTCAAAAGTGCAGGCTGCTTTGTGGGGTTGCCTGCCGTTGCTGTTAGGGCCGCCTGATTGTCTTTTTAATGCTACTTTTAGATGATTTCTACTGTGTATATAACTGAGCACTGCTAATTCAGAACTAATGTTTTAAACTTAATTTTATTTTAGATTTAGCTTGGAATTAAAATACAGATGTAGACTTTCTCTTGTCAAACACTCAAGTATGTTATTTTTACACTTATAATCAAAGCCTTCACTTGTATCACAGGTATTGCTAAACAGTCTTCTTGCTGTCCCACAGACTTCATAATTTTAATCCTTACTAGCTAAATAATTCTCACTAGCATTAATGTGTCTTAAAGTTTAAGTATTATCTACCTTCATTGTCTGTCACGGGTACTAACTTTCAGATTCTTACGTAAGTACTCTCTTTTCAGAAGTGGCCCATGCGATCAAGACTGTATATCGGTGCCACTGGTCAGTTTCTGAAGCATTCTGTCTCTGGAGAAAAGGCAAGCCATAACAACGCTCCAACGGCCTCACAGCCCTAGGCTATCTGGTGGGCTCTACCAGAGGGGTAGCTATTATTTTTAAAGACTGTGAAATAATTGTATTTATTGCATTGGGCCTAACAAACACTGTTTCTGAAAGTTTATATTGAAAACTGTAGTTGAATATCAAAATCTGTATAAATAAATGTGGAATAGAATAATCAGCCCTCTAGAAAAATATATAGCTTATTTAGTCATTGTGTCAATGCTACATAGTAAAAAGAAACTATTAGAAGAAACGAAAGACACACAGAAAGCTGTACACACCCAAACAATGCATACATTGCATGTAGTGTATCTGTTACAAACTAAGCAGCTGATGTGAATACAACCCTTTTAGTTTTAGGAAGTAAAATGTGGAACAGCCATGGTGATGTGTCTATAATCCCAGCATTCCAAGATGCAAAGACAGGCAGATCTCTATGAGTTCAAGGCCAGCCTGTTCTACATAGAGAGTCTGGGGCTAGCCAAGGCTACATAGTGAGACCCTGTCTCAAAAAATAAATAAAATGTGTTTATATTCAATTTTTGTGAAAGCCAGCATGTACTGTGAGTTGGCCATTTCAGTTAGAAGATATAAGATCATTATTGTGTGTGTGTGAAGATTGTTGGAGTAACTTTTATCTGTAGTTATTTTTTCCAGATAGAAAATGTATATGAAATGTTAGAAATGTTTTTCTTTATGAAACATGGTATGATCACCTTTCAGGAGCTTAGTCAATATTAAGATCTAACTATACGACAGTATGAACAGGGCTCAGGAGTCGCTGGCTGCCTGGGTTCATCACCTTCTCCCGGCATCACCACGTCCACCCTGTCTCCTTTCCCAGCCTGGATAGCCAGGCAGCCTGATTTGGGAGTTCTGCCTGTGATCTGAACTGTGAGTCAGTCTCTCGACACAGATAAGCTCAGGCTTGAGTCTGCCCCCATAGGAACCAGTGGACTTTTCTCGCTGCACCACACACCACACAGGCCCCAAGATCACCTTCTCTTCTGACTATACCAACGGTTTGTGTTAAACAAGTCACTGGAAATCAGCTTGGCCTGGCTTACTAGGCAAAGGTGCCTGCCCCTGAGCCTGACATCATGAGTTCAGCACCACAGCCTACACAATGGAAGGAGAGGACTGACTCTCAAATGGTGTTGTCCTCTGACCTCCACATGGTGTGCACATCCCATCCAGAAAACAAGTAATGTAATAAAGGAAGAGCACACAGTGGACGTGCTAGCCGAGCTATGACTTGGATGATACCAGCTTTAACTTCCTGTCACTCCAAAGGGTCTAAAAACAAATAAGATAAATTTTTTTTCTGACATTTAATTCAGTTGTTGAATACGCTAACAAATTTTATGAAGTGAAAATCTCAGAAGTCCCATATGGCCAGAACCATCAGTACACAGGTTTGGGGGCGAATATTAATGAACCTCCAAAATGGAATATACGGAGATGAGCCCTTAACCCCATTCCTTTGCTAACATGCCCCCTACCTCTTCTAGATTTGTGACTCCCTCTTCCAGCTGGGAAGTTTATTCATTTCTTGAGAACCAAGTTTTAAAGTTGCTAAACTCAATTTAAGATTGGCAAGGAAAAAGACGTATTAGTGGACTTGGCTGAATTTATGTAACAGTCAAAAACCCCACTTTCATGCAGCTCAGTCTTCCAAAAGCCTGCAGCAGCGAAGTTAAAGATCAGGTAACAGCCAAGCCTGCTGTTCAGATGATTCAACCTGTGGCCATATTGGTTTATATCTGATAGTTTGTAAGTTTTATTTATTTTAATGTGATTATTTTCCTTTACATGGGACTGGTGAAGTTTGTCTACATGTCATTTGCTTTCTACGCGTTACTGTAGAATACAGTTGTGTGTGCACTTAAATTTCTATGAATACATTCATTTAGTATTACAGAAAAAGTAAAATATAATTTGGACTCAGCCATTCACTGTTAACTTCACGTGCACAGGTGATGGTAGCGTAGTTTTTACCATAAGGAGTGAAATTAATTGTTTTTGTTTGCAGTGAATAATAACATCATGGCTAACTGGGTCCTTTGCCCCCTCACAGCGCTCCGGTCCCCTCCCGGACAGTTTCTCTTTGATCTGCAGTTGGCTCATTCGCTAAAGCCTCTGCACAGTCTTCTTCATAATTTTAACTCTGCAGCAGAAAATTAGTATAGCTGGCTCACTGTGGCTGTTACCCTCCCAGTCATGACGCCCTTGCCCTGGGCTCGCAGAGAATCCTTATACTGTGTCCGTGGTGAGGCTGGTCCTTGCCAGGTTACTTGAAGAAAGACTGGAGAGTTTTAGGAGTGTCCATCATGCTAGAGTTCTGTTAGCACAGACATGGTCAGGCCAGACGTGAAACTGTCAAACTTTCTTTAAAGTTACCTTAAATAGGCCTGCAGACACTACTGTAGTAAATATTTCATCTAATGATTTTTTTTTTTTTTTTTTGGTAATTGTGCTAACCTATTAGTTTGGCCATAATTTTACAGCATTTGTGGGGTAGGGGCAGAAGACTTTTGTTGAACTGTTACTTTTCTATATCATCCTATTAACTAGAACCTTGCCTATGATGTTGTAACTCATTTCCATTTACCCACTTACAAATATTTCCATGTCCAAGAAGTGTAGTTCATAACACTCTACAAATTCATAAATATACCAACAGTTTTAAGAAGATTGAAAACAATCCCAAAGAAGTTACATCTTTTCAACTACAAGTTCAAAAGGTCAGGCTGCTTTAATTCATGATGCAGACTAACTGGGTATTACTAAGATAAAATGCTAATTTGAGAACTAGTGTGTTAAATGTACATTTGTCTTTTTGTATAACTTGAACATGGTAGGTGAAAAATCTTTCTAGATTTTTCTAGAAACAGTTCTGAGGAAGACACTAACTTGGTGTTCATGCCCTCACCATGGTATCCTCAGCAGAGTGGAAGACAATGACTGATATATTTGGGTCACATAATCTACACAAGAAATCCTCAGTTAAATTTCTTTCACCTCATGAGCTTTCCCACTGAAATTTCCCATTTAAATTTTCTTTGTAATGATCATTTAGGGGCAGGAAAATGCCATTTTGGAAAGAAAACTAGTTGTAATTTTTCCTGACCATAAAAAATATGTACATTACAACTTGTTGTTATATGAACGACTCATCAATAAAGCTACACTCAAAAGCATATGTGTCTGTTAAGTTTCTCATCTCTGTGACCAGCTATCAGATAGGAGCAACTTAAGAGAGGAAGCATTTCTTTTGGTTCATGGTTTCAGGGAATGCTTGTCGCTGACCTGGTTCCTGGTTGTGCAAGCTGGAACATGAGACAGTTGTCACACCCAGTCTTCGAACAAAAAACAAAGAGTTTAGGCTGGAAGCAACCATGTTATAACCCTCAAAGCCCACCCTAATGGCCAGCTAAACCCAACCTTCCACAGCCTTCCAAAACAGCACCTCCTGCTGAGGACATGATATTCAAACTCAGGAGCCAGGCCATATGGGATGCTTCACATTCAAATTAGAGCAGTATCTATGCTCACTTGTCTACAAAGTTACAGAAGGATGAAGTAGAAAGGGAAGCCCAGTTGCAGAGGCGAGGAGAGAAGAAAAGGGCCTCTTCTCTGCTCCACAGTGTTTAGTAGTGAAGAGTGGCTTTGCATTTTTACAATACTGAAGTTAAAACAACAAAACTAGACATAGCAATCAGCCGTCAGTGTTAACGTGAACAGTGACTTTCTTACTGGTTCATGGACACTTTTCTTTTTTTTTTAACTTAGAAGAAACTGTAAAAGAGTAGGGCATAGTGGTGTATGCCTTTAATCCCAGCACTGAGGAGTCAGAGCTTAAGGCCCATTTGATCTACATAGTGAATTCCAAGACAGCCAGAATTACATTGTGAGACCTCAGGTTGCTCAGAAAAAAACAAAAAGAAGGAGAAACTGCAAAAGAAAAATTACTTTTGATTGACCCTATTGAAATGTACAGCTGATTATTTTGGTTGAAATTGTCTCCTAATTTAAATTATTCAACAAATTCTCTTTCTCAAAGGGCCTCATTTTACATCCGTGAAGGGAACCACTGGTTTTCATTTAAGGAGACAGTATTGAGGCACTAGAAGTTGATTTTTTAGGTAGCAAACAGGCAGTTAATGTTAATCTGTTTTTCCATAGCCTCTGCATCTCAGTCTTTCTGAAGCAATCTTTGCAGATAAGATGGCTCTGCATTGGTCACATGATCCACTCACAGTTGGAGGGTCAATCATATTTGTCATTGTGATAAGCCAAGTTGTTTGTTGGCTGTACATAAAACAGTCTTGTTCTGCTCTGCTGGCAAAAGCTATAAATCAGATTCCTCTGATCCAAAGCTATTTATTAGCTTTTGGGGAGATGGTTTCATCAAAATGCTCTTTTCTATGTGTTATCTCAAATTATATCAATTATATATTTTATTTGAAAAAGTAGATTTTACTCTAAGATGGTAATAATTGTTGTTTTCTTAAACTCGTAGCTGGAAGCTTTCCAGCGGCCTTCTGGGTAACAGTGGTGTGGTGTGCTGTCTCCCCTCCAGGGGCCTTCTGGGTAACAGTGGTGTGGAGTGCTGTCTCCCCTCCAGTGGCTTTCTGGGTAACAGTGGTGTGGTGTCTCCCCTCCAAGCAGTACACTCTCGAGTTTTTGTTTTTCCTTTATTCCCATAATTTAAAACATATTAAACAAACTAAGGTTCCAAGTTTTGAAAGAACCCAAGAGAAATATAAGATGTGTATCTCAGAGAAATGATTGTATACTTGTATAGTGAGTGGTAGGTGATGACGGTTTTACGTGTGTGTGCGATGTACTAGAAATCCTGTAAAAATCTGAAATCCTGCAGACTTGCTTCCTGCAGACTGGGAGTGGCACACAGATGGGAAGGCAGAACAGTTGGGAATATTCTTGCTTAACTACATAAACCCAGAAGGATTTCCATTCCTGTTTATACAAGTCTTAGATTCAACTCAGAGAAATCTGTTCACTGAAATACACATCAGTCACTCAAATACTCCATAATAAACTTTGCCATAGCATTTAACTCTCAGAAGCTTTTAAATTGTAAACTGGAGAGTAATATTGAATATTATGCTTAAAGATTATGTCAGTAGTCGTTTCCTGTGCATATGGATGTGCCTGAGAGACCTCGCATACACATCTGCCCTCTGGAACCAAGCGTGTTGAGGGGATGGACGGCACCGACTTCCCTCCATGGCCATTTCAAAGTGAGAACTCCATGAAACTTGATTGCAAACATTAGAATTTTCAAATAAATACTGAAGTTTGATTTAATTTTTAAAGTATATTTTACTATAAGCTGTAGCTTGATATTTTACAATAAACTCGGTAATGTGGGAGGATGGAAGAGGAAGGAGAAGGAAGAGAAGGAGCTAGAAGGCAGAGATGTAGGAGCCATGGAGAACCGCGCATGTATCGAGAGCAGTCCTGGGTAACAACTTATATCTAGGTTAATTAATTGAGTAACACCTCCAATTGTGTGCGCATCTTGTTTATTGAGCATTACCAAATATATAAAGCCTTTGGATAATCTTTAAGCATTAGAGTCTCATGTCTACTGGGTACCTCGTGGATGGCGGGATAGTCTGGGCTCAGTCAAGTGTGGTGGAGAAAGAGCCATTTCCCACTCTGGCGTCTCATGGGTGGCAGGGCCTGTGCTTCTGGCCTTCCTGAGCCGCAGCAAAGGCAAGAACAGCCACTGCTCATGGCCCCAGGCTTTGCCTAGTCGGGAAACATGGCGGCCCTGTAACAACAAGACAGATTGGGTGCGGCTGATTTTGATATTAACCACAACAGTAAGCCATCTCAATTTTCTATGTAGATGAGTACATATATAGTGTGGAACGGAAAACTTCATGACATTAAAATTGCAAAACTGGTAAAGAGCCAGGAGGTGGGAGTGTACACCTTTACTCCCAGACTCGCTTCAGTAAACAACAGTCTCTCCTCTTTCCCTAACCTCCCCAGACCTGGAACCATGAGGGACTCACGGCTTGCTTAGATTAGAGTCCTGTCTTCCTCCTGCAGCAGTGGGCAGAACCTTTCAGTGGCTGGAGCTATCACTCAGGATCCAGGTCTAGTGAAACTTGAAAGAGAAGCGGGGAAGGCAGAATTGATTCTAGAGAAGGATCACCTTATAGGTGATCTGAAGACCATCCATCAGCGAGTGTCTCTGATGGACATGGCAGTTTGCTCTGGAGGGGAGTGATTATTTCTAATTATTTGACTTGGCTTTTAACTTACTTTCCTCTGAATTGAAGACCTCTAAGGGCAGATTCCTCCTAAAATAAAATCATGCATACCTTGAAAATGCAAACTTCAAGCTGGTCGTGGTGGCTCACACCTTTGATCCCAGCACTTGGGAGGCAGAGACAGGTGAATCTCTGAGTTTGAACTCATCCTGGTCTACAAAACAAGACCAGAACCTAGAGCGACACACACAAAAAAAAAAAAAAAAAAAAAAAGAAGGAAAGAAAATGCAAACTGAGCAATATAATAATCTTTCAGTTCACACTTAAGGAGGGAGTGGACCCCTAAGTTCCCAAAGCTGTCCTCTGTGGATAAGGGCCAAGATGTATGGGGGATGGGGTGGCTCTGAGGTGTGAGGTTCTGAGAATGAATCCAAGACTCACATAAACACCAGGCACAGAGGCACATGCCCATAATCTACTTATAGCACGGTGGCCAGCTGAGACAGGAGGACCTCTGGAACGTGGCGGGCATACACACGGATGAGCACTTAGAAATCCTGTATAAGGGTTCCCTAAAAAACCAGAACCACTGGGGTGAATATATATGTAAGAATTAATGAGACTGGAGAGATGGCTCAGCAGTTAAGCACGTTGGTTGCTTTTCCAGGGGACCAGAGTTTGATTCCTGGCACCTACATGGTAGTTCATAACCATCTGTAACTCCAGTTTCAGGGGACCTGTCACCCTCTTCTGGCCTCTGCAGACACCACACACACACATGTTACACAGACATGCATGCAGGCAAAACATTCATACACATAAAATGAAGTTAAAATTAAAACTAAAACATGTATTAAGTCAGCTTACATTAAAATTTCAACAACAGCAGTCTCACGCCTGAAAGTCTGAACAAAAGGTAGTTGCTCAGTCTGTAAGGTGTGGGCCTCAGCAGTCCTGTTCTGGAAGGTTCCTAGAGAGTTATTTATCCTTAGTCCATGATGAAAGATGCAGGAAGCCTCATCACAGCAGGGTGAATTAGCACGGGGACTTGAGGGAAAGATGACAGAACAAACAGCCAGCAGACTACCACAGTTCTTTGGTTGAGGCATCCTGCTAATAATTTTAAAAACTAAAATAATTCTATTTTGCAGCAAGGTGACATTTAACCAACCAATATAGAGACCCCTTCTTAAACAAGATGGAAGGTGAGAACTAACTTGAAGAGTGCCTTCTGATCCCCCAATACGTGCCTGCACTTAAACACACATATGTATTCACACGCACATATGCAATACACATGGAAGGAAAGAGAAAGGGAAGGAAGGGGAAAAAGGAGGGGAAGGAAAGGAGGGAGGGAGGGAAGGAGAAGGGGGGATTCTAGAATAATAGGAAATCAATAAGATGTCATTGAAGCTCAAACTTCAAAAAGTATAAGCAACATGGCAAACACGGCTCTGGAAACCAGACTTGCGTTACCTCTGATAACATGTTTTAAGAAAGCAACAGTTCATGTTGTTTTCACAGTAACAGAAATAAATTTATTTATAGTAACAAATAAATTTATCAATCAGCATACTTGTTAAATACATAGGTGGAACCATCAAAAGGCTGGCTTCACACAGTAGGCAGAGTCTTGGCTATAGTAGAGTCTACAACTAAAGGGCCTAGATCTGGTGTGGTTTCTGAGATAGAGGTCAGCAGGCTATGAGGTACCCAGGACATCCCCGCTAAGGATGGGTTCTATGGACTGGGACCTAAAGATAACAGTCTAGGGGAGGGGAGAGTCTGGGATAAACATTTTGGGTGAAGTCTTCTGCCAGAGCCAGCAAAAAAGTTACCAGGTTGTTGAGGTTTGGCCTGTTGCCATATATTGTAATGCTAATTCTGTACGGAAGGTCTAGGCTTAAGAGTGAATTCTCACATTTACAGGCTTTTGTGGTACAAACTGTGTTCCTTAATTTAAAACTATTGGTTAAATGAAATTGGCTACAGCCAGTTACTGGAGGGATCAGAGGCAGCTGGGTTTTGAGTTACCTGGTTGAGGGTGGAGAAAAGAGAAGAGAACGAAGGGACCAGAGAAGAAAAGAAGGAAGAACAAGAGGAGAAGAGGAAGCCACACTCTGAGTATGTCTTGGCCCTCAGCTCATCAGCTTCTGCCAAGTCCTAGAATTTACAACTTGTCTCACTTACTCGTCCTAATATTCGTCCACAGGGAGAAGGGAATCAGCTTAGATCATGTTCTAATAAGCCCAATACAAGAAAAGAAGCAGAAGACTTTGGTGGCCAGGTTGAGTTTTGAAGGCTGAATAGAAATTGACAGAGAAATGGTTAAGGTACATCAGAGAGAAAGTGGAAGAAACTTATATGTGAACTGCTGTTTAAACTGAAAACAGTACGTTTCGTAAATCATTCTGAACACATGACTCGTGAGACAGAAGACACTTGCTTTTAAATGTATTAGCAGTGTTTCTGTGTGTGCATGTGCACGGCTGCATGCCTTGATACCTGTGTGTGGAGGTTAGAGAACAATTTGAAGGAGTGCTGGTTCTCTCTTTCCACTTTTATGTGGACTCAGGGGTTGCACTCAGGTTGCCAGGCTTGCAGGGCAAGCACCTTTACTGCCAGAGCAAGGTCGCTGCCCCCATTGTCCGCTTTTCTGATAAAGGATGCTTGCTATTTGCATTTGTGCCCAGTGTGGTTAGCCAGCAGATGGGCAGGGTGTGTCTGTCTGCAGATTCCTCGACTGAGAAGCAAGTTTTTCAAGTTCTTGGGAGAGCATGCCCACAAAGTGTGACACTCACTAGGAGGTGGGCACAGGGGTCTCTGACACATATGCATACTATACACACTGAGGATGTTTAAATTCACTTTCCATGTAGCTGTAATTGCAGTCTTATGCCCTCCAGTTAACTGCTCCTTTCAGTTAACTTACTCCTTGTCAATCACTCTATTTTCCCTTAAGACTCCTGAGAACAGCATGCTTATTGTCCTTTTAAAAGGAAACTGGCAAAATTTGAGAAAAGAGTCATTAATCCCTTATTGTAACTCACTGGAGGTTTAATGGGATGTTAATTGCAGGACATAATTTATATTAGACTATGATTGCGGTATGAATAACCTTACTTTAACCTTAGTTTAAATTTTTCAGCTACTTATATTCTTGACTATGTAATCATTCTTGAATAATATTTTTAAGCAGGGAGAAAAGCTGTTTTATTTCACATAACAGGAAGCCGATGCTGGTGGCTTTGTGGTTGGTGAAACCTAGCTCATGTAGCTAGCGACTTAGCAGGGTCCTAGGTTGCTTTGTTCTCTGAAGTCAATTTTCCTCCTTGCAGAAGATTTGGGCAGAAACTCCGGGTATTCTTACACAGAAGAGAACAGGCAGAGGAAGAGGATTTACTTTCTCCCACATATTCATCAAAAAGAAAACGTTCCCCTAAAGTATCCTAGGGACTTCTCTTCAAGTCCCATTGGACAGTTGGAACAATTTTAAAACATCCTCTTAGGTTGAGAATTTCTCATGATGGGATTTAAGTAGTTGTTTTCAAAGCTTATTAACTCAAAAGTTAAGTTAAATGGAAAAGGAAAATCCTAGTGTTTCACACTGACAATTAAGCTGCATGGCTGTTTTAGATCCAGACAGAAATCATAAGTAATTTAGGTAATTTTCAACAAAATTATCTCAGTAAAGTTCATGTGCTTTAAGTATTTAAGCATCAAATTTCATCCAGATCAATGCCCTATTTTCTGACAATTTAATGTATTTTCCCGCAGATTTGGAATTTTAAATTGGACAAAATATATAAATGCTATGATTATCTCAATGTCAATATTATGTTTAAAAATAATCTTGCCGGAGGGTGAAAGGCTGTTATATAGGAGACTCATGTGTTTCTGACTAGGGTCATTTATGTTTCTCTTGCATTGACTCTATTTTGACATGCTTACTACTGAGCTCCAGAGCACAAGGATGTGGTTATTACCACCAGTTCCTACCAGTTCCCACCAGTGTTCTGTTAGAACATCTAGGAGGTCTTCAAGTCACTCTGTACTATTAGCAAGGACTGATGGCTAAAAGGATTAATTTACCAACGGGAGTTACATGTGGAAGTAACAATTTTAGAGTCTGGTCACCTGGAGAAAAATAAAATCCACGTGCATTTCTAGAAATAATTTTTGTTTTTGAGACAGGGTATCTGTATTTAGTCCTGTAACTCAATGTTTAGACCTAGCTATTCTTGAACTCACAGATATCCTCCTGCCTCTGCCTCCAGAGTGCTGGAATTAAAGACATCCACTGTCATGGGGTCTAGAGAGATGGCTCAGCATGTAAGAGCACTGACTGCTCTTCTAGAGGTCCTGAGTTCAATTCTCAGCAACCGCTCACAACCAGGTGTAATGGGATCTGATGCCCTCTTCTGGTGTGTCTGAGGATATCGACAGTGTACTCGTACACATAAAATTAATTAGTTAATTAATTAAAAAAGACATGCACCACTATACCCAATGAAATACTAAGCTTTTAAAAGTAATTTTGGTTCCATTCGTTTTATTAAATTTAAATCATGAAGTTTTCCCCCTGAGGTGCATTTTCAGATAGCAGCCTTGACTCAATTAATTAGGGTAGGGGCCAGAACCTCCCACAGATCTGCTCGCTGCTGGAGAATGCTAGATCCAGTCCATGATGCCAGGTGTGATGGCTAACAGTATGTTTTAAGTTTAAATTACTGTGCTTAAGAGATCTATAAAACAAAATCACCTCTAACCCGTAAGCCCCACTTGCCCAAGGACAAATAACTTCCTGGAATGCTGGGGGCTGTTGTTCATGTAAGGTAACAAGCTACGTGTTTTCAGTTCTATAAACAAGCTTGGTCGCCCCAACTGATCACACATAGGCAGGAGAAATGAAGGCAGGAAGTACGTCAGGATGTATGCTTGCCCCCAATTGGACAAAAGCAGGAAGTACGTAGCCTCTCGGATTTTGCTTTTATAAATTCTTGACTAATGTAATTCTGCACCATTCTCTGGGAATCTTGGGTATGGGCCTGGCCAATGTCTATCTTCTAGGCCAGTATTTAAAGCATGCTTCATATTTAACTAAAAACTTGTGATAGTGGACTTATTTTTTTCCCCAGTGGAATTAACAGAAGGTAGAGAAAGATGAGAGATTTTTCTATAGGCCTCAGATGGTATCTGATAACATTCTTAGCTTATGGGTTGTTGAAAGCCAGGTCTGCCAGATAATAGATTCCAAAAGGGTTTTTATCTAGTACTTACAGGATGTCAGTTCAGACAGAGAGCTGTGCAAGGAAGGGCTATTCCAGAGGAACTAGCCCTGGACTTGCAACATTCCAGTCTCCAGAGCACTGAGGTTCTAATCAGTCAGCATCCGAAGACACAGCTTTTTCCATTCGCATACTTTGAGGGTACAAAACTAACAAATTTTTAATATTTTTGATGCACTTTAGGTCAATTTCTATCCATGATATAAGTTAAGGACCCAAGTACATCCAATGTTTTTTTTAAAAGCACATGACTTTCCTGTTTCCACAGCACCATTAGTTAGATAGTGTGTCCTTTCTCCCACTGAATGTCTTTGGCAGCCTTGTCAAAAATCAGGGATATCCATAGGTGAGATATAGAATCCAAAGCTGTTGATGTCAGTAGTTTTATTAGTTCCTTTTCTCATTGTTTCACAGAAGCAACTTAGGGGAAGAAGGGATTCATCTGGACTCATGGCTTAAGAAGGGGTATTGTCCTTCATGATGAGAAGGTGTGGAGGGACCATGACACAGCTGCTCCTGTTGCATCTGCAGGCGACAGCTAGAGATGAATGCTGGTTTTCAGCTGGCTTCCTCTCTGTTCCCTTTTATGCAGTCTGGAACCCAGCCCAAGGGATGGCACCACCTGTGGAAAATGGGTGCAGTAAAGAAACCAAATAGCAGCCCCTTGGGTGAAAAAAAGGAAAATATTTATTCCAAACTGTCAAAGGTTGTGTCCTGGGAAAGCAAGGAGAAGGGATGGGGGAAAGATTTTCAGGGTTAAATGGGACCAAGAGAAAGTGGGCTTGTGAGCCGGGGTGGGGCTTGTGAACTGGGGTGGGGCTTGTGAACTGGGGTGGGGCTTGTGAGCTGGGGTGGGGCTTGTGAGCTGGGGTGGGGCTTGTGAACTGGGGGAGCCTAGAGGCCAGTATTGACTTTGACGAGTTAGTAGGCACCACAGTCATAGGGCTTTTTGTTTGTTTTAAGGTTTATTTATTTTATGTATATGAATATGCTGTCACCGACACACCAGATGGGGGGCACTGGATACTATCACAGATGCTTATAAACCAGCATATGGTTGAACTCATGACCTCTGGAAGAGCAGCCAGTGCTCTTAATGGCTGGGCCATCTCTCCAGCTCCACCACAAGTTTCTCTTGCCAGAGATAAGGAGAATGGACTCTCCTTTTACCAAGTAGAAACTTTCTTCAAGCCCTGAGGGGAATAAGGGCCTTTGTCTAAATACCCAACCTGGGTAGGGGTATGTGTAGGGGGAGACCTTTCTCAGGGGACCAGACTGCAATATTTAGGATGGGGCCTCTGTCTCTCCTCTCTGGAAACTCCCTCAGATGTGTCTCCTAATGTTGAAAAACTGAAAACTTCCCACATTCCAGAAATGTGTCCCCATCCCCCACCCTACCTAAAGTGTCTCCACATCAGATACTCCACAGCCCATTCGCTGTTACCACAGGTTGTGTGTTTTCCCTATGAGCATGTTCCATATCCCTTACAGAGCCCTACCTTCATAGCCTGTTCTCTTTCCTTTCCATCCCAGCTCAGAGTCATAATCCCTCCTCAATAAATCTCTCATAAGGTCTGTTGTGTGGTGTGATTTTGTGACATTCCTTGGCCTTCTGACTACCACAAGGTATTAGCAATCCTTTGTAATAGTTAATTCCTTGTATCTTATATTAAATGACTTTTAAAAAAAGATTTATTTATTTATTTACAAGTCAGCCTTTGACCCCCTCCTGTTCCTCCCTCCCACAGTTCCTCCCCCCAGCCCCTTCCCCCCACCCTGGCCCTAAAAGGATGCTCCCTGACCACCAGACCTCCCCGCTCCCTGGGGCCTCACGTCTCTCTAGGATTCAGTAAATCTTCTCCCACTGAGGCAAGACCAGGCAGTCCTCTACTGTATGTGTCAAGGCCTCTGACCAACTATGTATGCTGCTTGGTTGGTGGCTCAGTGTCTGGGTGCTCCCAGGGGTTGGAGTTAGTTGAGACTGCTGGTCTTCTAGTGGGGTCACCCTCCTTCTCAGCTTCTTCCAACATTCCCTAATTCAACCACAGGGGTCTCTGATTTGAGTAAGTATCTGCTTCTGTCTCAGTCAGCTGCTTGTTGGGCCTCTCAGAGGACAGCCAGGTTCCTGTCTGTAAGTACATCATAGCATCAGTAATAGTGTCAGGCCTTGGAGCCTCCCCTTGAGCTGGATCCCAAGTTGGGCCAATCACTGAACCTCCTTTCCCTCAGTCTCTTCTTCATTTTTGTCCCTGCAGGTTTTTTTAGACAGGAACACTTCTGGGTCAGAAATTTTGACTGTGGGTTGGTAACACCATCCCCCACTTGAGGTCTTATAGATCCACTGGAGATGGACTCTATGAATGCCCTCTCCACACCGTTGAGCATTTCATCTAAGGTTACTGCCATTGAGTCCTGAGAGTGTCCCACCTCCCAGGTCTCTGGTACTTTCTGGATGGTCGTCTCCCTACCTCCCACCTTCTAAGGCTGCATATTTCCATTAATTCTGCCGGCCCTCTGGGCTTCTCTCCTGCCCCCGACCCCCATACCTGATCCTGTCCCCCCTTTCCCCTCTCCTTCCTTCTCAAATCCTTCCCTCCCTCAGCCGCGAATGGTTACTTTCTTCCCCCTAATAAGTGGGATTGAAGCATCCTCACTTGGCCTTTCTGCTTGTTAACCTTCTTAAGTTCTGTGGATTGTATCCTAGGTATTCCGTACTTCTTTGGCTAATATCAAATTATCAATGAGTACATATCATGCATGTCCTTTCGGGTCTGAGTTACCTCACTCAGGATGATATTTTCTAGTTCCATCCATTTGCCTGCAAAATTCATGTCCTCATTCTTAATAGCAGAATAGTATTATTCTATTGTATAAATGTAATAGTAAATGTTTTTAAGTTTCAATTACTTTCTATTTTGTAATGAACTTCAGCTCAGTAATGTCATTGTTGTCAAAGGGTTTGAGAGGGAGGGGAAAGAGGATGTCTGAGGAGAAAGAGATGGACTAAAGTAGTCAGAGAGAGACAGAGAAAGAGAATAAGTTTATCAAAAGAGAGTGGGATTTACATTCCATTGAATGAATGAACAACAATTTAACCAGATTTTGGGCATTTTGATTATTTAAATACACACACACACACACACACACACACACACACACACACACACCTTTGGACATCTACTCTTGTCATCTGTCAACCTACATTTTTGGCTAAATGTATCTTTCTTTTGGAAAGCCTCTTGCTGGCCGGGCAGTGGTGGCGCACGCCTTTAATACCAGCACTTGGGAGGCAGGGGCAGGTGGATTTCTGAGTTCGAGGCCAGCCTGGTCTACAGAGTGAGTTCCAGGACAGCCAGGGCTATACAGAGAACCCCTGTCTCGAAAAACCAAAAAAAAGGAAAGCCTCTTGCACAAGTATGGGTGCACTCCACTACCGATACATTCTCTGACTCTGACTTATTGTTTGATTATTTTGATGACTGACTCACTGGATAGGCCATTAAAAACCATCTGTTGATAAATGCAAGAGTATTTCTTGTTACAAAAAGGGTAAAGGAAGGAGAAGATCAAGAAAATGGAGGAGACTATTGCCTTGGGAAGGTCTTAGTAGCATCCCAGTAGGCGGGGAGCAAAGATAGGGTACCTGTGAGCTTCAGGGAGTCTAGTTAAGATGAGTCTTTCACTATCTTAAGAGACTGTCTTCACCAGATATTTCCTGGTATGGCAAAATACTTGAGATAAAACAAAGTAACTCCATTAGTAATGCTGCAGGATATTTGATCACACTGTGAAACCCAAAATTGTGTTGTTTACTGGAAAAACCTGTTACTAGTTGTGGTATCACTCAGGCTTAGCACACACAAAGGTAGACTTTTGTGTGTGCTAATAAATCTCAAACTTGACAGTACAATTAAAACAGGAAAATAAAGGTAAAATTAGTTTGTAGAAGGAAGCACCCATGTTTGAAAGTGATGTCTAATTGAGTGGCAGGCACAGTGACGAATCAGAGAAAGATTTGAGAGACTAGGATCTGCCCAACTCTCATGAGAAGAGAGAGGAAAGAGGTAACTTAAGAGAGCATTACAGAAAAAGAAAAGGAGAAGGAGGCAGTTTTACCAGGACAATTGTACAGAGACAGGCTGCAGAGAGAAAACAAGGTAGACACAGGGGAAGACAAAACAAGCCAGAAACTGAGAAAGAAACAGAAGATTAGAACAGATTACCAAAGATAGTAAGAGGCTGAAAGGACCTCACAAGGGGGAATCCCCCACACTGATCTGGGAATAAGCTCACCACCCAAGGACACACAAGAGACCGGTCTTGATGCAATTAGCAAAAAGGTAGTTTAATAGCGAGGGGCCCCTTGGTTCGAAGCATGTCCCACACAGGGAACAGAGGATTCGATGAAGATCCCAGAAAGTTTGGAATTTTTATAGGTAGGGGTGGGAAGAGCGGGGAGATTTGGCGCGGTTACACATGATTGGATATTTTAAACATCAATTTAAACAGCAATTTGTATAGACTAGTTATTTTTGACCATGAATCCTTGGACTCAAGAGTACCAGATGACCCATTACTCATTTGCTTGTTTAGACTTGTATGCCTTTGCGTCCTTGCTTCTTTTTCGTTTTTGGTCACTCTGCCCTGAAGAGGCTCAAAATTATTATTATTATTATTATTATTATTATTGCTAATTTTAACAAGTTGTTGGTGGTCTCTGCTGACCATGAATTCCTTGCTCTATGTCTCAAGATGTTTTTAATTTTTTATTCTCACAAGGCCTAGATGAACAATTCAGGAGAGGCTGAGAGAAGCCAGAAAGAAATCAGTCAACTGGGGGAGGAGTTTGAGCCACAACAGCTGACTTGACCAGCCAGCCTGAGTTCAGAGAGAGCTTGAAAGGGTGAGCTTATTCAGCAGTAGTCTCAGAAGCTGAAAAGATTTTAGGCCTAGGTAAGATTTATGGAGCCAGTTCAAGGACCAGGACTAGGTTAGCAGACAGAGGCAGTAAGCCTTAAAGATGACAATTACATCAAGTGAATAAAAGATACTTTTATATAGTAACTCCATCTCAGGGTGTCATATGCCCTTTTTGGGCTTTGTAGGCACCTGTACTCCTGTGTAGACACATATACACATAAATAAATAATAAAATAAATCTATTCTTAATATAAAGAGACTTTAAGAGAATGAAAAGATAAATACTATAAGAATACATTTACAAAGCATATATTGTAAAAAATTATATTAAAATATATGAAGAATTCTTGAGCTAAAGGGAAGAAAGGGAAAGAAAGAAGTGATGTAATTATATTTTAACTAAAGATATATTTTTTAAAAAGGAATTCTTGTGGGTTGTTGAGATGTCTCAGCAATTAAAAGCACTGGCTGCTCTTCCAGAGAACCCAAGTTCAATTCCCAGCAACCACATGGCAGCTCACACATCTGTAACTGCAGTTCCAAGGCTTCTGACACCCTCAAACACACAAACATGAAGGCAAAACACCAATGAACATAAAAATAACAAAAACAAAACCCTACCACCACTCAGCACTGAGTGTCAGGTTAATCTCTGAGTTTTTCGAGGCCAGTGTGATCTATAGAACAAATTCCAGGATAGCCAGAGCTACACAAAGAGACACTGTCTCAAAACAAACAAACAAGCAAGCAAACAAACAGACAGACAGACAGACATTAAACTCTGACTGAGCGCCCTGGAAGCACCTGTAACTGGGAGGCAACAGAAAGATATTAGTGCATTAGGGGCTGTCCTAGAGGAACTAGAATACAGGAGAACACATGTTCATGTTTGTTTCTTTTTCTTACATTACCCAGGACCAAGTGGTGGGAATAAAAGAAATAGCTTGCATTTGGGGCCCAACACAAAGATTCTAAACTCCATTGTTAGGTTTTGTATCATTTTTTTTTTCAGTGTTAGATAAAATTTAGAAGATTTTTTAGGTCTAGTAGAAGGGTTCTGAGACAATTATCCTTTAAAAGAAATTTATTAGGAGGATCATATCACCAATGCCAGAGAGAAAAGAATGGAGGCCTAATGAGAGAGCCTTCAGTTCAAGAATGACAAAGGTCAACTTTCTCTTACAAATGTCTGCAAGGGCGGTGGTGCTGAAGGGTTGGGAGGGCGGGAGTGTGTGCAAGGCCATGGTAGGTGTTACCTGTCTGCGGTTTGAAAAGAGGCTTCAATGGGTGGGGAGTGATTTGGGTGGGTGGGATCTGTGATCTAACAGTAGTGTGTGCATTCACATGCGTGGTATGCATGTACGTATTCCCACGTGCACGCATGCAGAGGCTAGCACCCACGTGGTGGTCAATATCAGGTGCCTTCCTCACCAGTCCCCACTTTATTAGTTGTGTGTATTGTGTGTATGTATACATACGTGTGTGTAGGCCAGAGACAGATCATTCTTCACCTTATTTTTTTGAGATAGAATATTATTGAACCTAGAACTCACAGATTAAGCTACACTGGCTGCTGGATTTCAGAGCACAGAGTAAAGAGACAGAAAACAGAAAGAGGCCAGAGTCTGACCTTGACAGATAAAACTGTCTGTTTCAAATAGTGAAGGTCAGACACTACATTGAAGAGTCTATGAGGACTGCAATGGCTTTGCTTTCCTGGAATTGTTTCCTTAACCATGACAGATCTTGGGAGACAGTCCATTTCAGCAAACATTCTTCTCTAGCTGTGGCTGACAATAACTACTGAGAAAGTCAGGATTCCTAATCTCACAGGAATCCTGTTTTTACAACCTTGGCTTTCTGTATCACTGAGAAGCCACTGAGGTCCAGGATCCTCCTGCATCCACATCCCCAGTGCACAGGGATTTTATGGTGTCCAAATTTGCTTTTCTGTTGCTGTGTATAAAACAATGATCAAAACCAATTTATGGACAAAGGGTTTATTTTGTTTTACAACTCTACATCATAGTTCAACATTGAAGGAAGTCAAGGCAGGAATTCAAGGCTGGAACTGCAGCAGAAACCTTAAATATATGCCACTTACAGGCTGGCTCCCCACAGCGTGCCCAGCTTGCTTTCCTATACAACCCAGGACCACCTGCCCAGAGGCGGCACTGCCCACAGCAGGCTGAGCCTCCCTCATCAGTTATGAATCAAGAACATTCCCCATAGACGCACCGACAGCCAATCTAACAGACCCAGTTCCTCAGCTGAGGTCCCTCACCTTTGAGGGTAACTCTAGTTTGTGTCAAGGTGACAAGACCTAAGGGGCATGCCATCTCTCCAGGTCCTTTAGAAAAGGGGGGAGGGGGATCGGATTTTTTTTTTTTAAACAATTTGAGAATTTGATTTTACTTTTTCACAGTCATATTTCAGACAAGATTGTAAACATTTCTTTTTTTTAGCACCAAGCCTAGTGTTTTGTAGCCAGGACTCAAGAATAGAGATTGAGATAAATAAAATGAATAAAATATGAAAGTCCAGGCTGTTGAGATGCCTTGGCAGATAAAGGTGTTTGCTGTGTAAGCTTGACAACCTGAGTTCCAGCTAAGAATACGTATAAAGGTAGAAAGATAGAATCAATCCATACAGCTCTTCTCTGGCCTCCATGTGAGCACATACATAATGTACCCCTGTAAAAGTAACTTAAAAGTTAAAATTGCCTGAAGTAATTGTCATCTCTGACGTTTATTGCCTGTGTCTTCTTTTTTTTTTTGGGTTTTTCGAGACAGGGTTTCTCTGTGTAGCCCTGGCTGTCCTGGAACTCACTCTGTAGACCAGGCTGGCCTCGAACTCAGAAATCCGCCTGGCTGTGCCTCCCAAGTGCTGGGATTAAAGGCGTGTACCACCACCGCCCAGCCTGCCTGTGTCTTCTAATCTAGGCCTAGTCCTGAAGTTTCTAACCTTTGTATAATCTAATCTGGGCCTTTAATGTTTCAGTCTCTGAAACTTACTGCTGTAAGCTCACCCCTTCCTATTCTTTCTGAACTCTGGCTGGCAGTTCAATCCAGCCATTCTGGCTCAGACTCCTCTCCAAGATGACTGAACAATCTGCCTTCTCTCTTGGCTTCTGACTTTTTACTCTGCTTGGCCTCAAACCAATTCTGGCAATCTCTTCTAATCTGGTTTTTTCTCATTCTCTGGCTTATTCTGTCTTCACCTGTTCTCTCTCTGTAGCTTGTTCTCTGTTTATAACCCGTCCCAGCAAAATGGGCTCCTTCTCTCTGCTTGCCCCTCAAGTAGATTTCCTTTTCTCTCTCTTCTCATAAAATTTGGGTGATTCATCTGTCACTCAATTAGACATCATTTTCAAACATGAGTGCTTCCTTCTACAAACTAATTTTTCCTTCCTTGTTTGGGATTCAAGGTGTGTAACAAGAGCGTGCCTATATTCTAGCCAGAGGAAAAAGGATTCGTGCTAAGGCCTGAACCACACCACAACTAGAAACAGGTTTTTTGGTGGTGGTGGTTTTTTTTTCTTTTTTTTTTTTTTTTTAAACTAAATAACACAGTCTTGGTGTTCACAGTGCAGTGTGAAATGCACTACCAATAAAAACTTTCTAAACTAGAAAATCAATAGCAATCATAACATTCATAAACAAGGTAACTTTGGTGGGTAGTTTGATGTCAATTTGACACGTGCTATAGTGGTCTAAGAGGAGAGCCCCTCAATTGAAAAACTGCTAACACAAGATCAGGCTGTGCGCAAGTCTGTAGGGCATTTTCTTAATTAGTGATTGATGAGGGAGGTACAGAATGAGCCAGACAATGAGAATGAGCCCAAGATCAAAACAGATTTCCCGAGTTAGTAGGCCAAGAAGAGTAAAAGGTCAGTTCTTTGTAGTTGAGGATACCCCTAGACTAGAGGTCTTGGGAAGAAAGCTGAGAAGGCATGAGATAAGCCAGTAAGCTGTACCCCTTCATGGCCTCTGCATTGGTTTCTGCACTACTTGAGTTCCTGTCTTGACTTCCTTCAGTGATGTAGAATGCTAAGTCAAATAAGCCCTTTCCCTCCCCAACTTGCTTTTGGTCATGGTGTTTTATCATGACCATCAGGTTCAATAATAGTAACTCTAACACAGTAGGTGACTACTTTATGACTAAGAAAAATTCTATTTCTATTACAAATCAAAATCAAACTCGTTAACACCTCCTTTTTTTTTTCTGACAACCAATTTTTATTCTCCTTCTGTGAGTGTGTGTCCCTGTGCTTGCTGATTCTAGAACACTAACTCTAATGGAGCTGCTGTGGGCTGGAGATGTCTAAGCAGTTAAGAATACTGACTGTTTATCCAGAGGACCCAGGGTTAGATTCCCAGCACCCAGTAGTAAGTTGACTCATAACTTTCTATAATTCCAGTTCCAGGGGTTCTGACACTCTCTACTGAACGCTCTCGGTACCAGGTTCTCAGGTGATGCACATATGGCTCGCGTGCAGGCCAAACACCCATATAAAACATTTTATAAAATAAACTTTAAAAACAATTAAATGGAGTTGCTAATACCAACATCTTTTAAACACTGAAGTAGGTGAAGATGTAGAAGACCAAGCAAACAAAATGACCAGGACTGGGAGACTGTCCTATTTTAAGGCATTATTCATCACTTGCAAAGTCAATTAAAAAGCTCTAGCTGATGTATTCTCACTAATTCCCACTAATTCTCCCTCCCCCAATAGACACACAAAGCGGGAAGGGAGGTGGGGAGAAGGCGGGCACGCGGAAGAGGGCTGGCCGGAAGAGGCGGGGCCTATAGGAGCACCTTAGGGTTGCGCTCCCTGGGGCACTTCCTTTCCCGGCAGCGCCGTGAAGCGCAAGGAGGTCCTGCTCCATGGCGGGCAGCGGAGGCCGGGGTCCGCGGAGCTCGGTGGCCGCGGAACCTGGCGTTTCCTCCGGCTCTTCCAGGTGCGAATCCCGCGTTCTACCTACCCCGTGGGTGCGGAGCGAGCCTCCTTGGCCTTGTTGGCGGCGCCGGTCCCTAGCAGGGTACGGTGGGCCCGTGGCCTGCCGTATTCCAAGCTCTTAGTCATAAGGCCTGCCCCTCAGGACGCTTCGAAGTGAAGGGCAGGGAGGAGCGCCGCTTCTGGCGGCAGCTTCCATCCGGGCCTGCACGGTGGCGGGAGTCCCTTTGTGTCCCTAAGAAAAGCCACCGGGCAGCAGCCGTTTCAGGCTTCCTAAGTGGCCAATCAGTTTTTCTATAGGAAATTTTAGAGGCGGATAATATTGCTTCTTAGATGTTAAGCCCGTCTATTTTAGGCGTTTTTTAAAAATTAATAGTTTGATCTGAAGTATTGGCAGCACGCAAAGTAAGCTGTTATTCCTGCTAACAACCCCTGTAAGTACGACCTAAAAGAGACTTTGAAGTTGGAGCAGAATTTTCGAACTTCTTGAAAGCCACACAGGGTGGGGATGCTGGCTAAAAAAAGTGGTAGTGTTACGTTCTGAAGCATATGGATACAAAAGAGCACACCATTTCAGAACTGTACGATATTATATGTTCCTGTCAGCGTTTGTAAACCAGGTTAGGTACTCTGGAGTTCTGTAAACTAAGCATTTCAAATATGAAAATGGTTAAGGGTTTCTCGTCGAATTTTGCAAGTCATAAGTCATCTCCAATAATTGGTTCAATCTTTTTTTGTCTTGGAGCTCTGTAGGACATGATTTGTTACCCTGGCCATGCCGTTTCCTGTTTTAACGTGCAGGTGATGGTCTGCACAGTTGTGTATAAGCCTCTGTAAACTGCAAGACCCGAGACTGATGAGCAAAGACTTGGTACTCAGCCCTTTAAGTCAGTACTGTCGCAGTGAAGGGCGTGAATAAAATGCTTTTCTGTGATTGATGGATGGAGTTAGCCGATGCAGTACCCATGGAGGAATGACTCTTACTGGCTTACTCTTTGGTTCTTATAGAACCCAGGACCTCCAGCCCAGGGGTGGTGACACCACCCACAAGGGGCTGCCCCCCATCATTACAGGCTTGCCTACAGCCCTACCTTAAGCAGGCAGTTTCACAGTTGTGGCAGCCTACTCCAGTGACTTAGCTTGTGTCATGTTGACATAAAAGCCAGCACATACACTCATACAAGGTGCTAAAACATGGAAGTAAAATGAGAGTTCACAATCAAATATTTTAATTTTTAGGTGCAACAAAACCTATTTCTTTTGAAGGTGCTTGAACAAATGTTTTCCAAAAACTTGTCATAGAAAGTGACTGAAACAAGCTACCAGGACCATCGTTGCCAATAACAAGGTACAAATAGTGTGTTGTGGGTTTTTTGGGTTTTGTTTTGTGGTTTGATTAACACAGCTGGCACAATGATGATTAAGTTTTTGCCGTTTACCCAGCTGAGGGTTTCTTTGAAGAAAGAATCTCAAGACTGAGATGCCAGCAGCAGTGTATAAATGATTCAGATGACTAACGTGTGGTGCCATTGTTAAAATGGGTTGCTGTTTGTTCTCCCCACATATAGGTAGCTGCAGTGACTGTCCAGCTTTGGGAGCTTCATTGTTTTGGGTAAGTTTGCTCGTTGAGTCACGGCTCTGGATTGAACAGTATTTGATAACACTGAGGGTCTGGAGCCAATCTGAAGATCATTAGGGTGAACACCTGGGCCTAGTATCTAAGATGGAAGAAAAATGATTTTGGGCTTCTGACTGACTGTTTCTTCTTTTGAGAAGGTGCAGCATGCAATTTGGAATGTAAAATGAAGACTTGGTCAAGAAACCATGAACAGAAGCAAATGGTGAAATTACTATTTAATTTGATATTAGTAAATAAGTTATATAGAAATAGTTCATTTTAATTGCTCTGGACAGTAATTTCTTTAAAATGCATGTCTTTAAAGTGTCATTCTCATAAAATAAACCTCATCTTTTCTGAGCTGCAGACTTTGACTTTTTGTCAACATAAGAAGTCCTGACGGCGAATAGAGTACCCGGCAGTACACTAGGAATAGGAGAGAAAGTGACTAGGCATCTGTCTAGGATCACTTGACAACTCTGCAACTGGATTTCCACTGGAGTGAAGACTTGGCTAAATCTTTAACAACTAAGAATCCCTAGGTTTAGTAAATATTGTAGGAAACAAAACGCGGGCGGGTGCCCGGGGCCCCAAGGCCTCCAGCGTGGCAGTGAGGAGGCCCGCGACTGGGGCGGGGTCTCACTCGTGGGATCCGATGAGGCAGAGGAGGCCGAGCAGGCCG
The DNA here is from genome assembly GCA_021653895.1 of Mastomys natalensis. Taxonomy (NCBI): domain Eukaryota; kingdom Metazoa; phylum Chordata; class Mammalia; order Rodentia; family Muridae; genus Mastomys; species Mastomys natalensis. Next base: position 761,756 of record JAJTUV010000650.1, read on the forward strand.
AAGCGGAGGCCTGAGTCTGGAGCACTTCCCGCCCGGGGCGCTGTAGTTCCCACATGGTCGAGGCTGTCGCAGGGTAGAAGTAGGCCCACGCAGACACGTGGAATTGAGTTTCCATGAAGTAAGTTTATTGACAAGAATGGTGAATCTGGTGCGCTCCCCCCCAAAAGCCAGGAGGGGTTTCCTTATATTGGGGAGTATCAAGGGAGGAGTTAGGGAGGGGAAAACTTAATTACCTACGGCCCCTGGCCTCATTAATATGTAAATCTCAAGGCAGAGGGCTCTTAGGCACGCCCCTTACCCGTGTCTTTTGTGACTTAAGGGTACAGGTGAAATGGAGAGGGCGGGTCTGGGGCCTGGCCTTTGGGGGCGTGGCCACACCTGCAATCTCAGGGTTTCCAGGCCAATGGCAACCCTTCCATGGCCCCACAAATATCTTAAAATTTCTGATAACATGTGCTTTTGTAAGGGCTGAGGAAGTGGTTAACTGGCTTAACAAGGCACAGAGCTCTAGATTTGATTCCCAGGATAGAAATTCCTAATGGTAGACTTTCCAGTTGTGTTTTCTGTTTTTTTTTTTCTCTAAGAATTGTTTTGTTTTTACCCTAGAGACTTAGCCACATCATATGAAAAGGCACAAAACAAGTCTTAATTTGTATGAACTATATCATTAACTTGACCCTGTGGTACCACCTCCTGGCAGGAAGACTACTTGCCCCAGGAGTAAATAGTTGTCTTAGTGTCACTTTGATTATATATAGCAGGAGGTACATATAAGGTTTCCACAGCTTTCTTTAACGCTACATTTGGCCTTACAAAACAATATACTCATAATGCCTCACATAGGCACTTTGGGTCATTATGTTGCAGTGATTTGAACTCATCACTGTGTAAATTAACAAGCTTCAGCTAGGTATGTTGGTAGGTAGCATGTTGCTACCTGATAGGTGGAATGAACAACTTTTTTCACACTACAATGTTCTCTACTGTGTGTGTGTCCTTGATACATATATATAACACACACACACACACACACACACACACTGGGGTAACCAGGAAGTTTTTGATGGAGAGTTCCTTGGTAACACTTAATATAAAGTTTCTGTTCTTGGCTTTAGATGTTAGATTGTTTTTGCATGTTTGTAATTATGAAGGGGCTACATTTCATACTCAGAATGGCATTCTAACAAGTAACCTGGAGATGATACATATCTGAACCATTACTCCAAAATCACTCACACATTTACCTAGGCTTACGGAGTCGTGAAAAGTAGTTCTTTTTTTTTTTTTTTTTTTTGGTTTTTTCGAGACAGGGTTTCTCTGTGTAGTCCGGGCTGTCCTGGAACTTGCTCGGTAGACCAGGCTGGCCTCGAACTCAGAAATCCGCCTGCCTCTGCCTCCCAAGTGCTGGGATTAAAGGCGTGCGCCACCACCGCCCGGCGAAAAGTAGTTCTTGAAATTGCTTATTCATCACTAGAAAAGACAGCTGTCCCAGGTCCACATGTGGCAATAAACTGTTGGAGCTGCTGTTGGCACTGAGTCAGGTAGAGATCTCTTTGCTCTAAATATTCTTCATTATACAGTTCAAATGGAAATAATGCATTGGGAGCAACACAAAATGCAGTGGCCCCTAAATGAAGAACAAAATAGAGTGTAAATGAGACTTTAAAAGTAGAGGTACGTTTCAACAAAATAGGGATTTAAAAGTTAACTACTGAATATTGAGTGTCATCATTTAAGTTTTATTTTTGGTAGCCCTTTATTTTGAGTAGCCTTGGCTGGCTTGCCTCTACCTGTGAGCACTGTGATTAAAGGTGGGGATTATCACATGTAGCTGACCTAAAATTTTTTTAAAAAATTTGTTTATGTATGAGTACACTATTGCTCTGTTCGGACACACCAGAAGAGGGCATCAGATCTCATTACAGATGGTTGTGAGCCACCATGTGGTTGCCAGGAATTGAACTTAGGACCTTTGGAAGAGCAGTCAGTGCTCTTAACCTCTGAGCCATCTCTCCAGCCCCTTAAATATATTTTAAGTATAAAATAATCTTAAGTATGTGTTCAACCAGGTTCTAGAGCCCTCAGGCCTATACATGCTCTGTGTTTTGGAATCCTCACCTCTGATTGCTCGACCATCACTCAGGACCAGGCTGCCTCCCACAAGCCTGTGCCATCATGAGTGTTGTTGACTGTATTATTAGTGTACTGTATATCGTAAGTACTTTAGTACTTACATTTGAGAATAACAGTCCCTTCCTGGATTACACATCCTCTCCAGCCACTTCCCCCTCTTTCCTCATCAATGTTCAGTTGTCTCTGGCCTGTTTCCATAGCCACACCTGTTCAATCCTCATGTCCACTCTAGCTCCAAACAGCTCTGACCATTGGCACTACAAGCCTATGGCTTAGTAGATGGAATTGTAATCTCCATAGGACCTGTCCAGTGTTCACTCACTTTGGAAACCCTTTCTTGGCTTGTGGAACACTGTACCTTTCTTCCAATATTTTGGTTTTTGTTTCATGAGCTTTTTTTTTTTTCTTTCCAACCCATTTCTAAACACTGTAATCACCACTTAAAATACTATCTCTGTTGTCCTAATTCTTATATTTCCAGGTTAAAACTCGGCTAAGTTTGAGATTTTTTTTCATTGCTCTGTGTGTGTATGTGAGTGAGTGAGAGAGAGAGAGAGAGAGACAGAGACAAAGACAGAGATTATAGCTTGATTGGCAATGGCTTCTCATTTTCGTGAAAGCACCTGTATTTATTGCAGTGCCCTCCACCTGCGCTCTATCTCATCCTTTAGGTTAAATAGCCCTGACAGAACTCTCCTTTATTCTTGTATATCTTACTGTAATTCTCCAGAGCATTTTTCTGTTGTCCAAGTTCAGCTGACCCACCTCCCATGCATATAATTGGCTGTGTTCAGTCAGGGACACTGATGTCTTTTTAAATTATTTGTCCTTTGTCTCCCCCCTCCTTTTTTGTACACTTTGAGCAATATCTTTTACTTTATGAGTTTTTGTTTCTCCATCTAATATTTTATTTACCATTATTAGTAATTTATACTCCCTCTTAATATATATACATATATTCTCTCTGTGTGTGTATTTATGTATATATACATATATATATACACATATATGTGTGTGTGTGTGTGTGTGTGTGTGTGTTATATATATATATATATATATATATATAAACTTTTTTGCCTTGTTTCTCTTCTACCATAAGACTCAACATTTTTAGTCTTTATTTTCTCTTAACATTTTTAAAGTTTGCTTTGACTTGACTAGCAATTGGGAAATATTTTTCCTTTTAAAAAATAAAAACAAAACCTTGATGTGGGGTGGTGAGATGGCTCAGCAGTTAAGAGCATGGACTGCTCTTCAGGAGGTCATGAGTTTAAATCCCAGCAACCACATGGTGGCTCACAGCCATCTGTAATCAGATCTGATGCCTTCATATAGATGTCTGAAGACAGCTATAGTGTACTTTGGGCTGGAGTGAGTGGGGGTGGGGAGCAGAGCAAGAGGGAGAAGGGAAGGGGAAAAAATTGGGGGTGAAAAAACCACCTTGATGTTAACTTCCCCTCCATTACATTCTTCGTTTCCCCTTTCCCTTACGTTTATTTGCTCTTGCTTGTCTTTCATCATTTTTGTTTGCCTCCTATTCTTACTTTTCTCACTCTGTTCCTTACAATTATGGGGAAGAAGCAGTGTGAGGACACGGTGTGGGGAGGGCAGTATATGTTATATAAAACAACGTCTGATTTGATAAGACTCAGCCTTAAGTAAAAGTCAAATACATATCTCTCCTATTTAATATTTTTTGAAACCAGTGTTCAATTCAGGATGATAATCTTTTCTTAGTAATCATTTATCTCTGTAACCTATGTCATAAAATTTACATTCTGTTTGGAAAGGACACACACACAAATCTGTACATAATAATTTACAGGCCCCTTGGCCTCCTAAGAGTGCTTGGCTTGGTATAGGCAGGAGTGAAGGAATAGCTGCTTTAGAACCCTCACTGCTTTTCCAGAGAACTAGGTACTTGGGAGGCAGATGCTTGATAGCAAGTCAAGGGTGAGCCTGGGCCCTGTGCTAAAGGCTTAGTCTCAAATACTCCAAAAAAGTGATTGTGCATAAATAGGTGTTTATTAACAGATGACACTGCTACCAGCATAGTGGCATATTGCTGGAATCCCAGCACTTGGAGACTAAGGTAGTATGATTTTGAGTTCACAACTATGGACTATATGAAAAAACTCTGTCTTGAACAAACAGTAAATGTTCAAATTCAAGAAAGACTTACCCAATAACAATAAAGATGAGATATTTCGAAGTATTTAAAATGTAATGATAAGCTAAGAATATTTAGGAGCATTACTTAGTGCATTACCATATTTCAGTGTGAGAGATGTTTCATACAGTAAGGCTGCGATTAGCACATCTTCTCTGAGCACTTTGTTCCTTAGGTTCAGGCGAGCATGAGCTTCAGACAAAGAAACTCTAAAAAAGAAAACTGAGGTTAGTAAAGACATGATACTTTTAAGTTATTTCTTTCCCACAATTGTAAGTAAATTATGTCAGAAGAAGCAAATTTCCTGACTTATCAAAAAGGCGAGGGGCTGATACTTAGCACTCCACACCCCCTGCTCCAAGTTGTGCTACAATAAATACACAGAAGGGGAAACAAGCCTGACAAACCGTCTCTTAGAGATATATACATAAGGTACATAGATACCTTGGTTCCTTTGTCAGCTCCTCATCTCTCTAAAGTCCTCATGGAATTTTACAATTCAGAATTCATGATACATAAGTGAATGCTGTCTACAGCATCGTGAACTCATTACCTTATCCCCTTTGAACAAATGTTACCACTCACTACATGTACAAGTAACTTACCTTTTTAAACATGTAAACTGCTCTTTACGTGAAATAGCTTTCACTTAAAAAGTTCAGTTCACAGCAACCATATGACAGCTCATGACCATCTATAATGAGATCTAGTGCCCTCTTTGGTTTGCAGGCATACATGCAGGCAGAATACTGTATACATAATAAATCTTTAATATATATGTGTGTGTGTGTGGTGTGAACACTTAAAGATGGTCCAGTAAGTATTGGTAAAGGGCTTATTCAAAGCATGAGGACCTAAAGTTCAGTCCCCAGCACTCTCAAAAGCTGGGTGCAGCTTCGAGAGCCTGCAATGCAAAACTTAACTGTGATTCCCTCTGGGGACATGGACTACACAGTGTTAGGAGGGTGCACTACTCATTTTAGATTCTGTGATATCCATTAATTTCTTTTAAAACATGAACTATTCATTATTTACTTTCCAAAAGAATAACAATGCGTTTATTAATGTGTTTTAAAGTATAAGGAACAGGGCTGGGCATATGTCTTACTGGTAGAGTGCTTGCCTTGCATACAGAAGTCTCGTATTCAATTATTGACACTACACTAAATCCATAAATGAAAAGTTCAAGGAACAATGTAGAGTCTCTATTGGGAGGAAGAGTGGAGGAGTTCAAAGGGCGGGAATGAAGGTGGATCGGACCTAAACACTCTATGCACATATGAATATTAAATTACGTAATAGGAAAGTTTCTTTAGGCCCAACTACAACATAGTTGAAACACAAACCACATTAAAAAGCAATCATTTGCATTGAAGTCTGCACTTTTCTTAGGCATGTCTCATACTGAAGATCGATTAAAAATAATTTAGGGAAAAGAATTATTAGTGGTCTGAATGCTGACTTAAAAATATAACAAAAAAAGTCATTGAGTCATCTTAAACTTTTCTGAGACAAAGTAGTCAACCAACCATAAAGCAAACAGAAAAACAAATATAAAAAAGTTAATTAAGTTCATATTTAAAAGTCCATTTTGACCTATGTAATCCTGAGTTGAATACCTACAAACATTTTAATGCAGATGCTGACAGCTTTGATCCATGTATAGAATCTGTTCTGATCCTGCGACTCGCTAGATAATAGCCATGAATCATTCTTTCTGCCTCCAAGCTGAATTCCACATTCAGATTCTTTGCAAAAGCCAGTAGCTAAGTTAAAAATATAAAAAAATTAAAAGTTTAATGATGTTATGGATTCATCATAATTTCAGAGTGCTGGCGTCTGATTTTTAAAAGTTTCCATATTTTTTACATCAGAGTTAAGTAAACATCGGGCCATTTCCAGGTCACTGAGCATTTTAAGTCATTGCCTTCTGCTTGTAACGAGAGTGAAAGGTTACCTAGAATAGCCTCTCTGACAAGTATACTGTGCGCTTGCTGATTTTGTGTTTCCAGTGGGGGAAGGGCTCACCTCTCCTAGAAGCTCATTTCCCTGTCTTTGGTTTTTCTTTTTTTTTTTTTTTTTTTCACCCTTTGTTTTTCTTTTATTCTCAGGCAGCAGGTTTAGGACTTATATGGAGTATAATGATTATATTAAAGGCTGGGCAAATTGGCACATACTTCTCATCTCAGCACTCAGATGTGCAGATCTCTATGAATTCAAGGCCAGCTCCTCTACATAACGATTTCACACTAGCCAGGTCTATGCAGTGAGACCGTATCTCAAAAACTGAAACAACCCAAACGTAAATAAATTGGCAAATATGGCCGGCTGAATACTTTTTTTTTTTTTTTTTGATGTCTTTTTTTTTTTTTCAGCTATATTAGTTGCAGGAAAGCTAGAAAATACAGAAAAGATCAAAGAAGAAATCAACCACAATGCCACAATCCTACGCTCCATAATATGCTTTTTTTTTTTTTTAAGTCTTCCTTCTTTTGAAAAAGAAGTGCACTCTGTTACAGTGCACTACCTTCTACAAAGGCGAGCACAAGTCTGTGAAGCATAAATTTTATGTCTCTACTCGTCCAATTTCTAAGTAACTTTAAAATAGGTGCAAAATATCAATAAAAGTAAATTTCGAGACAGTTTCCTATGTAGTCCTAGCTGTCCTGGAACTTGCTCAGTAGAGCAGGTTGTCCTTGAACTCACAAGAGATAAGCCTGTCTCTGCCTCTGGAGCACTGGGATTAAAGGCGTGCACCGCCGCCGCCGCGCCGCCCCGCCGCCGCCGCGCCGCCGCCGCCGCCACCACCACCTGGCTTTTTTTTTTTTTTTTATATATATCATTTCTTAATGCCCAACTACATTTTTATCGCTTCCTTAAAGTTTTTTTTGCATTCTATATTCATATTTTTATTTCTGAATTCCATATATATTTAGAGCAGCAATACTCAGCTCAGCATTTAAGTTGCCCTAAATGTTTTATGTGTCTTGTTTTTCTCTCAAATAACAGACTACTTTAAAGAAAACAAGTCATGATACGAATAACTATACTCCCATGGTATAGCTTAATTTTCTATACAAATATTCTTTTTTAATACATTAATCTTTTTAAAGCTTTGGATATTTAGATAATAGTGGAAGAAATAAGCTTAACATTTGGATATGAACATTTCCTTACATAGCTGTTATTTCTTTCTATACAATGTACTTACAGCATTAGAGATCTGGAAGCAAGCTTGTGTGAAAGAATACCAGCTGAGCATGGTAGTAAATGCCTGCAATCTTAGCACTTGAAAGTTAGAAGCAGAAGGATCAAGACTATCCTTGGCTACCATAGTGAGTTCCAAGCTAGCCTCAGCTACATGAAACCTTGTCTCAAAAACAAAACAAAACACAAAACACAAAAAAATGAACTGGATGAAATTCTAGAAGAAGAAAAAAATAATGCCAAAATAAACTTCTATTAAATTAAGAACTGGGCTGGTGAGGTGACTCAGTGAGTAAAGGCACTTGTTGCCAAGTCTGATAGCCTGAGTTTGATCCCCATAAGCTACAGAAGGAGGGAACTGCATTCTACAAAGTTATTCTATGACCTTTATGTGTCCTAGGGTACACTTGTGCCCACACACATGCAAAATATATGCATGCGTGTGTGAATACACATGCCACACAAGTAAGTAAATGTAAAGATAAAAAATGAATCATTGAGAAACAAGTAGGCATTCTGAGTAAGCATTTTCTCTTAACTTTACCTTTTCAAAATCTTCAGTTGTGAACAGTTCAGAAGCTAAATAGAGCAGCCCCTCAGGATCCACTGCTTTCTTTAAAGTGTGTTGCACAGTAGGAAGAACTGGGTGACAAGGCGATGATTCGTTGCAGTTAATCAACAATCCAAATGCCTGTGCAAGGTTGGCTGGAATCAAACTGCAATCCTACATCAAACACAAAGGAGGGGTGAACAGCTAATTGGAAATAGATACAAACTGATCATTATTTAACTATCTAGCGATTATTTCAGTTTTAACTACAGTTTAAGGTAATTTCTGGGAAAAATGTCAAACTTGTGCACACACACACTTCCCAACTTTTTTTTTTTTTTTGGTATTTTCGAGACAGGGTTTCTCTGTGTAGCCCTGGCTGTCCTGGAACTCACTCTGTAGACCAGGCTGGCCTCGAACTCAGAAATCCACCTGCCTCTGCCTCCCAAGTGCTGGATCAAAGGCGTGCGCCACCACTACCCTGAATCCAGCAAGCACAGGCTGGATTCGAACTCAGGAGAGATGGCCCCCTCGGACTCCAGAGCACGGTGACTGCAGCGGTGCACCATCGCTGGCAGGCTCACTTCCCAACTTTGAAACAGAAATTTCTTTTTTCTTTTTTCTTTTTTTAATTTATTTAGTTATTTAAATCACATCATAATTTACTTATTTTCACAAGGGTTATAAACACAAAAAGGCAGGATGTGGGGAAGGGAATGGCACCAGAGCATAGGTGTTCAGGGGAGTACAGATACCTTTCAGAACAGGGTATCAGCTGGGAAACAGAAATTTCTATTGACATCTGATTTGCATGAGTAAAAATTTAGGGTGGGATGTAGCTCAGACAAAAACAAACATTAACAATTGGATCATTATTCAGCTGTAATGTCTGATAAAGTATATTAATGCATCAACAGCAAAAACATTTGAAGATGTTGTTGGGTGTAACAGGGCATGTCTGTATGCCAGCTCTCAGCATGATGGCCAGTTTGAGGCCAGTCTGGGCTATATAATGAGTTACAACACCACCTTGGTTACATGGTGAAGCCTTACCTAAGAAATGAGGAAGGCATAAAGAAGAGGCTGGAAGCAGAGAAGAGTGTGAAAACAGACTTAATAGTTCTCTGAGAAACACTTAAAAGCATTTTTTTTTTTCTGAGATAGGGCTTCATGTAGCCCAGGATGGCCTCAAACTCACAACGTAGCTGAGGATGACCTTGAATTCTAATCCTCCTTCCATGTCTCGAGCCCTAGGATTACAGGTGGTCTCCTAAACAATATTCTAACAGTAAAACAGAGTCCTTACCATCTGACCAATCAGAGTACTGGTTTTCTGCACATTTCTCCTTGAAGATGAATCCATATCAACAAAAGACCAAAAACTGCACTGAATGGGAAAAGTCATTTGCTGATCGAAATCATCCCCAAACTTCTTTGCTGGGATGAACACTGTAACGCTTCTGCTCTCCAAAGCTGCATCACAAGATGATCCACGTGTTAGCTAAGAACATAGATGCTGTACATCTCAACAGTTTTTATTGCCAATCTTTCATGATTTTGTTATTCTAGTAGATATCCTGTAAGTCTACAAATTAATAACAAATATTATCATGAAATTCTACTAAATCAGATAATGAAGGCACAATATAGTTCCTGCCACCATACATAGTGTATGTGGTCCTGGGATTAGACCCCAGGGCTCTGTGCACACTAGGCACACACTATCAACTGAGCCACATCCCCAACTCAGGAATGTCCCCTATGTGCTAAAAAAGTGATAAAAAGCATAGATCATAATATGATCTGACTGAGGAAGAAAGTCTTTGAATTCAGCATGTTCAAAACCAAAGCTGTCAGAGCGAGCCCTCTCCCACCTAAAACCCAAACAAAAAGTACTATCCTACTCAAGTTTATCTTTCCTTCACACTTTATACCATCCAGCCTATTGATTTAACAATTATTAATTATTGAATAAGTTCTTAGCATTTTGACTCCTAAGAATATTCCAATTAATCTTTTAATTCATTTAACAGTCTTTTGTATTCACACGTTAGACTTCTGTCACTATGGAAAACTACCTCATATAAGGAACTTTAAGAGAAGGTTCCTTAGATGGTGGTACTAAAGGTTTAGTCCATCATGGCAGGGAAGACATGACAGAGCAGAGCAGGTCACATCATGGTCGTCAAGAAACAGAAAAAATATTCTGCTCTTTGCCTTCAGTAAAAGTGCCACCTCCATGCAGGGTGAGTCTTCCTTAACTTATTCTCTCTGGAATGACTTCCAGACATACTCAGAAGTGTGTTTTATTAATCTCTTACATGTGTCTCAGCCCATTGATATATAGAGTTATGATTAATTATCAAATTATACTTTTCTTTCCCCTGCATTGTGAATCCTTAGCCTCATAGAAATTGCCCAAGCAGTTTTCACTGTGATTGCACTGTTTGCTACTCCCTATGACAATACACAAGAATTCAAAAGTTTCACATGCTCAATAATTTTTCTTATCGATTCTTTAAAATTCTTTTTGCCATTCTAGTAGGCAGGACTACTTAGTAGAGCCCAATGGAAATAAAAAATCTGCCGGGCGGTGGTGGCGCACGCCTTTAATCCCAGCACTTGGGAGGCAGAGGCAGGCGGATTCTGAGTTCGAGGCCAGCCTGGTCTACAGAGTGAGTTCCAGGACAGCCCACGGGCTACACAGAGAAACCCTGTCTCGAAAAAACCAAAAAAAAAAAAAAAAAAAAAAAAAAAAATCTATTATACTGTTTAAAAGGCCAGAAAAATAATTTTATTAAAAGTACTATTATGCACAGCTTTACCTTTAAATGTATTTTATATATAAGCTTATATTTATACCTCTTCTTTTTTAATAATTAATTTTACTTTATGTGCATTGATGTGAGGGTATCAGATATCCTGGAACTGGAGTTACAGACAGTTGTGAGCTGCCATGTGGGTGCTGTTAAACTGAATCTGGGTCCTCTGGAAGAGCAGCCAGTGCTCTTAACTACTGAGCCATATCTCCAGCTCCTGTAAAACTTTTAAGCATAAAATTACAGGCTGGTAAAATGGCTTAGGTTAAGGCCCCTATACTTTGTTTTCTTCAAACATTCCAAATAAGATGTAATAGGAGTGATGTAGAAGAAACATACCACTTATGCATTATAATTGGTGTTTTCTTTCTTGAAACAGTTCAATGGTCAAACAAAAAGTGATCCTGCAATTCCACTATTAGATACACTCAAAAGAGCTAAGCCTAGGACTCACAAGTATTTGTACACCAGTACTGTGGTGGTTTGAGTGAGAATGGTCTCCATAGGCTCATATATTTGAATACTTGGTCCCAAGTTGGTAGAACTGTTTGAGAACTATTAAGGGGTATGACGTTGGTGGAGAAGGTGTTTCGCCAGTGGCAGACTTTAAGGTTTCAAAAAGCCCACACCATTCCCAGTTAGCCCTCTCTACCTGGAACTTGTGGATCAGATCTCAGCTACTGCTCCAGTACCGTGCCTACCTGCTGCCATGATCCCTACCATTGATGGTCATAGACTCTAAACCTCTGAGACCAGAAGTCCCATATTAAATTGTTTCTTTTATAAGTTGCCTTGGTGATGGTGTTTTATCACAGCAATTGAAAAGTAACTAAGTTAAATACTCATAGCAGATTATTCACAATTAGAAGTGGAAACAAGACATCTGTCAACATAATAGAATATTTTTTAGCATTAACATGAATGAAATTCTATTCATAGACAAGTTCATAAAGACAGAAAATGGAATAGATATTACCAGAGGCTAATGTCAGGGAAAAATAGGGAGTTAGTATTTAATGAGTATAGAGTTTATGTTGTGTGAAATTAAAAAAAACCACGCTTCCTTCTTTGCCTGGGAACACAGCCCTCCTGCTTAGCTCCAAGATTAGCTGCCACTGGTCCCACTCATGACTTGTCCATTCTTCTCTGCCAATAGCCAAGTAGCTACTGCCTTTCCTGGCTTAGCTCAGGGTCGATTGCAACCAACTCCCAACCCGGAAAGCTGGGAGCTGCTGTCCCCACTCATCTTCTCTTTTTCTCTGCCCTCCTTTGCTCTGTGGGAGAAAACATTCAGACAAATTTATTAATTTAAAACTTCTCAGACAGCACAATTGCTGGGTGCAGAATCTCCTGCCCTAACCTTAGTTAGTCTGTATCAGCCAGCGTCCAGCGACCTCCTTGGTTAACTGCTGGTGGCAGAGACCACTGGTTCTAATTTCTCCAAGATCTTATGTGACTGCTGCTTTCTTCTCATTCCAAAACCTGTCTGAAAAGCCCTTTCTCCTTCCTTGAGTCCCTTCAGTCTCCTGGAAGTTCCACCGTTACCCTTCACCCAGCAATTGGCTTCCGTCTTCTTTAGTTCTTAATCAAGAACCAATTAGGGAAACAGCACCTCACCCTACAAGTTTATATTTGGAGTGTGTTGAGTTTGGTCTTTTGTTATCTATTGTAATGCTAAGTGCAGGTCTCCAAGACCTGGTTGTCCCAGAGATGAGAGTGTCTGCATGTACATCTTCTCTCTGATTGGTAAATAAAGATGCCAACAGCTGGGCAGAAGAGACATGGTGGGGTTTAGGATTCCCAGGCTTGGAGATTGGAGAGGGACCACGAGGAAGAAGATGGTTCAGGAGGAGACAGAGAAGCCACCATAGGATAGGTAAGCCATAAACAACAACAACAACAAAAACAACCTACCCAGATCCCTGAAGGCTGGCCAATTGGAGTTCAGAAAAAGCCCAGATGAAAGATAGTAACTATTAAGAATTCGGGGTTATCTATAGGAAAGTAGATTCTAATAGCATAGAGGCTAAGTATTTTCTCAGTTCTTGTGCTGTTTAAGGTTTATTGTAAATATAAAGGTTGAGTGTGGTTTTTTATCTGGGATCTAAACGATTTAAGATGGGATAGAAATCTGGAGTCCAGATTAAATAATGTCTACAACAGGAATGGTCAAACAATTCTGGAAATGTACAGCAGTGATAGATGTACAAGACTATAAATGCACTTTGTCTTAGTCACTGTCTATTGCTGTGAAGAAATAGCATGACCAAGGCAACTCTTATGAAAGAAACATTAATTAGAGGCTTACTTACAATTTCAGAGGGTTAGTCATTATCATCATGGCAGGAAGCATAGCAACACACAGGCAGGCATGGGTGTTGAGAGGTGGCCAAGAGCTTTACATCCTGATCTATAGGCAGCTGGCAGACAGCACAAGACAGGCTCACACTGGCTTTTAAATCTTAAAGCCTACACCCAGTAACAATCTCCTCTAACAAGGCCACACCCACTCCAACAAGGCCATACCTCCTGATCCTTCCCAACAGTGCTCCAACTGAGAAGCAGGTATCCAAATATATGATGAGCCTATGGGGATCGTTTTTGTTCAATCCACCACATACTTAATGACACAAACAAAAGTTGAAATGACAACTTCTGAATGTATATTTTTGTATTTAAAAAAAATTACATTTATTTATTTTTTAAGTGTGTGTGTGTGCACACATTTGTATGCAGGGCATAGTGTATGTGTGTATGTCAGAGGAATACTTGAGGAAGTCAGGTCCTTCTTTATACCATGTGGGTCCTAGGTATCAAAGTCAGGTCATAAGACTGGCAGCAAGTATCTTTATCCACTGAACTATCTCACCTGTTGTTTTGTGTGTTTTTTAGAAGAGTTTTGCTATGTAGCTCAGGCTGGCCTCAGATGCACTGTGTATTCATGACCCTTCTGCCTTAGATTCCAGAGTACTGAGATTTGTGGGACCGTGAAAGGATGATTTGGTCCCTGGTAGAGCACTGGCTATCGGAGACCCAACAGGTGTCCATTGCCTGTGTAGGGCCAGCACATATCTCACCACGCCCCTGGATTCCAGACTCCTGACATGCCGTCTAAGATCTCCATTTGATCTGCACCTTGCAGTCATGTAGGGCTACAGGTAGAGGGCCTGACTATGGGCTTCAGCCTCAAGAGATTTCCATATTAATGAGATACTTAAAGGCCAGAGGGCATAGCTAATTAAGTGACCATCCTCCTTCTCTCCCTCCCTATTTAAGTCAGGTCCCCCCTGACTTAAGTGGGGGTGCATCCAGACCATCTACTATCCACCATGTCAATAAAGCTCTTGGAACCCTGGACTTCCCCATGTCATTGGGGCCTGCCATCGTTCTGCCATCATGGAGGACTTCTCTGCGTTCTAGCCATGAGGACTGCCTTTCAGCCAAGTGAGTAGCCAAAGAATCCTTTTTCCAACTGAGTTCACTCCCTGCTGGGCGGCTTCTCATAGAGCAGCGCGCCTGGGGGAATGTTGCGCGGAAGGGGACCAGTCAAACTCACATGCATGCCTTTGCTTCTCTAAGGATGACTGCCTCCTTTAGGTGCCTGCCCCGGCAGAAGACATGTGGGAACCACACCACAATGCAACAGAGATCCATGCCTGCACGCGGGGCTATTCATTCCCCCCGCCCCCGCAGAGATTTATAGATTTGTGTTTTCATGGATGAAATATGCTATTTTATTTATTTATTTATTTATTTTTTTAGCTAAATGAAAGATGTCAGTCACAGATGGCCACCTATTAAAGGATTTGTTTGTCTCCGCACTCTGGAGTCATCCTGACTGAGTCTCTCCCTGGTTTGAATCCCGTCCTTGCCTGTCCATGACTTGTGGGGGAAAAAAAAAAAAGGATTTGTTTATATGTTATGTCCTGAATAGGCAATTCCATAGAAGTAGGAAGCAAATTTGATTCCTGGACAGTACGCCTCTTTCTCTGTTAGGGACAGTGACTGCAATCAAGGTAAGAAATGGTAAGGAATTGGGCTTCAGTTCATTAACAATGAATAAGAAGTAACTGAAAATTAAAGTTAGACCCAGTTGTGTCATGAAGGCCACGTAGATACTATAAATGCTCAAAGAAGTGACAGGCCACTGTTGATAACACATGGATGTGTTTCCTCCAGTCTCACTGAATTTTGCAATGTGTGACTTCAAAGGAAAAGCTGTTTTAAAAATTCTCTTTTGCTGGGCAGTGGTGGCCCACGCCTTTAATCCCAGCACTTGGGAGGCAGAGGCAGGCAGATTTCTGAGTTCGAGGCCAGCCTGGTCTACAGAGTGAGTTCCAGGACAGCTAGGACTACACAGAGAAACCCTGTCTAAAACAAACAAACAAAAAACAAAAAACAAAAAACCAAACCAAACCAAACCAAAATTCTCTTTTGTGTATGGTGCTGGGAATCAAACCTAGGGTTTTCAAGGCAAGCATTCTATCAATTAAGTTATATCCCCAGTCTAAAGTTATTAAAAATTGAAAGATGGTACCAGCAGGGTTTCTGGTCTCTCGATTTCTGGTCTCTTCTGGAGTTGGCACTTGTCTCTACTTTTATGCTTGCTGCTATCTCCTTATGGTTTTTACTTCTATTCCCCCAATAACCTCGGATGTTCAGCAGTCATACATGGCAAGCGTGCACTCTCCTACTGAGCCCAAGACTTCTGCTTTTTTAAAGTATTGACTTATGGAAACTTCTATATTCTGAATATATCCCATATGTCTTAGTTACTGTTCTATTGCTGTAAAGGGACACCACAACCACAGCAGCTCAGAGAAGAAAGCATTTAATCAGGGTCTTGCTTACAGTTTCAGAAGGCTAGTTCATGATCATGGCTGGGAGTAGAGTGTCAGGCAGGCAGGTGAGCTGAGAGTTTACCTCCTGATCCTCAGGCAGGAGGTAAGCGGAGTGTGGGAGACAGCCTGGGCTGGGCTTTTGAAATCTCAAAATCCACCCCAGTGACACATCTCCTCCAACAAAACTATACTTCTTAATCCTTCCTAAAGAATTTACCAACTAGGGACCAAGCATTCAAATGTATGAGCCTGTGGTGGCCATTCTCATTCAAACCACCACATCGATCCATACACACAAATAAGTAACGAAAGGAACATAGAAAGCTACTGTGGTTTCTGACTATGGATGCAAAGTGGCCTTGAACTGTCATCATTCTTTCCCTGATAGGATAGGATGGACTGTTCCCTTGAGAACTGTAAGCCATAATAAACTCTTCCTTCTGTATATTGCTTTTGTTAAGTATTTTGTTGCAGCAACAAAACAAGTAACCAATACACCTTGCCAAAGTAATACTATTTTGTAGCAGTCTGCTACTTAGCTGTTCTGTATACTGGCAGCAAGTGTCAGACTCTAGCTAAACAAAGCCTCCCTTCCCACAGTCTGGCAGTATTTACTAAAACCTTCAAAGTTTCTAATGAGGATAAGGACCAAGTGCTTCCTTAGATACGTATTTCTCTAGAGCTGATTTGCTTCTGTCCTGTAGGAGGGACTTAGAACTCTATAAAATGGAAGTTGGAGAAGTGGTTCAGGTGAGTGTAGCTGCCTGTAGGTTATCAAATGTTCCATCAATGATCTGTGATTGTAGGCAGCCGTGTTTACAGTTGCAAAGTCATATGACTAGCACCTGACAATGTAAGCAGCTGGCTTCCAGCTTGGCCAGCTCGGCTAAACTGGTAAACAAGTCCTTTGTGCATGTGTCCGGCCTCGTGCCCCTCCCGAGCGGGCTTATGCTAATGAGGTATTGGCAGCTTAACCTATCCTGAGAGAACACGTCACCCAGCCCGCCTTGGGCAGTTATATAAGCAGCTCATTTCTGCTGCTTGGGGCCCCCCCCCCCCCCCCCCCCGTCTCCTTCCCGGTCCCCATCCATAGGCCCGGTCCCCCGCCCTATCCGGTCCCCGGCCATAGGTCCCCATCCTGCCTCGTCCCATCCCAGTTCCCCGTCCCTAAGTCAAGAGTCGTTCCTGCAATAAAGCTGACTGAGAAGGATCCGACCGTGTCGTGTCTTACTCGCTGGTCAAGGCGGATGCGACATGTGATAAGTGCATTTACTTAATCACACTGGACTTGTATCTGTGTCAGTCACTGGTAGGCTGGCACTGTCCAGTACATAATTAGGCATCTCTTTTACACCTTTCCAGAAACTCCACACAATTAGTCACACCGATTAAGTGAGACCTATCTCAGGTATGCTATGCTGGTCCAGGATTCAAAATTAATCAATGTGGATTAAAGCCTAAGTGGAGGGATGCCTGAGTTTTAAGAACCCTGGCTGCTCTTGTAGAACACCTGGATTTGATTCCCCGAACTAATGACAGCACACAACGATCTACAAATCCAGTTCCAGGGGATCCAATGCCCTCTTCTGGCTTCTGGGAGCACCAGGCCCAAGTGGTAAATAGACACACATACAAATAAAACACTGATACTCATAAAACAGCAAAAACCTAAAGCAAAATCAATGTAAGCTATAAAAAAATCACATAATCAAGTTAATACATATAAGAAAAAAATGGCTCCAAGTATAGGCTGACAAAAATCCTATACTGATTCATAATAAAATGTCTTGGCAACTAGGAATAGAAGGAATTCTCGGCCAGGGTTTTAAAATTACAACAACAACTCCACAGCACACTCTCTCTCTCTCTCTCTCTCTCTCTCTCCTCTCTCTCTCTCTCTCTCTCTCTCTTTTGTTTTTTTCCAGACAGGGTTTCTCTGTGTAGCTCTGGCTGTCCTGGAACTCACTCTGTAGACCAGGCTGGCCTCGAACTCAGAAATCCACCTGCCTCTGCCTTTCAAGTGCTGAACTAAAGGCATGCGCCACCACCGCCCAGCTGGCACCTCTCATTAATTACAATTAATGGTGAGAAACCTGAAGATTTGGAACAACTACTTTCCTCATTGTGCTAAGCCTTCGATAAGACAAGAAGACAAAAAGGAACAAAATTGGCTCAAAATACAGTCATGTATAGAACCTGGAGTAAACGCTAAAACAATGAATTTGCAAATTAAATTATTATTTTATTTCTAAAATTGAACTGAGAACTAACATTTGCTTTAATTTTCATCTCCGAAGCCCCGTGCAGTGCTATCTCAGCTGTGAAACGACTCCTCAGCACTGGTAAGACGAGGCTGAACAGTGGAATGCTTTGAGAAAGTATTGTTTACCTGATTGAAGCTGTTCGAGTTTATCTTTTTTATGTGATGTCAGGTCTCCTATAAAGCAGATACCACCCTTAGCAAGCACAGCGCTGCCAGCCTGAATGCTCACTGCTCCAGTCCCATATTTATTTCTGGACACAGTTGGAAAAACTTCAGTACAGACAGCTTGACGTATACCACGGGAGACAAGATTCATGCTAAAATTCAAAAGTCTAGGGAAAAATAAATTATTCACCAATATTTAATAATTTAATAATTGATTTTCAGAAGTCATTACAGTTAACAACATGTTTAAATTTAATTTGGGCAATTTCTATCAAGTACTATATATATGAAACCTGGTATTTGAACAACTTACAGCATAGACAAAGTTAGAGAAATAATTTACAATGGAATAATTCTAAAATAATTTCTTGAGAATACCACAAAGGGAATTATTATTTCCTTTTAGGAAGGAATTGGAGAAAGCCAGAGGAAGGCAACATTTAAACTGGATCATTGTCTTTTTTGTTGTTGTTTTGTTTGTTTGTTTTTGAGATAGGGTTTGTTGGTGTAGTCTTGGTTGTCCTGGAACTCGCTCTGTAGACCTAGATGACATTGCATTCAGCCTGCCTCTGCCTCCTGAGTGCGGGGATTAAAGGTGTGCGCCACCACCACCTAGTGGATCATTGTCTTTCTGGATTACTTTTATATAGTCCAGATTTGTTTATTAGGTTTCTCAATGTCCTATCTTGACTTTTCCTGCTGTTTCTGTATCAGACAACTCTTGCTATATCTTCCTTTTTGCTTTTAATATTATTGTTAACTTCTTCAATTTCTTTAATTCTCAAAATCAAATTATGATAAAGGGCTGTTACTTTACTCTTGTGGTAAATCTGAGATATCCTCCAAGCACTCATGTTTTGGGGTTTGGTTAGATTATGGGCTTGGGCAAAGCGCATGGATCCTGGTGGTTTCTACCTGATCAATGGAGGGATTCACAATGTAGTAGGAGATTTAAAAGTTAGGATCTCTTAAGTAAGTGGGTCACCATGGCATTCCCTGAACAAATACACTGTG
Source organism: Mastomys natalensis (assembly GCA_021653895.1). Lineage (NCBI taxonomy): Eukaryota > Metazoa > Chordata > Mammalia > Rodentia > Muridae > Mastomys > Mastomys natalensis. The sequence goes on from JAJTUV010000650.1 coordinate 780,918, forward strand.
TCCTCTGTCTCTTCCTGTCTCTCCCTCTGGTTCTTGAAAGATGAGCTGTTTTTCTGTGCCATGGCATTCTGCTTAGTATTGTCCAATAGCAATGGAACATGTAAATTATAGACTACGATTGTGAGCAGAAATAAAGCTTTTGTCCTTTGCATTGTTTTTCTTGAATACTTAGTCAGGAATGAAAAGTCTCTGTAATGTGGCTATCTTTAAAATCCTTACCACAGAAATTATAACTCTCTGACGCAACCATCTATGATGATCAGATACAGACATGGAATGTAAAGGGACCCAGGTAGTGTCCTTTAGACGTAAATAGGAAAATGCCAGAAAGTGTATGCATCATCACAGGACTTAAACATTAGCCCAGGAATATGTAACACAGAGGACACTTCAAAAGGAACATTTCTAGCCTGAAATGAGCAGTGGTTCTTAGCTACAGATCATATTAAAATCATGCAGGGAGTTTTTGTTTTGTTTCAAAACAAATTCGAAGGACCATCTCTACTCCTCAACTACTTAAAATAGAATTTTTTTTTTTTTTTTTTTTTTTTGGTCTTTCGAGACAAGGTTTCTCTGTGTAGCCCTGGCTGTCCTGGAACTCACTCTGTAGACCAGGCTGGCCTCGAACTCAGAAATCCACCTGCCTCTGCCTCTGCCTCCCAAGTGCTGGGATTAAAGGCATGCACCACCACTGCCCAGCTAAAATAGAATTTTTGGAGGTGGTATACAACTTTTAAAAAAGTATCTAATTTTTGAGACAAGGTCTTACTAGATTGCCTTGCCTGATTTTAAGACTAAATAATCAGGACTGTGTACTAGTGGCCTAAGTATAGACAAAAAATTCACAACAGAAAATAATGTTCAAATAGATTTACAGTCTAGTTTAATTTTAAACTTGGTATGAGGAAACGAGGAAATGAAATCTTATAACACATGATGTGGAAACTGCATAGGAGAAGCATCAACTTTCACTACACGACAACACATACAAACACTAACTTGAGGGACAGGTGGATGGCTAAGCCCTCAGTGGGTAAGGACACTTGCCTAACGACTTGGGTTCAATCCTTACAACAAATGTAAAGGTACAAGGAGATAATCAACACCACCAAGCTGCCCTCTCTCCCATGTGTGCTCTGTGGCATGAGCACTTCCCCACAACATGGACACATGGAAAAAGTGTTAAACTGAATACAGAGAAAGGACTTAAGATAATATATTTCTAGAAGAAAACAAAGAATTTTCACAACTTTTAGGTAGGCAAAAATTTCTTAACTGGAACCCAGAAAACATGAAACATAAGAGAAAAATAACAAATTGGAAACAGAAATCCTCTAAATTGAAGTGTCTGCCGGTCACAGACACATTTCAGGAAACTCATAAAAGCTTTCAGATTAGAAGCAAGTGAAATATCTGTATGACAAAAACTTCAAGTCTCTGAAGAAAGAAATCGAAGAAGATCTCAGAAGATGGAAAGATCTCTCATGCTCATGGATTGGCAGAATTAACATAGTAAAAATGGCCATTTTGCCAAAAGTAATCTACAGATTCAATGCAATCCCCATCAAAATTACAAATCAATTCTTCACAGAGATAGAAATAGCAATTCTCAGATTCATTTGGAATAAGGAAAAATCCAGGATAGCAAAAACTATTCTCAACAATAAGAGAACTTCTGGAGGAATCACCATCCCTGACCTCAAGCTGTACTACAGAGCAATAGTGACAAAAACGGCATGGTACTGGTACAGAGACAGGCAGGAAGATCATTGGAATAGAATTGAAGACCCAGAATTAAACCCACACACTTATGGTCACTTGATCTTTGACAAAGAAGCCAAAACCATCCAGTGGAAAAAGGACAGCATTTTCAACAAATGGTGCTTGTTCAAATGGAGATCAGCATGTAGAAGAATGCAAATCAATCCATTCTTATCTCCTTGTACAAAGCTCAAGTCAAAGTGGATCAAAGACCTCCACATAAAATCAGATATGCTGAATCTAATAGAAGAGAAAGTGGGAAAGAGCCTCAAATATATTGGCACAGGGGAAATTTTCCTGAACAGAACACCAATGGCTCAGGCGTTAAGATCAACTATAGACAAATGAGATCTCATAAAATTGAAAAGCTTCTGTGAAAGTTCTGTGAACCAAATAACCCTATTAAAAATGGGGTACAGAGCTAAACAAGGAATTCTCAACTGAGGAATCTCCAATAGCCAAGAGGCACCTAAAGAAATGTTCAACATCCCTAGTCATCAGTGAAATGCAAATCAAAACAGCCCTGAGATTCCACCTCACACCAGTCAGAATGGCTAAGATCAAAAACTCAGGTGACAGCAGATGCTGGTGAGGATGTGGAGAAAGAGGAACACTCCTACACTGCTGATGGGATTGAAACTCTGAAAATCAGTCTGGCAGTTCCTCAGAAAATTGGACATAGTACTACCTGAAGACCCAGCTATACCACTCCTGGAGCACATACCCAGAAGAGATATTACAACATATGACATATAACAAGGACACATGCTCCACTATGTTCATAGCAGCCTTATTTATAATATCCAGAAGCTGGAAAGAACCCAAATGTCCTTCAACAGAGGAATGGATATGGAAAATGTGGTACATTTACACAACGGAGTATTACTCAGCTATTAAAAACAATGAATTTGAGAAATTCTTAGGCAAATGGATGGAACTAGAAAATATCATCCTGAGTGAGGTAACCCAATCACAAAAGAACACATATGGTATTCACTAACTGATAAGTGGATATTAGGAAAAAAGCTTGGAATACTCACAATACAACTCATAGACCACATGAAGCTCATGAAAAAGGAAGACCAAAGTGTGGATGCTTCAGTCCTACTTAAAAGGGGGAACAAAATAATTAAGGGAGGTAGAAGGAGGGAGGTTTCTGGGAGGAGAAAGGAGGAGAGGGAAAAGAATGGGCAGGATCGGGTGTGGGAGGAGACAGGGGAGAAATACAGAGGGTCAGGAAATTGAATAGGTGTGTAGCAGTGCAGGATGGGGAACTGGGGGTAGCCACTAGAAAGTTCCAGATGCCAGGAAAGCAAGATGCTACCAGGACCCAGTGGGGATGACATTAGCTGAAACACCCAACAAAGGGGACAGAGAACCTGTAGAGACCATATCTAGAGGTTAGACCTGGCCCCCAGTTGAGGGATGGGGCCACTCACCCATCTCAAAAATATTAACCCAGAATTGCTCCTGTCTAAAGGAAATACAGGGACAAATACAGGAAAATACAGGGACAAAGAGTGGAGCAGACTGAAGGAAAGGCCATCCAAAGATTGCCCCACATCAGACCCAGACACTATTGCTGATGCCAAGAAGTGCTTGCTGACAAGAGCCTGATATAGCTGTCTCCTGAGAGGCTCTGTTAGAGCTTGACCAATACAGATGTGGATTCTTGCAGCCAACCATCCAACTGAGCATGGGGACCCCAATAGAGGAGTTAGGGGAAGGACTGAAGGAGCTGAAGGGTTTGCAGCCCCATGGGAAGAACATCAAAATCAACCAACCAGACCCCCTAGAGCTCCCAACTAAACCACCAACAAAAGAGTACACATGGAGGGACCCATGGCTCCAGCTGTGTATGTACCAGAGGATTGCCTTATTTGGCATTAATGGGAGGAAGACCCCTGGTCTTGTGGAGGCTCTATGCACCATTGTAGGGGAATGCTAGGGCAGTGAGGTGGGTTAGATGAGGGGGGTCCCCTTATAGAAGCAGGGGGGAGAGGGGATGGATAGAGGGTTTGAGGAGGGGAAGCCTGGAAGGGAGATAACATTTGAAATGTAAATAAATAAAATAATCAATAAAAATATATAAAAAAAGAAAAAGCAAAAGAAATCTCATAGTCTGCTAATATGATAAGAATGCACCTAAGCAACTTACCTAAGAAGTGAGAAACCTGGAACCTGTATGAAGACATACATGTGAAGAATAAACACACGGAAATCACCTGAACTCTGTACATTAGAGAATGCAAGTGGGCATCATGGAATAGTTTTCACTTCTACTACAAGATCTCCCACGAAAACACTGAACCACCAGTGTTGGGAAGGACAGATCCTTACACTGTTGGCAGCAGTGTGAAATGGCCAGCTTACAACAGTTTGTTAGAGAATTAAAATTGCATCTACCTTATGCCCCAGCAATGCCACTCCAGGTCTTTAGCCAATAAAATGAAATATTCCACAAATGTTATACGAGAATGTTTATAGCAGGGATGAGCATGTAGCTCAGTGGTAGAGGCTTTGTCTAGTACATACCAAGTCCTAGTATTGATCCCTATCACCAAAAGGTTAAAATAGAACAGTTTATTTATAATAGTCAAAATATGCAAAATCCAGATATCCATCATTGAGAGAAGAATAAGAACATTATGGCATACTCATATCAGGGGGTACTACTTATCAATAAAAATGACAAACTATTGAATCACACAAGTCAATCAATCCTAAAAATACAATGAACAAGACAGACTATACGAAAGAGAACAACTGATATGAAGCTCAAGAACAGGGAATTTGCCAGTTGGTGGTGGATATACCTTTAAACCCAGCAGGAAGAGCCAGAGGCAGTCGAGTCTCTGAGTTCAAGGCCAGCCTGGCTACAAAGTGAGAGTTCCAGGACATCCAGGGTTACAGAGAACCCTGTCTCAGGGGACAGGAAAGGGAAGACAACAACAGGAAAGTTTATTATGGTGATAAGTGGAAGAAAGACTGAGGTAAGTTTTCAGCGTGATAAACTATTGCTTTATTATGGGTCTGGTTTATAAGAGTATATCTGCATGTGCTGGGTATTATCCTTTCACACAGACAATTGATACCTCAGCTGAGGAACTGCCTCCATCAGACTGGTCTGTGGGCATGTTTGACAGACATTCTCTGATTAATGATTAATGTGGGCGGTCCCAGCCACTGTGGTCTGTGTCACACTGTGGGTTCTGGGTTGTATAAGGAAGGTGGCCGAGCACGACACAGAGAGCAAGTCAGAAATCAGCAGTCCTGAGTATACGTTCCTGCCGTGAGCTCCTGCCCTCACCTGCCTCAGTGGTTGAGTGTAACAGGTAAGCTGAAATAAATGAACCCTTTCCTCCCGTGAGGTGCTTGTGGGTCATGGTGTTTATCACAGCAATGTAAAGCAAAGTAGAAAAATCTTATTTTTTATTTTTTAAAAATCAAACTTACTGTTTTTTTTTCTTTAAATAATAATGATATTTGTCTTCGTGGGCTGCAGAGATGGCTCAGAGGTGGTTGCTTTTCCAAAGGTTCTGAGTTCAATTCCCAGCAACCACATGGTACTAACACTCATCTGTAATGGGATCCAATGCCCTTTCTGCTTTGCAGGCATACATGCAGGCAAAGCACTCATATACATAAAATATATAAATAAACCTTAAAATAACAGTAATAAGATCTAGTTATTTCACTATAAATTTTATCTAACACCAAAAGTTCCAAACTCTAAGCCAGGTGGTGGTGGTGCACACCTTAAATCTCAGCATTCAGGAGGCAGAAATTGGCAGATCTCTGAGTCTGAGGCCAGCCTATTCTAGAGTGAGTCCAGGACAGCCCAATAAAAATGTTTTCAGCTTTATTAATACTAATGTATTTAAATACTTTAGTACTCAGAGGCATTCTGAGTAATCATCTTATAGAAATATCAGGAGGAAGAATTTATACAATTTTGTGAGCAATATATAATTTGAAAACGTCATGGCAAACATCTTACCTGTCTACAAGCAGAGTGTCACTGGTTATAACTAAAATATCCAAGCAGTCTTCTCGTTCCCTGTTGCAGTCTCTCGTCTGGACTAGACTCATCAACAAGCAGAGTTTGAGCAAATTGTAAGTCCCAGGAGGAACAATTTGTGATGCAAAGATATTGGCCAGTATTGCTGTGAACTTCCAGCACGAGCTGGAAGTTAGGGAGAGGAGATGCCTGAAGTTGTCACTAATTGCTGAAGGAACTGAAAGAAAAATTAAAAAGGACAGATATTTGATTCCATTTGTTCAAAATAATTTCAAACTATAGTTCTTGTAATGTGCCATACTCAAATTTTATGATGTAATGATTGGTGGTCATGCTTATCCATCATTTCTTATCCCGGTCACTTCACGCACCCACATGAATGAGGTGTGAGCTGAAAGTCAATCATTTGTTCTCCTCTGAAATCATGTGTGAGGCAGCAGGGATGAGCCTTTGCTCCTGTCAGAAAGTATGCGGAGTGCTGTGGTTGGAAGTATTTGTACTTTCCTACTCTGAAAGCACGGTACTAAGCCTGCCACTCTGCAATAGTATAAATGTTCTCCACCCTGACTCTGTCAGCTCCTCGGGAGGTAACCGCTAGAGGAGAGGCTGTGCATGGTGGCTCTGCTGTCCTCTGGGCAGCTCTCACAGCACAGATCTCTAGGAAGGCCGATCTTATCTAACACTCAAATCCTAGAGTTCAACATAAGAAAGCAGACTTTCCACATATATATAAGCTGTGTTCTGCTAATGAACCAGTAAGTCACGACGCACTTCACATACATGAAAATGGTCACCAAACTGTTGCTTTATGTTGCTTGCTTTTTTCAACAGTTTCCTTCTTTTAAGAAGTCTCTCCAAGATAAGCTGAAGTATCTAGAATTCACTTGAATTTAATTTCAAGTTGGGCTAGTTGGTGGTGGTACACAAGGCAGAGAAGGGGCAGGTTATTCTTTGTGAATTGGAGGCGATACTGGTCTACAGAGCAAGTTCTAGGATAGCCAGGGCTACACAGAGAAATCCTGTCTCATAAGACCATTAAAAAAAAAAAAGATAGATTCAAGTTTGACTGCTACTAATGCAGATTCTAAACTTCCCACTCTATTCAACTATAACCAGCCTTTCTATTTAGCTATCAGAGCAAGTGAAACGCACAGGGCTGCTCTCCATTTTGTAGTTACATGCTAAATTATGATGGGGCTGTCCAGGGACACTGCTGGTAAGGAAGGTGGTATTTTCGTCCCCTTGCCTTTCTTTACCTGATCTCTTCTCAGGACCCAGAAAGAAAAAGGTACTGCTTACTAATCTCCTCCTCAGACCACGGCAGTTACTATGGATTGCCTTAGCCAGAAAACAGATCTATTAATAACTCTTGGTACCCTCAAAGACTTCCGGCTTCTTACTATGTGTACCCCAGGTTGACGTCCTGCTTCTGTCACTAAGCCCTAGGCTTGTTAAGTGTGAACCACCATGCTCAGAAAAATGTCAGAAACGTTTCTCTCACTGTTAACTTACAGAAAGTCAATGTAAGATCTAGCTCCAGAAAGAGGTCCTCAGTCACATCAAGACTGTAAATACCTTGTTTCCTTCCTAAATAACACTTAGTAGCCGGACTGCGTCATTGGCTAGTTTTGTGATGTTTTTATTGAAGGTGTAGCCTTGCTAAAATAATCCAGGCTGAGCAGCAGCTCATTACATAGCTCAAGCTGCTCTCAAGCCTGGGCCCCTCCCGCCTCAGCCTCCCAAGTGCTAGGATTACAGTGTGTGTCACCACACTGGGCTTAGTTACCATCTGACTGGCCACCACCATACGAGTTAAGAGTAGACAGCCTGATTATGTGTTAGAGCATCTTCTGGATATATGCCCAGAGTGGTATAGCTGGGTCCTCAGGTAGTGATATGTCCAATTTTCTGAGGAACCGCCAGACTGATTTCCATAGTGGTTGCACCATCCTACAATCCCACCAACAATGGAGGAGTGTTCCTCTTTCTCCACATCCTCGCCAGCATCTGCTATCACCTGAGTTTTTTATTTTAGCCATTCTGACTTGTGTGAAGTGGAATCTCAGGGTTGTTTTGATTTGCATTTCCCTGATGACCAAGGATGCTGAACATTTCTTTAGGTGCTTCTCGGCTATTCGCATTTCCTCAGTTGAGAATTCTTTGTTTAGCTCCTTACTCCACTTTTTAATAGGGTTATTTGGTTGTCTAGAGTCTAATTTCTTGAGTTCTTTGTATATATTGGATATTAGTCCTCTATTGGATGTGGGATTGGTAAAGATCTTTTCCCAATCTGTTGGTTGCCATTTGTCCTGTTGACAGTGTCCTTTGCCTTACAGAAACTTTGCAATTGGATACAAAAAATGTGGTACATTTATACAATGGAATATTACTCAGCTATTAAAAACAATGAATTTGATAAATTCTTATATAAATGGATGGAACTAGAAAATATCCTGAGTGAAGTAACCCAATCACAAAAGAACATACATGGTATTCACTCACTGATTATTGGATTTTAGCCCAGAAGCCTGAAATACCCAAGATTCAACTCACAGACCACATAAAGCTCATGAAGAATGATGACCAAGTGGGGGGGGGCTTCAGTCCTTCTTAGAAGGAGTAACAAAATACTCAAGGGTGCAAATATGGAGACACAGTGCAGGACAGAAACTGAAGGAGAGACAGACCATTCCACCTGGATATCCATTCTATGTGCAGTCACCAAAGGTAGAGGTTGATGTGGATGTCAGGATGTACATGCTGACAGGAGCCTGATATAGCTGTCTCCTTAGAAGTCTGCAAGAGTCTGACATACTCAGAGGCAGAAGCTCACAGCTAACCATCAAACTGATCATGGGGTTCCCAATGGAGAAGATAGAGTGAAGGCTGAAGGAGTTGAAAGGATTCGCGACACCATGAGGAAAGCAACAATACCAACCAACCAGAGCCCCCAGGGTCTAAACCACCAGCCTGGGAGCCCTTAGGGAGGGACCCATGGCTCCAGCTATATATGCAAGGAGCTATATATAAGTGGGAGAAGAGATCCTTGGTCCCATGAAGGCTGGACATCGCGTGTGTGTGTGTGGGGGGGGGATATTCGAGGGTGGGAGGTGAGGTACGGGGGAGGGTGGGTGGGGTACACCAACGTGGAGGCAGGAGGATGGGGAAGGGATAGTGAGTTCCTGGAGGGAGGGGGGAAATGGGTAAGGAGAGAACATCTGAAATGTAAAAAAATTTCCAAAAAAAAAGAGTAGACAGCCTGGCGTTCTGCTTTACTGTGTTTCTACTGCTTAGGAGAGAGCCTAGCACAAAGTAAAAACACTGTTTGCTAAACCGATGGACTTACATATGTTAAAATACATGATTTTCTTACCTTTTGCTGTGTAAGGAGTGATACTATTTGCTTCTACACAGAGAACAGTTTGTGAAGTTTTGATACAGACTGGAATTCCAATAATTTTATATTCATTTCCTATTTTCATCTTATCCACTAGTTCATCTATGTTATTAAACAAAAAAGAAAATAGCATTCACTAAATGAAAATTGCATTATCATTATCTGGCTCAAAGATCTGGAACAAGTGACAAGTCAGTAGTCGAGTTAGTAGTGAAGTATTTCCCTTTGTTTAATACAGTATCCACATGCAATGGCACCAATAATGGAAGCTAAGGCCATTGTATTACTGATATGTGTTGATATTTATAGGCAATATGAACTAGCTTCAAGAGGCATGTGGAATAGCAACTAGGATAATTAAATATTTGCCTATAATGCAGTCAAGAGGAAAAATACCATTCTGTTTAAGATAGAACACATTTCGATTAAATGCTAAAGAATGTTAATGAACATTATCATGTAAGTAATATTATTTATTTAAAAAATTAAGTAATTTAAAAAGCTATCACTCACTTTTCTACAGCATTTCTAAGGTCTGGCCTGGGGACTCTCTTGCATACTGCAAACTGTGGATATTCCCCCCGTACCTTACTCATGGAAAACCAAGAGAGCAAGCAATCTCTGCAGGCCCAAGTCACTGTAAGAGGCAAAACTGAATGGACATCTAGTCCAGTCTCTAAGCCACCCTTTTATGGAAAGCCATGTTCTTCTCCAACACACAGGCTGGGCTAAGCCTTTAAACTCCATCACGTGTGTGTGCGTGTGCGTGTGCGTGTGCGTGTGCGTGTGTGTTCATGGTCAGAGCACAACTTTCAGGAATCAGTTCTCTTCTCTCACCATGTGGGTTACAGTGATCAACTCTGGCTGTGAGGCTTGGCAGCAAGCATTTTAACCTGACAGCACATCTTACCAGCCTTCCAAGTTTTTTTTTTTTTTTGGTTTTTCAAGACAGGGTTTCTCTGTGTAGTCCTGGCTGTCCTGGAACTCACTCTGTAGACCAGGCTGGCCTCGAACTCAGAAATCCACCTGCCTCTGCCTCCCAAGTGCTGGGATTAAAGGCGTGCGCCACCACCGCCCGGCCCAAGTTTATTTTTAAAGTACAATTAAGGGCTTAGAAAGAGGCTCAGTCAGCAAAGGACCTGCCATGCTCTTTATTGAGTTCAGCCTAGTTACCTAATGCCCACCTGAGAAGCTGGGCATGGCAGGTCACACCTGCACCCTCAGTGCTAAGTGGTGTGGGGGACGGCAGGCCAGTCCCTGGAGCTCATGGGACAGCTAGCCTAGCCCAAAGGATAAGCACTTGTGAGCAACCTGTCTCAGAAACAGGGCTGAGAGAGATCTGTAAGATACCCAGTACTGACCTCTGTCCATGTCCACAGGGACAAGTACATATACTACAACACACACACCACACACACACACACACACAGAATAATGTGACATCATTAATATAAAGTGGCCATGAGTTAGTAATTCCAGATAAACATGACTTTCCATCCTTAAGCTGTCAGTGTACTTTACGGTATATCAACATAAATTACGTGGTTCCATATTTTATAGCAATTTGCTTCAAATTCAAACAGAACATTACATACCCCTTAGGAAAACACCAAGTGACTGAAACCTAAATGGCTGGGTGTTAGAGCCTCCTTGAAAAGCATGAAGCATTTTTGTGGTGATTATTTCAACTATCTGCTTGTCTTAAGGTAAAGAACAAAAAAATTGTTAATAGAATGCATATCAGTTTAAGTCTCCTATTAAAATATAAGCTTGAAAGTTATCACAAAATGTAAATGCATTTTTACCACCAAGTACTCTAAATTTTCTGTCTTCTTGCAGTGAAGATGAACAGAGACTGCATAAAAAGTCATTTCTTACTGTTGCAGATTCTGTAGCACCAGGCACATGGACTCTTATATACTGAAACCCTGAAAGAAAACAGTGCTGAGCTCAGGCTCTCTCAGATTGGGCTACTTTCAATCATTTAACATTATCAGTTAGTGTATATTGCTAGCCTTGTTTGTTTGTTTGTTTAGACAAAGTATGACTGTGTAGCCCAGGCTAGCCTTGAACCTTCCATCCCCCTGCTTCAGCTTCCCAAGTGCTGGCAACATGGCTGTTCCCTCCCAAGCACTGCTCTAGAGCATTGGTAACATGAGCACTTGAATACACGGTTTCTGTGTGTGGAATCATTTACAGAGAGCTCAGAGACGAGAGAGGAGGGATCCAGCTCAACCAGCCTTGAGAATCACTGGAAAACAAAGGCTGACTAAGTTAAATCTTATGCACAGAAGAAACTGCATAAGCAGACAGTTTTGTTCAGTCTCATTTGATATGTCCATTTTCAGGACAATAAGTCTCACTTATTAAGCTGTGGAGTGCAGGGAAGGCCCTTCCAAGATTACGCACAGTAAACTTGTAATGTCTAGTTTATCATCACACTATGAGTAGCCACCAACCGTAAATACGGTTTGAGATGAAACGGCTTGATTTTTTTCATTTCTCATTTGAAGACTGACCTTTTGAAAAGGGACATCCTTCATCTGAGCACAGAAACCTTGCGCCTTGCGTGTACTTGGTTATAGTTGTCATCGCAATCACAATTCCTTGCATCATATGAAATCTCTGAGATGTATAATTAAGTGGAAACTCACAAAGATCCAGACTATAGCTTGGCAGGGGCGGTAAATGTGTTAACTTCAGCACAATATTGATCTGAGAAGAACACAAAAAGCACATTAGTAAAAGTTGCAATATAATTTGGCTTGCCTTATTATTTAGTAAGAATACTATATAATTTGTTATTGTTGCTATGAACCAAATATTAAGCCAGAGAAAAACATATAAAATTTAAATAAAAATCCTATAACATCTTAATTTAAAAATGCCACAATTTCTCCTTGGAAAATACACATTCTCTGGATCACACTATAAAACAATGTGAACCCCAGTAGCATTGGACACTTCAGTGCCCAAATTGTGATCTCACAATATTAATTTACATTAAAAGGAATCAGAGCTCTTTAGAGGGAAAGTAATGACTACAAGTCTGGGACAGAAAATATAGGAGATGGCATTGGGGCATCTAATTTTTAAGAAAATATACTTATTGTGTACACACACACACACACACACACACACACGTATGTCACAGCATTCGACACATGTGAAGGTCAGAAGACAAACTGAAAATCAGTTCTCTCCCTCTGCCATGCGGCTGTGAGGGACTGAACAGATCAGTCAGTCGTGGGAGCAGTGCCTTTCCTGCAGATGGAGTGAAGAGCTCATGGAATTCTCTTGTTGAAAAAAGGAAAAGAAATATTGGGCATCATTACAGTTTGCTACCTGTTTTCAAGTCATTACCTTTCAAGGCCTTAAAAGGAAAATAATCAAGTATTTATCCTGCATTTCCCAAACAAATTGTATTTTAGAGCAACAAAATAAATAACAATAAACAACAATTTATTTTTATTTTCATTTATCAATGTTAGAGATTAAAATCAGAGCCTAGCCCATGCTAGGCAAATGCTCTCCTACCCAGCTATATCCCCAGGTAAGACAATTTATTTTATAGAATAATTTCAGATAAATCAGAAAGGGTGGCAAAGTGAGAAAAATATAAAATTACAACTGCTAATGAAATGATAGACTGTAGGTATTCTAAAACCATCAAGTGAAAGTTGATACGAAACTGTATATGAATGTAGGGATCAGAACAATAGCATCTGAACCACTGGTCACCTGACATCACTGAAAAGGGTCTATTATAGCCTTATGCTATGGAATATATACTCTGGAACATTGCATAATGTGTTGTTAAAATGCGCCTCCAGATTCATCTTATGTTAGACATATAGGATACAGAAAGATAACACACGCTATCGTAAGAAAGCAATTAGACGGATCCAGATGCATACTATCTTACAGAATAATTAACCAGTATTTTTTTAAGTCAATGATATAAAAAGGAAGGTATGGGGCTAGCACCAGACTGAAGAAGCCTCAAAGAGTGATACAGAATTACCGCAGTGTGTGAACCTTGTTTTGATGATGATTTATCTTTCTTTTGGGGGGGGGTCTCTCTCTCTGTCTTTGTTTCTTTCTTTCTTTCTTTCTTTTCTTTTCTTTTTTTTTAAAAGATAGACTCTACTGAAGCCCAGGCTGGCTTAAAATTCTCTGTGTGGCTGAAGATAACCTTAGATTTTCCTGTTTCTGTCTCCTAAGTAATGGAATTATAGGGCATGCATTACCTCATCTAGGCCTTGGTCCTGGCTCAAGCAGAAAAAAAATCCAAAAAGTTTAAAGAAAAATCCTTGAAATAAAAATTGGAAAAATTAAAATATGGACTGGATATTAAATGATATCAAAAAATACCACTGGTTTATTAATGATGGTATTGTGATTAGTTAAGAAGAACACAACACAAAAGTTTTTAGAAGTTGATCCTGAAGTATATATAGGGTGAGATAACAGAGTATCTGGCATTTGCTTTAAAATATTTCAGATAAATCCAGATGAGGCATATACACTGAATCACTGAGCCTGAATGATAGATATATGGAGGTCAATTGTATAATCTCTTTACTTTTGGATACTTTTGAAATGATTATTATAAAAGTGTTTATTCTTAAGAGTGATGATATGGGTAAAAATGAAACATATTAAGGTATTTGTGTTAATGCTGGCTGTCAACTTGGATTCAGTAGCACCCTGGGATTAGTAGGGTACCTGGTAAATGTGTTGTTGGGGGTGTTTTCAGAGATGTTACCCATCTCTGAAACCCTCTCCTACCCTGAACATTGACAGCGATGGGAGGCAGACCTCCCCTGAATGCACACAGCACTGACGCACATCCTTCCTCCTTTAAATAGTTTGTCAGATACTTGGATACAGCATTGGAACTCTGACCGACGACCTGACCCAAGTTCCATCTCCTGAGCCCACATGGTAGAAGAGGAGAACCTAGAGGACACCACTGTCTTCTGACTACAGACTCTGTTGGAATAACCTCTCTGTTGGACCACTCCTCAAATAAAAATGATAAGTGTAAAAAGAAAGAAAAAGCCATCAGTGGTAGCGCACGCCTTTAATCCCAGCACTTGGGAGGCAGAGGCAGGTGGATTTCTGAGTTCGAGGCCAGCCTGGTCTACAGAGTGAGTTCCAGGACAGCCAGGGCTACACAGAGAAACCCTGTCTCGAAAAAGCAAACAAACAAAAAAGATAGAAAAAAATCTGATATAGAAAATAGATAATTGGTGGAAAACACCAACACAAGGAAGGAAACTACAACCTAGAAAAAGCAAGGAAGTAATCTTCCAACAACCCCAAAAGAAGATAGGTACACAAACATAACTCCACCTCTAATAACAAAAATAACAGGAAGCAACAATCATTTTTCCTTATTGTCTCTTAACATCAATGGACTCAATTCTCCAATAAAAAGACGTAGACTATCAGACTGGATACATAAACAGGACCTAGAATTTTGCTGCATACAGGAAACACACCTCCTTGACAAAGACAGGCACTACCTCAGAGTAACAGGATGGAAAACAATCTTTCAAGCAAATGGTCCCAAGAAACAAGCTGGAGTAGCCATTCTAATTACAAATAAAAGCGACTTTCAACCAAAAGTTATAAAAAAAAGATAAGGAAGGACACTTCACTCATCAAAGGAAAAATCTACCAAGATGAACAATCAATTCTGAACATCTATGCTCCAAATGCAAGGGTACCCACATACATAAAAGAAACTTTACTAAAGCTGAAAGTACACATTGCACCTCACACAATAATAGTGGGGGATTTTAACACCCCACTCTCAGCAATGGACAGATCATGGAAACAGAAACTAAACAGAGACACATTGAAATTAACAGAAGTTATGAACCAAATGGATTTAACAGATATCTATAGAACATTTCATCCTAAAACAAAAGAATATACCTTTTTCTCAGCACCTCATGGTACTTTCTCCAAAATAGACCATATGATTGGTCACAAAACAGGCCTCAACAGATACAAAAAGATTGAAATAATCCCGTGCATCCTATCAGATCACCACGGACTAAGGCTGGTCTTTAATAATGACAAAACCAAGGGAAAAGCCACAGGCATGTGGAAACTGAACAACGCTCTACTCAATGATGACTTGGTCAAGGAAGAAATAAAGAAAGAAATTAAAGACTTTTTAGAATTTATTGAAAATGAGGAAACTTCATACCAAAACTTGTGGGACTCCATGAAAGCAGTGCTAAGAGGAAAAATCATAGCTCTAAGTGTCTATAAAAAGAAACTGGAGAGAGCATACATTAACAACTTGACAACACACCTGAAAGCTCTAGAACAAAAAGAAGCAAATACACCCAAGAGGAGTAGACGTCAGGAAATAATCAAACTCAGGGCTGAAATCAACCAAGTAGAAACAGAAAGAACTATACAAAATATCAACAAAACTAGGAGCTGGTTCTTTGAGAAAATCATCAAGATAGATAAACCCTTAGCCAGACTAACCAGAGGGCACAGAGACAGTATCCAAATTAATAAAATCAGAACTGAAAAGGAAGACATAACAACAGAAACTGAGGAAATTCAAAAAATCATCATATCCTACTACAAAGGCCTATGCTCAACAAAACTGGAAAATCTGGATGAAATGGACAATTTTCTAGACAGATACCAGGTACCAAAGTTAAATCAGGAGTAATAAACCATCTAAACAGTCCCATAATCCCTAAAGAAATAGCAGCAGTCATCAAAAGTCTCCCCACCAAAAAAAGCCCAGGACCAGATGGTTTTAGTGCAGAATTTATCAGACCTTCAAGGAAGACCTAATACCAATTCTCTTCAAACTATTCCACAAAATAGAAACAGAAGGAACACCACCCAATTCGTTCTATGAAGCTACAATCACACTCATACCTAAACCTCACAAAGACCCAACAAAGAAAGAGAACTTCAGACCAATCTCTCTTATGAATATTGATGCAAAAATATTCAATAAAATCCTAGCAAACCGAATCCAAGAACACATCAAAACAATCATCCATCATGATCAAGTGGGCTTTATCCCAGGAATGCAGGGATGGTTCAATATTCAGAAATCCATCAATGTAATCCACTATATAAACAAACTCAAAGAAAAAAAAACCACATGATCATCTCACTAGATGCTGAGAAAGCATTTGACAAAATTCAACATCCCTTCATGTTAAAAGTCTTGAAAAGATCAGGAATTCAAGGCCCATACCTAAACATAGTAAAAGCAATATATAGCAAACCAGTAGCCAACATCAAACTAAATGGAGAGAAACTTGAAGCAATCCCACTAAGATCAGGGACTAGACAAGGCTGCCCACTCTCTCCCTACCTATTCAATATAGTACTGGAAGTCCTAGCCAGAGCAATTAGACAACAAAAAAAAGGAAGTCAAAGGGATACAAATAGAAAAGGAAGAAGTCAAAATATCACTATTTGCAGATGATATGATAGTATACTTAAGTGACCCCAAAAACTCCACCAGAGAACTCCTAAACCTGATAAACAACTTCAGCAAGGTGGCAGGTTATAAAATCAACTCGAACAAATCAGTAGCCTTCCTCTACGTGAAAGATAAACAGGGTGAAAAAGAAATTAGGGAAATGACACCCTTCACAATAGTCACAAATAATATAAAATACCTTGGTGTGAATCTAACCAAGCAAGTGAAAGATCTGTATGACAAAAACTTCAAGTCTCTGAAGAAAGAAATCGAAGAAGATCTCAGAAGATGGAAAGATCTCCCATGCTCATGGATCGGCAGGATTAATATAGTAAAAATGGCCATTTTGCCAAAAGTGATCTACAGATTCAGTGCAATCCCCATTAAAATTACAAATCAATTCTTCACAGAGATAGAAATAGCAATTCTCAAATTCATTTGGAATAACAAAAAACCCAGGATAGCGAAAACTATTCTCAACAATAAGAGAACTTCTGAAGGAATCACCATCCCTGACCTCAAGCTGTACTACAGAGCAATAGTGACAAAAACGGCATGGTACTGGTACAGAGACAGGCAGGAAGATCATTGGAATAGAATTGAAGACCCAGAATTAAACCCACACACTTATGGTCACTTGATCTTTGACAAAGAAGCCAAAACCATCCAGTGGAAAAAGGACAGCATTTTCAACAAATGGTGCTGGTTCAACTGGAGGACAACATGTAGAAGAATGCAAATCAATCCATTCTTATCTCCTTGTACAAAGCTGAAGTCCAAGTGGACTTCACATAAAACCAGATACACTGAAACTAATAGAAGACAAGGTGGGGAAGACCCTCGAATACCTAGGCACAGGGAAAAGTTCCTGAACAGAACACCAATGGTTTATGCTCTAAGATCAAGAATTGACAAATGGGACTTCATAAAACTGCAAAATTTCTGTAAGGCAAAGGACACTGTCAATAGGACAAAATGGCAACCAACAGATTGGGAAAAGATCTTTACCAATCCCACATCTGATAGACAGCTAATATCCAAAATATCCAAAGACCTCAAAAAATTAGTCGCTAGACAACCAAAATGGGGTACAGAGCTAAACCAAGAATTCTCAACTGACGAAATTTGAATGGCCGAGAAGCACCTAAAGAAATGTTCAACATTAGTCATCAGGGAAATGCAAATCAAAACTGAGATTCTACCTCACACCAGTCAGAATGGCTAAGATCAAAAACTCAGGTGATAGCAGATACTGGCGAGGATGTGGAGAAAGAGGAAAACTCCTTCACTGTTGGTGGGATTCCAAGATGGGGCAACCACTCTGGAAATCAGTCTGGCGGTTCCTCAGAAAATTGGACATAGCATTACCTGAGGACCCAGCTATACCACTCCTGGGCATATACACAGAAGATGCTCTAACATATAACAAGGACATGTTCCACTATGTTCATAGCAGCTTTATTTATAATAGCCAGAAGCTGGAAAGAACCCAGATGTCCCTCAACAGAGGAATGGATACAAAAAATGTGGTACATTTACACAATGGAATATTACTCAGCTATTAAAAACAATGAATTCAGTAAATTCTTATGTAAATGGATGGAACTAGAAAATATCATCCTGAGTGAAGTAACCCAATCACAAAAGAACACACATGGTATTTACTCACTGATTATTGAATTTTAGCCCAGAAGCTTGAAATACCCGCCATTCAACTCACAGACCACATAAAGCTCATGAAGAATGAACACCAAGTTGGGGGCTTCGGTCCTTCTGAGAAGGAGTAACAAAATACTCATGGGAGCAAATATGGAGACAAAGTGTAGGACAGAAACTGAAGGAGGAGGTGTCTGGAGACCATTCCACCTGGGTATCCATCCCATGTGCAGTCACCAAAGGTAGATGCTGATGTGGATGTCAGGAAGTGCATGCTGACAGGAGCCTGATATAGCTGTATCCTTAGAGGTCTGTCAGAGCTTGACATATTCAGAGGGGGATGCCACAGCTAACCATTGTACTGATCAAGGGGTTCCCAATGGAGGAGTTAGAGTGAAGACTGAAGGAGCTGAAAGGGTTTGTGACCTCATGAGGAGATCAACAATACCAACCAACCAGAGCCCCCAGGGTCTAAACCACCAGCCTGGGGGCATTTAGGGAGGGGCCCATGGCTCCAGCTGTATATGTAAGGGAGGATGGTCCTGTCAGGTATAGGTGGGAGAGGCCTTGGTCCCATGAAGGCTAGACATTGTGTATGGGGGAATTTGAGGGTGGGGAGGCAGGAGTAGGGGGGTAGGTGGGGGCACATCCTTATCAAGCAGGAGGGGGGGCCTGAGATAGGGAGTCCTGGGCAGGAGCGGGGAAATGGGGTAAGAGGATAACATCTGAAATGTAAATAAAATATCCAATAAAAAAAGAAAATAGTAAATTAGACTTTTTAAAATGTACTCGAGTTATTCTACTCTTTAACTATTAACTTATTCCTGTGAAAACAGTATTTTATTGTACCTCAGTTTTAAAAACTTAAAGTTAATTAAAACTTACTTGAGTTTCAGTCTGTAATTGTCCAATTAATGAGAGAGTCTTAACAGCAACAAAGCAGACCTGTGATTTCAAACAAGTAAACACGTTACCAAGCTTTCTGTGTGACATGGAAATCATTTCTTCTTTAACTTACTGATTGAAAAACTTGAGCAGCTTTTAAGGGATGGTGTAAAATGTGATTTCCAAGTTCAGCATCTAATTCAACAACGTCACAGGGGTTTATTAAAATATTGAAGCGATAGACAGCATAACTTTGTTTTGAATCTGTGAAGATATAAATGTGAACATCAGGATGGTTATGTCCAGACCTTGTTTGAGGGTCCCTGGCTGACACACCATTGCTGACACCTCTGCTGACACACCGTTGTAGTACTTGCAGTCATCCATAAACTTTTGGAGGCCTCCACTTCTGTCAAGATAGACAAGGGCTGCCTCCTTCATTGGAAGATTCTCCATCTTCTCCAGTTGGTAATCTCTGTTAGTAGCAAGTTAACTACAGCTGGTGGTAAAGATCAAAGTGATGAGACCCATATAAAGAATGAGGAAACCTAGAAACAAAGATAAAGCTTACTTTTGAAGGGCACTAAGAAAACTTACAAATTATTAATAACATAAAATTGAGAATGCAGCTAGGTAAGCCTCTGAATTGCAAGAGAAATGAAACCTAGCCATGGACTGAACCCAGGACTGCACACATGCAAGCATGTACTACCGACTCACACCTCCATCCCCATAGAACATTTTAATCAACATTCAGTTATGAGATCCTGCAAAAGACCACAGACTTAACAGGATGCTCAAATGTCTTTCTAGGGCAGGCAATCCTAAAAACGTAAATTGAAACTAATTTTAAATGATGATAATCCCAATGTAAGCATAGGCTGAAGGATGAAAGTCATATAAATTGTTTCATCAATCCAGTATGGATGGCAAGATAACTCACTGGGTAAAGAAGCCAAGTCTCATGAGTGAGTTTGACCCCTGGGACCCACATGGTGGAACGAGAAACCAACTTCACTAAGTTGTCCTTCGATCTGCACATTTAAATTCATGTGTATGTGTGCACACATAAAATAAATAGTAACTGTGGTCCTAGGAGCACTAGCTTGAAAAGCCTGAGAAATGGTTCTTGATCCAGCATTTTCTGGAGATAATGGCTGGCCTCTCTTGGCTCAGTATCTTTAGCTGACAGAGACAAAGGTATTAAAGCCTCTTTCCATTTTAAATCTCTGTCAGTGAGAAACATAGAACATTAAAGAGGGGGATATATAAAACACTCACTTCTGCAAACAACATTAATTAGAAACAAGATATGTCATTCAGTCACTGCGATATTATTAGGAATGATAGGATTAAGATTGGAACCTGCCTTTAAGGAATCCACTTTAGGGAAGTCAGAAATAATGACTAACACATTATTGAATCATTATCAGCTATTGGTCTGTATTATTTATTGGCTAGCTCGCTTTCTGTAGGCACCAGTAATACAAAGATGAGAAAGACACAGTGTCTATCCTTTAAAGAGCACAGCAAGTAAAGGAGCCAACTGTTCGATAACTTGTAATAGGTTAGTGGCCACAGAACATGATAAGTGAAATGCTTCAGAAAATTAGGCTCCTCCTCATGTATGGGCCATGTTTTTCTTCTGCTTTGGACTCTTGGTTGATGACAGGAGTTAACAAGGAAGCCATGCATTCCACTTCAAAAATAGAAAGTAAGTTTATTTCTGTGTGGCCCTAAGCACAATAATGCTGTTCTAGCTTGCTTGCTCAGCATGCACAAGGCTGGGTTCAATCCCAGCATCATCCAAATAAGCAAGTAAGTAAATAAATAAATAAATTCAGTTTTTAATAGGTGAATATTCCTATAATGGGAGGGAGAGTTTCCAAAGACACTGGCTAACATCCCTCAAATGAGTCATCTATATCACTGATTTTACCCACCCAGTACCTATAGTTCAGGATTCTTTTCACAGAAAAGTAAGTGGCTATCCTTTTTGTTATTATATCAGGGTCAAAATCAATAATTTTGAAGGTTGACATTGTTAGAATATCAGGTTTTTTGCCAGGTGTGCTCATGCACACATTTAATCCCAGTGTTCAGGAAGCAGAGGCACATAGGTCCCTGAGGTCTAGGTTACCCTGGTCAGCAGATCAAGGACAGCCAGAGCTACACAGAGAATCTGTGTCTCAAACCAAACCAAACCCATCAACAAGAACAAGAACAGGTTTCTAAACAGGTTAGAGGACACTGAGTGAAACAGTTGTGTAAATTTAGACTGAGTTTTTGAAGTGCAAGATAGTTATATCGAAAAAGAGAAGTTTACAAAGCTTTTGAAAACAGAATCATATCCAGTTTTCTTTTTTTTAATTGTATTTTGGAAATTAGCTCCTTCCTGTTGCCTGTGTGGAAAATGCTTTGAAACTGAACAGGCAATTATCAGTTTTCAACAAGTGTTGTATTTCTAAGACATGATTGGACAGCCGGGCAGTGGTGTTGCATGCCTTTAATCCCAGCACTTGGGAAGCAGAGGCAGGCGGATTTCTGAGTTCGAGGTCAGCCTGGTCTACAGAGTGAGTTTCAGGACAGCCGATGCTATACAGAGAAACCCTGTCTTGAAAAACCAAAAAAAAAAAAAAAAAAAAAAAAAAAAAAAAAAGAAAGAAAAAAAGAGATGATTGGACTAGTCCAGAATATTTGGAACAAAATGGAATGGAGGAGGTAATTCTAGAATCTAGAATTTTAAAGACTCTAATTCTGGGCTTCATGACCAACCTGTACGGTTGCAGACATTCATTGGGTTGGGCAGACTGAGTTCAAAGCTAGTCTCTGGTGGACAGGGTGGTGGTGGCACAGGGCCTTGATCCCAGCTCTCAGGAGGCAGAGGCAGGCATATCTCTGAGTTCCAGGATGGACAGGGCTCTGCAGAGAAACCAAGTCTAGAACAACAAAACAAAACCAAAACCAAAAAGGTAGTCTTGGTAGCCTCGGGCTACATAATGAGCTCTTGGGTAGTCTGAGTTGTATAACGAAGCCCTGCCTAGAAATCAACGTTTGTGATGTTCAAGGCTGATTTCATAGCACCTCCAAACAAGTGAATTTTCATGTATCAGGTGTATGTGCTGCAGACTCTTGACAGTCAGCCAGGTAGGAAAGGAGACGAGAAGTTGAGTCTGGAGTTCAGGGCCTTCAAAAGATGGACCTAGAGACCAACTGTATGCTAAAAAATGTCTTGCTGGGCGGTTATGGCACGCGCCATTCAGGAGGCAGAGGCAGGAAGATCTTTGGATTTGAGACCAGCCTGGTCTACAGAGTGAGTTCCAGGACAGACAGACAGTCAGTCAGTCTTGGGAATGAACTCACTTGCAAGTAGGGGATTATGAGGAGAAAAGGACACAGAATAGGCCACGGGAATAAATCTAAGTCTTCCCTCCTGTTAGCGCTGAGGAAACCCTGAGGAGATGTGGAGACCAAGGCCCAAACACCTCAGAACTCAACCACGAAAGCAAACCTGCCTGGCTCGTGGTCCCTGCAGCCCCTCAGTGCCCCAGTGCCCTCGACCCGGCTATGTTGCCACCTCTGGAATACGACCCACCTGCACCGTAGGACCCGCGTGGGCTACAGGGGGCCTCTGCGCACGCGCACTTTCCCAACTGCCGGCTGGCGCGGGGTCTGCTGGGACCGCAGCCCTTCTGTCACCAGGGCAACCAGTCTCACCTCTACAGTGCAGTACGCTCCCGCAAGGCAAAGACATGGAGATACTTTTCCTTTTGCTGTTTTCTAATCCAGGACAATATCTGTGTGAAAATAATTTCAAATTCTGCTGGTGGAGATGTGATATAGCGTCGTAAACTTCGGAAACTGCGGTAGACTCTCAAAGGGCTAATTCCAAGGGAATTGAAAATTTCCGTCCACAGAAATCTTGTATATGTAAACTCATCACTCAAAATTGCCCTGAAGTGAACGCCTTGGCTTCCAACTAGCGTCAAACAGCTGTGGTATAGCAACGCAAGACAACACGATACTCTCTTGAATTAAAAAGAGAATTAAGGGATAGCACAATATGGATGGCTCTTAAGTGCACTGTGCAAGATGAAAGACACAAAAGTCACATGTTGTATGTTGCCATTCATGTATGAAATAGCCAGGATAGGCAAACATGAACAGAAATTTATGATTCCCTAGGGCTTGGTAAGGCAGGGAAAAGTGACTGTAGGGGGTTTCCGTCCTAAAATTGTGGTGAAATACTATAAAAGGTACCATTTTAGCCATTCTTGAGTGGAAGCTGAAAGTCATGGAACTATAACACTGTTTCAAGTACTTTCTCGTCTTTCCCTAACTCTGTACCATTTAGATATCTCCCAAGTTTCTGGCAATAACCATTCTCTCTTCTTAAAATTAGCTACTCCAGAACTCATAAATGGAACAAATACAGCATTTGTTGTGTTGTGCTTTTTATTCTACTTCATAAAATGTCCTTAAGGCTCATCCGTGTTGTAGATGTTAGGATTGTCTTCGTTTGTAGTATTCCATTAAGTGGACAGCAAACCGTTCATTGTTTTTTTTCTTGGTGCTGGGAACTGACACCGAACCCCCAGGCCCCATGCATTGCTTGTGAGGTAATGAAGATACCCTAAAGTTGAACGAAGTTCTGAATAAAGGCTGTCGATTGTTGATTTTGAGACAGGGTCGTTCTACTATAACCCAGGATAGCCTTACAATTTACCTTGTAACCCAGGCTAGCTCTGAACTCAGTTAGTAGCATAGGCAAGTGTTGAATTCACAACTTTGCCTCAGCTTCCAAGTGCAAGGCTTATACATACATTTCACTCTATCCGGCTAGTGGTGCATTTTTAAATGGATGAATTCTATAGTATGAGAATTAAAGACCAATGGAAGTTTTACCAAACAACAAAGCTACTAAAATTTGGACTGGCTCAAGTGTACTCCTTGGCATAAGAGACCTTCCTCTTCAGGGGAAGATTTTAGTTAGGAAATTACTCTGTAACATATGTCCCACAGTTTCATATGGCATGTACCAACTTATTTTCTTTTTGTATTTTTGTGCTAATTCTCTGCTTGTTTTGCTGACTTGATAAACATTACAACCCAGACACATCTTTTGACACTCTGATTCCAAATTGGGGGGGGGGACAGTTTTTTTTTTTCTTTAAATCTAAGTGAAAAGCAACGCAATTAAAGTCCTGACTCCAGCATTGGTTACAGCTGGTTCACACTGACAAGGCAGGGCTTGCATCCACTGCTGCTTTCATGTCACTGTGAAAGACAACACAGTAAAAAGGGGCAATTTTTTTTTTTACATGATTTTGTATTCCTATGTCCTCTGTGGAAGGGCCTGGGTAGTGATCCATCTTGACAGTTAAGTGGATGGGATCTGGAGTCTCCAGGGAAGCATGAATGTGCATGGATCTGCAAGAACTTTTCCAGAGAGGTTTAAGCGGGAGATCCACCCTAAATGTGGTGCAGCATCCTGTAGACGGATATCTTGGACCCACAATACAGAGGTCGTGAAATATCAGCATTTATCTTTTTAATTCTTGACTAAAGACCCAATGTGACCAAGTGCTTGGCGCTTCTCCTGCCACTATAATCATAGCATGCCTACACCACCAGGATGGACCGTTCCCTCAGACTGAGCAAAACCAAACTCCTCTTAAGTTGTTTCTGTTTGCTATGTGTCACACGATGGACAAAAGTCAAAGGCGGCCTGATTTTCCCATCGCCCATCCAACGCACACTGGAAACTCTCAACCACCAGACAGACCTCAAGGAATGGAGTATGCTGCGGAGCTTCTGAAGTAGGGAAATTAAGGATCTCCCCACCTCACTTTGGTTAGATATTCTCATACCTGAATGCAACTTCTCAGGATGTCACAGGCATCTCACTCTACAAAAGAATTAATCAGAAGATAAAGATAGGAGGTGAGAAAAGAATCTAGGTGGTGAACATATAGGACCAAAAGAGGCCATGGTGGAGGTCTGAGAGAAACACCAGAAGCCCAGGTGTGGCCCCGAGGCTGCAGAGGCCAATGGCTTCCACTTGCCGCCCACCCCCACTCCAGCATCCTGTGGAACCGGCTAGAGCCACAGAAATCTGGAAACTTCACATTTCAACTGGGCATACGTGTGACCAGTTAATTTCCTAAGTATTTTTTCTTACGTTCTTTTGATTTCCTTTTTCACATAAAGATCATAATGACTGTACTTGTGTATCAGTTGTTTCAGGGTTACTGTTTTCCTACCCAGTTTAAGGTGGTTTGTAGTCTTCAGCCATATATATGCTCCTTGTTTTCTTTCTCTCATCTTTACCTATTCCCTTAATTGTAACTTTCCATAAATTTAACAATCTCTAAAATCTGTGGACCCTAACTGTACCCCAACTTTCCCTTCCCAGATATTTTGTCTGGATTATTTTCCCTATTAATACTTAATCTTTTTTTATCTACCCTACTTCTCTTTCACTCTTAATCTTAGTAACTAAAGTTTGAGTCTACTAAATAGTGTCCTTGTTTATCTTCCATTTACTGAAGTCAAGGGACCAGTGCTATTGACTGGTATGACCCTGTACAGTGGTAATAAAAGGTGCCCGTGGCTGCTCTCCCAGTTACTATCCCACTCAGGGAATAACACAGAGCTTCTATCAGGTACTCTGAGCACCTGGACTAAGGAATTACTGTCTGAATTCAATTTTACCATATTTAATTCCTACCTGATCATCAAAAACACTCAACTTGGAGCCAGAGAGCTGGCACAGCCGGTGAGTGCTTTCTGCTCCTGTAGAGAATGCAGGGCTGGTTTGTGGCACCCACATGATGGGTCACAGCTACCTGTAACTGCAGTTCCTTAGATACGATGCTTTCTGCAGGCTACTGCACATATGTGGTAGGACACTCACTCAGGCTCACCTCATACATATAAATAAAGCTATGCCATCTAGTAAGAAGAGTTAGATAAGTCCCAGAGAACTCAAAATACAAGTATGTTCAAAGACACAGATATTTGAGTGAAATAAGGAAGACAATGGATAATATTAAAGAGGAACTAAACAAAGAGAAACTTATCTGAAATGGTGGAAATAAAACACAGGGAAAAGTCTCAGCAACGGACAGATCAAGGAGAGGACAGTACATCTGAGCTCTCAAGACAAGATGGAGGAAGCAGGACAATCCAACAAGGAGAGAGATAAAATAATAAAAAAGTACCAATGAGAATCTCAGGATATATATGACACCTTGAAAGATCAACTCTTTGGTTATAAGCATAAAGGAAGAACCACCTCAGTCTAAAGGCACAAAAAACATTTTCAAAAGAACTGAAACAAAATAGCCCGTCATTGAGGGAAAAAAAAAAGCCAATTCAAATACAGGAGGCACTTAGGACTCCTAAACAACTATATTAGACAATAGCCTCCCCTCACTATATTAAAACTAAAACTCCCAAGTAAAAAGGACAAGCATATAAAATGTACCATGAGAAACGTCAAGCCTGTAACATACAAAAGTAGGCCCATCAGAATAACAGCAGATTGTTCAAGTGAACTTTAAGAACCAGGAGGGCCTGGACAGATGTATTTAAAGTCCTGAAAGACAACAATGGCCAACCAGACTACTACACTGAGGTGGCCCGTAGGCATATGTACTGGGCACTTGGTTCCCATTTGGTAGCACTGTCTGGTGAGATTTAGAATGTTTAGGAAGCACAGCCCTGCTGGAGGAAATGCATCATTGGGTGTGAGCTTTGAGGGTCTACAGTCATGTTCTCCTGGCAGGGCCCTCTCTGCTGTGTGCAGCTGGAAATGTGACCAGTCATCTTCCCATTCCTACATCCCCCACTGTTACAGACCCTCCCTCCGGAATGGTAAGACAAAATAAATTCTTCTGTAAGGTGCCTTTGGTTATGGTTCTCTATTAGAGAAA
This sequence comes from Mastomys natalensis, assembly GCA_021653895.1. Lineage (NCBI taxonomy): Eukaryota > Metazoa > Chordata > Mammalia > Rodentia > Muridae > Mastomys > Mastomys natalensis. The sequence continues at coordinate 808,055 of JAJTUV010000650.1, forward strand.
AAGAAAAAAAAAAAAACCTGATTCAGCAAAGTTATTGTTCGCAATTGAAAAAAAAATTGTCTGTGATAAAAATAGGCTAAAGGAACTATGTCCACTAAGCCAGATCAGCAGAAAATACATTAAAAAATCTTTCTGACCAAAGAGAAAAATAAATGCACCTCTGCAGCCACAGGGGAGAAAACATGCTAGAATAATAGTTAAGCAAGAGAAGAGGAAAAATACCGAACACTACAAAATCAACAAGATGTCAAGAATCAATATACAGCTTTTAACAGCAACTCTGAATACTAACAGTCTCAATCAAAAGATATTCATGGATTGGATCAAAATGCAGAGATCATGTATTTGTTGTATTAGGTGGACTCAATGGATTTAAAAAAGACATCAAATTGGGAGAGGAACATGTATGTTGTGGGGCAAGTTTGGGTAAGGGGAGACCAGAGTGAGGCACAGATAAGGCCAAAACACATTGTATACATGTATGAAATTCTCAAAGAATATAAATGTAAAAACTCTAGTAATTGAAGTTAATCCATCAAAATGTACCTCAGATTCTTTTTCCTCTGTACTTGTGATAAATTTTCCTCAATTAAGATTAACAACCAGGACCAGAGAATTAGCTCAGTGGTTGAGAGCATTTGCTGCTCTTTCAGAGGACCAGAGTTCAGCTTCTAGCATCCATGTCAGGTGGTTTACAAGCCTCTCGTCTCAGGAGACCTGAGTCCCTCTTCTGGCCTCTGATGACATCTGCATACATGTTGTAAATATACACATGCACACACATACAAAAATCTTTGCGGTAAGTGCTAGTGATCAACATCAATGTATTATTAGCAAAGTAAACTAATGTGTGAATGTCTGTATACTTATATATTGGGAGCCTCAGGGATACTAAGCAAGCAGTCTACCACTGAGCAATGCTGTTGACACATGGATGTCACAGAACCTGTAGGTGTAATCTCTCATCATGGAGGTCCTGGGTATTAAACTCAGCTCATCAGGCTTGGTGGCAAACATGACTGGTAAACCATCTTGATAGCCTGTAAGGCTTAATTTTTGAATGATCCATGGCAACCACTGGATCACAGAAAAAACAAACACAGCACGGCTGTATTTACTATCTAAAAAGAACTGAAAAAGTCTAGTGGAGCTGGTCATTTGTATGGTGTGACAGTGCTATAACTTGGCCTTCTACATTACATGAAGAAGCTGAGGAGGAGGACGACGATCTTTTAGGACACCAACAGTCTCAATTAACCTGGAGCCCCGAGATCTCTCAGTGGACCACCAACCAGGCAGCATACACCAGCTGATATGAGGCCCCCAACACATATACAGCAGAGGACTGCTGGGTCTGTGTTCAGAGAAGATGCACCTAACCCTCAAGAGACTGGACGCCCTAGGGAGTGGGGAGGTCTGGTGAGGTGAGGTGATCCTATTATTAATTGCTCAAAGTATAGTAGGTGTGAGAAACAATGAACCCATGAAATATATTCCTGCAAAGGAGAATTTATGATAAAAATTTAGATGTTACTTTTGAATACAGGATTTATAAAATCATCCAGTGTCTGGTTCTTCCAGTGAGCAGAGCTAACATTTTTCTTGTAGCCAGACATATGTAAAAACTATCTACCTTTTACGTCCAAGATGCTTTGATCACTTAAGTGTTATAGAATGGCTTGTGTACTAATAATTTATTCTCTACAGTTGCAACTTTGGTTAAATTTTCAAAACTTATTATTTGAACATAGCACAGCATTTTTCTTTCTAATTGAACACTTAAGAACCGAAAAATATTTCCAAAAATTACATTTGTGTGCGAGCATACCCACAGTGTGAAGACACTTTATGGACACTGGCTCTATCCTACTGTGTGGGGCTCAGCACTGGTGGCAAGTGTCCTTTCCTGGTGAGCCATCTGGCCCATCCCGAAAGATGATTTGTATGTAGGTCTGTCCATCCACTAAGATGTGTTTAAAAGATTGTGAATGAACAGCAACACAATTTGCCATTATACTAAAAAATGTGAAATAAACACAATAGATCTCTAATTGGAATTCTATCAGTGAAGCTGAGAACAATTTTTCCTAGTATCAATTTAATATATATGAAAAGTAGCAAAGAACCCAAGTACTTGAAAAAATTCGCTTGTTTTCCTTTCGTGTGTATATGTGTCTGCATGTGTGCGCACCATGTGCATGCCGGGTGCCTGAGGAGACCAGATGGTGGCTGGAGTCCCTAGAACTGGACCCAAAGGCTAGTGTGTGCCACCAGGTGGCTACTGGGAACTGAACTCAGGTCCTCTGCATGAACAGCAAGTATTCTTAACTTTGGATCCATCTCTCTAGGCCTTGTCCCAATATTCTGAGTGTTACTACTCATTTTGCTGTTAATTTCTCTAACACACAAACATGACTTATTTCAAGGTGCTCAGACCACTGAAAACCCATGATATGGTTTCATATTACTTTCAATGTTCATGTTCCCACAGAACTCATATGTGCCATCTAAGCCCTAGGTGAGAACACTCACTTTGGGAAAGCAAAGGAGATTTCTTCTGGGGAAACTAAAAGCCTCTTCTACTTCACCAGGCTCCAGCAGGGAGACCCCAACTACAAAGAAGAGGCTTTTCCTGAACAACAAACCTTTACTCCCCCAAGGAGAATGGTCAGTAACAAAGAAGAAAGTAACAATGACCTTTAGAGGTCAATGACTAAAACACTACTTCAAGTTGTCACTAACAAGCCATAAGAAGTCATTAACAAGGCTGTAGAGATGGCTCAGTGGTTAAAAGCACTGACTGCTCTTCCAGAGGTTCTGAGTTCAATTCCCAGAAACGACATGGTGGCTTACAACCATCTGCAATGGGATCTGGTGCCCTCTTCCAGTGTGTCTGAAGAGAGCAATGGTGAATACATAAAATAAATATATTTAAAACAAAACAAAACAAGCCAAAATTCTATGTTGAGGAGGCTAAGGTGAGAGGATCACGAGTTTAAGGCCAGCCTGGGCTACCCTGACAGATATCTCTAAAACTGAAACAAACAGGCAAAGAGCTAACCTCTCAAATAACCTTTGAGATTATTTTGGTAGTTAACATGAAATAGTCCAATTGTTCAAAAGGCATACATTTAATAAAAGACTTACAGTATGGGAGAAAAGTTAAAAAGTTGAAAATTAGAATTTTGTTCCCTGACCCATATATATGTCAGTATACAATAATTTGGCAATTCATTCTACCCAAATATTTTGACAAAGTTGTATACCTTTTTCTCACACAAAAGTAACTCATTTTAGTAGTTACTACTATAACCAATACTAATTTTAATTTAAAATAACAACAGAAATTAGATGTTGATCATTAATCTTTTGTTAATTTTATTATACTACTCAAGAAACATCAAAAATCTAAAATTCGTTCTTAAAAATACAATATTGCACTTTAATTTTTGGCAATTTAATTAAGGGATATTAGAGTAAAAAAATCATATATGTACAATTTTTGTCTTGATTTATAATCAACAAATAATTCTGTATTAAAGTAGAGCTGACATAAGTACCCCAGATCAAATTATGTACAGTGTAGGCGTAACATCTCACCTGTGCGGGAGATCCAGTGTACTGCATGCATACAAAGACTACCTGTCACACCGAAGCACCGTCTTTCCTCATTCTGCTGAACAGATTTTAGCCGAAGGGTATGGGCGAGAAATATTTCTCATTTGTCAAGGTAACACGTGCAAGGGAAGTTTGTTCTTCCAGTGGCTAAGCTCATGACAGTGTCCCCTAAAGGACCTGCGAAACTGTCCTCCAGAACTGGAGTCCCAGGAAGCACCCTTTTAAAATAGCTTCTCTGTACCTAACATATTTTACCATTATGAATCAGATGTTAACTGACATGTTCTGATTGTACAGGCAGTTTTCTGAACTATTTCTAAGACACACAAAGCTACCAAGAGGCATGTGTATACTTCAGAGATAGGGAATGCTCTTATTCATGAGGCCTTTTGCATGTCTGATCCCTGGCACTACAAAATGAGTAATACTGAATATGTTACTGCTAAATTACTGTTACCTTCTGTTAGAATGTGTAGGTAACACACATTCACACTGACCCAGACTTGCTATTTTAGTAAATAATTCACAACTAAGTAAACATTATAGAAGGCTACTTCTTTTTGTCATTTTAAAAACATGATCAATTAATTAGGAAGGCAGTTTTGAAATAGCTATTTGCAAAAACAGACACCAAGATTTAGGCCTACTCAACAGTACACTAAACCTTCAAAGGGTCAAAAGGAACATAAATAGAAAACATCTGTAATATAAATATGTGATAGAGATATTTATGTTTGGCACCTCCTAAAAAAATCTGGTACCCATTTTATTACTTCTCAGTTCGTTGGGAATTCTAAAAATTGCTGGCTATTAAATATTTTCTTTTCCTCTAGAAGAAAAATGATGCAGAGATGGGAACTGGGTATTTCCAAAGCCAATGATTGCTTTCTGCTTTTTCTTATGGGGTTGCAGGCCAGTAGCTGCTGCTGCCCACTAGCAGGCGGTGTGCTTCCTCTGCCTTTGCATCTGAATCCTACTAAGAAGCAAGCAGTGAATTCTCATGGAAGATAGGGTTTCATCATAAACCATCATGTACCATTTGCATAGTTCTGCTATGATAAAAGTCATAGAATTGTAAAGATATTAATGCATCTTATCTTAACTGTAACAGACTATTAAAACAGTCTATCTTGGATGTGTTAGTGTAAACTTAACAGGAAAAAAAAACAAGTCAATAGCAAAAAGTTACCTTTAAAAATAGGTTAATGCTAAGAATAATGGCTTCAAATTTTTGTTTAAAAATAAGCTTAATAAACAAGAATACAAATTTCAGTTCAAAACTTAGCTCTTTGAAATGCCCTATTTCTTGCATACAGCAGAAAATACATATTTCATAGTTTTCACTATTACATATAAAAATGAGGCACTGTTATACATAGTTGAATATATTCACACAAATAGGTGTTTCCATCTCTTCTGAAGGCTAGATGTTGCTCATTGGTTTCTGAATGTCAAAAGTGTTCACAAAAATAAGTCTTCTGAAGGAGGGGCGTAAGAAAAACCAACAAATGCATCATCTGCCTCCAGAACACTGGCATTCACGATAGAATAGTCAGAAGACACGCACACGGAATAGGGAACGGTTTCTTCAGTGAAGACAGCGTCGAAGTTTCTGATATCATCTGGTCCAGCCTAAAACATCAAAAGCACAGAACCATTCACCTTAGCTTTTCCTTCATTAACTCAGTTCATTAATTAACTTTTTAAATTAATGTAGTTCATCAAAGTGTCTTGATGACTTTGCATATTTCCCCTGGTGAGCTTAGATTTCCCCTACGTTATTATTCTGTTCCTCCTGTCCCACCTTTATTACAGTGAGATTTGTCTTTTTCCTGTTTAGTAGGAAGAGTAGTGATGGTAAGGGAAAGAAGGCCAGCACAGCCGAGTTGTATATGCATATACACACATCCCTTGCTCCTTATACATCACCATCCCTATGTGTAGAAAGGCTTAGGGAGAGCTCCAGGCTAGCATTTTATTCTGCGTCTGACTGTTCCGTTTCTCAAGTTTGGATGGGTAAAGCTTTCCTAAGGAGCAGTAGGGCTGTTTTAGGGAAAGCCATGAAAGGTGGATCTTTGCTCTAAGAGAAGGTCATGAAGCACTTGGTGAGGATGTCGTCCTCAGCTGTAAAGGCCTGAGGGCAGCTGCTGGGAGAGGAGGAGTAAAGCAAATGCTGACCTCCAAGGCAATGTCTCATTCAATGTGACACTGAACCTTGTCCTTCAGTGAGAAAGGAAACCTTTTCCTACTGATAGGAACTGAGATACAAACTATGGTGATCTGCTTGTAAACGGCAAGCAAAACCTCCAGGCTCTACAACGAAGCGAAATCCTTTACACTGCAGGACAAGACGTCTAACTGAATTACACAGATAGGGACTCAGGGCAGAGACAGTAACCTCAGGATATCAGTTAGTCCTGTAAATCTACAAATTAATCTGAAGACAGGGAATCAACCTGAAATGCTTAATTCTTCCATGTAAGGAAATCTCCCTCAGAGTACAAAGCTCAGGATGCAGAGAGAGCAACTGCAGCCAAGGAGCAGAACCCATAGCCAACAAAGACAAGAACAGATCACAACACCAAGAAACACCTCAAACACTCAACTCCAGATGCCTAAACCCCACACAAAAATATAAACACGAACAGCCAAGACAACATGCCTCTACCAGCATCCAATAACCCTATCACAGCAGGCCTTGAGACATGCAATATAGCTGAAGCACAAGACACAGACTTCAAAATAGCAATTATGAATGACCTTAAAAATATATGAATTTGGATCTATTTTTATTTTTCTACATACATACTGCTAGTTAGACCAGCGCCATTTATTGAAGATGCTGTCTTTTTTTCCATTGTATATTTTTGGCTTCTTTGTCAAAGATCAAATCCATAAGTGTGTAGTTTTATTCCTGGATCTTCAATTCTATCCCATTGATCTACCTGTCTGTCTCTGTACCAATACCATGTAGTTTTTATCACTATTGCTCTGTAGTACAGCTTGAGGTCAGGGATGGTGATTCCCCCAGAAGTTCTTTCATTGTTAAGAACTGTTTTCACTATTGTGGGGTTTTTGATTTTCCATTTAAGACTGAGAACTGCTCTTTCCACTCTGTGAAGAATGGTTGAGAAACACTTAAAGCCATGTTCAAAGCCCTTAGTCATCAGGGAAATGCAAATCAAAACAACCCGGAGATTCCACCTTACACCAATTAGAATGGCTAAGATCAAAAACTAAGGTGACAACACATGCTGGTGAGGATGTGGATAAAGAGGAACACTCCTCCACTGCTGGTGGGATTACAAGCTGATACAACCACTCTGGAAATCACTCTGGAGGTTCCTCAGAAAATTTGAACAGATCTACCTGAAGACCCAGCTATACCATGCCCCACCCACCATACCACAGGGGCAAGCGTGCTCCATTATGTTCATAGCAGCCTTATTTTGATAGCCAGAAGCTGGAAACAACCCAGATGTTCCACAATGGAAGAATGGATACAGAAAATGTGGTTCATTTACACAGTGGAATACTACTTAGCTACTAAGAACAAGGACATCATGCAAGCAAATGGATAACACTAGAAAATATCATCCTCAGTGAGGTAACTCAGACCCAACAGGACATGCATGGTATGGTATGTACCCACTAATAAGTGGATATTAGCCAAAATAAAATGTATGGAATACCCAGGATACAATCCACAGAACTCAAGAAGGTTAACAAGCCAAAGGGTCCAAGTGCAGATTCTTCAATCTCACTTGGGAGGGGGAAGAAAGCAATCATGAGGGGTAGAGGGGGGAGGGAGGGGAAAAGGGGAACATGATGGGGGTGGTGGGGGGACAGGAATAAAGTCCTGAGGGCCAGCAGAATGAAAACTGCCAACCTCTAGGGGTGGAAGGTGGGGGGACCCTCTAGAATGTACCAGAGTCCTGGAAGGTGAGAGACTCAAGACTCAAAGGGAGGAACCTTAGAGGAAATGCCCAACAGTGGGGAGAGGGAGCAGGAGAAAGACAGGGCATCAACATCAAGTGGAGAGATGGAGTTGCCATCCCAGAGTTAAAAACCCAGAAGTGTTCCTGTCTAAAAGAACTGCAGGGACAAAAATGAAGAAGAGACTGAGGGAAAGGAGGTTCAGTGATTGGCCCAACTTGGGCTCCAGCTCAAGGGGAGGCTCCAAGGCCTCACACTATTACTGATGCTATGGTGTGCTTACAGTCAGGAACCTAGCTGTCTTCTGAGAGGTCCAACAAGCAGCTGACTGAGACAGAAGTAGATACTTACAAACGACCATTGGACTGAAGTTGGGGACCCCTGTGATTGAATTAGGGAAAGGCTGGAAGAAGCTGAGGAGGAGGGTAACCCCATAAGAACAGCAGTCTCAACTAACCAAGACTCCTGAGATCTCTCAGTCTCTGAGCCACCAACCAGACAGCATACACAAGCTGGTCCGAGGCCCCCAACACATGTACAGCAGAGGACTGCCTGGTGTGGCCTCAGTGAGAGATGTGCCTAACCCTAGAGAGACTTACTCACTAAAGTGATTAAACTGAAATAAAACTAAATAAAAAATTCAGAGAGTCAAACAAAACTTACCGCAGAGGTTAAGTCCTACCAAGTTAATGTGTAATGGTTTCTTCCAAGATTGAAATGCCCTACAGGAAAACCTCTTGAACAGAAAGGTAAACAAATACCTTCAGGCAGTACCTGAAACTAATCAAATTAGCTAGCTCCCATCTCCACGCCCAAGTAAAGAAACCAAGCTGCAAAGAAGACTGTGAGCCCAGAGAAGCTGCCTGGAAGGAGAAACCAGCCCCTTGCCTGCAAGAGGTTTTGACCAACTGAGTCACTGGAAGGGACATTCTCCAGCCTGTGACGTGACTGCAGGCTGTGCAGTACAGTGTGTTCCAGATTCCCAGATTTTATGTCTCCTGTGCTGGGGTGGGCTTTGGTGATGTAGCTATCTGAGTAATTTCTGCTCCTATAAGTACCCCTTGCCCATATTTCTGCAAGGAACCCCAATAAAACATTGGTTTATCAAGTTAGACTTCAGTGGCATTTGTTCTTTGGTCTGTCATGGGCTTTCTATCTGGGGTGAGTGTGTTCCTGGTCTCCCCTGCCACTCAACATCAACATAGTACAAAACATGGAAGAATCTTGGGTGCTGAAGATAAGGTAGGAAAAAAGGGATAGCTCAAAGAAATGTTAAATCTAAAAAAATCCAGCCAGAAAGCACGCAGGACATTTGGGACACTGTGAAAAGACCAAATCTACAAATAATATGAAGAGAGGAGAATAATCCCAGGTCAAATACAGAAAATATTTTTAACAAAATCATACATGATGATCTTCTCAATGTAAAGAAGGAGGTGCCAAATGTGCACGCACATCCATGAGAACACACGGCAACTCTGGAGTCACACCCAGATTGGCATATTGGTATTGTCACTTTTCATCTATCTGTGACTGCCCATCTGCTAATTTACAAACAGAAATCCTAATGAGGGCCTAACAGTATTGAATCTGCAGCTCGTCTGAGGCACAGGTTATACACAGCAGCCAAACACAAAATCTGTGTGTCCAGGGAGAAGCTGCCAGTGCTTGCTAGCATTGCTACCAACCTGCTGATGACTATTAGCAATCTATTACTATATGCTGATTTCTAAAACTCTGCATTCTGCTAATTCTGTCAGTGCATCTCAGATTGGCTTTTTGCTTAAAAACGTACCTTTAGTAAACTGCGTTCATCAGTAGATCTAACAAGGCTAGCTAATATGAACATTTTAATAATTCTATTATTTTCTAGAAGAGATAGGACAGTTTGTATTTCCATGGACAGATTTTTGCTTAGGGCTAAGGATACAGTTGGACTGATAAAAGTATTTAGCAAGCAAGCATGAGGACTCCAGTTCAGATCTCTAGGATCTGATCTCAGATGTCACGATCTGAGCAGGGTTTACACATGTATCCTCCCGGCACCAGAGAGGCAGAGACAAGTGGATCCCTGCAGCTAACTGGCAAGCCAGCCTAGTTGAAATGAGTCAGCTCAGGTTCAGTGAGAGAGCCTGTCTTAAAAACTAAAGTGGGCAAGACTGTGGAGGATACTTCAACCTCTGGCCTACACACACACACACACACACACAAGCACACAAACAGATACATCCACACAAATATATACATACAACACCACACCTATACACATTTGCTTGGAAATAATTGCACTTGGATGTTGGTTTACTATGTACACAAATCTTAACTTCCATCTACTAAGACCATCCTTTTGACCTTTGCAAAGAAGCACTCATAATTACTATGCAGAAGATATTTAACTGTGGTCTTACTGGTCACCTTGAAGTTTCTGTTGCTTTCTTCTTTTCATTTTTTGTGGAATGTTAGGCAAGTCCTCTACCTGAGCTAGCAACTCTCAGATACCTAGGTACTGGCTGCTTTGATTCAGGTTGGCTGTGGGGCTCCATTTCCAAAATCATAATGAACTTAGTTCTCGATTTTACTATTTTAGATAAAATACATACTTACCACATTAGGGTTAAATGGTGGTGGGATCTTTTTTTGTACAAGGTCAGTCCAGCTGAGTGACTCAAAAAAAGGATGATTCTGGATTTCAAGCTAGAATATTAAAAAAAAAATTTTTAGTAATGACAAAAATTTAAGTATTCATTGAAGAATGTTACAAGGTTAAACTACTTCCATTTGCCACTCAATGTTTTTAAAGGGATATTTATGTCCCTCTTGGTCAGGTATTCCATTTCTGTTATGAAGAGAGTAAACTACCCAACATCCTCAGGTTGTTTCTGTTGGAGTTATATTTAGTCCATGTAACAATCTACACAACATTCCCTGGTTAACAAGAGTCTGGCTGCCTATATGTGTTCTTAGTAAAACCAAGACCAAGTAAGTGTACAGTAAAAAACACTTTTTTCCATCAAGTGTTTAATATGTGTTGTTTTTAGGACAGGGACGAGAGGGCAGTCTCTAGATCCAAAGGGATCTGGAAGCTGAGAGAAAGGTTTAGGACAATGAGCAGGCAGTGCGAGCATCGGACAGACTGGCTCATTGCGGCACTGAGGCGCCCCGCAGCAGTGAGGGCACAGGAGACTCATGACTAAGCACTCGACTGCGCTGCACTTCCTCCGACCGGATGTTTCCTCAGCACGGTTCAGCAGCCCAGGACACCGCAGCTGAGCTTAGGGATGGGATTTCTGACTGGCACTACAGAAGGATGAAGGAGATAGGAACGCTAACAAGACTGAGAAAGACAAGAGACAAAGCGACCCACTGAACAGCGTGGGGCAGTGGCAGAAGCAGCCACTCAGTTCAAGTGAAGGCCGTCAAGAGTTTCTGCAAAAGAGATTGAAAAGTTGATGTTTCTCACCAGTCTGTGAATTTGCTGACTTATAATGATATTGATAACATTAGGAGTTCCCTGATCTCACAATGGACAGATTCCCCAATTATCTCAAGGAGGTGCCAGCAAATTCTTCACATAGTGAGACCCTGTCTCAAAAGCAGTTCTTAAGAATTTACTATTGTTGTGTATGGATGCTCTGCCTGCATGTACATCTGTGCACTGCATGCATCCTGTACACCTGGAAGCCAGGCAGGGCCTTGGACAGCTTGGAATTGGAGTTACAGATGATGATGACCTGCTCGTGTGCTGGAGATCAAATGAGCTACTGCTCTGGCCCCTTAAACTTTTCTTAACAAAGAAAATAATTTAAACATTTACATAGCCTTAAACTCCAACAAAAGCTTATGAGTTGGGTGGTTTGTGTTGTAAGTTTGTATTATTTAGCAGTAAAAATTTAAATTTCTAGATTGGGTGTGGTGGCACATTCCTGTAATCCCAGCACCTGGGAGGCAGAGGCAGGTGGATGGCAGCTAGTTTGAGGTCAGACTGCACACCACAGACTTGTTCTCAAAACAAAACAAATAGTAACAACAAAATACAAAAAATAAAATTTCTGGGCATGGCACACATTTCTAATCCTAGCATTCAGGAGGCTGAGGTAGGAACATTCGATTGTGAGCTATGTAGTAAAACTTTCTTCTAAAAAAAGTTAAACTGACAAAAAAAAAAAAAAAAAAATCAAAGTAGTTAAGGTATTATAACACATCTCATAAAAAGAGGGAAGGAGCAATTGTCACAAATGAAAATCAGTAAGTATCAGGTTATATAAGCTGGATACAGAACTAAGTTAAAGTACAAGAACACTACTGGAAACTGGGGACAAGAATCCCCCCATCTGCCCCGATTCTGTCAGAATATTTCACTAAATACCAAATAAAATAAGGATTTATCTCCAAATTTTAAGTTTAACAATTGGTACTCAGAAACATGATACATACGAAGTCTTCTTTGGCACCAAGTCGATTCTGTCTGTTTTTTTCTAGGAGTTCTTCCAGAATGGACCAGGCTGTGAGGCTCACTCCTGGCTCAAGTTAGGGCTTGTGAAGAATATTATCATACATTTCAGCAACATCTCGGCAGTAAAAAGGAGGCTGGAAAGAAAAAAGCAAAACAACACAAGAGAGGTTAGTGAACTGTGTGAAAATGGTTTAAAAGATGTTGAGCTGTTGAGGAAGGACACCTTCGATCCCAGAACTTGGAAGGTAGAGGCAGGTGGATCTCTGTGAGTTCCAGCAAGGTTAACATGGTGAATTTCAGGCCAGGCAGGACCACACAGTGAAACACTATGTTCCAATAGAAAAGATGTTGTACTTGACCTTGGTCTTCAGGGAGGAGCTGGGCCCTGAGAGTTGCAGAAACTCATGATCCTCTTGGATAATGCAGACATCAATAGTGTGTGCAGAGATTTAAAGCCTAATGCACTATCAAGCTTAATTCATGTTTGCTGGTGCAACAGTATTGATACTAGCTCTTTGTAGATTGCTTTTAAATCACACACTTGTAATAGTATATTTAAAAAAAAAAAAATGATGGCCAGCCATATCATAGTGTGGTGGTTCGAATAAGAATCTCCACCTCCCACCCTTGCCCCACAGGCTCCTATACTTGAATGCTTAGTCGACAGGGGGTAGTACTATTTGAGAAGGATTAGAAGGACTGGGAAGTGTGACCTTGTTGGAGGAAGTATGTCACTGAGGGGTGGGACTTTGAGGTGTTAAAAGCCCATGCCAGATCAAGTGTATCTTTCTGTATCTGGGCCTGTCAGGATATAGCTCTCAGCTATCGCTCTGGTGCCATATTCCTCAGCAGGGCCATACTTGAGTTAAGCCTCCAACAGTCAACAAGCCCCATATTAAATGTTTTCTTTTATAAGAGTTTCCTTGGACCTGGTGTCTCTTCGTAAGTCTCTTCACAGTCAGAGAACAGTGACTGAGACACAGGTATGATGATAGTTACCGGTAATAGGCATTCCAGATAGATTAAATATCAAATGATTTAAGATTTGACAATAAAACCATCAAAAATAGAAACCTGAAGACAGTGTTCATAAGTACATGTGACAATTACAGTTTTGGGAGAATGCCTTATAGATAATTATCTAGTTTTGAAATAAAAATAATATTTAAAGTTAATGGACTTTTGTAGCTCTGTCAATTTTCAGGTGTTTTTTTTTTTTTTGTAAGGAAGTAAAAAAAATTTTTTTTGTCTTTTAAAATATAACCTTATTTTATACTTTCAAAGTCCTTCAAAGAAATACAAAGGATTCTGAAATATCTAGATGACAATAAAGATGGCTAAATAAAGTTAAGGTATTAAGTAGTAATCTGCCATCCATTGTCATTAGCATTACTTAAAAGGTAGCTTTTAACAAGCCTTCCACAGTGGAGGGAAGGATGGTGTTATCTGTCTATTATTCTGTGGAATCTAAAATACACTGAACTTTATTGAGCTCCAGCTTGTAGGACTCATGTACACGCCACACACACACACACACACAACACACACACATCTCCCCCCCTCTCAACCCCCAGCTGATGAGCATTTAGCACCAGCAATGTCTGCTACATGGTCACTCATGGGGCTGCTCTATACTTAGGAACCACAAAAACTATGTAGAAAGCAATCCAAATATTTCAAATGAGCTAGAGAAAAGCAAAATTTAGGTACTGTCCCAGGAGATGGCTCAGTCACTGAAGTACTTACTTGCTGTGCAAACAAGAGGACCTGCACCCAGATCTTCAGTACCCACATAAAATGCCTGTAATCCAGTGCTGGGTGCAGACACACAAAGCTACTTAGGGCTTGCTAACCTGCCTATTTAGACACACTGGTGAACTCCAGGTTCAGTGAGAGACTGTCTCAAAAAATAAGGTGGACAGCTATTGAAGAAGCTGACTTCTGGCCCACACACCACACACACACACACCACAACACCACACCCCATATAAAAGAAAAAACAAATGAACTGTTATGAAGATATGTAAACCAAAAAGCCTAAATAGGTTGCTCTGAGTTGGAGTGGTGTCTTAGTAGTAATAAAATTTCATTTTAACCAGTAACTCTGGCTGGCCTTAGGCATCCTTACTGAAAACTCTGGGATTCAATTGTACAGTAAACATCTTCTTTTCCCAGTGAATTCTTTAAGAGAAGGGAAACAGGTGGTATCCAGTGGTATAAAAGTTGGAAATGCCGGTATTAACTCAACTTCATAAATACTGAATGAAAGGCAAAACCCCAAAGGCATCATCTTTTAAGACATAATAGTAATATGTTAGCTGAAAACTCTTGTTTCCATGTAACATGGTTTCAGACTCATTTAACAAGGCCAGTACTGCGTTGCTGGTACCACCTAAGGATCTTCAGGATTACTAGTTACTATGTTATCTACGGTGCAGTGGAATAATAAGGAATAGAAACACATACCAGCCCATACAGCATCTCATACAGAACAGCTCCCAGGCACCACCAGTCCACAGTGTTGTCATAAGGCTGTTTTCTGATCACTTCAGGTGCAAGGTACTACAGAAAAAATGGGAACACGACAGCAACCCAGTGAACACAAGACAGAATTTAGGAACTGAAAAGGGAACAAATTTTAGGTGCTATTACTCATATTAAAGACATACTATCTAGATTTTCAATGAGTTGTACACTCTCATTCTGCCCTTCCCAAGGGTCTTGTGGGATGTCACGTCACAGTGAAAAATACCCACTATACATTCTAAGTCCCTAGAAAGCTGTAAGCTCTAACAGGTTTTTATTTCACCTCTTCTGTAGATGTAGGATGTGACTTGTATTTATATTTTATAAACTGTATCACTGATCAGACATATTTCTTACCTCTGGTGTACCACAAAAAGTTGTGGTGGTATCAGAAATAGCAATTCCTTCTTTGCAAAGTCCAAAATCTGTTAAGACAACATGTCCCTGACAAATAGAAGGCAGTAAGATAAAGCAATGAGCAGACATAAATTAACAATGTCTAGACACGAATGAACAAGCTTTTCATTGTAACAACTTTTTATTTTCTGTGTATGTGTGCCTGTGTGAGTCTATGCTTACCACAGGAAGGCAGGTGACTGAGAATGCCAGAAGGCATCAGATTCTGTAGCTAGAGATACAGGTAGCTGTGAACCACCAGATGTGGATGCTGGGAACCAAACCTGGGTCCTCTGTAAGACTACCAACTGCTCGTAACCACTGATCCATGCTTATACTCCCTTACACTTTTTTTTTACACCTTTTTACATTTATTTTAAACTTTTTACATTTATTTATTTATGTTCGTGCACACACATGCTCATGTGCATACATGTGTGCAGGTCAGAAGACAACTTAGGGTCGGTTCTCTCCATCCAACATTGGTCCTAGAAATGGAACTCAGGTAATCAGACTCTGAGGCAAGAGTCCTTAACCCATTGTGTAATCTTGCTAGTTCATTATTTTTAGTTTGTTTTGAGACAGAGTCTCCTATAACCCTAGGCTGGCCTAAAGCTTTTGGATATCTTGAGCTCCTGCCTCCACTTCCCAAGTGCTGGCTGGGATTACAAGTATGTATAGCTGCACCTTTTTTTTTTTTTTTTTAAGTAAGGTGAGCCAGGCAGTGGTGGCGCTCGCCTTTAATCCCAGCACTTGGGGGAGGCAGAGGCAAGCAGATTTCTGGGTTCAAGGCCAGCCTGGTCTACAGAGTGAGTTCCAAGACAGCCAGGGCTACACAGAGAAACCCTGTCTCGAAAAACCAAAAATATAAATAAGTAAATAAATAGAAAGTAAGGCAGACCCAGGGCTTTGCATATGTGTGATCTTGTGTGTATGTGTGCAGTTCTATGCATTCTATGTGTACGGCTGTAGCTCTGACCACAGTCAGGACAGACAACTGCTTCCTCACGAGGGGCCTCATGCTCGTTCCTCATCTCTGTGGACTCTCCCTTTTCCAGCCTTGTCCCCTTATAAACACTAACAGGATAATCAAAGCATAATGTCACTTCAAGGATATTACAGAAATGCAGTCATACAGTAGGGAACCCTGAAGACAATTTCCTACCATGGCTAACAACGATAAAGAAATGAAAAGTACAAGATTTTTAAAAAGATACTACTTACCATTGAATCCAAAAGAATATTTTCTGGCTTCAAGTCTCTATATTGAATTAAAAGAAAAGAAAAATATGACTCCCATCTGAAATACTTCAAGAAATCTTAAATATTTCAGGAGGTATTTTCCATGTAACTTAAACACACGATTCACCTGTACACTATTTTGATGGAGTGCAGGTAACCCAAGGCACTGGCAATCTCAGCAGCATAAAACCTCGCTCTGGGTTCAGGAAAAGACCTTTCTCTCTGTAGGTGAAAGAAGAGCTGCAGGAGGGAGGGAAGCTGTTAGTGTGGGCACATGTGGCGTCACACAAAAACATCATTTCTGATATACTTATCATGGGATGGAAGCTCACGGAAGCCCAGCGGTGCTGTCCGTATCTCTCATCTTCAACCATGTGTCTGTCTCTTATCTAGCTGCTGTACCCTGTCTTCACACGTTTGTTGCTCTCACTGACTTCTCTCATCCCCCTGTACTGCACTCGGTCCTCAGTGTGGGCCTTGTGGACAGCTTAGCAAACCAAAAGCTCTGTGTGACGTCCTTATACACTTATGTTATTTAATCTTCCCAATCAACAGACCTGGGTGAGGTAGGAAACTGATGAGGAAGCTAGCTCAGAATCTGCCCAGCATCCTAGAACTCATCTTTGGCATTCCACTTGGCTCCAATGAAGAGACTAAGTAGTACGCAAAAATTCTATGTCCCAGGTCAAGATTTGAAAACAATGGAACAGGAGGAGTTGGACACACCTAGGTGCATGATATCACACAGAACCCGGAGACTGGGAGGGAGGGCTGAGACTGAGGCCTACAGCCTAGGCTATCTAGTGAGACTACATAAAAAACAAACAAACAAGATATGTTGGCACATGCCTGTAAGCCAGCACTCAGGAAGCTGAGGCAGAGGGATTATCGAAAGCTTAAGGACAGCCATGGCTACATAGGGAGTGCCAAGTCAGAAAGAACTACATACATAGCAAGGTCTTGTCTCAAACAACAGAAACAAGACAACACACCTAAAAGAAAGTTAACAGCAGAACACAGGAAAGGACCACACTACACCTCAACCCTTCTTTCTGGCGTTTATCTCCAGTCCTCCCACTGCCAGCCACACTGAACCCCTGCACCCCAGCGCAGTCACTCTCCACCACGTCATGCGACCCCGACCGTCCTGCAGAGCGCATCCTGTGGATGACAATAAGCATCCTTCCACTTCTGTTGCTCAGGTCTGAACAACCACTGTGTAAAAAGGATCCAAAAGCACAGGCCCAAAACATGAAGAGACCACAGACAGAAAGGACACTTGCAGTGGCCCCTCATCCACTTCGATGTCTCCTGTGAACACTTCAAAGACTGACAGGCAGGGAAGGGAGGCTCGTGACTGAGATGTCTACCTTCAATCTGAAGTGGAACAGAGTAACACTGACAAAGTTGTCTCTGATTTCAAATTTTTTATTGCTTGTAACTCATTTTATATTTCATATTCATCCTCACTCTCTTGTTCTTTCCATACAGGGTTTCACCATGTAGCCCTGGCTGTCCTAGAACTCACTTTGTAGACCAGGTGGCTTTGAACTCACAGAGTTCTCCTTGCCTGTGCCTCCTGAGGGCTGGGATTAAAGGCGTATACCACCATGCCCAGCTTCATTCTCTTTTTCTGTCACCTTTATTCTATAGTCAACTGAAGTACGGTAGGTGGTGGCGCACGCCTTTAATTCCAGCACTTGGGAGGCAGAGGCAGGCGGATTTCTGAGTTCGAGGCCAGCCTGGTCTACAGAGTGAGTTCCAGGACAGCCAGGGCTACACAGAGAAACCCTGTCTCAAAAAAAAAAAAAAAAAAAAAAAAAAACATAACTAAAGTACGGTAACATTGAGTCTCTTCTCTTTGCTGAGAGGAGGGACAGAGGATTCCTTTGTAAAGGTGTTATAAGATATATTAGTTAAATAAACTTTAGAGACACTTGTGGATCAAAGATCAACTGAATTAGAAATCTAAGAGGCCTGGGAAATAGAAGACTGGGGATGGCCAACTGGCTGAAACCTGTTACCAGGCTGCCGAGCTCACCCAGTAGTTACAACTCCATGACTCTCTCCGGCCAACTGGACAGCTTTGTCTTATACAATGTGGCTGACATGATGAAAAAGTAATTCCCAAGGAGCCAGAGTCCTGGGCAGATAAGTATTTCTTTACACACACTATCACTGTAACAGTTGCTGTAACAGTAGCATTTTTAAGGATGGGTTTTAATAGTTTTCTGAAGAGTTTTGGGGACCATGGTTTACTGGCACAAACAAAAGAGGGGACTCTGTGATTACAATTATCTTTTGCTTTTAAAATATCCTTTCTCTGAGACAGATCTTGCCAGACTGAAATACATATGTACATCAGGAAGGTGAGACAACATCAAACAACCCGCCACCGGCTTCACTCACTGATGAACAGTTTGATCATTTTAGAAAATAACATGTCTGGCTAACATTCCAAGGCAATGGTTGGAACAATTGTGTGATACAGCATTGACAAAGCCACACCCGATGCTGGTAACTTCTCTATGTCCTGCTCGGCGTGTGGTCACTGAATATTGTTTTCGCTCTACAAACATCTGTTGATAAAGCACAGTCAGCTCAAAACGTCCATGAGAACCTTCTGGATCTCATGCTACTTTTTTTTTTTTTTTTTTTACTAGCCATGGTCTCTATTAGACAACTAATTACACAACTCACCTCCCCTCCATTAACAAAATCCAGAACAAAATAAAGCTTTTCAGTTGTTTGGAAAGAATAGTGCAATCCAACCAAAAATGGGTGCTTCACATTTTTCAAGAGCACATTGCGTTCAGCCATAATATGTTTTTGCTGGAAAAAAATGCAAAAATATCAATTTTACCAGAAAACAACTGCTCATAAAGAAATAGGCTCAGGAGAAACAGGTATTTTACTTTACCTCTTTTCTGTTGAGAACTATTTTTTTCTGTAACACTTTGACAGCATAAAATTTTCCATCCAGTTTCCGTTTTGCAAGAAGAACCTGTTAGAAAGATTTGCAAATGAGTGATAAGTTTGCAATATTTTTAAAGTTTCTAAAAAGCATGTCCACAAGGGACATGTGTTTTGTGTTGAAGATGAAACACACTACTGAATTTACTTCTATAATTCTACTTTTTCTTAGATGTTTTAATAAAACAAAAGGGTTCTGATTATTTGAATAGCGAGAGAATCATTTATTTGTTATTTACTGTATTAGTAATGAGATTTTTACTAAATTCATCACCAAATACAAACTACTCAAGGACTTTCTGTACGTGTCGCCCTTTGAGAAGTTTGCTTAGAAAATATTGAAGTGGGGCTGTGGAGACAGACACTCAGAGGGTAGAGGCTCCTCGGCCTGATGAGAAGTTTGATTCCTGGAAGCCATGTGGTAGGAGAGAACTGACTCCCACAGGTTCTTTCTGACTTCTATACACACAGATACTCATAAGTAAATAAGTTAATAAAAAGAAAATGAAGCTATAAGGTTGGTAGGTACATAAAGGGCTGATTTTCTTCAGTGAACATAATGCAGTGTTATTCCATGCAGGCTTCTCTTACAGACTCTGAATTCACAAGGTCGTGCTACACATAACAATGCTTTGGTCAATAACTGACATGTATACAATGGCATAAAGTTCATGGCCTAGACATGTAGAGGAAGAGGCAACACGGACTGTTGTATATTTGTAATGGTCTGGCTTGTATATACACATTTAAAAAAAAAAAAAAAAAAAAAGAGGACGTTGTACCAGAAAAGAAAGACATATTCAAGGTTGTGCTACACACAGCAATGTTTTGGTTAATGATTGACATGTATACAATGGCATAATGTGCATGGCTTAGACATGTAGTAGGCTGTATACTTTGTGATATCTTCAGTGATGAAACTGCTTACGAATGCATTCATTCAAACACATTTACATTCTGTGATATGTGAGAATAACGGTAAGGTATGTGAGATTACCATAAATTAAGCTGTGTAATTACTAAAGGACATGTCCCAAGGCATTTCAAAACCTAGGACATCAAGTACTGACACTGATGTGCTTACTTCTAGAACTGTCGTCTCTCTGGTCCAAATACAGAACCTCAGTCTAACCATGAGAAAACATCAGAGCAGCCCAACAGAGGGGCTTCCTACAATACACATATTCACTAGACTTCAAACTGCAAAGGACATCAACAGCAAGGGAAGTCTGGGTAACTAACAACCAAGACCAACCCGAGCAGACATGACACCTCCGTGTAAAGTGGTAGCAGGATAGGAAAAGAGAAGGTAAAAGCTACAAAATCCAAATAAATGATGCAAGTATGTTAATGCTAACATCAACATTGGCTTGCTGTGACGGTTTGTATTGTATTAGCATAGAGGGCATGCTATCTAAAGCTCTCCCCAAAATAAGTCTATAGATTTTAAAATGTTTGGAATTCATAAAGATGGAGTCAAAACAACTTTAGTATGAAATGTCCTCTGTCCAAGCACATTTTGTGGTTCCTCGTCCTCTCTACAGACTGAGCAACACCCTTCCTTCCTTATTCTTCCCCCTTTGTGATAACTCCCACCTAGCCGACCCTTCTATCCCTGATACAGACTGGGTCATCTTTAAATGTATTCTTTGCACATACATCAAAGACTACTGCACTCAGATGGCTCTGATTTCCCTCACAATGTTTTTCTTTATTTAGTAACTGGCAAATTTGGACAATACATGAAAAATTAAGAAGCAAATCAGCAAATGGAAACTGAACTGAAACCACACCCTGGAAAGAGATGATACACACACACTCAACCGTCACATAGCATTCACATAATGTACTATTTTTCAAGCAGACTGTGACTCTATATTTGTGTTTGCTTTGCTTTTGCCTATTGGTCCTTTATTTTATTGAACCTTGTGGGTTTATATTACCTATAAAATTTTTAGTTTCTATTAAACATAGCTTGTACGCATTAAGACATAAATCTTGGCAAGCATTTAGAAAACCTATATAACACTACATAGGTCAAGTAAAGTGTGCCCAAACTGCTCCATCAGTCATGACTTCATTCCATTCCTCCTCAAAGGTAACTACACCATTATTTTACTGTGCAGTAACTAGTAAGTTCTGGTTTCCCAAATTATATATTAACAATTACACAAAGTCCCCTTTTCATTCCTTTCATTCTAAATTATATATTATAGCATGTGGAATAGATTTCATGGTCAATATGATGTCATATTATAATTTATTTATATGTATGAGCTTTGTGAAAATTATTTGTGAAAATGATGCTTGAATGCCTTCCATCATGCCTTTCCTGTGCACATGTGTTTACTGTGCATGTTGTACACAGTCATAAATAATGAACCAACAATGATTAAAACAGTGTTCAACAGTTCAAAGAAACAGGCAAAAAACATTAATAAAATAAGAATGTTTAATATATAAAATTATAAAATGTTAAGAAAATTAAAA
This sequence comes from Mastomys natalensis, assembly GCA_021653895.1. Lineage (NCBI taxonomy): Eukaryota > Metazoa > Chordata > Mammalia > Rodentia > Muridae > Mastomys > Mastomys natalensis. Next base: position 829,689 of record JAJTUV010000650.1, read on the forward strand.
AGTTTATTATGAAAGTAACTAACCAGATTATAATATAAAGAACATCAATTTTCCCACCTAACCATCTAATTAATTGAATGCCATCAATTAAATCATCTTAAATTTGCTGTGTAGAGACACAACACGATTCTAAAGATGTTACAGACGTGGAAAGGCAAAGAATACTTAGAAAATGATGCAAGCCTGTGCTGGCTCTCAGACATGTCTGATGCAAGACTATACAAACTGTGCAGGAAGACCCAGCAGACGAAGGTATGATGAAAGATCTAGAAACAGACCAAAACCATAATGTCCAAAAACAGATTCGTTCATACATGAATGCTAAATATGAATACCAGTGGTCTTCTAGCCCAGTCGATTCGAAGGTATTGTGCAAAGCACTCTGTATCTTTGCCATTAAGCCACATGGTAATAAGTAATTTTACCTTACTTTCGAACTGCATACACAAACCAATTCCTGCGGCTTCTAACTATAAGCAGAGCTCAAAGCAACAGCAAAGCCACATGTGTCCTTTTGTTTTTTGGATGGTATCATGTCATGTTGTTCAGCTAGCTTCGTAAATCCTGTCCTTCCTACCTCGACTCCCAATTATCAATAAAAATATAAGCATGATCAATCAAGCACATCCAGCTAATGTTAGCATTGTTTTTAATCCAAAGCAAAGGGACATTTCCAGGGTTAATGGCCACTAACTTGTTGACATCTGTCAACATTGTTTTTAATGGCAGACCACTTATAGCATTCTGATAAACTATAGTTACAGAGAGTAGGATCCATTTCTAACTCTCTGCTGTGTATATTAGCACAATGTAACAAGTGATCATGGTATCTGATGAATAGACAAACACAAACAGGATTAGCAGAGTGGTTCTTTCCTGCTCTCAAAGCAACTCAGAAAACTTAAAAGATACAAAAAGCTACAAATATATAGGAAATATAATTAAATATATATACATATATAATTATAAATATATTAAAATACAATTAAATATACATATATTAATTTTTACTACAAGTTTGAATGAAATTTGCAACAAAGAAATAAATATATTTGGTGGTTCAGTCAGATTCTCCTGTGACACTTTTGCTGACCATGCCAACCTTCTCGGCATGGCTGGGCACTGTCCAGATCTGGGATGGCTGATGCTCTTAGATTAAGTAGGTTTTCCTTTCTTTGTAATCCACAAAAATGCCCACTTTGGTCTTCTAGCCTCCATTTAAAAGGATTTCTTCCAAAGGTTATTCCTGACCAACTGAGCTGCCTAAATACTGTCAGTCCACCGGTTCATCTCACCACAGACCATTATTATTTACAATTACCAGGGTGAATTCTTTAATACATATTTACCCCAAAAGACTGTAAGCATCACTTCGTCAGTTTTCTCGGTAGAACCCTGACATGCATTTGGCACACACTAAGTTCTAATAAATACACACTGAACCTAAGCACTTCATCTTTGAATTTCAGTACATGCCTCGTCTCCTTGAGACTCCAGAGAAAGAATACTGACTCGGTATCTTGCCAACAGAAAAGCCCAATGATTCACTCATGTAAAGCAGACACTCCTCAAGTGCTTAATCACAAAAGGGAAAACTAGAAACTCTTACCTTGCCGAAGCTGCCCTTTCCAATAACTTTTAAAAAGTCGAAGTCAGTTGGTTTAGCACTGAAAGAAATTAACAATGGCAAAAAAAAAATGAGTTGTCTAGAAATTAAAATATAAACTGTTAAACATTTCCTTGTACCTCATTAATTTAACAAATTAATATGGGGAACAAAACTTTGGATCCATGGCAGATTTTCCAAGCTTTTATACTAGCACGTCTCCTTTGTTAAGAGCAATATCATTTTCTCCCAACTAAATTATATAACCCCTGTTTAAGCTCTGTTTAAGAGGTACTTCAATAAAATTCTAAGAGAAAAAAATAGAGACAAGCTTTTATAAGCATCATAATATATAGACACAAATATAAGAAACCTACATACATTAAGTTCAAGTAGTGTTTGGTAATTCTTCAAAACAAGGTACTAGGTGCTAACACCTAATAAAAATGCCAAGGGTGCTTTCTTTTCTTCAAAGATCTATCTATCTATCTATCTATCTATCTATCTATCTATCTATCTATCTATCTATCTATCTATCTATCTATCTAATGTATGTGAGAACATGGTTACTCTCCTAAGATACACCAGAAGAGGGCATCAGATCCCATTACAGATGGCTGTGAGCCACCATGTGGTTGCTGGGAACTGAACTCAGGACCTCTAAAAGAGCAGTCAATCAGTGCTCTTAACCACTGAGCCATCTCTTCAGCTCCTCAAGGACGTTTTCTGATGAAGAGAAATCTCCAGTGTTTAACATCTAAGTCCCTTACTGCACACTGAAATCATAGAGTTCATTGGATTATTCTCATGAATGCAATGAAGGAAAGCCAGGAACAGAACTCCAGAGAGAAGACTGCCTTGTATTTATTCAAGTCTAGCAGAGAGAAATAGCACTGGCTGTATGTTGGCAAAGGCACATGGCAGCAGGTAGGACAGTGACCTTTAAGTATCTAAGAGTGCTTCCTACAGAGAGCCAGAATTCCTAGATTGTACCAGAGGAGGAATCACTTCATTTAGATTTGAAATGTCAAGTAATTAGTAAAAACCAACCAACCAACCAACCAACCAACAACCCACCCACCCACCCAACAAAAAGCAGGGGATCTGATTAGCTCAGCAGACGGAGGAGCTTGCCACCAATCCTGATGACTTGAGCTTGATGCTTGGGAATCAAATGGTACAAGCAAAGAACTGGCTCCTAAAAGCTGCCCTATGACCTCCACGCACACGTCTACACACACAGTAAGTAAATATATAAACTTTAGAAATGTTTAAAGTCTGTTCATACACATTTAACCTAAAACTTGGTCCAGATTAAATATTAAAAAGGTAAAAATTAACAAGAATGCATTAAGCAAATAAGCCAGACTCAAGAAAAGGGCAAATGGCACACATCTTCTCTCACACACAGAGGATGCAAAAGTAGAAAGTCTAGAAAAGAGGAGTCATGGATCCAAGGGGAAAAGAACAAAGCAAGACAGGAAGTGACAAAACACATTTTCACATCTTTCATAGGTTGAGTCAAAGATTAACAATATGTACACACATGAATAACATGGAAGTGGAAAGGGGATACATGGCAGAGAGGATGGGGTCAGTATGTGTGCGGGGGGCCAAGTATGAACAGGCACACCCATACATACATGAAAATGCTGTAAGAACAGAGCATACCCATACATACATGAAAATTCTATAAGAAGCCAGTATTTTATGTTAACTAAAAATTAATTAAAAATAAACAGGATGTATTAAAAATAATTAAATATAGGTATATTTCTTTTACAAAAATCTGTTCTTTGGGCCATTTTGTTCTTTAACAAAATAATGTTTTAAACAGAAGTAAGCAAATTCGACTGTGTAAAACAACTACACACGATGTATACACACACACATGTACACACATACACACGTGCACACACACAGTGAAGCACATGACAGCATTTTATTCTCTGTATCTACTGACATACTTCACAGGCCTCCAGTTAAAACAGTAGAACTTCACAAAAATGCCCATTCTCAAAAAAAAAAAAAATGTTGAAATAAATTAAACCTACTGAGGATTTCCAGTTTGGTCCCAGGTTGATGTTCCGTGAGGTAGAATGTGGCTATTTGGGGTTGGGGGGGAGAGAAGTATTCTCATTAGTGTCAAAGATTACAAATCAATGGATGCCTTGATATAAAATTATATAAGTGTAACACAGACAACAATATATGTCAAAGAAGCCTAACATCCTAATTCTTGAAATATAATCAGTATGAGCAGTCACTTTTACTATGATAACTTTCAAGATCAGTTGCAAGGAAAAAGAAGAGCCAGACATGACACTCGGTGTTAAATGCACAAGGAGCAGACAGAGCTGCTAGGGAGAGACAGCACATAACCCCAATTTATTTTATATCTTGATATGAAAACTTTTATGCAATAAATTTCAACTCTCAGAAGAGAGAAATACATGAATCACAATAGTGTAAGACTATACTCTGCTGGGATAATAGGATGAGATTTGCCATGGTTTAACTTAACATGAGATTAACTTTTAGGATTAAATAATGCAGTGTTTTACAGAATCTGATAACATAACTCTAAGTTATAGATACACTGATATTTTTTATTATTTTATTTATTTATATTTCAAATGTTTGTCTCACTCCAGTCTCCCCTCCATGAACCCTCCCACACCGTCCTTTTTGCCTCTAAGAGGTTGCTCCCCAACCACACACCCACTCCTGCCTCACCCCTTAGCATCCCCCCTTTCTCTGGGGCAGCAAGCATCCACTGGACCAAGCGCCTCCCCTCCCACTAATGCCAGATAAGGCCATTCTCTGCTACATATGTAGCTGAAGCCATATACCATGGACCAACCAATTGTTGGTGGTTTAGTCTCTGGGAGTTCTAGGGGGTCTGGTTAGTTGATATTGTTGTTCTTCCTACAGTGTTGTAATCCTCTTCAGATTCTTCAGTCCTTCCCCTAACTCCTCCACTGGGGTCCCCAGGGCTCAGTCCAATGGTTGGCTGTAATCTGCATCTGTCTTAGTCAGGTGCTGCAGAGCCTCTCAGAGGACAGCCATGCCAGGGTCCTGTCTGCAAGCACCATACGCTGATTCTTTTTGTCTATGTTCTTTTCATTGGCAATCTTCCTTTAAAAGGATTTTTCTTGCATAGATGTAAAAGCATGGATTAGATCACATGAACAATTTATCCCCTGAATTACATTAATGCATAGCTAATATTTACTACTTGGTAATGATTTCCTAGTGGAGCATGTCTCTGAAAAGGTGAAATTTAGTCAAAGGTAAATTAGACAGTATTTCACTGTACATACTATGTTAAGAGATGATATACAATCATTGTATTGATGGTAAGGTAAAAATTATTGACAACTAATTGAGATTCCTGATTTCCCTTGACTCATATTTTTCTCTTTAAATTAAGAGGGCAAAGGGGACTGGAGAGATGGCTCAATGGTTAGGAGAACTGGCTGCTCTTCCAGAGGACCTGGATTTATTTCCCAGCACTGACAAGGTGGCTCTCAACTCTAATGTCAGTTCCAGGGGATCTGACACACTCTTTTGGACTCTGTAGGCACTGCATACATGAGCGCACATACATACATGCAGTGCACAGACATACATGCGGGGGCAGGGGAAAGAAATAAATAATCTTTTAAAAAATGAATAGTAAAATAAAATATAGATTTTTAGGGCTGGTGAGATGGCTCAGTGAGTCAAGATACTTGCTGCCAAGCCTGACAATCTGAGTTTGATTCCCAGGACCCACATGGCAGAAGGAGAAAACCCATCCCCTAAAGTTGTACATGGCATGGCATGTGTCCCACCCCAAATTTTCTTAAAGCTGCCTTTCTAAAAATAAAGGGGTTTGGTTCTAGATACCCTACAAGAACTCTTCTAGCCATGAACTTCACATGGTTATTTAAAAGTTCGTAGTAACTGCCAGCAAGGTAAAGGTGCTTGACATCAAGCCCGAGTTTGATTCCCCTGGGAACCAAGTGGTGGGAGGATAGAACCGTTCCCACAAGTCCTCTGACCTCCACGCCCACGCCCATGTATGGGCATGCATGTGTGCTCATGTGCAAACACATACACAAATAAAATACATGCAATTAAAAATTCTTGATAAATACATTCTTCAATAACCTAAACCAACATATATTTTTACATAAGTAGCAGCCCAAGTGTGGAAAGTCATATTTACATGGATTTTACTCCTTAAAAGTACTGTTTGAATAGCTTGTCTTCAATTAAGAGTATAAGCCTATGGTTGGAAAACAAAGTATTAGGAGACAGGTGATTTTTAAATATCCATTTCCTTGCATGGGCACTCTAGAAGACTCCCAATATCAACCTCAGACCTCCATACACATATGTACCTCCACATGCTATCCACACATATGAACCATACAACAGCAACACACAATACACATTGAAAAGAAAAAGGAGAGGTGGGTAATAGTGAGTAAGTGGTGTAACCGTTTTTAGGTATTCTACAGTGTAGAAAACCTAGCACAGTCGATCTCTTGGTTTTACATTAATGCTACTCTGGAGCAAGATCACATCTCTGAGGTTGCCACTCTGTCAAGCACAGCATCCCCTGCTACCTTAGGAGTACTTCTTTCATCCTCATCTTCAGACGGATCTGACTGATGTCTCGGGCTGTCCATTTGAAGGAATGCTCGGACATCTGGACTGAAAACAAAGATTAATTTGTTACTCTGACAGCATGTGAACAGCTTGTGTCCCTTTAAAAAGAAAGGGACACAGAAACTATCATATTAGCATTTGCCACAAGAAAACTACAAACTGTTTATTCATTATTGTAATAGGAATAAAGAAGTTCTGCTTTTAAAAAGAGGGAAACAAACAGAGGAGCAGGCAAAGTTAGAAACAGACGGTTCACACGAGAGGAAATCCAAATGGAAACTGAAACTGAGATTCACTTTAAGACCATTAACCAGAAAAAGTCAGATCAATACAAGGATCCCCAGAGCAGGAAGGGCCACGCTCATGTGCCGCTGGAGGGATGGGGCATGAGGTTTTCACGCACAAAACATAAGAATATGTATACCCTGAATTTCATACACGAGTATTTATAGTAACATATTTGTGATAGCACAAAAGGAGAAATGCCACAAATGTCCACCAAGAAATGGACAAACACAAGGTGGTAAGCCATGTAATAAAGTACTTAAACCTGTTAGGACAGGAATAAACTTCAAAACACTGCACTGAATGAATAAAGGAAGAAAAAGGGGACACACATTGTATGACTTCATTCAAAAGAAATGTGTGCAACACACAGATCCTTAGACAGAAGGCAATGGTTACCAAGCAGTTCCTTGCTTAGACAATGGAAATGCTAGACTGACTTTTAAGTGACAGAAGTCACTTGAGTGAAACACTCAGCATCCTGAGTATTCCGAAAACCAAAGGGACCAAAGTGCAGAGACTAAGTCAGGGGTACTCAGCCACAAATGGGACATTATATTATCACCCTGACTCCGGCAAGGCTCAGAGACCATCTTAGAAGAGGGAGGAGAAAGGGTTAAGAGCTGAAGTTGGAGAATCAGAGTGAAACTACCTATGCTTCTGGAACATATGGATAACATGTGACCTAATCCTAATGGGTGTTGCAGTTTCAGCGGTACCTTTCCAAGTGATGGATAAATATAATACCAACCAGTTAACAAGATGTTTTAACTATAATGCCAACTGATTTAAACCATAATCCATAAAATTTCTCTATCTTGGATGGTATTTTTGTCAACTTGAAATAAGCCAGAGTCATCTATAAAGAGGGATGCTTAATTGAAAAATAAAAACCTCCATAATATTTGCTTATATGCGAGCCTGTAGTATATTTTCTTGATTAATGATTAATCTAGTGGCAGGGCCCAGCTCACTAGACTAGTGTCAACATCCCTGAGTAGGTGCTGCTGGCCATACAAGAAAGCAGGTTGAGTAAGCTACAAGGAGCAAGCCGGCAAGCAGTATCCCACCATGGCTTCTGTTTCAGTCCCTGCCCTGACTTCCATCAGTGTATGATCTGAGAGCTGTCAGATGAAACAACCCCTTTCATTTTCGAGTGGACGGTTATGGTGTTCTGTCACAAGAACAGAAACCTAGCTAAGACATCATACAGGTACAAAGGGGATGAAAAGTCCAAGCTAAAGGGGAAGTGATACAGAAATTAGGAGAACGTGTTCTAGAAGATGTGACAACCAGTAACATTTCACAAACCTCTTCCAGAGGTTTAATCAGTACTCTTGGGTTTGGTTTCACTGTCCCTTTAGAACAAAAGGAAAGTACTTACTGGTTGTAAAGCTCTGGATATCTGACTAAGTTCTGAATGAACTCATTCAATCCTGCTCTTCTTTGTTTAATAAAATCTGTAAGAGACACAGGTGTACACTAGTAGTCATATCTCTGTCATCTTATACAATTATCACGACACATTCATGGGAGAATAGACAAGCACGGGGCAGCAAACTGTGGTTAAGAAGCTATTTCCTAGTTGGTACTTGGTACTGAAGGAGGAATAAATGCTTAAGTGTTTATGATTTATACATGTAACCTGAACTTGAACAAGAGCTTTGTAGAAGCCCCAGAAGAAAGCTACAGCTTCACTGTTAGAGGGAAGGGAGTCAACGCCCACAGTCCTTACGTTTGGAGGAGTTAAGTATCTGGATGCTGAACACTACCTCTTATTGAAGAACCATTTGCTATCTCTCCCTGGTGCACAGCTTATGTACCCATTCAACAGTGAAGTAGACTGTATATCATAGACCTCATGAACAAAATAGGTGTGGTAGCAGTGCGTGCCTGAGGCTGAGGCTGGAGGATCACAAGTTTGCGGTTAGCCTAGGCTACACAGCAAGATTCTATCTCAAAAAACAAAGAGTTCTGAATAATTCTATTCTTCAGTGAATACATGACCTACTTCAAACTTCAACCAGAATTCAACAGTTATACTATCAAGCTTTTGCTTACCTGGATCAAAATTATCACCAAATATTCTCTTGGCAGGAATCTTCAGAGCCATAGCAGGAAACTGTTTCTTCAACTGAATTTAAAAACAGCACTCTGTGAGTTAATTTCTAAATCTATTTATGCCTGCACAACACAATATGATCTTAAGAAAGACTTATCATTGTATGAAGGTACAACATACAATTCTAATATATATGAATAAAATGCTACAGACTGACTACTAATTATCTTAGTTTGTATATTGCTTGGTATGTACATGACCTTGTAGAGTTACTTAACACCTCTGTGCCTTAGTGTTTTTTGTTTGGTTTGTCTGCATAATAGGGATAGGCTAACTGAGCATCTTTCAGATCTTCTGTGTGGTTGAATTAGATCCCATTCAAGTAAGCACACAGACTGGAAAATGGTACCTACGTTCTACAGGTTCCACTCATCCTTCACTTCAAGATTCCTGCTCTTTGTGATCTACAGCAACAGATTAATAACAGTTCTCAGAGAAAGTGAGTTAATTTTGCCCTCAATTCTCTTAACTCCAGCTTCTCTTTATCAATATCTAATACATTTGTTTATTAAATTTGTTTGAGGAAAAACAGACGTCTATTGAAGAGCCATTTGCTACCTGAGCACATACTGTAGAAAGAAATTAAACAAGGGACAGTCAAGTTGTAAGCCAGCTGGTAACAGAAAATCTACACATACAGAAACTACAGATCTGACTGGCAAGTAACAGAAAATACAAAGAATAAAAGAATCACTGCATGCTATGAGCAGGCAGTCAGCAAATCTCAGGCTTAAAGAGGATAAACAGATGATAACCCACACCAAGCACACAGACTGTAGACACTCAGAGACTTACCAGCTGCCACATAAACAAGTGCTGGACACTCAGTATCAAGGTAAGATAATCTTAGATGGTAATCTCAGATTAACAGATTGATTAATCTTTAGATTCAGACAGCGATACTGTGTTTTAACAATCGTTATCTTTTGGATAAAACAGTATTAAAATATTTACAGTGAAATGGCATGCCAAAATTACGATGGGCTGGTTCATATGTAACATGGAACAAATAGCACTGTAGCAGTAATCGAAGACAGTGATGGTATTTCATGATTTTCTTGCTTTTTTTTTCCCCTATACTGCTCTGGCTGTCCTGGAATTTGTTCTGTAGACCAAGCTGGTCTTGAACTCAAGAGATCCACCTGCCTTTGCCTCCTAAGTGCTGGGATTAAAGGTGTATGCCACAATGTCAGCAATATTTTAGTATTTTCTTGTTTGTACTAATATAGTTACTGCCATCTGTTAGACAATTTGCATTAATTAAAGTTAAAATACCAACCACATTCTTTAAGAACACAGTTAAGCTGACAATAAAAATATCCACTAATGGAAAATTTTACTTTTTATCTTATCTTTTATTCTAAATAGAGGAAAGAAATTTTGAGTTTTCAAACTTAGGGAGATGGAGATCAGGTTCAGACTGAATTTTGTAGTTTTAAATAATAAAATTGATACTGTTTTTTGTGGTGACAAGAGGCAGAATTGGAAACGTTTATATATAAGACATTTATAAGACAAAAATCAGCAAATAAAAAGATGGAAAACAGTAAGAGAAACGTGGAAAGATGGCGCCCAGGGCTGTGAGAGGGGCAGCAGATCAACTCTCAACAACTCCCAAAAGAAATAATCTAAAAAACCTACTAGAAAGGTTACAAAGGCTAACCCCACTGTTACTAGTTACTAATTTCCTCTAAAACTGTAATATCACTTACAGTCACTACCTTGACTTCATTAAGCAGTATGTAAAACAATATATAGGGAATTCAATTACATAAGCTTTAATGAACCATAAAGAACAGAGGAAAACAGTAAACATTACCTCCGAGTAGTTGGCTACAGCTTACATTTAATCTATTTTAAGTTCCCCTACTATCCAGATTTTCTAGAATATTTAATAACTTACATCAGGACAAGTAAATGTCATTCAAAACTAGAACACTGTTATTTATAAGTTCATTTTCAATTAATATATCATCTTGAGTGCTACTTAAGGCAGCTAGAGAAATGGTAAGAACCGTGAGCCAGAAGTCTAACTTTTATGACCTAAAAACCCATGAGATCTTATGACTCACTCCACTTGGGAAACAGTTTGTCTCTCTGCTGAGATAACCACTCCTTAGTATGTTTTTGAAAACTCTTATGAATGATAGCTTGCAGATTTACGTATTTTTAAAAATTGTATTAATGTGGATATGTGTCTGTATGCACTGTGTGTGCTGGTGCCCCTGAAGGCAAGAGAGGATTCTGAAAGCACTGAAATGGGACTTCAGGTGATTATGAGCCGCCCCTATGAGGACAGTCTTACAAGATCAGCAAGGGCCCCAAGATTTACATATTTTAAAATCAGGAGACAGGGTTAAATGAAAATTTACCTTTCTGAATATAAACACAATTTTCTAAAGATGTCTGGTAATCTACTCATTAAATGCACTGGGGGTAGGGAGCACAATTGGGTTTTTGTTTGTTTTGCTTATTTGTTTGTCTTCCATAACTAAAATAAAGCTTGGGACTCAGAGCTGTTCTAACCTAGGCTTCCGCAATACACTGTTTGACCGCCATTAAGACTTTTTAAGACAGTATCTTCCACCTACATCAGCACCTGGCAGAATCTGGCCTGCTGCCTCTCCATGACCATGGTACCTCACTGCATATGTTGAAACTATGTGCAACTGTAGGCACTTGACTGTGAACTACTCACTAGCTGGATCAGGAGTGAATGGCTTCAGTCACCAGACAGCCAATGGTCTCTTAGATTTCCAATTTGGTTCAGCCAGTATCTGAAACCTGAAACTGATCACTTCTAAGAGAGACACAGAAGAGGAACGTGCAGGTGACACTTTCAGATCTTAGAGCTGGAGAGTTTACTCAGACTGCCTTGATGAATACCGTTATTATTTGGCAAAAAGGATTTGTGTCTAATGTCATCTGACACTGAAATGTTCCTGAGCTCTTGGTCTCGTCTGTCAGCCTCCTTGTTCACTTGGAACTGCCTGTCTTTCCACATTTCACATAAAGACTAAGTTAAGATGTTAAGAGAGTCAACCCATTTTCCGATTGGTAACATGTATTGATTTACTCATTCAAATAAATTTCTCAGCTCATGGATTTTTCTCAAATGTTTTACTTTAGACAGAAACAATGTAGTGTCTTACAGAATTGTAAAGCTTGTCAAACTCTGCGTATCTCCTGAAGACAAACCACTCGCTTCTGCCCACAGACACGAGAACTTTATAAACCTGTGGAAATGAAAAAGTGACATACTTTAACAAACTTCAACTGCAAAGAAACTATACACAAAAACTGATAACTGTTTTTATGTGATTCTCCAAGATAAAAATGCATATCGAGTGAAACAAACTTTTTGTTCTAGCAATGTTAACTACTCTTTACTTCTGAATAATTTAACATTTGCATTTTAAATTTTATGTGATCAATTTCTTTTTAACAAACGTTTTTTTAAAACACACACGCAACAGTACAAACTATAAGACGGAAGTTTTTTTTTTTTAATCCTCATTAGCTCATCCCAAGTAATTCAAGATAAGAGTATTTGAGTATGTAACTCCAGTAAAAACACAACACTAAACTGTTGAACTTTTTGTTATTTTCAGAGACTGCTATGGGTGTGTGTGTGTGCTTGCTGTCAGGACTATTGACTTCTAACTTTCCAAGAGTAAAAAATGGTAGAGTTAAATGGTGCCATTTTCTTACTCATCGACTAACTATGCCTTGAGGTTACAAAGTACTTTCAGAAGTGATGCCCTGCCCACAGTAAACAGTCATCTACTCCTTCTTTTCTTCCCAGACAATCTTTTACACAGTACCTTTCAAATAATAATTGTATCCTTTCCTTTTTCTAATTCCATTTTACAATTGTGTCTGATATCGTCATATACAATCCCATTTAATTATAATCAATGATCCTATGAAGTGAGAATTATATCAGTCAAAAGGCTGATTTACAAGCCGGGCGGTGGTGGCGCACGCCTTTAATCCCAGCACTTGGGAGGCAGAGGCAGGCAGATCTCTGAGTTCGAGGCCAGCCTGGTCTACAGAGTGAGTTCCAGGCCAGCCCGGGCTACACAGAGAAACCCTGTCTCGAAAAACCAAAAAAAAAAAAAAAAAAAGGCTGATTTACTTAATCAAAAAAAACCATTAAGCTTCAGCTAAAAATCTGTATCATTTCCTCCTTCTATGTACCACAGCTGGTATTAAATCATCAGCAGGTGCTGAGTTAGCTCTCATAATCCAGCCAAAGATGGCCTCAGAATGCAATTCCATGTATTATAACAATAACTAGGTAAGCGTTGCTTTAGGGGATGTACTTTATGTGGGTTCACATTCTCTTAGTGTCAGAGAAAAGCAGGTTCATCTCAGACAGCCACACACATGCATACAAATTATCCTTTCCCACAAAAGGTAGGCAATTCAAATCTACAAGTTCATGCTAGGTAACACTGTGTGGAAGACAAGGCTCTGGTATTTTGTAATATACAGTATGAATGGAAGTGCTCTTGGATAGACAGCCACATTAAAGCTATATCCTTCTTTGAGAAGCGATGAAATCTCACTGGAGGTGAGGCAAAGTCATTTAGCAATGGATGTGTCAGTCAGATGATGGACAACAGTGCTCAAGGGCCCTTGAGCTGCAGATGTTAAACAGTCAGAGATCTGGTCTATGTCAACTGTTAGTTCATATTGTCAAATACACTTCAGATGTCATGAAACTTTATTTTCAGAGAATAATCATGGACATTCCTCACTGTGTAAAACTATTGAATTTGTGTCAGAAATGAGGAGACTGAGTCACAGGCCATCGAAGTGACTAAGATTGGGCATCAGAGTCTCCTGATCAGGAGCCATGGAAGCAGCCTGGACACAAAAGGACAAAACCAGATCTATGTGACTGTGGGCGTCTTAAATCCCTTGTACCAATTTCCCGGTGAGGATACAAAGCAGGGAGATGGGCTCTCTGGGCTACTTAGCTACAGCCAAGACAACAGCCAAGTCTAGGTTCCAGGACATGGAGTCTCTGGAGCAAAACACACCGCACACGCACACGCACACACATACATGCAGAGTTACAACAACAGCAACAAATATCAATGGGCAAAACTGAAAACCGTTTAAATTAAAAAATGTTTTCCAAGATTCTTAAATTTTTCATTTTATGTTTAAGAGCATCTATATGAATATCTGTGCACCACGTACAGTCCACTAGGAGGCCATAAAAGGACACTGGATCTTCTGGAACTGGAGTTGAAGATGGTTGTGAGCTACCATGTTGGTGTTGGGAAGTGAACCTGGGTTCTATGGAAGAGCAACCAGTGCTCTTAACGTTTGAGCATCTCTCCAGCCAAGTGATTCTTATTAAACCTACAGTGTCTCTATTTAAGGGTCTGGTGAAATAATATCGAAAGACCCCCTTCCTCAAATGACCTTGCATTTTAGTAGGCAAGGTCCACATAAAAAGACAAAATATATTAGGTGGTGTTAATGGCTGGTTTAAAAAGCAAGTAAGGTAAGTGGAGCAGAGAGTCTAAGGGGTAGGGTGAGGTGTGAAGTTGCTATTTTGTATTTTAAGTGGGGACACACACACACACACACACACACCTCGAATCAGGAAACATTTGGGCACTTGAAGGAAGTATATGAACAAGATGCCTTGTGCGGGGTCTCTGAAACACCAGGGCATAGCATGGGAATGTCAGGGTGAGGGTTCTGTTAGGCCTTCCCTACTCTCACAGAATGTGTGAAAGTAGACCTCCTTGCAAAGAGCGAAGGACACCTAAGTTAATCCACTATTCATACTGTCAGAATGTCTGCCAAACTTGGTGGGCGGTGAGGTTCCTGAAGGATAGAACAGCCCAGAGGTAAGAGCAAGGAGAAAAGGAAAGAAAAGCTTTGCACACTCCGCCATTTTATCCAAGCTATAACAGCCTTTGCTAACCTTCAAGGTGATGTTGCTAGAAAATATGGTTGTACAAATGTATTAACCAGTATGTACCATTTAGGAAATTGTTACAACATACATACACAATTCTGCAACCTAAGAGGCTACGGAGAGATGACTAACTAGATCCGCACTCCAACCTCTGTTTGCATCAGTGCAGGGAGCTGTTTGTTTAGGAACAGAGAATAGGGCCAGTGGACTGCTTCCTGTCCCACATCAGGACCCTGAAAGAGACCTACCATCTGCAGTTACTCTGCAGGTTAATAAGGCAGAATACAGTGTTAGGGGTTAGTTCAACATTTCAGCTCTTCTCAGCTCCCATGTGAGCATGGATTCCAGCTGACAGTCCCTGATCTCAAGGCTTAACTGGCAAGGACTCAGTGCCCCACTCACAATAGATCAGTGGTGGTCCGAAAGGGGGCTGATGGGCAATTCTGAGAACAAAGGCGCTGTGTCAGTGGAATGCCCTAGTAGAACCTACTCAGGCCAACAGAAGACATGCTCAAGTCATCCCAGCAAGGGCAAAGCTGGCTAAAAGGCCTGTACGATCATGAGGTCAGAGTTTGGGTCCTAGGACTATGTCACAAGCTGCATGGTCTGCACACGTCTCTAGTCCAAACTCGGAGGGAAGGCAGAGATAGGAGGGTTGCTTTTGGCTTTTTGGCTTTTGGTAAAGAAGAAAACATGAGCCCCAGGTTCAAGGAGAGACATAGAGTGACAAAGGATACCCAAGGATACCTGATTACGTTTGTCCGCTATGGGTCCACACACGCACGTGTGAGTGTGTGTGTGTGTGTGTGTGTACTGTAAGAATGCATACACATTCAAATAAATAGGTAAGTATTTTTAAAGTGCTTGTGTTGTGTTCCAGTAACAGTCACTGACAACATGACTAGCACATACTCAGTGTGCCTATTGTTTATAAAGCCCTCCAGCAAATACTGTGGCACTAAAATCAGAAATGCCTTTCTTTACCTTTAAGGTAGTAAAAGAGGCAAAACAGGGAAACATTTTAAAATGAGGTATAAAGTAATAAATGCCGCAAGGCACTATGGGAATCTCAGGATGAGTTTTTAACATGGGCTCAGAGACCTCAGGAGTCTACAGCACTTGAAGGTTGTACAAAGCGAACGGTGCCGAGGAACATTGTCTATACACATGCATCTGACAAGAGCCCTTGTGAGTTTCCTACAGTTGCCAAAGAGTAGGCAAATGGCAAAAATCTGCACTGAAAGGAACAATTACTGTTACAGTAAGGAAGCTTTGGTTTCTTATTCTTTTTCCTTTCCTTTTTTTCTTTGAGGGAAGGTTTTTCTGTTGTGGCCCTGGCTGGGTGGGAACTCTGCTCTGTACACCAGACTGGCCTTTAACTCAAGAAGAGATCTACCTTCCTCTACAGTGCTGGGATTAGAAGTGTGCACTGCCACCACCTGGCCTAAAGAAGGCTTTGTGAGAATAGTTCATCCAAGTAAGACAGGGACCTGTGGAGAGGAAGGGAGGCAGATTCCTCATTAGGAAAGAACACATGGGGTGAGGGGGCTGGGAGGGGAGTGAGGGGGAAGTGGGGACACTGGCTGTCCTGACTCTTGTAAGCTTCCTGGCGCATACTTACCGTGAACCTCTTCTTTTTCTCTCTGTGTTCGTCAGAGCTGGGAATGCTTACACTTGGGCAGCTCTCTTGTAGTCCATGGCACAATCTCCCTGCATTTAACGTCTTGAAGAACACAGAAATTGAGTCTGAAGTTTCAAAGTTCTGAGCAGAGGGTATATATGATTAACTAATCCAAAATATGAAACCTCTTGAGGTAATGTTCAAACTCCATCATGGAACCTTAAACAACAGGAAAAAAACATGATTAGAAAACTAAAAAAAAAAAAAAAAAAAAAAAAGCATGATGAGGCTGCACACAGAGAACCAGAGTTCCAGCACCAGTATCAGGAGGCTCACAACTTCCTGTATCTCCAGCGCCAGAGTATCTGATGCCTCATCTGGCCTTTGAAGGGAACAGTGTGAGCAGGCTTCATCCCAGAGATGTAGGAATGGTTCAATATATGAAAATGAGTAAATGTAATCTACCACAAGAACTGAAAGAAAAAACACCAACACGATCATCTCATTAGATTCAGAAAAGACCTTTGACAAAGTCCAACCCTCCTTCACAATAAAAGCTTTGGAGAAATGAAGGATACAAGGGACATAGCTAGACACAATAAAGACTACATAGAGCAAGCTGATAGCCAGCATCAAATTAAATAGAGAGGAACTCAAAGCAATTCCACTAAAATCAGAAACAAGACAAGGTTGGCCACTAATCTCTCCATAACTTCGGGATAGTACTTGAAGTCTTAGACAGAGCAGTAAGACAACTGAAGGAGATAAAGAGAATATAAATTGGAAGGAAAGAAACAAGTCTTATTTGCTATTATATAATAGTATACATAAGTGACCCTAAAAATTCCCAGCAAGGAAATTCTATAGCAGATAAACACTTTCAACAAAATAGCTGGATACAAAAATAATTGATAAAAATCAGTAGCCACGCCGGGCAGTGGTGGCGCACGCCTTTAATCCCAGCACTTGGGAGGCAGAGACAGGCGGATTTCTGAGTTCGAGGCCAGTCTGGTCTACAGAGTGAGTTCCAGGACAGCCAAGGCTATACAGAGAAACCCTGTCTCGAAAAACCAAAAAAAAAAAAAAAAAATTCAGTAGCCATCCTACATACAAATGATAAATGGACTGAAAAGAAATCAGAACAACTACACATTTTACCATAACCTTGAATAATATAAAATATCTTAGAGTAACTCTAACCAAGCAAGTCAAAGACTTGTATAATAAAAACTTCAAATCTTTGAAGAAAGAAGTTAAGAAGATATCAGAAAATGGAAAAATTTACCATGCTCATGCATAGGTAGAATTAACATAGTAAAAATGGTCACCCTACCAAAAGCAATCTACAGATCTAATGCAATCCCCATCAAAATTCCGACATAAATCTTCACAGATCCTGAAAGAATCAATCTTAGCTTCATATGGGCACAAAAAGCCCAGAATAGCTAAAACAATTCTAGATAAAAACAGAATTCCCGGAGGTCTCATCATTCCAGATTTCAAGTTATACTACAAGCTATAGTAATAAAAACAGCATAAAAAGACATGTTGATCAATAGAATTGAACTAAAGACCCAAACATAAATCCAGACACATGATCTTTGATAAAGAACCCAGAAACATACACTGGGAAAACAAAAACAAACCAAAACAAACTAACAAACAAAAACATCCAGCATCCTCAACCAATGGTGTTGGTCAAACTGGATGCCTGCATGTAAAACAATGTGAATTCATCCATGTTTCCCACCATGCACAGAACTCAACTTGAAATGGATCAAAAAGACCACAACCTAAAACTAGATACCACGAACCTGACAGAATAGAAAGTGGGGAATAGCTTTGAATTCATTAGCACAAAAGACAACTTCATGAGTTGTTTTTAGCACAGGCACTAAGATAAAAAAAAAAAATCAATAAATGGGACCTCATGAAACTGAAACGATTCTGTAAGGCAAAAGATATCTTCATTTGGACAAAGCAGCAGTCCACAAAATGGGAAAAGGATTTTTCCAACTCCACATCTGATAGAGGACTAATGTCCAAAATATATAAAGAACTTAAGAAAATAGATATCAATAAACTAAATAATTCAATATAAAAATGGGGTAGAGATCAAAACGAAAACTCGCAATTTAAAAAATTCAAATGACTGAGAAACACCTTTTAAAAAATGTTCAGCATCCTTAGCCATTAGGGAAACACAAATCAAAGCTACTTTAAGATTCTATCTTACATGTAAATGGCTAGAATCAGTAACACAAGTGACAGCTCATGCCAGCGAGTATGTGGAGCATGGGGACACAAATCCATCACTGGTGGGACTGCAAACTTGTACAGCCACTATGAAAATTAAAATGGCAGCTCCCTAGAAACAAGAAATCAATCTACCTCAAGATCCAACTATACCACTCTTGGGCATATTACCCAAAGGACAGTCTTCCACACCACGAGGACACTTACAAAACCATGTTAGTTGCTGCTCTTCATAATAGCCAGCAATAGAAACAACCTAGATGTGCCCCAAATGAAGAATGGATAAAGAAAATGTGGTACATTCGCACAGTGGAATATTACTCAGCTGTCAAAAAAAATGACACCATGAAATGTTCAGGTAAATTGTCGCGTCCGCCTTGGCCCGCAAGTAAGACGCGACACGGTCGGATCCTTCTCAGTCAGCTTTATTCCAGGAACGACTCTTGACATACGGATGGGGAACTGGACGGGGGACCTGGACCAGGAAGGGAAGGGAAGGGCCTGGACCCCAAGCAGCAGAAAGGAGCTGCTTATATAACTGCCCTAGGCGGGCTGGGTGATGTGTCCTCTCAGGATAGGTTAAGCTGCCAATACCTTATTAGCATAAGCCCGCTCCGAAGGGGCACGAGGCCGACGCATGCTCAAAGGACTTGTTTACCAGTTTCTGAGCTGGCCACTCTGGAAGCCAGCTGCTTACATTGTCAGGTGCTGGTCATACGACTTTGTAACTGTAAACACGGCTGCCTACATCTCCCCCTTAATTATTTATTAAATTTGAATTAGGTTACCTCTGGACCCTTCAGACCTTAGGCATCCCACACCCAAGCATGCTTGAACTCATTCATTAGGTGTTTGGTGTGAGGCGATCTAAAGCACACCTAGAAGGTCGCCGCTAGCGCAGCAAGTCAGCGGTGGAAAACAGAGGTCCGAGCCCTTGTGCAAAGTGAAGGCATTGTAATGGGAAAGTTTATATTTCTGCCATACCCGCCTTCGTGCCTTTTTTCAGGGAGAGGTACATTTGGCACAAAACCTCTATGCACTCGGACATGCTTTCAGAGAATCTATCTCAAGATTGAGAACATCTCCAGTCGAGGCACTCCTCGTACTCCCCGCTTCAGAAACATTGAGGTGATGCTGTAGCCTCATGAGTGTACACCTTTGGCAATGGTCAAGATGGTCAGGATCTAGGGATTATGCCTGAATGGCCATTACCGGGTCCAGAAGGCTCCCTACTATGCCTCCCTAAGGGAGGCCAGCCAAATACCTGGGGGAGTGCCTTCCTCCATGGCAGTCAGCGCCTGGTAAACAACAACCTTATGTCCTGCATGGTCATGGCACAAATGACACAAATGACACAGAAACCAAAGGCAGAAACCACATCCTAGGAGAACAACACCTCCCCAGATAAATACTCCCGCTCATTCTTTAAAGAAAATTGAGGGCACCCTTGACCCAAGTGGTGAGCCCCTCCAAAGTAAAGGGAACCAGGCGGGTGCCATTCAAGGTAGCGATCTGCAACAGGAGCCTCCTGGATAGGTCCTCGCCTTCCTTCGACCGATTTCCTTTCAGGTACTCAGACAGGAGGCGACTCTGATTGAGAGACTGAGAAGAGTTATATACCAAGGGAATAATATACAGTCCCCTGAGAGAGGAGACGCAAGAGAGCTGAATAAGTTTATATAGGTTAGCCAGCAGGAAGTGCATTTTGAGCACAAGAAGTAGGGAAAAAGGTAAGGAGGACGGGGAGTTAGAATGGACCGGCATAGGCACTGGCCAGGTGCATGTCGCGGCCCACAAAGGTATAAAGTTACCCGGTATCCAACGCAAATCCCTCTTTTATTTTAATGCCTTTTGCATGCATTAGTTCTTTTAAGGCACTTCTCACGGGGCACAATAGTGAGTTCCCCATGGTTTCACTTTCCTGATTTGATGCTTGCCAATACCCCAGACAAAACACAATTAGGACACCCAGACAGACCCACACCAAACAAACACAAACACAAAAAGCAAACACTAACATGGTACTTCTAAGGTCTCTCATGATTCAATTGCCACTTTACCATGGACCTATGACCACGGACCTTATGACGCCGCTTCTGCGGACCTTGTGACGGCCCTACTCACTGGGCACTTTCTGTGACGCCGCTTTACCGCGGACCTTGTGACGGCCCTACTCACTGGGCACCTTCTGTGACGCTGCTTACCGCGGACCTTGTGACGGCCCTACTCACTGGGCACTTCTGTGACTCCGCAATCACCGCGAACCTTGTGACGGCCCTACCACGGCACGTTCTGTGCGCCGCTTTACGCGAGCTTGTGACGTCCCTACCAATGGGCACTTTCTGTGACTCCGCTTCACCGGCGGACCTTTGATGCCCTACTCACTGGGCACCTTCTGTGGCAATAAAACCTGTACACGGTTCAGCGCTGTGAATCCACGAAGGTGAAGTCCTCAGTTTCCCGACGGGCCACCATATGTCGCGTCGCTGGCCCCAAGTAAGACGCGACCGGTCGGATCCTTCTCAGTCGCTTTATCCAGGAGATCTGACATCGGATGGGGAACTGGACGGGGGACCTGGACCAGGAAGGGAAGGGAAGGGCCTGGACCCCAAGCAGCAGAAAGGAGCTGCTTATATAACTGCCCTAGGCGGGCTGGGTGATGTGTCCTCCCAGGATAGGTTAAGCTGCCAATACCTTATTAGCATAAGCCCGCTCCGAAGGGGCACGAGGCCGACGCATGCTCAAAGGACTTGTTTACCAGTTTCTGAGCTGGCCACTCTGGAAGCCAGCTGCTTACATTGTCAGGTGCTGGTCATACGACTTTGTAACTGTAAACACGGCTGCCTACAGTAAATGGATGGAACTAGAAAAAAATCATCCTGAGTGACGTAACCCAGACCCAGAAAGATAAATATGATATGTATTGGCTTATATGTGGATATAAGCTATTAAATAAATGCTAATCTATAGTCTCAGAGAGGGTAGAAGGGGCTAGGGGAAATGGAGTAGATTGTATGAGTGAACTGGGAATGGGAGTGGGAGTGGGGCAGATAGGAACAGGAGGATCAGGTTGGAAGGAGGAGAGGTATTAAGGGAGGGAATACAGGGAGAGACAGCTAGTGTTGAGGGGAATTTGAGGAATGAAATAAAAAAAACCTAGTGTAGTGGAAATGTCCTAAAATACATGAAGGCGATCCTAATAAAGTCTCTAAATAATGAGGGAAACACAGTCTTAATTGGCCATCTGTTGTCACCAAAGCTTCCAATACCAGTATGGGTTGCATCTAATTCAGTTGTTGGCCAATAGGTCCCATGGAAATCCCCAAACAACTCAGGCTGTTGCCAAGACAATAGGTTGTTCTTCTCAAAGTGCCTGCAGGAACCCACTGCTGAAAACAACACCTGCACAACTCATGAACATTGGGAGGTCAAGCTGTTGACTATACAGAATCTTCTAGTCTCTTTGGTACGGAAAAATACTCTACAGGCAACCAAAAGAGAAATGTAAACACTAACCAAGCCACAAAAACTTCGATCTGCAATCTGTCCTGCTGGCAAAATATGCTAAGGCAATGGTGACACAAAGCTTGTGTGTAGGAGTAACCAACCAATGTCTGCTCTAACTTATAGCTTAAACCATGAGATAGAACCCATACCCAACACTGCCTGAGTGACCAAGAACCAGTGACTAGATAATCCAGAGCTCTACTTTGAAACAAAACAAACAAAGAATAATTCTGCTACATTCATAGGTCTGTGTCTTGTTCAGCCATTACCAAAGAGGCTTACTCTAACAGCAGATAGGAACATATACATAAACGTACAGCCAGATATGCAGAGAAAGAGAGACCTTGGAACACACAACTCTAAATGGGATATCTCCATCAAATCCCTTCCCTCAGAGCTCAGGGAACCCCAGAGAAGAGGAGGTAGATAGCGTATAAGAGCCAGAAGGGATGGAGAACACCAGGAGAATAAAGACATCTAAATTAACTGAGCAAAGCTCTTATGAATCCACAGAGACTGAAGTGGCAAGCACAGGGCTGCAGGTCCTCTGTATGTATTACAGCTTTCAGTTTCATATTCTTATGGGACTCCTGGATGTGAGAACTGTAGAGCTCTGATTCTTGTGCCTTCACTTGAGGCTCCTTCTGTTGATTTGTCTTGTCCAACTTCAATGTGATGGTTTTTGTTTTATCTTATTATGTTTTATTATGTTATGTTTGGTTGTTATCTCTTAGAAGCCTGTTCTTTTCTAGTGAGAGACAGCAAGGAAGTGGATCCGAGTGGGAGGAGGTGGGGAGGAGCTAGAAGGAATACAGGGAGGGGAAACTGTAATATACTGTATGAGAAAAGCCTCTACTTGTAGTGAAAGGGAAAAGGATATAAAAATAGGACATATATTAATAAGTGAGAACTATTCTATGGGGGGAGAGAATGGTACAGTGACATACAAATGAAGCTACCTGAGCCCCTCTGGGGACATCTAGACTTCCAGTGCCTCCCCATCCCATCCCCATGCTCCGTGTGACCCTTTCAAGTTGTTTCCCAAAGAGACACCAATTCCCCTTAGTCATGGTCTCACTTTTCTTTATTATCACATAACCTAACTGAGCTTACGAAGAAATTCAAGACAACAGAGAACACACTGAATTATTACAACCTAGAATTATTGTGACCCATTAAAAGGCCATGAGCTCATTTTTCTTCACAGTCTTTCCCAAGAGTGATCTGCTGTCACCTCAGACTGGATATCCACTGTAGAAGGGGAACTATGAAACCCTTCCAAAGGTTATTGGACACCATCTCTGAATTGACACCAATTTCTGGGGGGGGGGGGGGCACAAAATGTATTCTACAAGTCAGAG
Organism: Mastomys natalensis; assembly: GCA_021653895.1. Taxonomy (NCBI): domain Eukaryota; kingdom Metazoa; phylum Chordata; class Mammalia; order Rodentia; family Muridae; genus Mastomys; species Mastomys natalensis. The sequence goes on from JAJTUV010000650.1 coordinate 853,050, forward strand.
TAGGGCTCCTAAAGATGGTGTAAGAGATAACATTGGCCCTACAATCTTGGTACATCCAACGAAAACACAGGTTTATCTGGTGTCTGTTTCCCTTGTCCTAGACTTTTACTAGACACCTATATATGAGTAACTTGCCAAATCCCCACAACGGATCCTCATCCTGCCAAAAAAGCTATTACAGGAGAAAAGAGCCTTGTAGAAACCTCTGACAAGCACCAAGAGAGGAATAAGGACTGCTGACTCATAGTTTGTCAATAGCTATTGTCCATTTGGTTCCTGGCTTACAGCCCTTATAACCAACCACTCTACTCTCACTAACAAAAATACTCTGCCCAATGCTCTCTTGTGAGTTCAGAAATCAGTATCACTATCAAAAAGCTGATGAATCAGGACTGTTGAATCCTATCACATCTCTACTTAAACTGCCTATTTACCCCAGAAAGAACGAAAAACATCTTAGGACATGACTATGGATTGTCAAACTCTAACCAGGCAATGTAACTAATTCCAGATGCAACCTCAGATGAAGTTGGGTTGGTGACTGTTAGAATAATCTCTGATGGCAAGTATATGGCTCGTGACCTGATAACCATCTCTTCTATCAGCAGTGAAAGACAAGGAGATGCTATCACATGACAGAAATAGCAATACCTACTATTCACTGTCATACCAGAGGGCTAATGTTTGCAATACTGTGTGAGTGTGGTCTAGACTCCAAAGCAGTGGTTCTCAACCAATGAGTCTCAACCCCTGTGGGGCTGACGAACCCCTTCACAGAGGTCATGTATCAGTTACCCTGCATATTAGATATTTACACTACAATTCATAACAGCAGCAAAATTACAGTTATGAAGTAGCAACAGAAATATCTTTATAGCTGAGGGTCACCACAACATGAAGAACTGTATAAAAGGGTCGCAGATGAGGAAGGTTGAGAACCACTGCTCTAGAGGGACCATGATCATGTTGACTCCACAGGCCATCACACTGATCCACCACACTGTGACATTAGCTTAATTGTCCCCAGTGAACAAGAAACAGCAAACACAATGGACACCTGTGTAAATCACAGAAACAAGGGATGGGAGGAAAATGCCACAGAGACTCAGGGATCTGCTATGCAGATCATTCCCTAGGGCTTCACTGCTCTGAGACAGGATGTCCTGTCTCAAGTGAGAGGCGACACTGCCTCTACTGAGACATGAGCAAAACAGCCCAGACTTCATGTCTGGATGTGATGTTCTAACCCACTTTCTGAGAACCCAGAAGGACTGCCAGTTTTTACTGACACCTATTCTATAAAAAGGTGCTGTAAAGATGAAAGCTGCCCTGGCCCCTGAGCCTCTGCCTTGTCACACTCAACAGAGAGAGAAATGACGCAGGAGCTAAGGATGGTTTGAGGTGTCTCTGACGAGCGTCAGGAGGAGAGTGAAATCTACTGCCCCTTAGCATTTGCCAACAGCTACTGCCCATTTGGTTCTCTGTTTGGTACTCCACCTGTGAAGAGATTGGACAGTTCTCTGTATACGTCCAAGAAACTGAAAACAGGAACAGGAAATGAACAGGGCACTATGTGAGTCACCAAACCACTATGTATGTACAACAGCATTCCACTGGGTATAAATAGTAAAGGCAAAACTGATTTGGGGCAGGTCTGGGTGACCCAAGTTTATGTGCAGGGATAAGTGTTAGATTACAGGATTTAAACCAAGATGTCAGATGCTGGAGATTTTTCTCCATGTACCACTCTGTCTTGCCAATACATACATACATTCTACAGAGTCCTCAGGAACAAACATAGAAGACTTGCAAGTTTTTGTTTTCATTTTTGGTTTGAGACAGAATTTTGCTATGCTGCCCAGGTTGCTCTTGAACTCCTGGGCTCAAATGGTCCTACCTACCTCAGCCTCCTAAGTAGTTGGGCCCTCAGGAGCATGCCACTATGCCTGTCCTTCATGAATTTACATTTAGGTAAGCAAAATAGAATTAAGAAAAAGTAAATTAATTTTACTAGAAATTTAATTCTTATTTATTCCATAAAAGCCAAGCAATCAAAATTCTACAGAAGTGTCCTCTGATCACACACTAAACAGAGCAGAATGAAGAGGACTGTCCAAAAAAAAAAAAGGGGGGGGGGAAGAGGGGGGTAGGGAGAACAGGAAAAGTTGTTCTGATCACGTGGGACTAAATGGGATATTTGGGGGAAGTTCAATTGTATTAGCTTTTCAAATAATAGTAACAATAATAGCCTGGCAGTGGTGGCGCATGCCTTTAATCCCAGCACTTGGGAGGCAGAGGCAGGCGGATTTCTGAGTTCAAGGCCAGCCTGGTCTACAGTGTGAGTTCCAGGACAGCCAGGGCTATACAGAGAAACCCTGTCTCGAAACCACCCCCCCAAAAAAGTAACAATAATAGTAATAATAATAATTAAAAATAATAAATAATAATAACAACAAGAAAGGGATTTGTCTTCATTTTACCAGCAGGACTGAAGGCCATCTTGCAGTTGTTCTTGGTGGCGGCTGGCCTGTCCTGGCATATGAGACATGGCTCCATTGAGACTAAGTCATTAGATGCCAATTCGCAGCAGAAAAGATAAGCTTGCCATCCACTCATCACTACTAGAGTCCCGTCCAACAAGACACAAAGAAACGGGTCAGGAAAGAAGAACTGTCAGAGACCAGCCAGGTCTGAAGAGGGACAGCCAGTACAGCACGGCAACACAGCAGCTAGTAAACAGTACACAGTGGCTAGTAAACAGTACACAGCAGCTAGTAAACAGTACACAGTGGCTAGTAAACAGTACGCAGCGGCTAGTAAACAGTACACAGTGGCTAGTAAACAGTACACAGCGGCTAGTAAACAGTACACAGTGGCTAGTAAACACAGCGGCTAGTAAACAGTACACAGTGGCTAGTAAACAGTACACAGCGGCTAGTAAACAGTACACAGCGGCTAGTAAACAGTACACAGACAGTGGCTAGTAAACAGTACGCAGCGGCTAGTAAACAGTACGCAGCGGCTAGTAAACAGTACACAGCGGCTAGTAAACAGTACACAGCGGCTCTCACCTGGGAGCAAATGCGGCAACAGCGGAAGACATTTTAGTAGTCTGTACTTGGAGAAGTCAGGAAGGTTGCAGATCTACTATGCACAGCACTGGCCCACAGCAAAAACTTATCTGATCCAGTATTAGTGCCAAGGTCATGAAACTAGTGCAGAACGATCTGTGGACATTGCCCCTAAGTGTGCGGACCTGAGGTGAGTCCCCAGCACTATTCAAAGGAAAGAGGGAGTGGTGATCTGACTGTAATCCCAGTGTTCCCGAGACAGAGATCTGATACCAGATCGAATCCCTGAGCACGCAGGCTAGCTGGACAATCGGGATCAATGAGCTCCGGTTCAGGTGTGAGACCTTACCTCATAAACACGGTGGAAAATGAATGACCCTCAAGCTCAGCCTCTAGCCTCCACATGCATGTGCACACTCAGAAAGAACCGGTGTTTACTGGGCACTAATACAGGACTGCTGAGTCCTCACAACTAACACATAACCCAGTCCCCACAGTGACTTCTGAGGCAAATATCATTCTGCCCATTTTATAGGAGAAGAAAGCTAGGCTTTAATCACACAGCTAAGGGTCGCAGTACCCTGATCTAAGAGTATAGAGTACCCACCATATCTCTCAGTTTCTCATGCCCTTTGTACTAAGCCTCTTCTGTGTCACCTTGGGAGATTCAGAGTTGAGAAGAGTCCCAGGCATCTAGAAGGCAACCAAGTTCCAGAAAGCAAACCTTAACAGAAAAGGCCCATTTCCCAATCTGCCTCCTGGAGGGGTCAGAGATGAAAAAGCACTGTCAAGACTCCTGCCTTTCTGCTCTGAAAACATGTCAAACATGCTAATATACCGAGCTTTGTACAGAACAGGCTGTGTGCTGGCCTCATCACAGGAACAACTAAGAGCCAAGATGCCACCACAAATATGTCTTCCAGAAATCCATGCCAGTACTGTAATGCTGGTCAAAAGCCCCTGGCTTAGGACGTCACAGGTCCTAGGGAGGCACTACTGTTGCTTTGTTAAGTGGCCATGTTATCAAAATGCTTTCTAAGTATTTCCACGTATGCTCACAGATGTCTGCTGTCAGTCTTGGTGAGAGAAGCTCCCATGTTCAGTGGGTAGCAGTTAATACAGACTCTCACAGTTCGTCAAGGTGCTGATACTGACTGTTGAATGATCAGCCCTAAATAGATATCCATATCAAACCCCACCAACATATACTCAAAGAACATCACAAAAGAGGAGGCAAAAGAATAAAAGAACTGGGACCTGGAGGATGGGGAAGAGCTATGAAATGCTGTCTTCTGGACATGTGCTCATGAGCTCACAGCTGCCCTAGTTACATGCATAAGGCCTGAACAAGACTAAACCTATCAACACTTCAACATGGATGTGGGAGGAGCTCAGAAGGCCCCACCCATAGCTATTGGCAGCTGATGAATGTTGAGACAGCCATTGTTCTTTGGTGGTATGGCCACACACAGTGTGGACAGCCACGCATTCGTGTGTATATTAGGTAGCACTAATTGTACTTAGTGCATTATTAAAACAAAACAAATCCATTAAGTTAAGAGGAGGATGTGTTTGGAAGAGTCATGGGGAAAGTTGGAGGGAAAAAGGATATAGATATGATCGAATTATGCATGATAGTATCAATAAAACCATTAAAAAATTGTAAAAAGTAGGGTAAAACAAAAGATATTGAAAAGATATTTTCAATAAAAAGAGGCAGTTTATCTTCTTAATTTATATTTATTTAAAGATTTTATCTTTAAATGTTTATTGTGTACATATGGGTAAAATTGGTAAAACACTACAGTAGAAAAATGTTCAACTTCTTGCTAGGCAGTGGTAGTGCATCACTTTAATCCTAGTACCTGGGAAGTAGAGGCAAGCGGACCAGTCTCTGAGTCTGAAACCAGCCTGGTCTCTAGAGTGAGTTCAAGGACAGTCAGGGCTACAGGAGAAACCGAGAAACTGTCTCAAAAAAACAAAACAAACAAACAAACAAAACAAGAAAAAGTGTAAATTATATTTTAAAATTTTGTTCACCTAAATACTGCTTAAATATATGGACATTCATTTAAATTAAATGGTTTTAAAGCATTTTCTTTTTAGCACTGTCTACATGTTCTTGTGTATTATATACTTATGACTGTCCTGGCCCTCTCTGTTTTGTTTGAGGTAAGATCTAATGATTATTCTACTTTTACCTCTAAGAGAGTAAGAACAGTTCAGGGGATACAGCTCAGCAAGCAGAGCACTTGCCCAGCCAGTGTGGAGCCCTGGGTTCAATCCCTGCCACCACTAAACTGGGCAAGGTGGTACACTCCTGTAATTTCAGTCCTCAAGAGATCAGAAATTCAAGGTTATTGATTAAGGCTAGTGTGGACTAGAGAAAACTCCCACCCCATCCTCACTGCCTTTTAAAGCCTATTTTGTCATTAATTTTTTCCCCCTTCCCTTCTCCCTCTTGCTCTGGCCCAGCTTAAACCTCATAAGAGGGCATCAGATCTCATTACAGATGTTTGTGAGCCACCATGTGGTTGATGGGATTTGAACTCATGACCTCCAGAAGAGCAGTCAGTGCTTTTAACCGCTAAGCCATCTCACCAGCCCTTGACATTAATCTTAAAGACTGGCTCAGTACTGCCTAGCAAACTATACCATACTTGAAAGCAGACATACTCAAGAACTGTCAGTATATATTCTTAATAAAGGGGAGAGACTGAGACTCTTAATAGGAGAGTCCTATTAAAGCAGAACTGGGAACTGGTATTTGAGAACAATGATACCCCAAAGTAGGAGCTAAAGAACCAGGATGATAATAAAGAAAACCTATGCACATATAATGCAAAACTAGAAAGGTCCTGGAAGATAATCTAAAAACCCCGATGGGCTCTGATACAGTGAGAACTCTGTAGATACAACACCACAGGCAGCATCTAATGAATATGAAGACATTGAGAAGGTAAGCACAAACTGGAAGAAAGTATCTGTAAAAGCTATTCAGTAAAGAAGTATTACCTAACATATTCACAGAGTGCTACAAACGATTTTTAAAAAAACAAAACAAACTAACAAAGAAAAACACACACACAATTTAAAAACAGGTCAAACCGAGAAGCACCTAAAGAAATGTTCAACATCCTTAGTCATCATGGAAATGCAAATTAAAACAACCCTGAGATTCTACCTCACACCAGTCAGAATGGCTACGATCAAAAACTCAGGTGATAGCAGATGCTGTCAAGGATGTGGAGAAAGGGGGACACTCCTCCATTTCTGGTGGGATTGCAAGCTGGTACAACCATTCTGGAAATCAGTCTGACGGTTCCTCAGAAAACTGGACATAGTACTACTTGAGGACCAAGCTATACCACTCCCAGGCATATACCCAGAAGATGCTCCAACATGTAATAAAAACACATGATCCACTATGTTTATAGCCGTCATATTTATAATAGCCAAAAGCTGGAAACAACCCAGATGTCCCTTAACAGAGCAATGGATACAGAAAACGTGGCATATTTACACAATGGAGTACTACTCAGCTATTAAAAACAATGACTTATGAAATTCGCAGGCAAATGGATGTAACTTGAAAATATCATGCTGACTGAGGTAACTCAGTCACAAAAGAACACATATGGTATGCACTCAATGATAAGTGGATATTAGCCCAAAAGTTAGGAATACCCAAGATTCAATTCACAGACCATATGAAACTTAAGAAGAAAGACTAAAGTGTAGGTGCTTCACTGCTTCTCAGAAGGGGGAACAAAACACTTACAGGAGGAAATATGGAGACAAACTGTAGAGCAGAGACTGAAGGAAAGGCTATCCAGAGATTGCCCCACCTGGGGATCCATCCCACTTAAGAGTCACCAAACCTAAAAGCTATTGTGGATGCAGGGAAGTGCTTCCTGACAGGAGTCTGATATGGCTGTCTCTTGAGAGGCTCTGCCAGAGACTGACAAATACAGAGGAGGATACTCGCAGTCAACCACTGGATTGAGCACAGGGTCCCAGATGGAGGAGTTGGAGAAGGGACTGAAGGAGTTGAAGGGATTTGCAGCCCCATGGAGGGAGCAACAATGTCATCTGGACAGACCCCTTGGAGCTTCTGGGGACTGGACCACCAATCAAAGAGTACAAATGAAGGGACCTATGGCTCTGGCTGCATATATGGCAGAGGATGGCCTAGTTGGACATCAGTTCGAGGGGAGCCCCTTGGGCCTGAGGGTGTTTGATGCCCCAGTGTAGAAGAATGCCAGGGCAGGAAGACGGGAGTGGGTGGGTGGGGAACACCTTCATGGGTCATAGGGGATAGCATAGGGGGGTTCAGAAGGGAGACCTAGAAAAGGGAAAACATTTGAAATGTAAATTTAAAAAATCCAATAAAAAAAAAGGATAAAAAAAAAACAAAACCAAAAACAGGTCAAAGACCTTAACATACAATCTCATCACATAAGATTCACATAGGCCAACAAGACTTGTTTGCTGAGTCTCATGACTGCACGACCTCCGTTCCATTTCTGGGACCCATATGGTGGGACACATACGAACAGTTCTCTGACCTCCACACGTACAGTATGGAACACAACTGCTCCCCCACCAAACACAGAGCCAACAGACAACAATAAATTAAAAGAAAGGATACAGGTGGCAAATTAGCACATGAAAGGACATTCTTCATAATGTATGAACAGGAAGATGTAAATTAAAACAAGAGATTCCAGGGATACTGTTGGGATACGATGCTTGCATACCATACTCAAGGCCCTGCACTCAATTCCTACTACAGGGAGGGGAGGAAGGAAGGAGAAGAGAGGAGCAGAAGACAGAAGAGGTAAGAAAGAGATACATGTCTATTAGAATGGCCAATATCCAGAAAATTTTGAGCGTCAAATGCTCTGAGGAAGGAGCAACAGGAACTCCCATTGGGTGGGAAAGTAAAACAGTAAAGTCACTTTGGAAGACACTCTAATGGAGTCTTACAAACTAAAGCATGGTAGCTTAGAACGCTTGCTCTCGTAGAGGACCTGAGCTCAGTTTCAGCTCCTATGCTGGGCTGCCCAGAACTTCAGTTCCGGGAGGTCTGAAATCCACTTCTGGCCTCCGTAGATGCTGCACACACACCACATACACAGAAACAAATCTTTAATAGTAAGAATGATAAAAACCCTGCCCTTTTCCCAAGCTGGCAGCATGGAGGCTCCACAATGCCTGAAATTACTATAAAAGACGTAAGCCAGCAGTTGTTCGTCAGAGCTCTGCAGCCTTTCTCCCAAAGTCCAGGAAGCCTAAAGTCCCCCAATAGGCAGCACAGTCAAGCTGGCTAAGCATAAAGAGCTTTCTTCCTATGATGAAAACTGGTTCTACACACAAGCTACTACCTCCAAAGTACAGCACCTATACCTTCAGAGCAGGCTAGAGTTGGCTACAGGACCAAGAGAAAGGACACCAGCAGACCCATCTAAGAGTTGCAAATGGTACTCAAGGACCAAGATGGAGGCTACAAGCTAATACCTTAGGACAGAGGGATTGAGACAGAATCACCAGGCAGGTAGCAGCTGCCAACAAGATGAAAACAAAGTATGTTAGATTAATAAACTACCTCATTCAAAAAAAAACCTAAAGAAGTTAAAATTTACATACACACACACACACAAACCATACATGGATGTCAAACTAGCTTTATTCTTAACTACCCAAGCTTAGAGGCAATCAAGATATCCTTTGGTGGGTGAACAGATTAACACACTGTGATACATAAAGACAGAGGTGCTAAAAAGAACAAGCTCTTAAGTCAAAGAGAGACATGGCGACAACCTTAAACACACTAAGAGAAGCAAGTCTGAAAAGGCTCCGTTCTGTGAGATCTCATCTCACTGAATTTAGAGTCAGGGCAGAGCTGCAGGACAATAAAAGATCAGAGACTACAAGAGCAACCGGGTACGAAGAGAAAGGTGGAGTACAGGGTTGAAATTGAAAAGTATAATCTGTATGATCCAAACAGGAGAAAGTAGACTTAAAACTTGTCCATATTCATACAATGTATGCCAAGAGAGAAACCTGAATGTAAACTATCCACTCTGGGTGATTCAGATGGGTTCATCAACTGGTAAGTGAACTGCTATGCTGGGAGACGGTAATAATGTCGGGTACATGAAAAGGTTAGGAACAAATGGGAAATCTCTGTACCTACTAGGAAGACTATTTGACTAGGAGGAAGCTCAAACTGGACACAGGGAGAGTGAGAGACTTAAAAAAAATGCAATTATATCCTAATTTACCTAGAAAATTGGAGGCAGGGGAGGGGAGTATTCCTAAGTAGGGAACAAGGTAAGCGGCTTTTACAGTTACATTTAAAGCACCTTCCTAGGAAATTCTAACCCCAAACCAACTAGTTACTTATATTTAAAGAACATATAAATCTGCACTTATTTACTTCCCCCTCTGAAGATGCTGGCTCCAAACATACTGAAATGTTTCTATGGAAACAAAGCAAGTCTTTGTCTCATCTGTAAATTATGCTGGCACAAAACAGATTTTAAAACCTAACAGGATCCTGATGAAAGATACATAGTAACTTTCTCCCTTTTCCCGGAGCTCACAGGATGAATCGGTTACAACCTTTCCTGTTTTCCCTGCTAACAGTATCCTTCCTCCAATGTCTGTTCCATCCTCTTTGATTTTTCCCTGCTCTGTAATCACAGAGCTGTCCCCATTTTTCCTAAACTTGTTACTATTTTCTTAGAGGCACCTTTATTCATCCTGATTTTTGATAATGAAAAGTGATAATAGTTGGAACTAAATGAAAAGTCTGCACCTATCAATTTGAGAATGGTCCAAGAGCCTCAGCGGAAGCCATGTGAGCCTGCCTACTCCCTGAAACTATTTCACTAAGAACAGGTAGGGAGGGGATGAGCGAAGCAGGCACTAAGGGCCTTTGTATTCCTTCCTAGACTCAGAACTGCCGAAGAAGGAGGAAGGCTCTAACGTTCCCCAAGGTACACACCCTCCACTTAATTCAGAACCCACAGGATAACTGTCACAGTGGTGGTTGGTAAGGCTGGGCCCTGCCCCTCTGTCTCCCAAGGTCACTGTCTCTTGGGGTCCCCCCACACCCCTACATAAACCACACAAATTCAACAATTACCAGTAAAGACTTCAACCTGCTACCTCTGCTTCCATTCTAATCAAGCCTCTACTGCTCTCCTCCCACGTGGGCTAGTGGCTAAGTCTGAGATACACTCAGATGTTCCAGCCCATCTAGTAAGCATGGCCTCGAAACCGCTTCCTCAGTCTTCTGGACCATCACTTCCCCCTCTTCAGTACATCACCTCCTTCATTATACACTAGGCTGTGGTATTAATAAACCCTCCCTGGAAACAGATTTCCTTGCATGGTGCTTCCTGTGTGCTGGGAATGTCTTATTGGTCTATGCCTCTGCTCTGTTATTTGTAACATTCTTAACAAAGGCAGCCCAAAAATTAGGAGTATTTGGATAAACACAGGTGCTTATGTGGTATGGGGAAGGAAAATTTACTCCAAAACCAAGTATTTGCTTTCAAAATTTCTCCTGAAAGTAAGCTTTACTGGTTATCACATTTGAAGATATTCCCTAAAGCACACTAATTATAACCAATTACATATCTAAATTATAATACTTAATGAAATTATAGTATGTGATTCTAGTCCTGACCTATTAACTATATCACTAGCAAAAGCAACGCGTAAAATTTTAACTTAAAGTTGTAAAATGTCTAAAATCAAGATCTTCATGTATAGTTTTCCCTAGTTACTCTTTTTTTTTTTTTTTTTTTTATTAGTAACTACGCGCTTCATTCGAGGAATGGAACAACAAAGTCAGAGCTACGTCTGCCTATATACACAAGAACCAAGTTAGGATAGTGCATACCCCAACACAGAAACAAACAAACAACTCGGTTTGAAATGCAACAGAAAAATTGATAAAACGTTGAATGGCAGAAATGTTTGATGTTCTGTAAAAAAGAGAAAAAGAGATAGGGTCTTACTCAGGCTGGCCTCACACTTCAGATCTTCCTACCTCAGTTTCCTGAATAAAGTCTTCAATCAAGTTTATATATGAAAGTGTCACAAGTAAAATAAAAACCATGCTTCAACTGAATATGTACATGGAGACATTTTTAATGTACAATTATAAAAACGTTTGTTAAACCAAGTACTGTATCAAACAAAAAGCATAAACTTCATCAATACCTCTCATGAAATAAAAACTCTGGGATGTATCTTTTCCACACATACAAGAGAACAAAGGAAGATGACCCCATGAAGTCCGGACACCGAGTGTGGGGGGAAATGGAAGGTGGGGAGGTGGGAGTGGGTGGGGGCACATCCTCATAGAAGCAGGAGGAGTGAGGATGGGATAGGGGGTTCCTAGGCGAGGGAGGAGGGGAAGTGAGGTAAGGGGATAACATCTGAAATGTAAATAAAATATCCAATAAAAAAATAATAAAAAATTTTTAAATTTAAAAAAAAAGAAAACAAAGAAAGAAAGAGAGGTATGAACATATTTTAAGATTACAATGTGGCCAGGCATCAGGTGCCTGTAATCTCAGCACTCAAAGAGGCTGAAGCAGGACTGTAACTTCAAGGCCAGGCTAGATTACACAGAGAGACCATATCTGAGGGTAGGGAGGAGACTGACAGACACAGAGAGTAATTACAGTGTGTGAAGTCAGAGCCAAACTGAAGAAGAGAATGTTCAGTCCTCTCTCCAGTTCAGAAAACACAGTGGAGAAGCAGGACTACACGTGCCTGGGGATAGAAAAACAAAACACAGTTTAGGATAACACTCCACAAGAAAACCCAAAGCTGCAGATGCTGCTCTAGCACTGTCTGGTCCTGACACCTTCCCACGTGAGGCTCTTACACATTTTTAAAAACATTTGCCTTGATGCCTGTCTGCGTCAGGTATTCTGCTCTATCTACACCTAGTCCCTTAAAAACCTAGACTCAATGTTTCATCTCTATTTACTTCCTACTCAATTTCCCTACCATCTTTCTAAGTCCCTACTCTTAGGAACAACAACAAGCTGTGAAGCTCCATCTTTAATGATCTGAAGCTCTATTAAAACTTGAGTTCACATTTACTTAAAAAGCAGATACATGGGCCTCCCGCTTCCTTAAAAGCAACTGGAAAATGTAAAGACGTAAAATCTGGGACTTCTGTATGTGTAGTCCATGTCCTTCTGCTAAGATGCAGCAACAGACTAATAGAATCACAAGTCAAGAACTGATCAATTTCTAAGAAAGCTGGCACTGGAATTCTGAGAAAGGGTAAGCCAACTCCAACTAAACTCATCCAGTATCTGGGGTGCCGTGGCCCCCCGAGGGATGGGGTGGGGGTGCAGGATAAGCACTTTTATTCTGTAGCAGAGATCTTCAGCACAAGGTCAGTCCGTCAAAAATGCCTGCTCAAGGCGGATTTCTGAGTTCGAGGCCAGCCTGGTCTACAGAGTGAGTTCCAGGACAGCCCGGACTACACAGAGAAACCCTGTCTCGAAAACATAAAAAAAAAAAAAAAAAAAAAAAAAAAAAATGCTGCTCAACTGGAGAAAGCAGCTAAGTCATTAATAAGAACAGGACTGTCACAAAGCAATCAATACCAATCAATCAATAGCAATCTAAGGGTTTTACACAGCATCGCCACTGGAACCCTAATTTATTTTATATTTGAAAGCCTAAGTTGGGATCAATGCTTTATCTGTAGGAGATACAGGCTGCAAAGGTGTTTGAGATCGCCTGTAGGAGGAAGATGAATGCTTGCTTGGCGTCTCTGCAGACCTGAACGCTTCAGAGGAGAACTGAGGAGCTGTAGGTCATTAGAAGGACAAATGAAGAGGGCTTAACGAGGATAGGAGTGGCTTGTCTGGTGAAAAAACTTAGCTATTTGCCTGTAGAGTGCAAGGTACAGGGAACTAAACTCGGTCTCAAGGTTTTATTCCTGGGCGACAAGGAGAAAGAACTGAAAGTAGAGGGACCAGGCAAGTAAGGCAAAGTGTTGGTGCATTAGCTTAATTAATTATTAGTTGTGCTGCAAATATCTGTGCAAAGCTACACAGACAGTATCGTCTTGGGCCAAGTATTGTTTCCAGGCCCTAGGGATGCCGCAGGGAACACAAGTGGAACTTACCCTCTCATGGCAGAAAGCAGATGAGTAATTATGCCAACTAAGTATGTATTATAGGAAATATGGGGTTGTATGCAAGTTTAAATAAGAAGGAAACATCTGAACAAACACCCAGAGGTGAGGGAGTGAGCAACACGCGGAGCCAGGAAGTCAGCAACTTATACACCAGTATCTCAAAATAATTTTACTCTGAAAGGCTTTTGAAGTTACCAGCTGCATTGCCACATAACCTATCCATTCACATTTCAGGGCTAGCGTTCCAGGTATCGCTTCCTGACCATATCCTACCCAATCAAGAAAGCTTCACCAGTAACACAGTGATAACTAACTGTACAAAGTCAATTTATTTATGTTGTTCATACCTTCTGCACACAGAGAAATGAGTTGGATTTTGAAAAACAAAAGCAAAGCACTGTTGGAACATGTTTATACAAAGCTTAAGACAATCATCTTGTTCTCGAAGCAATAATTGATGCAGCAACTTCCAGACTTGTGATTTAAATCAAAGGTGCTGAAGAATGATTATGAATCATGCAATTAAACTATCAAGCAGGATGCTGCTGAGTGAAGAAACTCTCAGCACCACAAAACTGTCAAAAATAAAAACAGTAACTCCCATACTCCTTTGCTTTTAAAATTTGTTGATCAGCAGAGCTGAGCTATAAGCTTTGCCATTTATTGGTTCTGGGTCTTTAGATACATCCTCATCTGTAAAGACCTGCAGGACTGGCTTTTCAGATTTATTTTATTTATTTATTTGCCAATTTTTGAGACAAGGTCTAGCCTTCAAGGAATTATGAAGCCCAGTCTGGCCTTAGACTTTCAGCAATTCTCCTCTGGCTCCTATGTACAGAAGTTAAAAGCATGGGCTTCCAGCTTCCATGTCTCTTTTGAACCTGTTTCTATGTGACAAGCTAGTGCTCAGATGATGTCTGCTTACCTATTTTGAAGGCTGGTTGGTGTACTTTTGCAATAAATAGTATAGTACAAAATAAGCACTCACCCCAAACAGCACAAGTTTTCTATCAAAAGAATTGTTTTTAAAGAAATCTACCCTGACTCTGAAAATGAGGTTACACTCACCCTAAAAAGTATTCTCTTTCATCCTTCCTTTAGAATAGTCGTCAAAAGTAAGATTTATGAGTTCGGGGGTGTAATTCATGGGCAGAGCATGTGCTGGGGGGTGGATGGGTTCCAGCCCAAGCACCAACAGAAGAAAAAGAGAGATGTTTGTAACGTTTAGGAACTGGTTTGGAATAAAGAGGTCATCAGTTCAGAGCACCCTTAGTTCTAGAGAAAAGAATCTTTAGGACTCAGTTCACAAACTTATCTCAAAAGAATCTCCCAACCATCTCTAAGAAACTCGATTCCCAGAAATGACAACCTTAGAGATTCATGCTCATCAGAATGCAGAGCGAAAATAACCAACGTTCGTTGCCAGGCACTAGGTATTAACCCCATCTTTTCAACAATCCCATAAGATTACAAGTACCAGCACCATGGTTTTACATACGAGAAAACCATGGTGCATACAAGCTGAGCAAACTGCTCAAGTTTTTCGGTTAATAAGTACACCAAGAGCTCAAGCATTCCAACTTAGAAGCTTGGCCGCTAATCACCAAGTCCTGCTCCCTCCTGGAACCCTGGCGCCCTTTTAACAGTCCCTACTAGTCACACCTTTCCGTTCCAGCAGGCAACCCGAAGTCTACGTCCAGAACCAAGCACCTTCCATGTATTTTAAGGAACATTAGAAACTGCACTCTACCTGAGGTTTCCAAAGGCTGGTGAATGGTGCGCGCGAGGAACCACTCAAGCCCCCTCCCTCCGGAGCGAGCGCGGTGGCCAGCGCCGCAGCTCCAGCAGGACCAGGGAGTGGTCTGCGTCCAGTCCCAAGGGTGGGTCCACCCGGTTCCCACCGCGCACCGAGGCGTGCGCGCGCTTACCTTCGGGGACCCAGCCCTAGCGCGTGGCAAGCTGGAAGCGACACTCCGAAGCGCCACCCGATCCCAGAGGGCCTCTCCACCTGCCCCTAGGGCGCCCGCAGGCGCCCCGCCCACATCGGCGTCCCGCCCACATCCCTGCCCGCCCCTGCCCCTCTCCGCCAGTCACCTGGCGCCTGACAAAGGTTTCTGTAGACCGCATCCCAGGAGGTCCTAAGTAAATAAAGCCTGAGTGGGGGTGGAACCTGGAAATGTGGGGGAGGACAAAGGGAGAGGGAAAAGAAGAAAGTGAAGAAAAAGGCTTGGGTTGGCAAAGACAAGCACTCTCTCCCAGGTCCAGCTAAGGTGAGGATTGGCAACGCACATTCCACTACCTCAGCAGGGTAGAAGTCACACACGAATTCAGTGTTCCACGTGCAAAGAGTCTCTGGGAATACTATTCAGACGGGCAAAGAAAACAATTCCTGTACTAACCTCCATCTCAGGCCCTCCCGATTCCTTTTAAAAATGATAAGAAGGGCATGATGTCCGCACTCAGTCTGCAATCGGTTCCTGATAGGCAGGCCTGACTACACGGTGAGGCCAAACCGGAATACACATGACCCTACCAATAGACGCACAGACGGATGGATAGATAGATAGTGGTGGATAAAGCGGCACGAGAGGGGCAGGCAAAGGGATCAGATTCACGTCATCCTCTGCTACATAGCCAGTTCAAGGTCACCCAGGGCTACTTGAGAGACCCTGGAGGGCAAACGGTTAGGGAGAGAGTACAGGCCGGAGTGAGGAGGGGAGGGAAGGAAGGAATTATGGGCACTGACCACATGCAAGAATTCTCACCTAGCTTAAATTATAATCATTCCCCCTCTCTCAGCCGCATTTTAGGAGAGCAGAGCTGTCACACCCAGGCCAAGTTTGGCAGAGTTAAATAAAACCTATCATCAGAGACCTTTCTTGGACTAAAGTCCTGTACAGGCAACAGCAGTCTGGACTAAAAATCAAATTGTACTCACTTGGGGCAAAAATTATATCACTTTTTTTGGACAGGAGAATGAAAAATACAGAAATATCCTCAATAACCCAATAATCCTTCTAACATTTAAGCGTTTAGGTGTTATTTTTAAAACAACCTTAAGTAAACTGCTGTTAACCAAGTGGTTACTTTTCTATTGTCCAGTGTCTCTCTCCCTACCACATGAGGAAAGCAAATTCACAAATAAGGACATTAGGGATCCCCTTTTCTGTGACTCCCTTTCTTCCACTCTGCTCTGTCTATAAAGCCAGTGTCTTCTGCTGGGCTCACTGGAAGGAACACCCCTTTCTTTTATGGAGAAAGTGGCTTAATTCTAGAACAGCCAATTAAGATGTGTAAGTCGCTTTTATTTCTCAGCACTAGGGACTGAACCTAGGGCCTCATACAAACAAGGCAAGCTCCTTGTCATCACACTGCAGCCCAGGTGCTCCCTCCCAAACGCTATTTTCTTTTTAATGGCAACATGATTGTCCATAGTGTTGCTTCATGGTTTGTGATTAATTAGGTATGTGGATAAAAGAAAGCTAGAGTACTTGAGTTGTCATAACTATGAAAACATCTATCTACATTTGATAGATAGCAAGTGAATAAAGGCAGGGAAACACAAGGCTCTCTTTACCAAAAACTGGAAACGGACATACAATGACCTCTACTGCAAGAACTGAATTCAGTTCTTGCAGTAGAAGTGAATTCAGAGAGGTTGGCCACTCGCCCGTCCTACAAGGAAGTCACAAAATATAAAATCCTCAATTTGCGTATGAGTCAAATGAAGGTGTCCTCATAATCTCTAAATGCCCTTCCAGAGTTTTTCTGGCCCATCAGTGTTCATAAAATAAGTGAGGCTTCAGATCAGATCAGAGCAGACGAGGCCAAACAGCTTCTATGACGGCATCTCCCCATTCAGGCTGCTTCCCAAATTGGCAGTGTGCGGTGATAAGGGTGATACTCTTGTTGGAGATGAAGCCTTTTTTGTCTTATCTTCCCTGAGGTCCCTAGATCCTCAACGTCCCCCCTTTCAGAGTTTCTTCCATAACCTTTTCCATTTTCACTGCCATCTTTGTGGAAAGTACAAACTCCTAGAACTCAAGTTCTCCACTCTGACTATAGTCTACTTTCTGGCAAATCCCTTGCTTCTCTCTTGTGTATACATTGGTGGACTGACAGACCGGATCATTTATAATCCCACAGGCCCACACTGCCTCTTAGCTCAGAGTATCCTTTTGTTCTGATACAACAGACTTAGCTGACAGATATAAACCACAATGTTCAACATGGCACTTAGCTGGGCTATCTTGTATTGTTCTCTATTCAAAACATTTATCTCCAAAACTAAAGTGTAAGCTGCTTAGCAAATGTCCCCAGAACCCAGAAATTGCAGGCAGAAAACCTGATTCAATATCTCAATATTTCAATATCTAGGTAAAATTCCATATCCAACTACAGTTTGGCTCCTCAAGTTACCAGCAATAAAATTCTCTACTTTCCAATACTGAATGTACTTTCCAATACTGAAACTACACATCACACTAGAACTCATAGAGATCCACTTGCCTCTGCCTCCCAGTTGCTAGGATTTAAAAAAGCATGAGCCACCACACCCAGCAAAAAAAGGTAAATACTTTATCTACTCCTTCTCTCCATTAAACATTATAAATGCTTAAAAAGCATTGGTTAGTTTATGGTCATTTTCAACATTTTTTAAGCTCTTACTATCCTTTGATGCAACTTCTGATCTTTTATTTCCTCATTTAAGTAAGATAGTGATGGCTCCCCCTTCCAATATCAAATAAATTCTCAAGGCTAAAATAAAAATCACATAACATGTCTCAGAGTCTGACCAGGAAGGTTTTCACAGTCTAGAGATGAACCTTCAGTTTATAGTACCTGCGTGAGGGAGCACTACATACGATTATGATTGTTAGTACATTTAATTGCAGTCTTACCCAGATGATAACAGGACAGGAAACCCTACCAGGCAAGAGTGGAAACTTCTACAACCTGTCAATGGCCTCTTGTGTTTTGAAAATGTCACTGGCACTTTCAAAGAGTCCTCTGAGCTCAGAAGCTTGGCCCAAGTAATCTATAAATCACTACTGACAAACTGTTATATTGTTCTGTAGATTTAAGAAGTATTAATCAGACAAACCTAACAACAGTCACCTTCAGTTTAAAGTGTGAGTATAGCAGAGGCTATCAGATATAGATTCTTAGAACTTCCTCTTGTCAAAATGCAAGGTAGCCATTAAGAGTAGAGCTTTGGGGGCTTCTGAATCTAGCTAATATAGGGTAACAAGGACCAAATTGCCCCTCCCATACAAAGCAAAAGGAAAAAGACCAGATCATACATACAAAGTAACAGCTTTGAAGATACTAATATCAAATAAAGACACACAATCCTTCAGAGATGCAAAACAAACAGAGTTTATCTTAATTTGACTAAAAAGTACTAATTGCCTACTATATATGTAATACTCCATGCATGGGACAGTAGGTATATGAAATTAAAAAAAAAGAAAAACTTTCAGGCCCACCATCTATTGTGTCTAGAATAAGAAATACAGTTTTTAAATAAAGGAATCATAAAATGACAGTTATCAAAATGCTGGCCTTTCAACATTGAGGGAGAAGGATACACTCAAGTTAAACTCAAGCCACATTTATTATAATTTATGGTTTTTAAGCAAATTGTATTTATTTTGTGTGTGTGTGTACTCATATATATGGGCCAAAGAGGACAGCTTTAGGGAGTCAGTTCTCTCCTTCCATTATGTGTGCCATAGGGATCAAACTCAGGTCATTCAGCAAGTGCCTTAACCTAAGCCATTTTACCAGCCTGTAATTTTATGCTTAAAAGTTTTACAGGAGCTGGAGATATGGCTCAGTAGTTAAGATCACTTGCTGCTCTTCCAAAGGATCTGAGTTCAGCTCTAGCACCCTCAGTTGCTGGCTCACAACCTCCAGGACCTCCAGTTCTAGGAGATCTGATACCATCTTTTGCATACACATGACAAACATAAATAAAAATAAATCTTAAAAAATAAATAAATAAATAGATAGGTACAAAACTGAAACTAATATATAAATTTACTGTTTCAATAAATGAAAAATATACTGTGAACTTAAAGAAGAAAGGATTAAGGATGATTCCATTTCAAAAATCTTTTTTTTTTTCAAGACAGGGTTTCTCTTTGTAGCCCTGGCTGTCCTGGAACTCACTCTGTAGACCAGGCTGGCCTCGAACTCAGAAATCCGCCTGTCTCTGCCTCCCAAGTGCTGGGATTAAATGTATGTGCCACCACTGCCCAGCCATTTCAAAAATCTTAAAGATGAACTTTGTTTATTGCTACAGAGGTGGTGGAACCTGGTAATGTTAAGAGGAGTCACATGAGTAAAGTATACAAACACAAGGATAAGTCTCATGTGGCAGATAAGCAGCATGTGGCAAAACTATGTTTTCCCATAGAGGCATATACAATAACAACGATAACCCAGTTGTTCTCAACCTATGGACTGTGACCCCTTTGGGGATGGTCTCACAGGAATTGCCTAAAACCTTTAGAAAACACAGATATTTACATTACCATTCATAACAGTAGCAAAATGACAGTTATGAAGTAGTAACGAAAACAGTTTTTGATTGGGGCTCACCAACCACATGAGGAACTATATTAAAGGGTTGCCACAGTAGAAAGGTTGAGAAACACGGCTATAGTCAGTTGTAATGAATGATGTAAACTCTCCTATCAGCTACACCCGAGAAAGGCATGAAAGCACATTCTAAAAATAATTCTGTGTTTTTTAAGAAACTGAGGTCATGAAACTCTTGGCTTGTTTTCTTGGAATTTTCTCACAATCACTCAGAATTCTCCTCACAGGAATCCATTCTTAATGGCATATATAGCTTGATCATGTTAGCCCTTTTTGTCCTGGGAATACTTTTATTCCTGACCATCATGTTAAAGCTTGTCTTCAACAACATCAACATGTTAGCAGCCAAAGTACATGACTTGAAACTGAAAATGGACCCCCAGACAGAATTATTAATTTAACAGGCTGGCAAGCCCAAGGACAGGTAAGATTCTGTGCACAGAGCCTTATCAACCTAAGACAGAAGTGCATTGCTTTTGATAACACATATTCCACGATGGGTAAGGAAGGCATTCTTGTCAGAATGACCTAAGACAGACTCAGTCTTGTTTATGCAATAAAAAGGGGGGGAGATGTGGGGAGCTTTTGGGGCTGCCAGGCAGGAATTTGACATTGGCCAAGGATAAGAAAATGGGCTGCTTGGAAGGAATCTGACATTGGTCAAGGACAAAGAAATGGGCTTCAGGCAGGAATCTGATATTAGGCTAGAACAAAGAAGTAATTTCAGGCAGGAATCTAAATCCTAGACTAGAACAAAGAAGTAATTTCAGGCAGGAATCTAAATGTTAGGCTAGAACCAGGAACTAGGCTTCAGGCATGAAAATGACTTTGGGCTAGGACAGGGAAGTAGGCTCAGATATTTTGGTCATCCTGATAAGCTCTTAGAAATAGTGATCATGGGACTCTGTTTACTGCCTTGCTTGTTCTTTGACTATCAGTGTTTATTGTCTTGCTTGTTCCTTGACAATTTGCATCTGTTGTATTGCTAGTTCCTCAACTTAGAACCGACCTTAATACTTACATGAAACTAAAACGGTATAAAAACAAAAAGGAGGAAGAGGCTTGAGACGGGGGGTGGGGGTAGAGGAGGTAGGGGGGTTGGGAGGATTCGGGGAAAGGGGAGTAACATTTGAAATGTAAATAAATAAAATATCCAATAAAAAATGTTGAAATATCTATAAAAAAAAAAAAAGAAGAATCCATTCTTGGAACATGTTTTGACATTCTTGATAAACAGATTATTTTAAATGGCTTAAAAATAGGCTGTGCATGGTAATGTATGCCAGTAATCTCTGCAACTCAGAAGACAGAGGCAGGAAGATTGTCATGAGGTGAAGGCCAGACTGGTATACATAATGAGCTGAAGCCAGGGCAAGATAGTACCTCAATGTCAACCTCTGAACTCTACACATGTTGGTGGTTTGAATGAGAATGGCCCCCTGGCCTCATGTTTGGATGCTTGGTCCCCAGTTAACAGACCTGTTTGGGAAGCATTAGGAGGTGTGTCACTGGGGGTGGGCTTTGAGGTTTCCTGTCTCCACCTCTTCCTATCTCTTGCCTGTGGATCAGGATGTCTAGCTCTCAGGTACAGCTTGCCTGCCCACCACTGGACTTCCCACAGGATACTCATGGACTAACACTCTGAAACTGTAAGTAAGCTCCCAATGAATGCTTTCTTTATAGGCTGCCCTGGTCATGGTGTCTTTTCACAACAAAAGAACAATAACTAAGACAAAAATATAATAAACTCAGTATGAGAGAGTAAGTAACAGTTATGTCATCCAGTTGGGTCTGATTTGTTAATGGTACTACGACAAAAATAACACAATAGTCACTTTTAATGTGACTAAGTTACAAGAGTATTTACATAGATTAATAATTTATGTTGCTTCTAATTTTAAGCAAATACTACTTATTAGTTAGGCATGGTAGTGCAGAGCTGTAATCCTAGCATTTGGGGACAGAGGGAGGAAATTAAAAACAAGCTTAGGTACATAGTAAGCTGGACCCACATTGCAAACTCTGTCTCAAAAAATCAAGTAATGGGGCTGGAGAGGTGGCTTACTTGTTAAGGGCACTTGCTGCTCTTCCAAAAGACCCAAGTTTGATACCCAGCTATAACACATGTTCAGGGATCTTACTTCCTCTTCTGGCTCCTCCAACACCAACACACATAAATAAAAATAAATCTTTAAAAAACTAAATTAAAACAACAACAAAAAATTACCATTTACTAAAGCCTTGGGAAAATACCTACGATTTTATTAAAGACTTTTAAAATATTCCTGTTTTGCCCATTCTACATCTTGAGGCATGAGCATTTTTATACTCTCCAGTCAAAACAACATATTGTAGTACTATAAATACAAAAGCAAGAATTTTCAGTAGTAACTAATAAACAGATATTAAAGGGATTTGTAAATGTTAATGGTAACCACTAATTTCTTTTAGCTTTGGATCATAGTTATTTTTCCACAAAATATAGTCTATATTAACAAGCCATGAGACACTTTTTCCTTTTTGTAGATTTCTTATTTCTCAACTTTTTTAATGAAAAAATTCAGACAATATATTTTAATTCATGATTTTTCTCCTCTCTCAATTCCTCCCAGATTTTTCTTATCTAACCAATCTTATTCTCTCTTTAAAACAAAGAAAACACATAACAACGAAACACACACACACACACACACACACACACACACACACACACCAGAAAGAAGCAGAAGACCAATAAGATATAAGAATGCTTTTCAAAGGCCTTT
The DNA here is from genome assembly GCA_021653895.1 of Mastomys natalensis. NCBI lineage: Eukaryota > Metazoa > Chordata > Mammalia > Rodentia > Muridae > Mastomys > Mastomys natalensis. The sequence continues at coordinate 875,678 of JAJTUV010000650.1, forward strand.
GGGTAAGTTGCCCCTCCCATGTTTGTTCATTAACCTGTCCTCACAACCCTCCCATTTAATCCTTCTGTTCTTAGTTCCCCTTTGTCTCTCCATAACGTTTTCTATTTCCCCTTCCTTGGAAAATGCCCCACCCCACTCCCAACAGGGCTCTCACTGGCCAATCTTTGTGGTTATTTTAATTGAGAAACATGTGTCTAAAGCTTAAAAGCTAACATCCACACAAAACACAGGCTTGTCTTTATGAGCCTGGGTAGCCTCATGCAGGAGGATTGTTTCTAGTTCCATCTATTTACTTACAAATTTCATAATTCATTTTTCTTAACAGCTCAATGATGCTCCCTTGTGTGTATGCACCATTTTTAATACCCATTCATCAGCTGATGGCTATCTAGGCTGTTTCCAGTCTCTGGCCATTATGAGTAGAACAGCAATGAACACAGATAAGCAGGTGTCTACGTAGTAGGATACTGAGGCCTTGAGGTATATAAATGAGCATGGTTTTAGTTTAAGCAGATTTTTTGTTTTTATTTGTATTACATTTATTTGTATGTATGTTTTTTTACATTTATTTGTATGGAGCCCAGAGGACAACATGCAATAGTTTGTTTTTTCATTCTACTCTTTGAGTCTCTGGGATGGAACTCAGGTCATAAGATTTTTATATAAATATAAGCCCTTTGAGTCTGTGTGAGCAAAATGTTTGAGAACCACAGATGCATATAATCAGTAAAAGAGGACAAATGAGGCCTGTAAGTCAGAAAGTGATTAGTCAGGGTTCTCTATAGGATCAGAACCAACGGGATGAAAAAAATGCATATAGCAACACCAGCCGACTCCCATGGGGGAGGCTGAGAGTCTGGCAGGTGCTTGGTCCTTGGGGCTGCTGTCTCAGCAGTGGAAGAAGTCCCATAATATGCAGCTCTCTCTGGGACACCAACAGCCAGGTTCAGTCTCCAAGGTTGGGTCTCAGCAGTTGCAACCTGGAGCTGAAAATCTCAAAGATTCCTGAGGACCACTGACTCATAATTCATGATGGAAACCTGGAAATGCTGGATCTGATAGCAGCGAAGGAAGCAGCAGCAACAGGGTGGATCACGGCAAGCCAGTGAAAGGAAGTCATCTTCTCTTCTTTATGTAGACTGCTCCTAAAAGGTGCCATCAATGTCCCATAATCAGGTAGGACAATCAGAACAGTCCTTACAGTGAGGCTCCCTACTCGGTGACTCTAATTTGTGGTAAATTAACATTAAAACCAACCATAATAAAAAAAGAACACATAGCTAAAATCTCTGCTCTTTTGAACTATGCATTCCATTTTCAAGGATGAAAGGACATGAAAAGGTCCTTTCATGAGAATATAAAATGCCTAGAAGCTGCCGTGCACATGTAAACATTAGGGACAACCAAGCCATCAAAAACACATTCATCTTTCATGTGTCTTTTGGAAATCTGTCCTTTAGAATAATTTTCGGACACTACTCTTCATTCCTTGTGCTCCAAGTAAATTATGTCTTTATATAAATACTAATAGCCATTTACAACTCTCCTCTGAGTCTTCATATATACTGTGTGTGTGTGTATGTGTGTGTGTGTGTGTGTGTGTACAAGCTATAGACTGACATCTAGTCTCTTCCCTAATTGTTTTTCAACTTTGTGTTTTGAGATGTAGTTTCTCACTTAATCTCTAGCTCACTGACTGACTAAACTGGCTAGCCAGCGAATTCTCCTCCCTGCCCCATCTTTGCTTCCTTAACACCAGGGCCATGGGTGTGCACTACCATGCCTGGCTTCCCCTGGGTGTGTCAAACTCAGGTCCTTATGCTTGAGTATCCAGAACCTCACCGATTGAGCCATGTTTTCTTTCCAGCCCTCTTTTCTTTTCATTTCTCGACTCCTTCTCCTTCAGAAAGACTCTGACTATGTAGCCAAGGCTGAGCTACAATTTCTCACACTCATCTCTCAGACTACTGGATGCTGGGATTACAGGTGTGAACCCACTAATTTCATATATACATTCCCCTCTCTTTTTAACACTCATATTTTAAGTTCTTGATTGACATTCCAGTTTGCTGAGGCTGCAATAAGGAAAGCAAACCCCTATTGAGTGGCTTAAACAGCTGAATACATTTTCTTACAACTTTAGAGGCTAGAGTCCAACATTTGACTTCTGTGGCCTCTCGTTTTGGCCTGCAAGTGACTTGTAGTTCTGAGAGAGTGGTTTCGCTTTGTTTTTTGACCCTGGACTCAGGTAAAGGTCTGTTAAGTTCACATAGCATCACACAGCACAAGTGAAATGGAACAGTTGCTGTAATTGCCTCAAAGTGTATCTCCTACTACACCTAGGTGTTACGGAGGCAGAGCTCAGTCATCACTAAGTCCACACGGCTTAAAACAGTGCTTGGCAGACTGGTGTCACTCAATGAGAAGACGAAGGAATGTGAAATGCTTCAGACATGAGGATCGGCAAACCTGACAGGGAGTATTCTGAGTACCAAGGTAGCAGCCATACCCAGCAGATATACCAAGGCCTTGGTGACCTTAGTGAAGCACTGGCTTCTAATCCCATTGCAATGACAGCTCAGGAGGACAGGGACTTAGCAATAGTCTTGACTCAGTTATTAACCAGCAGTATAGGTCAGTGCTCTCTAACTTTTACAATATCTCTTATTCCTATGCAAATGGAGTGTTACCTAAGGCCAACACTGAGGTCACAACTTAAGCAGAAAAGCCCTGACCTGAGATCGGCTCAGACTTACATACCTACACCTTTACACTGCTGGGTGCCTGTCTGCCTTTGATGATATGATCAATCCTAGTCTTCAGCCAACAGTTCTGGATGAAGCTTTGAGAGCTTCATCATCAAGCCTTTGAAGTTCTCTCCCATGATGCACAGTAGATTGCATATCAAAACAAACCTCCAGAAAATCCTCCATCACTTCCCAAAGAATTTCAACAGTAACTTAGAGTTCAGTGGCCTTAAGCTTAGCTACATTTTCTATGTTACCACTAATGTTTTTTTCCCATGTTGCATGTGTGTGTATACTATGCATGTGTATGAATACAAGTGTGAATATATGCATGTTTGGGTGCATGTGCATGTGAGAACGTGCTTGCAAGGTCTGAGGTTGTTGTTGGGAATCATTCTTGATCTTTTTCCATTTTATTCACCTAGGCAGGGTCTCTCAATCAAACCCAGAGCTCACTGATATGACTAGTCTTACCTGTGGGCTTGCTTTAACTATCTTCTGTCTCTACCCTCCAGTACTGGAATTGCAGGGGAACTGCAGAATCCCCACCATGTATTTGCATTTGTATGGGTTCTGGGGACCCTGACTCTAGTCATCTTGTTTAAACAGCAAACACTTTAACCATTCATCCTTCTCCCCAGACCACAACTAATAATTTTGAGTCTTGGCCAAGCCTTCTGGCATAGACCTATAATCCTTGATATTCAGGAGATCAAGTCAGGAGAACTGAAAATTCAAGGCTAGCCTGGGAAACTTAGTGAAATGCTGTCTCAAAAGTAAAGGAAGTGCTTGCTTCAGCAGCACATATACTAAAACGGGACAATAGAGAGAGGATTTGCACAGCCCCTGTGCAAAGATGACACGAAAATCTGTAAGGCATTCAGTTTAAGTGAAAACTGGGCTGAGGATACAGCTCAGTAGTCAAGCGCTAACCTAGCATGAGTGAAGTACTAACCTAGCATGAGTGAAGTACTAAGTTCAAAACGGTACTATAAAAGCAGTAAATAACACTGGGGCTTCTTAAGACTTCAGAAGTGGATTTTTGCTCAAAATACAAATAAATGGCTAGAATGCTTGTGAGATAGAAAGAAAACTGTACTTTCTTTCCTCTCTCATTCCTCCTCCCCTCAAGCTGGGAAAGTTTACACTGTGGAGGAGCATTATGCAGTGTCTCTCCCTAGAAGTTCTCGCCTTGCATTTGACTAACATAATCTTTACTGCCTGTGTGAGCTTGGATAAGGATTCTTCATGGTTAATCTCCTTCCACGTGTGGATAGTAATGCTATATGAGGTGACAGTGAGTGTAACATCATGTCACATAGAAATAAATGTATTAAATACAGAGGAAGGAACCCTACAGAATTCTGGGATCCACAGAATGCTGGCTTCTAGCGCTTAGGAACTATGCATTCCTAGGTGAATTTTAACCAATTTGCTTTCAGATTATGAGTAAAAATTAGAATGATGGTACCTATTGCTGTAGTTGTGATAACTGAAATATCAATAATATAACTGGCATCTAAGCCAAAGGAAGTATCCAGGGAGTGTATGTTTAATGGTCATAATTTTCAGGTATTTTTCACATAATGATATTTTATTTGACCACCTCAAAACTGATTTCCTCCCACTTCTCAAATGCCCCACACCCTTCCTCTACCATCTCCCTTAGCAGCATTCCAATTTCACAAAGCCCACCATGTTTAAACCCCACAGTATCCACCACAACCCCACACAGCTGTGGTGTAGGCGCCTGGCTCTCATTGGGCCCCCTTAGTACTTCCTCTTTGCTTTCTGGAAAAACCACAGTGCTCCTCTGAAAACCATCTTAGCCCAGGAGTTCCACCTGAACTGCTCTCCTCATCCCCACGCCCAAACCCACAGTTTGATTCCAAGGCTAACCCACCCCCCGCCAAAGCATTCTCGCTGCATATGCTCCACACAGGGGCTCCCAATGGTCCCTAAGTGACTTCTACCTTATCGTGCTGGTTAGTTTTTATTGGCAGCTTGACACAATATAGAATCACCTGGGAAGAAGGAACCAAAATGAAAGCATGACCTAAATCAAACTGACCTGCAGTCATGTCTGTGAGAGATTGATGATAGATATGGAAAGACCTAGCACACTGTGGGCAGCACCATCCCTACACAGGTGGGCATGGGCTCTATAAGATAACTAACTGAGCCTGAGTCAGAACAAGCCAGTAAACAGCATTCCTCCATGCTTCCTGCCTCCAGATTTTTGCCTAAGTTCTTGTTCTGACTTTTTCCAATGATAGATTATGACCCAGAAGTATAAGATAAAATAAATGCTTCCCTTACCAAGGTGCTTTTAGTCAAGAATGTTTTGACACAGCAACAGAAAGCAATGGGATACCTACATTGTTATCTAATAACTTCTGCATATCTAGTTCCTTTATATCCTCAATGCCTAATATACTGTCTCATACATATGTGCCTAATTAACCTGGCTTCTCAGGACTGAATAACTTCTACCACCCAGAGACTGAAGTCCCAGAAAACTTCCTGTGGTCTTAGGTGTGTGGCCCGCATACTGTATACTCAGCAAGATTTATTCAGTGACGAGAGTTCCCTGCCAACTTCTCTTCCATTTCCAACACTCATTCTTTGACCCAATGTCATCAACTTCTACTCGGCTGGTACATGGTGTCCTGTTCTCCTTCTGGCCAACTCTATTGAACACCTGGTACTCCTTCATAAAACCTCACAATAAATGATACCTAACAATAAAAGATTCTTTTGCTATATTCTTTTTTAAAGTGAAGCAAACCAGTATTTAAAATGGCCACAGTTGGCCTGACATTGGTGGCACATAATCGTGACTCCCATGCTTGGGAGGCAGAGGCAGGAGCTGAGAGTCTGGACTGAATAGCAAGATCCTGTCCCAAGCAAGCAATAAACATCCTCTTTACTAAGTATATTCATACTCACACATCCGAGGCACCATCTTTATTAGGTATATTCATACTCACACATCTGAGGCACCATCTCAACCATTATTTGGCATAGTTTTAAATGTCATGACATACTTATGACTTCACTAAAGTAATCACATGACATGATCAATGACTATTAACAAGTTTCTGGAAAAGATAACTCATTATAAATGTTTTAATTAGTTAAGAGCCAGGTACATGCCTTTAATATCAGCACTCAGGAAGCAGAGAAGGGTGCACCCCTGTGAGTTTAAGGCTAGCCTGGCCTACAAAGAGAGTTTCAGGTCAGGTAGGATTACATAGTGAGTCTCTCTCTCTCTCTCTCTTCTCTCTCTCTCTAAAACAAACAAACAAACAAACCAAAACAACAACATGTGGTGCTCTCATGAGTTGGGCTTATCCTATCTATCAGATTTTTCTTTCTCTGCTTCATCCCTTTGTCTGCCATTCAATTAAACATCACTTGAAAACAAGGGAGCACCCTTCTATGAACTAACTTGCCTTTCATTGTTTGGGATTAAAGGTATGTACTAAGGGTGTGTCTGTATTCCAGCCAGCAGATTAAATCTGTGTGCTAAGGCTGAGCTACACCACAACTAGAAACAGGATTTTTTTTCAGTAAATAACACAGTCTTGGAGTTCACATGAGAGCACCACAAAAAAGAGGGAAGAGAGACAGAGACAGAGAGAGACAGAGACACACACAAAGAGAAGCAGAGACAGAGAGAGATAGAGGGAAAGAGACAGAGAGACAGAGGGAGGAGGCAGTTTTACTGGAAGAATTTTACAGAGATAGGTTTAAGAGAGAACAAGCTAAGCTGGGCGGTGGTGGCGGTGTACGCCTTTAATCCCAGCACTTGGGAGGCAGAGGAAGGCAGATTTCTGAGTTTGAGGCCAGCCTGGTCTACAGAGTGAGTTCCAGGACAGCCCGGGCTACACAAAGAAACCCTGTCTCGAAAAACCTAAAAAAAAAAAAAAAAAAAAAAGAGAGAGAGAACAAGCTAGACACGGGTGAAGACAAAATGAGCCAGAGGTGAAGAGAAAAACTAGATTGAATCAGTCAGCCTGGAGAGGAGTTTGAGTCAGAACAGCTGAGTTGACCAACCAACCAGAGATCAGAAAGAACAAGAAAGGGTGAGCTTATCCAGCAGTAAGTCTCATAGGCTGAAAACATTCTAGGCCAAGATTAGATTGTAGGGAAGCTAGAAGCTTCCGGGACTAAGCCTAGGTTGACAAATGGAGGCAGTAAGACTCCAAGATGACAATAATTTAAGGAGAATAAAAGTTACATTTACACTATCCTGGCCTACAAAGTAAGTTCCAGAACAGTCTGGGCTACATGGTAAGACCCTGTCTAAAAACAAAACAAAAACAACAGCAACATTTTAAACAATACAAATCTAAGTTTGCTACATATTAAACCTTTTTCCTTAAAAAGTGTAAGTGGGGATTTTTAGCTTAATAAAACATGCATCAATAGAAGCACCAGGAGAGATGGCTGTGGGTTTAACAGCCCTCTTCCTCTTCCAGAGGGCAGGAGTTCTGTTCCCAGCAACAAGTCACATTGCCTGGTGATGCCCTTTAATTCTGGATTCAACACTCTCTTCTGCCTCGTTGGGTACATACACTGGCATTCACACACACATACACACAATTTAAAAATAAAAAAGACCCACATAGCAATAGAATTGCATAACATTTACCACAGTTTAGAATAATAGTATTCCAGATGCAAGAAACTCATAGTAATTCCTCTAGGATGAAACAAACCAACTTTGTCTATTTTGCCATATGTTGACCAAAGGTGGTGGACTGCAAAAACATACAAGAGAATTACTTTCTGAATAACAGAAAACGAATCCACATCTCACACCCTTCTTCTTCACCACCTTCTGTAGGGACAATCAGAATGCCTAGTAACTTTCTCAAGAAATAATTTAATGGAGAATCAGAAGTCCCTAATGGCCAACGCTGACAGACACTTTCAGATTGATGAGTCTACTGTCTTTGTAAAAGCAATCCAGACAAACTGATGACAACAAGCACATAGGCAATTTTCAGAATTAAAATTGATGAGCACGTTCCTTCTGCACGTCAGAGCTTATTGATCTCAGTATTGGTGTTGACAGAGGGACATGCAAGTCAGAGTGCCTCTGGGCTGGTCCTATGGGTCCCTCTCCTGTCAGAGACTAAGCAGGAAGCAAATCCCTGGATTCCCCACATGGTGTTGCAGTAATGGCAGGGAACACACTGCCCAGACTGAGCAGGCATATCAACAATGCATTACCATAAGCAGGAAAAATCCATCAAACCTTGACATATTTAAAAGTTCTCTCAGTGACACTCAAAGTCCAAGTAGCTTAGCAAACAAATTATTTCAGATTCAGAACTTCCTTCCAGTAAGTTAGTGTTGTATTGTTGGTTGCTAATTCAGAACAGACAAGGATCAATTCTTTAGAAATCTTTCAGCATAAACAAGCATTAGTTTGGTGGCAGTATTTTTCAAATTTGCCAAAACTATTTCCAAATTAAATTTTCCAGGACTCATAAGGCTTTATTAGATCATGTAGCCTTTTAACTGATAGTTTTTGTTTGGTTTGTTTTTAAAAATTGTTCTTTGAGACAAAGTGGGACTTTTTAGTGGGACTTTTGAACCCACAGCAATCCTCCTGCTTCAGTCTCTCAGGTGCTGGGTTTAAAGTGGTAAGCCACTATGCCTACTTTCCAGGTAGCTTTAACTCAGCAGAATATATTACATTAGATAAAAGGGGCGCTGTGTTTGATATTTTGCATAGAATGAAGAGCAAGCCTGGTGCTGAGAACTGTGGAAGGCATACAGCCCTTGAGTTCTCTGAGGAAAGCCTCATGCAGTCTGACAGACAGAGAAAGAGAAACATCAGGTAAGTTGTTTAAACTCATGTCATTTAGCAAGTAAATCCCCGTTCAGGAACAGAGCCCAAACCTGACCAACGCCAAGGCTCAAGTCCTGTCTGTGTGCTGTGTGACACACTGAAAACACACTGTTGTGTCCTCTCTGCATGCTCTGTGATGTGCTACAAAGCACACTGCTGGCTTGCTTTGTATCTTCGTTGAGACAGGGTCTTACTATGAAGCCCAGACTAGCCTAGAACTTCCCATCCTGCCTCAGTTTATCCAATACTGAAATTATAGCTCTATCCTACCATGCTTGTCCTGTGTTCACTTTTAATAAAGAATCTAAATAGATTAAAAATAAGTTTCTACATGGCTATAGGTTTAAAACATGAAGGGCTGCTTCAACTTTATATTAAAAGAGACATAGGAAAGAATATGAAGACAATCACGCCACGCCATTCTTCCATAACACACTGGCTCTCACTTCTTCCAAGTTTAGCCCTGGGCTTTCTAAAACAGGTACCCTGCTATGCATTAGGAAAACTGAAGCTGTTTGCACAAAGATCATCTTTTATTTGTAAGTAATTCATCTGTACAAAGTTTTATACAGATTATTGAGATGGAAAACCATGGTCACATGCTCAAAATGAAAAAAAAAAATGTAAACAGGGTTAGGAAAAGAGTCTATTTTTAAAACAGCCATCACACCTTAATATCATGAGAACTCAAAATATCCAGAACGCCACACTCAGTGTGTGTGGGATACAGTCCGTCCCTGATCTCAGAGCTCTCGGGGTGTGAATTAGCCACAGGAGACCAGCAAGCTCTGACCTGTCAAAATCTAAAATCACAGGGTCAAAACCAAACCTTACTTTTCTGAAACTTAAATCCCTGTGAGGCTCTTCCTATGCCCTTTGGCACGCCAGCAAATGCCCCACAAAGACGTCATAAACAGATCAATGCTGCTGAATTAGGTCTCTGAATTCCCAGATCCCCTCCTTTTTTTTTTTTTTTTTTTGAACTCTCTATGTAAAAACTTGTCCACTGAAAGTTTAAGGAAGGACTTCTTTGAAATGTCACTGCAAAGATGTCTCCACTTTCCTCCTTTCAGAATGTCTCTCCAAACAGAGAACACGCATGCTGTGTGGCTGTACCCTCCAGGATCAGAGCAGCTGTGATCATACTCAGGACCTTCTTGATACTGGGCCCAATGACACTCCCAGGTAGAAGGAAGAGGAAAGCTGAAGAGGTCTTTTCTTGACTTTGGACACAGAAGGCATAAACATCTGCTGGGGAGAAGAGCCTCGTCAGCCATATGCTGAGTTGTAGGTTGTTCGTGCTTCCATAATGAACCCTAAGGAGCTCACTGGTTTATCAACGTGGGCAGAGGCACTGGGGTCTGTCACTGCCTCTCTATGATGGCTAGAAATGGACTCCTCAGAAAGTCATGGGTTGGAGAGATAGCTCACTGGCTGTCCTTCCAGAAAGCCCAGGTTCAATTCCCAGCACCCACATGGCAGCTCACAATCATCTGGAACTCCAGTTTCAGAGGATCTGATTTCTACTTCTAGCCTCTGCAGACACCACTCATGAATATGGTACACAGACATATATGTAGGCAAAACACTCGTACACTTATAACAATAATTAATAATAATTTTTTGAAAGTCACATAGCATATTACACAAAGGCACAAGGCAATGCTATCTGAAACAGGAAGCTGATGGAAGGCTTGGAAAGGTGAAGTGTAGAAGTGAAATCTGGAGTGGCTCACCCTCCCACTGAAGTGAAAGAACAGTGAAGAACAGTGTTCTAAGGCTGGGGATAGAGCTCTCAGGCAGAGTGCTTGCTGACTCCTGTGAAGCCTTGGGTTCAGTTCCCAGCACTGGAAAAAAGAAAGAAAATTCTGCTGACAGACATGCTAGTGGTAGGCACCTATAAATTCCAGAACTTGGGAAATGGACGTAGAAAGGTCATAAATTGCAGGCCAGCCTGGGCTATGTAGAAAGAGCCTGTCTCAAAATATAATAAAAGACTAGGCATAGTGTTATACACCTTTAATTGCAGCAGGGAGATCAAGTTTGAGGCCAGCCTAGTCTACACAGCACATTCCAGGACAGCCAGAGTGACTCGGTCAAACTCTATCTTAAGAAACAAAGCTTAAGCATTTTCATAAAATTGGTCCAGTTCTCCAGAGGATGCTCTGCTCAGGGTGCCATCTTGGAAGCAGAGACCTGGCACTGGGTAAACATTAAAGCACCTTGCTCTTACTCAGACTCTAGAACTGTGAGCAATACACTCCTGTACTTTACACATTAGCCAGCCTCCAGTATTCTGTCACAATAGCATGAAGCTAAGACAAAGTACTGTCCAAAACACAAACCTTTACTCAGTTCGCAATGCTTTCTTTTAGACTCTTATTAAGCGCATCATCAGGTATTTGAGGAAAAACAACACAAAGAACCAGATCACTAACAATAATGAAATAAACAATCTAGACTAGAGATGGGAAACAATGCAGGGCTGCAGATGTCCACTTCCAATAACCACATTGTGGCTTCCAATCATCCATAACTACAGCCTCAGTGGCTCTGGCACCTTCTTCTGACCTCTGTGGGCACCAGGAATAGTCATGGTGCACACATGTACACTCAAGCAAATGCACATACACGAAAATAAAATCAATAAATCCATTTTTATCTTAAAAACTTTATTTATGAAACACAGTTGAATGTATTTTTTTTTAAGAAGAGGTTATGTAAACCTTGAAATAACTTTGATTATGTTTCTGAGTTTACTAGCTACATGGAAGCACAATCCATTTATCTGTGCAGATCCAGTTCCACACAAGGAAAAATGAGTTTTACTCTAATCAGTTCCCAAATGATTCGTGCCATTCATCTACCACAGAACCACCATGGGGTTTCTGGGACATTTTCACTTCAATAAGCCTCTACTATGAATCAACTTCCAGTTACCACAAGGACTCTCAATTTTGCTGACTCAACTACAGTTCCAGTTTATCTCCTGTGCACACAAGCAGTCTAAACCCATCCCCAGCTGGCTCAGCCTCTGCCAATCCTGCTGCCCCTGATGACCAGGGGCCTAAAACATAAATAAGAAACAATGCTAGAAGACAAAAAGTTGTTTTGTGTGTGCAAGTACAGTAGAGCACTTGTATGCGCGCGCCGCGCGCGGTGTGTGTGTGTGTGTGTGTGTGTGTGTGTGTGTGTGTTCGGATGGGTGTGGGGGGGTGTGGGTGTGTTGGGGGCGGTGTTTTTCAGGTTTTTAAGACATGGTCAATCACTAAGTCCTGGGCCCTGAGGAGTAGACTAGGCAGCCCCAGGATTTGCTTGTTTTTGCTTCCCCAGTGCTAGGATTACAAGGTGTAGCCCCATGGCCCCTTTTACCTGGAACAAGGGATCTGAACTCAGGTCTCCATGAGCAGTGAGCACTTTACTATTGAGTTCCTGGTCCCTAAAAGTTGTTATCTTAAGAGCTAAAAAAGCTTAGCTTGCTTAAGTAGCACATATACAAAACTGAATGCATGCAGTGAGGATTAGCTTGGTCCTGCACAAGGATAACATACAAACTCATGGAATGTTCCACACAGAGAAAAACAAAACCACAACCTATCCAGGTGGTAATGGTGCACGCCTTTAATCCCAGCACTCAGAAGACATGCAGATCTCAAGTTTAAGACCAGCCTAGTCTACAGAGTGAGTTCCAGGACACCAAAACTAAAATAGAGAAACTCTATCTTGAGAAACAAAAACAAGGAAGGAAGGGAGGAAGGGAGGAAGGGAGGAAGGGAGGAAGGGAGGAAGGGAGGAAGGGAGGAAGGAAGGAAGGAAGGAAGGAAGGAAGGACAAAAAATAGAAAAAAAGATACATTTATGAAACAAGAACATGAGACTTTTACAAATGGAATAATAAAGAAGTATGAAAAACAGCAACTCTTAGAAATGAATGGAAGGTGGAATTGTAGAAGGTAAAGGTGACAGAATCTTGCATGAAACAGAACAAAAATACCAGGAGATGACAGCAGGTGAGAAAACACAGTAAAGAAAACTAATCTAAAACATCTACTGTAAACTATGGAATGCTGTTTCTCTAGTAAATTAATCAAATGGTAAGTATAAAATTGTCAAAAAAAATTCCAAGAACAACATGAATTCAGGAATACTTGCAAAGGAACGCTCTTCATCGTAAGAAAAAAAAAAAAAGCTTAAAAGTTTCCAGAGAGGAAGAACGAAGTCACGTGAGTCACGTGAGAAGCTGAGAAATAAAGACGGAATGACCTCTTAATAGCAACAGTGGGAACTAAAGAACAAAGGAGCAATGGTTTTAAAAGTCTGTGGGAAATAATCCTCAGCTGGAGTTCTGTAAGCAGACAGACTCAGTGGTAAAGTACCTGTCCCGCATGAATGAAGCCCGGACTTTATCACCAGTGTGAACATACAAAACATTTCCTTCCCATGCAGACTTTCTGAGAAAGCTATTAATTAGGCTTTGTGCCTGGCCCAGAATAACAGAATGAGCCGAAGGAGCACAGGTAAAAACCTGAGGATTTCCAGGATGACGACATGAAAGTAGAACCCCATAAAGGACTTGGAAGATGGATATCCCCAGAGAAAGCTTAGGGAGAAACAGAGCTGAAAGCCTTTAAACTGCTAGACTGACCATGTGAAGGATGGTAGGACATGTCTATGTTTACACACACACACACACACACACACACACACACACGCACAAACACACCCTTTTTTGTTTGTTTTTTCAAGACACAATTTCTCTGTGGGACAGAGATCCACCTAGAATTGTGTTTAGAAAGACTTAGATAAATTCAAAGAAAATCCACTCTTGGGATGAAGTAGCTCCCTAGATACTATTATATGAAGTGGACAGGCTCAGTGACAAGTCCCTGTCCCTAAATATGTAATCTGAAGAGCTGGTCCACATGGGTCCACCACTAAGCTATGCATGTTTCTTAATTGTTTTGATTAAGATTCATGGTTACACAAATAACACAAGTAACACCTGTGATCACACTTTATACAGTAAGACAGTCCTATAAAGAAATTACCACAAAATGACACTGCACCTTTTTATACACAGCAAATTTTGATTATTTTTTGGTTTGGCCTATTTAATTCAGGGCTTTTTAATACTAGTCAGAACTCCTAAGTCGATTTCATGACTTACTGTAGGAGGAGCTAAGGTGGGAGGAGTTAGGAGAGGAAGAGATAAAAGGAAGAGGAGGAGCAAGAGAGGGCAGAGATGTAGGAGCGATGGAGATGGATGTTCACGTGACTGTAGCAGTCAAAGGTAGTTGGTATACCCAGGCTGGGTATTGGGTTACACTTCGGATTGTATGGGTATCTTGTTACTGATCATTGCCAAATATATAAGCTTTGATTAATCTATAAGAATTAGAGTCTCATTCTCTTACTGGGTCTGCATGAATGGCAGAATGGTCTGGGCAATGCCCTGCCTTGTGGAGACAGCATGAAAGATTGGCAGAGCCATCTCTCACGCTGGCATCTAGTGGGTGGCAGGGCTGGTGTTTCTGGCGGCGGTTCTAGCTGCAGCACGCATGTGGCCTCCGGCTGAGAAACATGGTGGCTGGGCTAGGCTGCAGCTTAGATAGTCGGCCTGAGCCAGAGGCCTTTTTAAATAACTACTACAACTTACCAATGCACTGTGATCTGTATTTTTTTAATATTTATTTTATTTATATGAGTAGGTATCTTCAGACACACCAGAAGATGGCATCAGATCCCATTACAGACGGTTGTGAACCACCATATGTTTGCTGGGAATTAAACTCAGGACCTCTGGCAGAGTAGTTACTGCTCTTAACTGCTGAGCCATCTTCCAGCCCTGATCTGTATTTTTAAAAACACTGCAAAAGACTGTCATATCTTTTTCAAAATGAAAACACTCCTACGGTAGAGAACTGCAGGAGTAAAATGTATGGGAAGAAAACTATAGACATCATAGAAAGTTATCTGAGCAGAGATTTCAAAAAGCAGTCATATATGACAGGCTGTGAATGAGAAGACCAGCGTTGCAGGTGAAAGGTAGGTGGGAAAAAACTCAGAAGCAGAAAGACAAAAGGTGCGCTAAAAGCAGTGCATGGAGGCCCAAGCTCAGACTGCAGTAAGCAGATGAGGAGAGGGGTCTCCACTCAGGAGCATGCTCACCGTCAATGAGGCCCAGGGTTGAGGTGGGGGCGGAGGGTGTCTGCCAGCAAACTGCAGCAATCCTCTCACGACCACTTACTCGTGAACTTTATGTGCATGAACACTATACATTTACATTCCCAACGTGAATCGTATATAGATAGAAATGAAGCTGAACCAACTCAAGCCCGTTTTCTCTTTTTGAGCTTTTGTCACCTAGACTTTCCATGACAGTAAAGGATGAATTGATTTGAGCAATGTAAAAGCAAATGTGTCCCTCACAGGAGAAATATCCTGAGATACTTCCTTGCTCCTGGCACCCAGCCTGGACAGATGGTCAACAGCCAGGAGTTCATACTGCTCTGGATGGGGGCCCGAGTCTGGTTCCGAACACCCACATTGCACAGCTCACAACTGCCTGGAACTCCAGCCCCAGAGGAGCCAACCAACCTCTGGACTCCAGCAGCACACGCTTATAATTTAAAACACATTTTTAAAAACCAGAAAAAGGGAAAGAGACACCTCTTTCCTGAGGGGTCCAGGCTCTCCTCACATTACAGTTTTGAACATGCTGGTCTTTCAACCTATATTGTACTTCCTGACAGCTGGTAGCAAACTAACTGTCAAAAAAAAAAAAAAAAAAGGAAGGAAGGAGGAAGGAAGACAAAAGGAAGGAAGAAGAAGGAAGGAAGGAAGGAAGAAAAGAAGGACAGACTTGAGAAGCTTCCCGGGTCCCACAGTTCAGAGTAGGTACTCCTGCTATGGGCTCCGCAGGTACTTCCCAGAACTTTTAATCCTGAATTGTAACTGTTTAGCAGCCCTAAAAATTAGATCAAAACCAGGCTAGGGAAATGGTTCAGTGAGAAAGGCACTTGCTGTACAACCTGCTAGGCAAAGAAGTGAGCTCTGAGTTCAGCTGCTGAGCCACAGATGCAGCAAGAGACACTGTCTAAATATATAGGTGGACTTGCTCAAGGAAGACAGCCAACGTCAACAGAGCCTCCTCACACAGGTGTGCTCCCACACATTTGAATAAACATGCATATGGGAGCATGAGAATACACACACACACACACACACACACACACACACACAAATGGATGATGAAAAGTACTGTGTGGCAGAGGCCAGGCTGATGACCAAACCCCCATTCACTGATATACTACTGTCTATAGTTGGCACTCAGTAAGTACTTCATACATATAAAGCTTACATTTATTGTAGCAAAATACAATGTTAAAGTCTACATTTTGATCCTACAGCCTGTATTTGAAAAGTTGGAGCCTGCTCTAAACAAGAACCAACCTACACTCTCTGTCTACTCTACCTCTGAAGTAAACTGACCTACTACTGCAGATGGACTTTGTAAAGGGCTGATCAGAAAAACTCAAATAGGTGAAGTACAGTGAAGAGTTTCGACTTGAACAAATAAAGAGCTACTGTGAGTTAGAAAGGTAGGCATGCAATTAATATAGAGCTTAAGGAAGATTATTCTCGACTGGAATGTGGAGTAGAATGGAAAAGTATTTTCCTATCTTTTTCAGCATTTGTTTTAAGGTGTGAACGGATGACCATATCAACATGGACAGGCAACCACAAATGCTCAGTTTGCAAGGTGAAGTCTTGTATTTTTGAAAGTGTACTGTGTTGTGTGTGTTATGCATCTCAGAGGCTGGAGGTTCAGCTCTGGGGGCCTCATGCTTGATTAACATGCATGAGGCCCTGGATCCAATACCCAGCATGGAAAAACAAACAACAAGCAAACAAAAATAAAAGCAGCAACAATAACAAATCCATAAAGCTGGACTTGACTCCTAATGAAAGGAATAAAAAGCTCTGGGGGCTGACCCATGCCATTCGTGTCAGCATTCAAACAGTGAAGGGAAATCTGCAATGCTTAAAACAAACAGAAGAGACTCCACTGGAAGTGGCTCAACTTACTATTCTCATAGAACCAAATCCTGTTTTCTGAATTCTTCTCTTACTCTGTTAGTGCTTCTGAATAAATAATTTCAAAGACAACTGTGACTTTCACTTCTAGAGATAAGAAGTCTGTTGAATGTGTTGCTGAGAAGCCAAAACTTTGTCATGAGTGCAAAAAACCCAAAAACATCAGACAGCTCCAATTCAAGACAACAGTGTAGAAGGATAGAAATAGCCAGTGGGCACAGTGGAGATGCTAGAGAGAGCAAGTTTGTCAGTTTGAGGAGACAACAAAAGGAGGAGGAAAAGTGAGGGAAGGTGTCCTGAAGAAGGCATCTCTTGTTGCCTTTACAGACTAGTAAGCAATTCACTGACAGAGATGTGGAAGTCACTGGTATTACGTAAGCTGAGAATACAAGCCTAGGAATTCCAGCAGGTAACAGAAGCCAGAGGACCAAAATAAGCCTGAGAAGCCAGATTTGATATTGAGGAAAGTAAGACTTCTGTACAGGATTGACAAAGGTCACATCCTCACTTCAGATTATTAAAATCAACCATGAAGGGAGCTGGCTCAGCATTTAAGAACACCAACTGCTCTTCCAGAGGTGAATTCAATTCCCAGCAACCACATGGTGGCTCACAACCATCTGTAATGAGATCCGATGCCCTCCTCTGCGTGTCTGAAGAGAGTGACAGTGTACTCATTTCCAAAAAATAAATAAATCTTAAAAAGTGTTGGGAGCCAACCCCTAGCAGAAAGCAGCTATCATCTTTGCAGCCATCTCGAGTCATATACCCTGACAAGAGACTTGTTTTTCAACAGCCTACAATAGCTGAGCACACTCTGATAAACATCTTGTTTTTCTCACATGTCTTGTTTTGCTGTTTAGTGCCCCTCCATTCCCACTCTCTCTCTTGCTAGACCCTGTTGACTGACCCAAAGGCTGGGACATCTGGCGTCACAATATGGGGTGCAGGCCGAGCCTCTGGCACTCAATAAGAGGTATCGAGAACAAGAGACCCAGTGAGGGACATTACTGGAGGAAGGGCTGACCGAAAATTCAGAAGGCGATCTCCATGGGAAACTGTCGCGTCAAGACCAGTAAGTCATAGTAATGAAAATGGGGCAAGAAGTAAGTCAGCCTGAACTCAACTCTCTGTTTTTGTTTTGTTGTTTGCTGTTTACATGTGTCAATTGTCTGCTTTTATTTCATTGTTTGAATGCTGTGTTTCATGTTCAAAAGAAAAAGAAATGCAGATATCCAAAATTAGAATCCAAAATATGACCAAAGGTTGATGATGATTTGTCAGAGCCAGATTGTGCCAACCTAGAGGAAGAGGCAGCCAAATATTATGACCCTGAATGGATCTCTTCCCAAAGACCCCTCCCTATGCTCTTCCACCTCCAGATGCTCCCGCTATGGGGATGGTGGTTGTAGATCCCAGAAAGGAGTTACAGGATAAAATTTCTCTCCTTAAACAACAAATTTCTCTTCTTAAACAACAAATAGAGTTAGAGGAAGAGTATCAAGACTTAATTAATCAGGTACAAAAATTAAAGACAGGGAAGAGGTCTTGAAAGGAAAATCCCCAGGTCCTGGCGTTCCTCAACCTGGAGTCCAAAGATGGTTCCTGCCCTCTGGCTTTAGTTCAGCCACAGATCAGCCAGAGGAGGGAGAGGCTGAGGCTTTCCCTGTATCAGAGACCATGGACGCTCAAAGGGTTTCATGGAGACATCACACAGGTTTAATTTTCAAATCATTAAAGAATTAAAAAATGCAGTGTCACAATATGACGCCACTGCTCCTTTTACTCTTGCAATCTTAGAATCTGCCACAGGGGAGTGGCTGACTCCTGGAGAGAGAATACTTTAGTGAGAGCAGTTCTTAGCAGTGGTGACCATCTTATTTGGAAATCAGAGTATCATGAGAATTGTAAAGAGACAGCTACGAGAAATACTCAGGTAGGCGATGGTTGGTCCTTTGATGCCTTAGTAGGAGAAGGGCAATTGGCTTCCAGTGATAACCAGATGCAGTATGACCCAGGCTTATCCGCTCAAATTCAAAATGCAGCCATGAAGGCCTGGCGTAAACTCTTGGAAAAGGGAGACCCTGGTGCATCTTTGATAGCAGTCAGACAAGGCCCTGATAGATGATTTTCTGATTTTGTTCGTCAATTAATGACAACAGCAGGGAGGATTTTTGGTAATGCAGAGGCAGGTGTAGACTTTTTAAAAAAATAAATAAATCAATAAATAAAAATTAAAAGCCCAGAACTGTGGTACACACTTGTAATCTCAGCACTGGGGAGGAAACACGTAGATCCTAGTCCAGCCTACTTGGTGGGTTTTGGGATACTTCCTAAATAAATAAGATAAAATAAATAACGAAAAGGTGGCAGCTACAGATTTACTTATGTCTGGACAAAGTGACAAATGCCTATAATTCCAACATTGGAAGTGGACAGGCAGACTCTCTGGGGCTGGCTGGACACACAGCCTCACCTTATCACCAAGACCTAGTGAAGGGACCTTGTCTCATAAAACAAAAATGGACAGCTCCTATGGAGTAATGCCAAAGGTTATCCCTTGGCTTTTACATGTAGCTGCACACACACACACATTCATACAACAAACACCTGAAGATAACTCTCACACACATACACAAAGAAACACAAACACAGATGCACAAATCAAGATTACTGACATTTACTGAACCGTCTATTGTGCCAAGTGCTTTCCAAGTGTTCCTAATCTCAAACGTATCAATCCTGTTAACACGTCACATCACTGTGCCCATTCGACAGGTGAATAAATGAGAGCTGGGTGAGCCATCACTTAACTAGAATCTTGGCAAATGTACACCTCCATTTAATAATATTAAAGCTAATCTCTCAAACGTGCTAAAATAGAATCATGAGCCAATATGCCATAGTTGTTCACAGCACTTCCTGCCAGTGACATTCACCCCACTTGTGTCATCTTACTGCATACATATTTTAAAGAGAATATGTTTTGGGTTTACATATGATTATACCAATGTTTTGATAAAGGTTCTTTTAAGTGTTACAGCCCAAAGGCTCATTCTTTTAAACAAATGTATTGTATATATTGTAAACATTGTATTTATCTGGGTTATGTGTATGTACGTGTGTGTGTGTGTGTGTGTGTGTGTGTGTACACTTGTGAGTACCTAACATAGGTGAAGGTCAGAGGACAATCTTCAAGAATTGATTCTTGGAGCTGGAGAGATGGCTCAGCGGCTAAGAGCACTGACTGCTCATCTAGAGGTCCTGAGTTCAATTCCCAGCAACCACATGGTGGCTCACAACCATCTGTAATGGGATCTGATGCCCTCTTCTGGTGTGTCTGAAGACAGCGACAGTGTACTCACACACATACAATAAATAAATCTTTTTTTAATGATTCTTACCTTTCACAGTGGGAGTTCCAGGGATCGAACTCAGGTTATCAGGCTTGGTGGCTAGTGCTTTCACTGAACTATTGCCAGCCCACAAAGACTCAATTTTGATTATAGGCAGAAGCATCAAGGTTGAAGCCAGAGGGCTGAGAAGTAGTCAGAAGAAGAGCCCACGTTTACCCTAAAGTTGAGGCTTCCCTCCAGCACACCCATGCACAAGCCTCTCCCCAGTGCCCCCAAGCACGCCTGAGGAAGTTCCAAAACACAACCTGTATTCCTTCAAATGGAGTGATGCATGTTGTGGCCTCTGTCTTTGATCATTTAATATCTCATCGCAGACTGTTGTTCAACCTATCACATGGCTGAATCAATGCTCATACTGAGCATTTACTGACTTTACATACTTGCCACTAATCTCTGAACAATGTAACATATTTCATGTGTGAATGCATTAGATATTATAAACAAACAATCTAAAGGTGATTTAAAGTATGTGGGAGGGGCGGTGGATAGATCCGTTTGTAGAGTACCTTGTCTAGCATACATAAGGCCCTTGGCTCAATCCCTGGCACTTTGTAAAGCAAGGTGTGGTAGTACCTGTATGTAATCCCAGCACTTGGAAAGAAAAATTAGGAGAACCATAAATTTGCTGATCTTTGGCAAGACAGTGAGTTCAGGCTAGTCTGTGATACATCAGACCTAGTCAGAAAGGAGTAAGTATACAGAAGGATGTATGTAGATGCCACGAATACATACACATATATATATATATGTATGTATATATATGTATACACACACACACACATACATACACACGTACATACATATATGAATGAGACTTGAGTTCTTCAGTTTTTTATAGCCATAAAAAGTTTTAGGATGGGGACTGGAGAGATGGCATCACGGTTAAGGGTATTCAATGCTCTTTCAGAGAAACTGACTTTGGTTCACTCCAGCAACCAAGATCCAACACCCTCTTCACATGCAGAAACACACACACATACACATAAACAAAAAAATAAATCATAAAAATGACAACAACAAAACAACTGTTGTGTTTTATTAAAAGAAAAGAGAGTCAGGAATATGTTTGATAGAAGCACAGTGTGTTGATGTGGAAGGGGTGCCTCTGTAGGCCTACACTGAGGCATCGCTTCTCCCTGAGGGACCAGCCATACTACCAATACAGTATAAAATAGGGTTTATTTAGGGCATGGGAAGGGGAGTCGAGGAGGGAGTAGAGACAAAGAAAGAGAGAGAAGGGGAGAGGGGGAGGAGAGAGAGAGAGAGGGAGGGAGAGAAGAAGAAGAGGAGGAGGAGGAGGAGGAAGAGAGGAGGAGGAGGAGGAGGAGGAAGAGGAGAGGGAAGAGAGGCTGGCCAGGTACAAGTGGAGAAAGGGGGGAAGGGGATGGGGAGAAAGGGGCAGGGAGAGAAGGGGCAGAGAGTAAGAGAGTTAGAAGAGAATAAAAAAGTAAGGAAGGGCAAGCATCCCCTTTTATAGTGAGTCAGGCATACCAGGCTGTTACCAGGAAACTGTGGGGCAGAGCCTAGAAGGAATGCTAACAAGTCTTGGAGCCACCCTCCTTTGGACAACAGTAATGCCACCTTCCTCTGTAAGAACTGGAAAGCTAGCCTAAAGAGCTGCATCTGGTAGGTTCTTCTTGGTCTGTGCATGCTTCTGCAATAAATTCTAATGACTCAAAACCACCACTCCTTACTTAAGTTCATGGTTTACAACCTGTTTTCCATTCTCCCTCCTTTTAAAACCAAACATGAAGCTGCACAGGATACAGTATAATCTCAGTCCTGGTACTTCTGAAGTAGTACCAGCAGGAAAATCAGGAATTCAAGGTTGTATACTGAGGCTGAGGCCAGCCCAGGCTATGTGTGACCCTCATTCGAAACTTAAAAACAGAGAGGAGTGGCTAGCTTGATAGTGCAACAGTAGGGCACTTGACCAATGTCTGAACTGTTTAAATTGTACATGTAGAACTATGACCAAGTACAATGGATGGCTTGCCCTCGGGTCTGCCCAGGAAATCCCCGATGTGCTAAGTGTATTCTCATTCTTTCCTTCAGACAAGATCTTTCTATGCATCTCAAACTCACCAAGAAGCTCAGCCTGTCCTCCAAACTGGCCATTCTCCTGCCTCAGCCTCCCAAGTGCTAGGATTACTTGCATGTGCCACCACACCTGACTTAAAAGTGAATTCTTTAGAAAAAAAGGGGGGGTGGTTGTCTATAACTTCAACAATTTTAAAATAAAACATACTACCTATGTAAGATTCCATCTACCATTATTTGAAGACATCCATCGAAAAGTAAAGACCATCAAACATGGGTGATCCATCTCTGTCACAATGCACATTTGAAAATGGTAAAAATTCTAAAATGCATGATATCATTTGGCATTTTAATATCACATAGACGATCCTACCCAAATAAATCAAGGAAAGCAGCAGTTTCTCTGTCAGTTTGGGTGATCTGAACCACACGTTTAAATTCCTTTTTACTATGATTTCTACAGTAAGACCCACCAGTAAACTTTAGAACTTTTGCAGATTTAGAAGTAACCATTTCCCTCAATTTATTTCTGATGAATGGCTGTGTGGAACTCTGGATTTAAGTACAACTACATTACTGTTCTCTTGTTCCTGTAGAATAATTCTTGGATTCATGGCCCATGCCAAGCTAAATGACACTGCAAAGAAACCCTTTGTTTTCAGATAAACCAGTGCTTGGCTTTAGATAATGCTATCAAGAATCTTATTCATGCAGCCTAGCCTAGTTGAAACAGCAAACGCTGAAAACAACAACAAAAGCTTCCATCTTTAGTCAAAGAATAATCTTTCAAGTTTTTTTTCCGAAATGAATTTAATAGAACCTTAGAATTTGAAGGGTGGAAAAACTTTTGAATTATTTACAGTCAAAGAGAATAAATTCTCACTTGCTAAAGGTTACTGAGTTAGTGGCAGATTTAACACTAGGATCTAGGCTGTCTCAATTCTCCAGGTGAGGCTGTTACACAGTATGCAGCAGAAGGCAGGCTTGTCTCCACCAGCATTTAGGAAGCATCACTCAGGAACCATCATGGTCCCCACTATGCCAAGCATTTTCACGGCATCATCTCCTCCACAGGCCAGCTCACAAGTTATAGTCGCATTTATGCCTTTTAGACATTCAGTGTTGCCAAGTGTAGTGTCATGTGATCTAAATGGAACTATGTAATTCAGTTACTGTAGTAACTGCACTACAGAAGAGGATGTGTGTCAACAGCCGGCTTCTCCCTCAGACATTTTCCCTCCAGAGATAGAAACAGATTTAGATTGCTTACCAATGCATTTTTGAGTAACAGCCTCTTTGCCAAGACCCATAAAGATTTCTACAGCTACCTCCTGCTCCGTGTTCTATACTCTTTGTGCCACAGCTGAAATCTCTTCAATAGATGCTGTCTGTAACCTATACTTTCTCCTAGAATTTCTTCTCTATATTGTGATTCCACATCTTTCATCAGGCCAAATGGTCTTCTAAATGATTATTATCATATGATTATTTAGTAACTGAAAACCATGCATAATACATATACAGCCTTAAGAAACATTAGAATGCAGATATATGATTTTTTATAATTTCAAGACACTAGTTTATTTTTAAAAGAAAGAATACATTTTGTGTTGTACAAGGAAAAGTCAAATTTTGCATACATATATACATAGGCAAATATATTTACAATAAAAAATATATTTTTATAAGAGCATTATTTGTGACATTGGAATGTCTAGGCAGTTCTGCCAAGGAAAATAATTTATTATATTCAATATTAATTAGTTATGTCATCTCTAACAGCCAGATCTCACACAGCTTTTCTACTATTTAAGATTCCAAGACATTCATTTCATAAAATTATCATAGTTGCAAATCAAACAATGTCACAATTGAGCATAAATAAGAACATTTGGCAATTTATTACCGTTAGGAAGAAGATTCTATTTTTTTAAAATATTATCTCAACTAAAGGCTAGCAAATGTATTTTTCTATATTTCACATTGTTAAGTTGATCAAAATAAGAATGTTAATTTATTTGAGATGGGTGTCTGTACTGTTTAAAAACATTTCTAGTGTATCTTACTAGCAAATCTTATGATATAGACCCAAGATAACCACAGACCTGATGAATAGCACCAAATTTATCTTAGAGCCAAATTATAATATTTAAAAGTAAAATAAATTAATTACTATTATTTATTGTTGTTGTTTCGAGACAAAGTTTCTTTGTATAGCTCTGGCTGGCCTGGATCTCCTCTGTAAACTGGGCTAGCCTTGAACTCAGAGATCCATCTGCCTCTCCCTCTAAGAGCTTGGACTGAAGGCCCTCACTGCTAGGCTAAAAGTAACATTTTAAAAAAATATCTCATGGAAACATTGTTAAGTTTGCATTTGAGCCTTTTACTTTCATAATGAATTTTCATAGTTGGATCAACATGAACAACTAAACCAGTGTGTTAGAAGTAGTAAGGGAGACAATTAGGCAGAGGAGCAACAAGGAAAGCCATGATCGACAGACAGCCTGAAGTAACCAGACCTAGGAGACATTATGAACATCCCACCTGACAGCAGCGGAAGTGGAAGTTAAGCTCACAGGAAACATCCCCATAGCAGTCCAGATGTTAGGCTGTAAGGTTTCGTAAAATTAAAAGTCCAGAAGCTATACAAGGTATGTTCTTAGACAGCAGTGTTATTAAACCAGAAAGTAATAACAAAGAAAATGTGGCAAATTTACAAAATGTACTCATAAGGAACAAATGGATTTACAGAAAAAATCATAAAGACAACTGGAAAATATTTTAAACCACAACATAACAAATTCCAGTGATGCCTTAATACTCAGAGGAAAATATGTAGCTATAAATTCCTATATTAAAAAGAGATTTTGCCGGGCGGTGGTGGCGCACACCTTTAATCCCAGCACTTGGGAGGCAGAGGCAGGAGGATTTCTGAGTTCGAGGCCAGCCTGGTCTACAGAGTAGTTCCAGGACAGCCCGGGCTACACAGAGAAACCCTGTCTCGAAAAAACAAAAAAACAAAACAAAAAAAAAATAAAAAATAAAAAGAGATTTTGAGTTAGTAGCCGAACATTTCACCTTAAGAAACTACGAAGGGCGAAGAAGAGCTGGCTCAGCTGTAACAGCAGCAGCATTTGCAGAGGACCTGGGTTTGGTTCCCGGTACCCATATGGCAGCTCACCATCATCTGTAACTCCAGTTCAAGGGAATCTGATGTCTATGACCTCTCTGGGTACCAGGCACATAGACACATGGAGGCGAACATTCAAACACACGAAATAAAAATAAATCTTATTAAAAAGTAATGAGAAGAGAGCCACCGGAAGAGCCAGCAACTCAGGAGACTAAGGCCAGAGCATCATTTGAGCCCAGGAGTTCAAGACCAGTCTAAGATTTCCATTCCAAGAAAAAGAAAAAGGAACTGAAGACAGGAGAGTAAAGTAAACCAAAAATAAATAGACGGAAGGAAGTAATAAGATATAAGAACACAAATCAGTGAAAAAAGAAAGGTAAAAACAAGACACACAATGAAGTCAAAAGTTGGTTCTTAGTGGGATCAGTGGTCACATTGATCAGAAAGAAGAGAGAAAAGACATCACTAAAGCCAGGCTTAGAAAGGGAATCATTACCAGGCTCAAAGAAGTAACAGGTGCTTCAAAGGATGCTATCAGCAACTGCACGCCAACTAGTCAGATAACTCAGAAGAAACACACAGTTCAATAGTTGGTTTGCTAGCAAAACCAACCTAGAAAGAAACAGAGAAGCCATAGTGAGGAAAAAGACTGAACTGGAAATCAGAAGAGTTTACACAAAGCAAAGTCCAGATATAACTGTCTTCTGTGATGTTTTTTAAAGTGAACAATTAGGTGAGACCCAAATGAAGAGTGAAAGGAGAAATAATGCAATTTTTCCAATGGACAAAGATTCTGGATAGATATTTTTCCAAAGAAAACTTACAACTGGCCAAAGCAGACAATGAAAATGTTAATAATTCATATAAACACACAGCACAGAGCTAGTAGGGCCCTGGAAATCAAAACCACAATGCCACTTCACATTCACTAAAATCGGAAGTTCTGTACCAGTGTTTGAGAGTGTGTGAAAAACTCCAAAAGCCTGTGGCCTATGAGATAGTTCAGTGGGTAAACTGCCACCCAAGCCTGACATCCTGAGTTCTATCCCTAAAAGGCACATAAAGGTAGTGAAAAATGACCCAACAAAGTTGTCATTTAAACTTCATATGCATACTGTGGGACCCACACACACACACACACCACACACACACACACACAACATGTGTGCATACCATGCACTCACACACATACAATTAAGTGAAATTACAAAAAAAAAAAAAAATTCTGAGCCATTATACTCTAACAAGGAAACTATAAAGTCAAGCAAATACTCAAGAAAACAGTTTGTGAATTCCTCAAAAAAGTTAAAGAATTACATATGGTCCAGCAATTCTGCTCTTAGGTATATGTCTCCAGAGAGTGAAAACATATGGCCACACAGGATTTATTCATAAATATTCACAGCAACATTATTCCTAAGAGTAAAAAATGGCAACCACCCAGAAGGCCCTCAGTGGATGACAGATCAATCTACACAAGGGATTATTTTTTAGCACATTCTGGAGGCTAAAGTCAAGACCAAGTGCCTATATCAGACCTGATAAGGACCTCTTGCTATGTCAACCATACAGCACATACAACAAAGACTCACATGGATGAGGCCGGTCCAACCCTGTATCTGCACTGGGCAGAAAGGCACCAATCCTCGCCATAAACCATTTTAAAACTGCATTAATTTGATCTGGAAGGACAGAGTCCTTTCATTCTAAACAACAGATTTTAGACCTAAAATGTTTACTTCCTTCTTGAGGCTCATCTCAGTATCTGCCAAACTCATGCCCCTTCCCACCCCCAAAAAGGCAGAGTGAGGGTTAATATGAGTGATGCTGGTATCCAAGTGGTTTCAGAACACAACTGTGTCCACTGTTGTTTTCAAGTTTAACAGACATTGGTTACTAACAGAGTCTGAAAGTTTGGCAAATAACATTCAAATTCTGTTGGTTCAAGGCTTCAAACAACCAGCTTTTAAGTATACAATTTGAGTCCTTTTCTATGAGATATAAATTGTAATATACTTAATGCATCTTCAGCCAGAATTCTTAAAACTTGGTACCAACTTCTAAACTAAAACACTAAAGCTATTTCAGAATAATAAAGTAAAAATACAGAGCCCATTTTTAAACCCACGTACCTGCCTCATCAGCAGATGGTTATCTGGGTTATCTGTAGGTTAATTCTGCTTGTGCTTGCTGGGACAGTCAGGTTTTATCCCCTTGTCAAAAGCCACAAGGGGACTAAGAAGTAAAGTTGAGGAGACCCATAGAGATGGGCTCTGGGCCTATGTTGATATGAGTAGCAATCTTTGAGGCCTTCTATGTTTAGTGTGTCCATCTGTAAATAAAACTATCCAACCCATCCATGCCATAGTTATTGTGATTTTAAGTTTTTTAAATGTGTATGGGTGTTGTGCCTGCATTTACATCTGTGCCTAGTGCCAGTTGCATGCCTGGGCCTAGTGGAGGCCAGGAGTCAGATCTCTGGAACTATAGTTACAGGTGGTCCTGAGCTGCCATGGAGATGATGGAGTCAGATCCCTGGAACTATAGTTCCAGGAGATCCTGAGCTGCCATGGAGATGATGGAGTCAGATCTCTGGAACTATAGTTACAGGTGGTCCTGAGCTGCCATGGAGATAATGGAGTCAGATCCCTGGAACTATAGTTACAGGTGGTCCTGAGCTGCCATGGAGATAATGGAGTCAGATCCCTGGAACTATAGTTACAGGTGGTCCTGAGCTGCCATGGAGATGACGGGAATCAAATCTGAGTCCTCTGAAAGATCAGCCAGGGCTCATAAGCACTGACAGCCATCTGTCCAGCCTTATTGTGACTTTTAAATAAAATCATCTTGCTCTGCCCCCAACAAACACTAATTCCCTTCTCTTTGCTCTCTGAAAAGTGAAATACAGACAGCATAAGCAATAAAACTACAAGGATCCTGATGACAGAAATGATACCATTCAAAGGGGAAGAAGAATTATATAAATAATAAGCACCTTCATTTCCCACAACACCAAACTTACATAATCTTAAGTAAATAAACTATATACACCAACAACATCAGATATCATGGGGAAAGATAAGGTAATTTTCACTAATTATGCTGGTATATTTAATAGCTGTATTAGGAAACAAGGAAGTACACAGTCAGCAGAATAGTATAGATTCAAATTAAATACTTCTTTTAACACGACATTTGGCCTGATTCACAGTGTCAGAATGGAAGGCTTCACACTGAGTTGTAGTTACAGCACCTGACGGCATGAAAGGGAAGTAAGCCGTGGTGACCCTTGGTCCCTGACTCCAGGGACCATTCTGAAGTCTGTGGAGCCTGTAAGACATGGGGCCTGGCTGGTGGAATAGCTCACAGGGGCATGCCTTTGAAGTTATAGCCCCTTTTAGCTCTAGCAGCTCTCTCTGCCTGCCAGTCTCTGAAGAGGCCCAACACATGCCCCTTGAACGCCGCCTCTGCTAGGACGGTCCAGAGTCTGAAACCAGGAGTCAAACAAACATCTCCTCTTTTACAGTTTTTACACTGTTCTATGCAGTACATCGGTCACAGCAACACCAAAGGAACTGACGCTCGCGGCAGCTGCTGGCTGGCCAGTCCTTTGAAGCAAGATTATATATGTAGTTGAGCTTTTTAAACAATAGTGACTCCATTAAGATCTATATGAAATAAGATGGATGGATGGATAGACAGACAGACAAGACAGACACCAAGATTCTAACTCCAAAAAACACATCCAAGAAACTGAAGAGCTCGTTCTGTGGTTCAGAGCACTTTACTCATGCAGAGGATGAGATTTGGTTCCGGTGCTCACGTTCCACAGGTCACAGCCACCTGGAACTTCAGTTCCGGGAGATCCAACTCCCTCCTCCTTCCTAAGCAGTCACACACACACACACACACACACACACACACACACACTACCTTTACACGTGAGACTAATAGATTTATTTAAAATCCTACACACACAAAAAGAGAAAAGGAGAAATAGGAAGAAGCAATGATAATAATAATAGAAGCCAGAAGTAAAAGAATTCTAAGACAAAATTCAAGGAGGAAAAGGGACACACAGAAATAGTAAAAACCCTCTGCTAAAACATCAGAGTACTTTCTCTTTCATTAATTAGAAAATCCTCTTTCAAACAAGAAACAAAACCAAATACTGGTGGTGGTGGTGGGGGGGGAACAGTTAAAAAAGACCAATCAAAAAAGATAGCAACATTCACATCCCAGTAAACTACTCACTGTTCAAGTCTACATACACATATAAAAAACACAACAGAGAAGCTAGGCAGCGGTGACAAGTGCCTTTAATCCCAGCAGTTGGGAGGTAGAGGCAGGAGGATCTGTCAGTTGAGGCCAGCCTAGTCTACATACATAGTGAGTTCCATGACAGCCAGGGCAAGGCAGGCAGCCCCACCAAGGCTTATAAGAGGGCTTAACAGGTAAGGGTGCCTGATATCAACCCTAATTATCTGTTTTGGGGTCCAGATCATACAAGGTAAAAAGAAAGAACCAATTCCGGCAAGCTGTTCACACACACACATACACACATACCCCATGCTAAACAAACAAATGCTTTTTTTTTTTTTTAAAGAAGGACTGATTAAAAAAAAAAAAGTAGTCTGAGTTCTGAATGTTTTCTAACAATATCCCAGTCCAAATAAATAAAATAGTAGTTCATGTTTCACTTTCAGTAGCCTGTTGTTGGGAGGCTGAATAAAAACATCTTTTAAAAATCTACTAATGTTATAAAAAGTAAGTCTTGACTCCTACACAGTTTAAGCAGCTTTGCCCCAGGAAGACGCGCCTCGGGCATCTGGTCCAGGCACCTATGCAGGCACCCTGGAGTCAGTCGTCGCACCTACAGGCACCTATGCCAGGCACCTATGCAGGCACCCTGGAGTCAGTCGCGCCTCAGGCACCTATGCAGGCACCGGAGTATCGGCCCCTGACTCAGCGCACCTTCAGGCACCTATGCAGGCACCCTGGAGTCAGTCGCACCTCAGGCACCTATGCAGCCTATGCAGCACCCTGGAGTCAGTCGCACCTCAGGCACCTATGGGCACCTATGCAGGCACCCTGGAGTCAGTCGCGCCTCAGGCACCTATGCAGGCACCCTGGAGTCAGTCGCGCCTCAGGCACCTATGCAGGCACCCTGGAGTCAGTCGGCACCAGGCACCCATGCGACAACTCCACCTGACATTGCCGCTCAGGACTATGCAGGCACCCTGGAGTCAGTCTGGAAGTCACCCACTGGCATACCCACGAGAACTCAGCCAAGACTTGGATCTCACTCCAAGGACTTTGCTGCGCATTGACCTCACGAGCATACCAGCGGACCCAAATCTCCATTTAAGCCTACGACTAGATGGTATTGGAAGGCAAGATCATACTTGTTATACCATTTCCCAAAGCTGTTAACTTTAGTCTGGGATTGCCTTATCTTTACTTATTGGAAAAAAAACCAACAACAACAAAAAAGTATTTGATAACCAAGAACTTAACTTAGATTATAATTGTCTAAAGGCAATGTGGTCACATTCGAGTTATGCTTACCAGACCAAAACACTTACTTATTTGACGATATATGCGTGATACTTTTATATTAAAAAAAATAAACCACATATCCACAACGTCGTTGCAGTACGTGATAAATAATAATTTATAAATAGCTTACATTTTTTTAGGTCATGTCAATGCTTAAGGAAAAACAGCTTATTTAGTGATGAGGAGGTAGGTGAAGCTTGTGTGGATATTTTAAAGGAATTACCGGGTATTCCACAAGGGTTGGAGGTTGAAACCACTCGTTCTTCATAATATCCACCTTTCCTTGCAAACTAAAAGCTTTCCTTCCCCTTATTAAAGACCTTCTCGTAAACGTACCACTATAATTAGTATCTTTTTTTGTTCAAGTTCAAAGTGAAGACCCAACAGAGAAAAGAAGGTTAGAGAGATTGTTTGATGCAAAAGCTAGAAAGAAGAGAAAGGGATGAGAGGGGGGAAAGAGAAAGGCGGAAAGGCAGCATTCAGCAAAGAGGTAGACGTGGAACTGGTGAGACGTCAACACAGATGCTATCTGGAAAACTGGGGGTGGTCAGGATGCAAGGAAGAGACGTGTGCATGAGCTTTTACTAGGTGTTATCTCCCCCATGGCAGCGTACCTTAAAGTAGGATCATAAGAACACCATATTTCCTCTCATGCTGGTGCTGTCAGAACAATTACCTCAATTGATGTGCTTATGCTTACGAGGGCATTTCAAACAGCTCAAGGCCAACCGCTTTCCTTCCTAACAACTTCAGAGCAGTCAGTTTTTCCTTGGTTCAAATCCATCATTTCTGCTTCTTTTAGTGATTACAGCAAATCATCTATAAATCCCCCATCGTTGCTTTTCTTGATTATCATGTGTTTTAATGCACTGACAGCACACGCCCATGACCCGTAAGAGGACATGTGTCTTACGCAGCTTGGGGTGGATTTGCCAATCCATGCACATACGCTCACTCATTCTCTTTATTAACAGTGGTATAAATTTCCAAGAACGTCAGCCAGGTTTGGGGCATGGCAGCTGGCCAGAAAACACAGGCAAATAACTGATTCAAAGGTGTATGGAATCTCTGAGTTCACTGGCTACAGAAGCATGACTCTCTAACCAGCAGGGCAAGCCTGTTTGTTTTTTAAAATGGCACTAAGGGCCTGGAATGGTGGCTCATGCCAGTAATCCCAGCTCTTGAGAGGTTGAGATGAAGGATTATTCAGAATTCAAGCCTGGACTTGGCTTCATAATGGTTTTCAGAACAGCCTAAGCTGCAGAGTGAGACTCTCAAACAAAACAGAACAAAAACAGCTCAGAAAATGCATGTGCACATGCATAAAAATGGAAGTCTAGAAGAATATCTTTTAAGGGACTCTATATCCTACTACAGAGACACTTGCTCAGTCATGTTCATTGCTCTTCTAGTCACCACAGCTAGGAAACAGAAGCACCTAGATGGCCTTCGCTGATAAGTGGATAATGAAAACTTAGTACATTTGCACAATGGAATTCTATCCAGCTACCAAGAGAGAAATGAAATAAAATATGCAAGTAAATGGATGGAACTGGAAAATATTATACAGTGAGAAGCAACTCAGAGCAAGGAAGACTCCAGGGAGATCTAAAGCTTCCAGCCTCAGAGGCACCAGGACTCATGTGTACAGACCACACATATACACAGAATTAAAAAAAAAAACAGCTTTCCTCTGATCACGGGGTCCATGAGACTCCCAAAACAAAGTAAGCTGCTGCCATTATCCTCGGTTGCCTCCAAAGTCTCAGTTGCTGAAGACACCACAATCTTCAGACGCAGGACTTGGAGGAAGCATGCTGGAACTGACCTGGAAGCCTCCTCCCCGAGGACTAGCTCTTACATGCTGTGCAAGCTGCCCCCCTGAGAAAAGCAATCCTATTCAGCTCTGAGTCCTGCCAACTATGACAACAGCCTGCCCAGGACGATATCCCCAATGGTGCAGTACCAACAGCTATCTAAGTGGATTTATAGCTCAACCCAAAAGGTGAGAATTCATGCCCAGTACTGTAACCTTAGGCAGCCACCTGTGACTGCTCAGATCACAGACCCCAGAGGAACCTACTACTGCTACTTTCCTAAATCCATACAGTGTCTAACTCTAAATATTTACACCCACAGATAAGTGTAGCTACCACACTCACCAAAGGAGCTTCGTTTCTGTAGCCAATGGAGATGACTACACAGATCTTTAACTGGTCATTTCTGTCGCCAATGGAGACTGACTACACAGATCTTTAACTGGTCAAATGCAGAAAATAAATGAGCATGAGGAGCCCACTCCTAACTGGTACATCTACAATGTAAGTCCAGCATCTGAGGCTCAGGAAACGGGGAAGAAGAATTTTATGTTTTAAAAACATTAAAGGCTAGAAGACTCAGAAGCCAACTGTAAGACAGTGTCCTCTAGACATGGCAGGATATTGTGACCATAAACTCTCAAAATATGGTTGCATGAACAAGACCTACCTAATGACCACACCAGTGGACATGCCTATGTGGATGGGGAAAATCTCAGAAGATCCCCAACCTAATTATACATCTCATATCTCATAGTGAGCATACTATTTATACATTTGTCCTACAGTACATGGTTCTTTCTCTATATATGTAAATGCTGAATTGCAAACTCAGAAATTTAAAACTAATTAAGCTCTGTTTTAAATGGCCTGATACATAGCCCAAGCTAGCTTTAAACTTTAGATATTCACCTTCCAAATACTGGGATCACAAGTACACCCTACCACACCCAGACTAAATTTAATCTACTTCTATTTAAAAGCCAGAATAATGCCTGCCGTGGTGGCATGCACCTGCAGTCCCAGCTACTCAAGAGGCCTAGACAGGAGTATCATTTGAGGTCAAGAGTTGGATTCTCCATTAGGCATCAGAGCGAGATCTTCCATCTCAAAAACAATTAAAAAGTACAAAGCAATGATGGCAGCAATACATTTCTTCATTTTCAACTCAAACAAGCAAACTACTCCAATCCTAATGACATACCACTGTAATCCTGAGTCTGGAGACTAGCTAATCCAGTCCCAATGGTGAGAGAGGGAGAGAGAGAGACAGAGAGAGAGAGACACACACACACACACAGAGAGAGACAGAGAGACAGAGACAGAGAGAGACAGACAGAGCGTACTTGTGCATATTCACAGAGAGGCCAGAGCACAGGCTCTGTCTCATTCTATCTTTTCTGCTTTATTATCTTGAGATAGAGTCTCTCTCTGACCTGGAAACAGTGCTAACCTTTTTGGCTGAACTGGCTTATCATCCAGTCTCGGGATCCACCTGCCTCCACTCTCCAATGCTGGAGTCACAGAGATGTGCATCCATACCCACATTTTTATGTCGGTGCTTGGGATTCAAATTCAGGATAGTATGGCAAGTTTACCTACCAATCTCCCCAGCCCCAGGATCCTACTGTTTATAGAGGAGTATTATGAAATTTTACATAGGTAGCAGAATGCTTGGTCTTAGTTGCTTATATAACAGAAAACTGGGGGAGTTTTGGGGATAGCTAAGTTGGGAGACCTGGCCAGATATGCGTAAGACCCTGAGTGTGATGACCAGAATCTATGTATAAAGCAGGGAATGGTTGTATGCATTTGTAATTTCAGCCCTGGGGACAGGTGGATTCCAAGAGGCTCGCTGGCCTGCTGACCTAGCCTAACAGGCAAGCTCACAGCAAGAGAATCTGTCTCTAAAACAAGGTGGACATCTCCTAGGGAATAACACCTAAGGCTGACATCTAGCCACATGTACACACACCTGTACAGACATGTATATACACATATATACATGTATGTGCACACACACAAACATATACATGATACATGAATCATGCTTATTACTACATGCTTATGTAAATAGTGTTATTTATTTAAAATCACAGAACAGACTCACGGTGTAAAGAATGACATCTCAGTATGGCAGACATTCTCAAAAAGAACAGCCTGAGAAAGGACAATAGCCAGGCCACTATTCAACTTAAAGCCATCTTTGCTCTCGTGTTTCAAGCTACTAAATCAATTCTCTATTTTCTAAATTATCTGCAAAGCCCTCACTCAGCGGCCTAAAGAAATAACTGCCAGTAACGATACATGGGAACTTACAGGACGTGTGGCCGTGGAAACTTGCCACACTGGTACATACGTCTAGCTCTTCTCAGGTGTCAGTTCCCTTAGGTCTTTCCTATATTTGTCCCCATGGTGGAAACCACGTTCTCCTATACAGGAATCTCTCAGAGTCTGACTAACATCTTATTTCACGCACACACTTGCCTCACCCATAACCTTACCCAGGGGAAGCACCACTGGGTTTACTTTATTTGCTTTTAAGACAGAATCTAACTATGTAGTCCAGACTTCATCAAACTAGGGATTCTAATGCCACAGTTGCCTAAGTGCTGGTTTTATAGGGATGGGGCACCATGCCCTACTAGACTTTTGTTGTTTTATTTAACTAATGACAGTGGAGAGCATACCCAGAGCCTCCAGAATACCGGGAAAACACTCTACCAACGGAGTGTTTGGTTTTAAGTAGAATTGTGGATACCCAGAGATAGACTTGGGCACATTTACAAGACCCTTGGGAAATAGGGATGAGTTTGAACAACTCAATGAAGGCAAGGCTTGCTGCATACCGTCCTAATTCTCTCGGAAGCCCTTGGTGTGGCCTTACACAGCCAGACACTCTGGGTTGGCCTTCAGCATATGATTCCACATCTTGGCAACAGTAATTAACTCAGAGCTCCTGTTAAGTTAAATGTTGATGTGAACTAAAAGACCAGGCCTCTCAGCCTCTGTGAGATTTATCACTTTCCCCATGAAACGGGGAGGGGGAATCAAGATCAAAGCTTCCACCAACAGGAATGGAGCAGGGAAAGGAAAAGAGAGACCCGTCTCCACTTAAAAGAGTGTGGGAGCCGCTTCTGTCAGGAATAACACGTTACATAATTTGACTCTCATGAATCAGCAGTTTAGTCCGTAATTTACATGAAGTTTTAAAAGAAAGAACACACGGAGATTGAAAGGGTAATGGTAGTTTCTACAAGGCAGGTTTGAAAAGCATTTATCCCACCTCCACACAGAGGGTTGACAGGCAACTGACTCAGACTGGCTTCATTAAGATGTTCTCTCTTCCTCAAGTCCCTGGTGGGAAAGGCTATGCTGTCTGTCATCCGGTGGTCCTTCTCAGTCCTCTCCCAGGTAATGGCCATATATATTGTACTCTCTGTCTAAAGGCAATCTATCTGGGACCACACACTTTAGGATGCAGAGGCCCATGCTTAAAGGATATAAATAAAGGAAGATACTTTAGCTTCAAAAAACACACCATGTCAGACACTTCCGAAGAAAACTGAGAAATAACTTTGATCATTATATTTGAACTCCCCCATAAATCCAAGTGCTTAGAGACATATGTAAGAAAACTGTCAGCACAAGTACTAACAGCATTAAAGTACTAAAGCCTCTTAAAAATAGACCAAAAATAATATAAAACAAAATAAAATATAGGTAGGGTGTTTGACAGGAAAAAAAAGGAAAGAAAAACAACCACTAAGTTATTTTTCAAACACTAGAGATGATAAATCCTGAGTCCAAAGGGTATCTTTGCCCCTTTTATAGGAAAACACTGCATCAGATACTGTTTGAAATAAGAGAAGCACTGGATTAGGCCTCTCTTCAGCACAAATCAATTACGATGGTATTTTGGGAGGTATGTTTTGAAAGAGCAAGCTTTCTAAAGTCATTCATTCCACAATATTTATTACAGGCCTGCACGTGCCAGGCTTTGTCTGTCTGTGCACCTACTCCATTTGGGCTCACCCTCCTGTTAGCTCGGCAAACAGTGCTGCAGCAAGTCAGCACTGTCACGCCTTGGTGTCTTTACTTGTACAAAAGGGAGCTTTTTAAGATGTACTGACCTCACACAGTCACTCTGAGGATAAACACAATTGTTAGATATTAGGCTGAATTTAATTCCTGAGTACCATCCTGTCTGTGGGACCCACTGTAAGCTATATCAGTGGAGGGAGAGCCTCCCTGCTTCATACATAGTCTTATTAATCAGGCTTATCAACTCATTTAGTTACCTCCCAGGAAATGGAAATTTATGAGAAGGAAAAGAACCAACAGAGACAATGAGTATGATTTAAAGAAATCTTGATATTACATTTATAATCACCACAGTGACAAAAAGTGTGTCGATATTATTTATTGACCATTCTGGGTCTTTACCATTAGGCACCAGGCCCAAAAACTCATTTGAAAAGAGCATTCTATTGTCGGGGGTTGGGGGGGAAATCCTTTCTCTATATAAGCTGCAAATCACAAAAAGAACACCTTACAGGATACATCAACTCAGTGTTAGCAACAACCAACCACAGAAAATCACCAAACTGTTTTCTTTATGTCTACAAACTGAAACGTTCTGTGTCACAGTTCATTTCAAGTTTAATACGATGCTCCCATCTGAGCCACGTCATAGGAATCGTGAAACAGATTTGAAACAAAGCTCCCTTTAAAAACAAAACTAGGCTCAGCACAGGGGCAGTTTAAAGAAAGGGAACTTCTGATGTCTGAGTTGTCAGACTTGGAATCAGAGAAACCATCTTTCTGATGTTATGTGGGATCTGACCTGAGACCCACCAGCAACAGGTCCCATTTCACCAAGCTCCAATCCCACAGGGAATGAAGGGTAATAACTTGTCTTAAGGGAGTGGTAGCCTAGAGGGCAGAAGGCACACCCATTCCTAAAATATGTCTGAAACTTCCTCTCATGTTTCCAGTTCTTTCTATAACATTGGGGAACTAGAGTGTGCATGGCCTCTTCGTGGCTACGACCACTATAACTTAATATTTTGAGTTAAGAATTTGAGGTAATATTTATAAAGCACTTAGGAAACAGCATAGTTCATAGTAAGAGCTGTGTTTGGTAAATAAAGCAGGCACTTTCCAGGCCTGTTGGGTAAACACTCAATCTAGTGAAAAGGGAAAGAATCAAGCTACTCAACAGGCAGTTTGGGGTCTTGTTGTTTTGTTTGTTTTCGTTTTTTTTTTTTTTTTCTTTTTTTTCACCCTGACAAAAGATTCAGAAACTTGAGTGTTCTGTGTTTATTCTTGAATCTCAAGTGCATCCTGCATAGTCTCTGCCGGCAGAATGCAGTTCACCCAGTCATTCGGTGCAAAATTAAGTAAAAGGCTTTTGTTTCAGGAGACGAATCCCTTCTTTTTTTGTTTTTTTCTACCAGTCCAAAGAACCATCCCTAAGCGCGTCTTAGAACCGAAAACCTCAGCGCGCTTTCAGGCGGCACACGCTGGTGCTTAAACCGTGAGAATCACGGTTTAAAACAGACCGAAGAACAGCTTTGAAAACAGATCGAAGGGTTCGAGTCTGAGAACTTGCGTTCTAGTCCCGTCGACCGCTTCACCGAGCCGTTCCCTGCGCGGACCCCCACCCCGCGTCAGGTGGGCTCCCCGGTCCTCCCCGCCCGCTGCCCGGCTCGGGGGTCGGGCGAGCCGCCCGCCCGCGTCCCTCCGCGCGCTGGAGCTCCACGCCGCGGCGCTGAGCTCTCCTCGAGGACACAAAGACTGCGCGCCGGGGCGCGGCGGAACTCCGGCCCGGGAGAGCCCGGCCCCGACCCCGCCACGCAGACCCGCGCACCCGCCCCGTACCTACCCGGCGGTGCGGCGTCCGGGCGCCCGGGCGCGGAGCCCAGCGCGCTGGCGGTTTCCTCCTTCCCGGCGGCGCGGCAGGGCGCCGGCGTTTCCTCCCTGACGCGTCACGGCGGCTCCCTCCGCGGAGCGCGGGGCGGCGGGCGGGCGGGCTGGCGGCGCGAGGGGACGGCGGAGTCGGCCGGACCCTCTCGGATGGCGGGGCCGCTCGTCTGCCCGCGCTCGCTCCTCACGCGGGGTGCAAAGTTCAGGAGGAAAGGCCGCCGGGCTCCTGCGCTCGGCTCACGGGATGCGCCAGGGCCGCGGCGAGGGCGACCATGGCCCACTCGGGAGCCCGGGCGGCCGAGCGGACCCGCGCGGTGGCAGAGGGCTGGGGGCTGCGGCTTGCTGCAAGCTGGACGCTGCAGAGGCCAAATAAGTATCCGGACACTCTGGAGAGCCCACTGTGCTTCGTTTAGCGTGATTCGGGCAGTTTTCTACAGTTTCCCCACGTCAGCAGATTTTTTTTTTTTTTTTTTTTTTTTTTTTTTTTTGATCAGTGTTTATGGATGGGCAAGGGCTCTAACAAATTGGCAGATGCTGTGTACAGATAACAGGCCTTTCTCTTCATCATTTTAGATCTATGAATTATTTTTAAACTGCCCAACACACTCTACTGCTGGTGATTATCCATTTAACTACAGAAGCTGCATTTTTTTAAACCTGTTCTGTGAATGGGGAACTGAAAATTACACGATTCAGTGGTTGTGGAGTAGAGTTAAGATATTGAACCAGAGAGCCACACACACCACCACTGTAATTTAGGTTTTATCTGGTACCACATGAAAATAGACCTGCACAACTGTTTAAAAGACTTCTGTCTGCATGGTATGCTTCAGATTTTGCAACATTAATCTACCCTTTAAATCATATGATTCTAGAAAATTTGCCACAAATCTATGAACAAATAATTAGAGGAACTTGAGATCAATGAATGACTTCTGTAAATTCAAAGAACAACTCTTTATGTTTCAAAACGGTTATGCAAAGATTTAGCCTCATGAGTAAATGTAAGAAAAGTTATTTGTACTATCTATGCTGCAATATGGCCTTGTCCCTCTTAAAATAGGTTGTGAACTCAAATTCTTTTATACTGTAAAACATACCATTCTCTCAGGACTCTCTAAACAGTGATCTTCAGTGGCATTGGGAATTGGGCAAGAAAAGTACAGTACTTAGACCACAACACATTGCCAGAGGTCATTTATATGTTCCACTATGATCTGCTTGCAAAGCAAGCA
Organism: Mastomys natalensis; assembly: GCA_021653895.1. Classification (NCBI taxonomy): domain Eukaryota; kingdom Metazoa; phylum Chordata; class Mammalia; order Rodentia; family Muridae; genus Mastomys; species Mastomys natalensis. The sequence goes on from JAJTUV010000650.1 coordinate 915,515, forward strand.
CAATAAAGCACACACCTTCTCTGTGACAAAAACTTAACAAGTGATCAGTATATCTGTTAATTAAAGCCATATTCATAATACTGAAAAAATTTCTTGGACAAAAGGAAGTTTTATGTCAATAAACATGAAGGGGAATGACGTCATTCTCGATTAAAAGATAAATACCTATCACCACATTTTGACATTAGGAAGAAAAAAAAAAAAAACAGATGGAAACCATTATAGTATTTCCAGAATAAATTTGTCTTCCCACTATAAAGAACTTGTGTGTGTAAGTGAGGGGGGGCGGAAGGGGGAGACGGGAGAAAGAACATTTATGGACAAAAAACGAGGATGAGCTTCGTTTGATTGACAGGAAGTTAGGTATGGCCTGGCGTGTGTGTGTGTGTGTGTGTGTGTGTGTGTGTGTGTGTGCGCGCACTTACACACACATGTAAGCATGTGTACGGGGTGAAGATCAGAAGTAGTTTTCCTTCCCAGCTGTTCTCCGTCTTACTTTCTGAGATGGAGTCTTTTGTTGGTCCTAGAAGAGCTCACCACGGGGATGGTTGGCTGTCCTGTGAGCTTCAGGGATCCTCCCCTCCTGCCTTCCCGCGCTGGGATTAGGCATGTGCCATCACAGCCGGCTTCGTACATGGCATCCAAACTCAGGTCCTCCTGTCAGTGTAGCAAGCACTGTACTGACTGGACCATCCTCCTCGTCCTTTAAGTGAACTTTTCTACTTGATGCTAGGGATCTAATCCAGGATGTTGTATATACACTAGCAGCTGCTACACCACTGAGATGCGTCTCCAGATGCATTTAAGGGTGTGCTTTAAGTAGTATCCCTTTAATTAACTCTTAGGGTGATATAGATCCCATTCCCATTGTCCAGTATGTTTAAATTTAAACTATAAAAGTTGTTGAGTATTTCATTAAATATTTCTGTCTCTTTAAAAGGTGTTCTGTAAAATCAAATTTTAAAATAGGTGAAGTTTTTTGTTGAACTGTAGATGTTAATATTTTCTTTGGACGAATGGCTCTGTTCATGCACACAAGGCGAATACTTTGCCTATCTGTTCTATCTTTAGAGATTATAAACACAAGCTTTGGAGTCAGGCCCAGGGTCAATGCATATCTTTCCCACTCTGGACTTTGGGCAAATCTTTTCCTTTGTTTCAGGAGTAAGAAGAGGGTGATGGTAGTGCTTTTCACCCTCAAAACAGATATGAATGATAGTGCATCATGACATGCTGTAAAAATCAAACGAACTTAATAAAATGTCTACAACCTAGGATTGATTGATGTGGTTTAACAGAGCACAGTTGAGAAGCTTGGCCTGACAGGGGACTAGGGGACTAGGGATAAACCCTCAGGAATGGATGGATGATTGAGTGAAGTCATTATTGAGGGTGAGCCACTGAGAGAGTGGATCGTTATGAACACGAGTCTGAGCCTCTTCTTACTAGCACCTCGGAATAAAACAACATGGAACATGAAGTTCTTCACTTCGTACTAGCACCAAGCTTTTGGGAGTGCCAGCTATAGAGCCTGCTAGATGTCTGTTCAATACACATACCTATTCTGTGTTTCAGAGTCTTTCGTTTTGTTTGGGATAAGGTCTCAGTATGTAGCCTTAGCTGGACTGGAACTTACTTGGTAGACCAGGCTAGCCTCCAGCTGCTTCCAGAGTGCTGGGATTAAAGACATGTGCCACCACTGCCTAGTCTGATGTTTTTTATACTAGCAGAAAATAGAAATAATAAGATATATTTAGAATCTTAGAAAATTAAGCTGATAATATGAATTGTTGAACTATGTATTTTTTAAAAATTCCTAACCACTTACCCAGCTAACACATTTTTTAAATGATACGTTCCACTGCATGATCATGTGAATTCTCATTATGCTATTCAAAGTAGAGAACTTTCTCTCTAAAACGGTGCCTAATCTGAAAGCATTTAACTTATATCAAAATACTCATTATTTATCTTGTGGAAATTAAGCTCAATAAGAAATAACTTCTTTTTTTTTTTTTTTGTTTTCGAGACAGGTTATTTGTAGTCGGCTGTCTGAACTCGCTCGGTAGACGCTGCCTCGAACTCAGAAATCCGCTCCTCAAGTGCTGGATTAAGGCTTTCCCACACGCCGCAGAAAAATAACTTTCTTTAGGAAGGACAATTGATTAAGTGACTGACAGGACCTAAGTGATTGTTTTTCATGAGTTAACTATTAAGGCAGTCAGGGCCAGCATTGGTTCTATAGAGATGAATGTCCAGTCAAGAGATAACAACGGCTACAAGAGCGGCGATGTCTTTGATGTTTGCACTGCTTTCATAGTCCTCTTTCTGTAGTCCTACCACAGACTCATCTGCTTAAGTGGGTCAGTCATCATGAGTTGTTGATGTAGCTTCCACTACATTCACCAGTTGATATGTTGATTACAGCACCCTGCAGCCTTAAATAAAAGAAAAACATTTGGGGGAGGGGAGGTCATTTAAGACATGATTTTAACCATGAGCTGCTTATGAATACAGACAGAAGAAAAGCCTGACATAAAATAGAGTAAATATTGAAAAGGAATTCTCTTTCTGATCAAAAACCCTTTGTATAGAACATAAAGCACCCTAAGATATAGCTAGAAAAACCTGCAGGCCAGTGGAAGGGAAACTGAGACCTGTTACTGCCTCCTTATCCAATAATCAAGTTATTGTTTCTTTGATCTAAAAAACAGTTCTCTGGGTGCTAACTTGAAGTTGAAGGATAAAAGGCAAGAGACCTATAGCTCATCCTTGTTTCTTGGACCAAACTAACCAGCTTCAAACTCAAAATCTGATGTGAAGTTTAAATGTGTCTTATAATTAAGGGAAATTTGCATTTTAAATTTTAGGTCACAGGATGCACTTTCTATGTTATTTAGGGACATGAAAACAAATGAACAAAAATATCAAGGGAACTGTTGAAAGTTCAGAACCCTTAAGCTACTCACATCAAGATTTTAATAAACAGAAGCAAGACATTACTTTAAATAATGCTAACAATTATCTAAAGTAAAACTATTACATATTCCTACTAGGGAACCCTTTTCTTCTAATCTGCTCTGAGTATCTCTGAATTCATTTGACTATGCAATTATGTACAAGATTTGGGTCTGTTAATAGTTGGTGGTAACTTATTTACATAAGTCCTGTCAGCATGATTTCTGTTCAAAGAATCATTAGAATCCTCTGAGGTCCAACCTGCCAGTGGACTTTGAAGATAACTATTATTTTAGTTGCTTATCAGTGGGAAATAATAGCTTTTCTTAAATGTTGTTCATTTAGTGACTCAGTTATTTATTTATGTTGAATTGTCTTTAATTAATGATTGAACCCATCTCAAAACCAAGGGCTTACTAACTGTAGCTTGAAAACATGCACTGTTACTTCCTCAGCTAATTCTCTGAGCAGTCTGTCTGTCCCAACCAGATGTGTCAGGAGTTAAGCAGACCATTGGAAGACTTCGATTGTTTAGCTTTTCCATGATACAGCAAAACACTGGTTCTTTTTGGCATTTCTCACACTTTTTATGTTTTATGACTCATAAAAAATTTTTCCCATCTCCCCACATTCCCATCTAGATTGTCAATGGAGTGTCCAGTATAGAACGTGGAACTCTGTAAATGATGGCACAGTTCCTTATGCTTACAGTGAGGGTGGTGTGTCATAGCTCAGTCCATATTGATAATTCAACCTCGTCCAGTGTTACATTTACAATCATACTTCATTACAGGTTTTACATCTGTAACCCTTTGTTCCTCAGATTATATTTAAAGAGTTGTTTTGATTAACCTATTGAATTCCTCTGGACTTATTTTACTAACACTATGTTTTTCCTGAATTTACTCCATATTCTTTATGTCTGCTAAAGAATTCCAGCAAATTTCCTCATTGGTGGAAGGAAGAAGGTACACAAGACAGTCTACTGCAGTTCAGTAATGCATGTGACAATGTATATTTTTCATCTAAACATAAAAATGAAATGCCACTTTCTTATTTAAAACACTGCCAACACAAACATGCTCGTACTCCACAGGCCTTTGTCAGGCACATCATACTGGAGACTTGAGGAATGGGCCTTCCACGACTTGAAGGGTTTAATGAGGTACTGTAAAAGTTACATTTTAGTCACTAGGCTCATGACAAGATGCAGCTTAGGAGGGGGAAGGTCTTAGTTGGGCTAACAGTCCAGAGGAATACAGTCTACCATGGAGAGGAAAGCATGGCAGACATAGTAGCTTGGTCAGCAGGGAACACCAGGGAGCAAAGGAAGGAACAGCACTGTCCCAACTGGTCTTTCTCCTTTTGTCAAGAAGAGAGCCCCCTCCTACTCTATGGTGGTGTCATCCACATTCTGGGTGGGTTTTCCTTCCACAGGGAAACTTTCTCTGGAGAGTCCGTCTCAGATAGATCCATAGGTGTGCCTCTTCGATGCCCCCGGATATATTCTAATCCAATCAAGTTGGTCATGGAGTTTAGTCATCACAGGCACCTTCGTCCATCATCAGTGCATTGTACTTTTATGTCGTACAGGAGTAGATCAATATGCTTAATTTTGTAAAAGTGGGTCCTTCCCATTGGGAGTGTTAATGCCTGCAGGGTGAGACAGAAAATAATCATGAAAACTTATCTCCAGCAAAATATTCAAGGCACTCATGATTGAAAACAAAGCTACTACCTGAGCTTGAGACTCCCAGAAAACACTTGAGAAGCTGGGGAAAAAGGATGGCACATAGCCTAGGATACACAGCAAAACCCTGTCTTAAAGCAAGCGTAAGTCCTCTGCATATATGTTTTGATTGTGTATCCTGGTGGTTTTGTGGGACTCCTAACAGTGGGAGTGGGGCTGCCTCTGACTCTTTCGCCTGCTCTTGGGACCCTTTTCCTACTAGTGGGTTTTGTTGTTCAGCCTTGCCTTATTATATCATGTTATAACCGTGTTCGGTTCATATCCCTGGAAGGCCTTCTGTTTTTCTGAAGGGAAATGGAGAAGAAGTGGATCTGGGAAAGAGGAGAGGCATGTTGGGGCACTTGGAAAGAATAGAAGGAGGAGAAACTGTGGTTGAGACATTGTGTGAGAGAAGAATAAAAAATAATTTAAAAACAAAAAGGCAGGCAAATGACCACGGAAAGATGTATACACTGCTTCGGCCTTGACTTTATTTTTGTCATCACCAACTATGAATTCTGAGGAACATTGCCAAATTTACATCCAAACTGTCATCTGTAAAGTGAAGATAGTAATTGTAAAGAGTGATCTCAGCTGTTCTGAAGACGGAGTTAATATATTCAGTGGGTCTTCCATGTCTACAGGTTCCACCCACCTGTTGAATGTTCCTGAACCAGATATGAAGACATTTTTCTTGTCATTGTTACCTAGATACAGTGACTATCTATGCTGTTTTAAGTATTACAAGTAATATAGAGCTGATTTAAAATATACGGTAGCATACATTTAGAATATAACAAGATGATACTTAAAAAAACCAAATGTCATACTGGGAATCAACCCAGGGCCTGCCTGTTAGACAAGACCATTGGCCATCTGCTCCAGCCCTTGTGTTTCTCTGAGACAGGGTCTCCCTATGTAACCCAGTGTGACTTTGAACTCAGGACCCTCTGTTCTAGCCTCCTGAGTGCTAGAGTGACAGGCCTGAACCACCATGCCCAGCTATGTCACTTTAATGTTATTTTAAATATCATTTTCTATAAGGGAGTTGAGCATCTGCAGATCTTGGTATCCATGGAGGGTCTTGGAGCCAATCTTCCATGGATACAGAGAGATAGCAGTATATGGAAATCTCTGTATAATAAGTGTTACATAAGCACTAGCTGTTATTACTAAAAAGAGTTCTTGACTTTCAAGATGAATTATGCATTTTTCTCTGACAAAAAAAATCCAAATAATCAAAATGTCTTTACCTTTTTGTCCTGCAACAATACTGCCTGTGGGAGATTGCTACACAACAACTAATAAGTGTGCATAGGCACATAGGCTATCTAGATAGGCTATCTATCTATCTATCTATCTATCTATCTATCTATCTAAGTAAAATTTTAGCAGTGAGCTAGAAAGTAGCTGCCACCCACTTTTAAGTGTATATATGTTCTGAAGGAAGTACTTCGGGGGAGAACATTTTGAAAGGTTTAAAACTATTTCCAATCAATGTATCATTATAAAACTTAAATTAACAGTGAGCCTTGCATACGATATCCAAACATTTGATCACTAAACTACATCCTTGGTGAGAAAAAGGCATATTAAACTCTATATACATTAAAATTTTAAAGAATCTGTTTTCCATGTATTTAAATTTTTCCCAAATAATGAGTCTCGATCATATCTGTTGAAAAGGTCATCTGCAAAGTCTTTTGTTAGTGAGACTTATTGATCTGTAGCAGAAAGGTTGGAAATTTACTAGTGGAACTTCAGCCAAAGCCTTCACAGAGTTAGGTGATAGAACTGAAAAGAAAAATAAGTTACTTAGCAGATTCGGCCAATAGCAAAGCATTTCTTCCATTTAAATCAAAATAGCATTTTAAAATATCTTTTTCAGCAACAGGAGCTATTAAAGTGAAGCATTACAGTAAGGAAACCTGGATCCTGATCTGCAACTCACTATATTCACAGAGACTGAAACCAACAGTAATAAAACAGCATGTATATGTTTTGTTTTAGTAATTCAACAGATTTTTGCAAAAGAATTTTATACTTCAATGAAATGCTATGGGACAGAGCTAGGGTATGTGTGTATAGTTGAGGAGATTGCTCAGCTCTTCAGAGCACTGGTTACTCTTCCACAATTGTATCCTATATGATACCCTCCATGAATTCCCAGCATCTACATTATAGCTTATAGCCATCTGTAACTCTGGGTCCTGGTTTTACAATGTCCTCCTTCTGGTTTCCACTGGCACCAAACATGCACACATACAACATGCAGGCAAAACATACATATACACAGAAGTAAACTTAAAAACACATGTTAGTTAACTTCTGCATCCCTATCCCTTTAATTTCCTGTCATCTAAGGATACAATGTTCTTTGTTCTCTCTGTTCAGTGAACAGTTGCTGAGACTTGATGTAGGCCAAGTTGTCTAGGTTCAGAGTAGAGAAATAAAAAAATATGATTATTACCTTCAAACTACATTTGCCATCATACAAGACATATGATAAGGAACTAAACTCACAACCAAACTCCATAGACTCGTGTTCTTCTCTGCTCTGCCTTCTCTATTTCTGGCTCTACTCAAAGGCCTTTAAACAACCAAGAGTCTGCTATTTAAATTCAAAGATTTAAATTTAAAACTGATCTTTTGAATGCTTACCTGGTTTTGAGTAGTCTCAATGAAACATTGTGACCTTTTCTTTTTCTGGATATCTACAAAGTGGTTTATGACAATCATGTGAACAGAAGCCTTACTGATTGGACAAACATTTCCTTTGCAAAGCACTGTGTTAGACAAGGTACAAGGTACAGAGATACACTGGGTTTTGGGGGGTGGGGGTGGGGTGGGGTATCTTTTCCTTCCTTACATGCTGTGGGTTGAACCCAGAGCCCTGTGTGTGCTAGCCATGAGTTCCATCTCTGAGCTACATCCCTAGTCTCAAGGGATTTTATGTCCTTGACACAACTTGAAATAATTGAAGGAATGAGGAGAACCCCTGCTTTTCTGGCATGGTCTGAGGATTGTTTCCACTGCTGAGTATACCTGATGCTACTTTGTGTTTCTAACTATTGTGTTAATTCCACCACCAGCTGTTTTCTCTAGCCTTGGTGTTGTACTGTTTGGAGGTTTATGGCATTTTCTTTATCTGTTGTCACCTTTTCAGATATTGTCTCCTTCCTTGTCATGTCAGTCTGAGACAGGCAAATTATGTTTTATTTCTATTTATTTGCAGTAAAAATTAGTATCTAAAAAAAAAAAAAAAAAATGGCCAAGAAAGCACATTTACTAAGACCATGAAAGAAAGTTGAGCATATGCATCACCCAGACTGGGACTGAACTCAGGGCCCTGTGCGTTATGGTGGGATCAGATACTTCTCCCTAAATAGCAATGAAAAGTGGTAGTTTGGGGTATTTAAGGCAAAAGACTGACCACATGACTTCCTGTGGGTTTATTTACTTTTAGATTGCAAATAAGCAAACCCAAAGCTCTCAGCTTTAGAAGAATTTACACCAGTTTTATTTATTTATTTTCCAAATAGCCTAGAATTACACTAGCCTAGAATTAGTGAGCCTCTCCTTTCAGCCTCCAGTGTGCAGAAATTTACAGGCATGTACCACCATGCCTGACCAGTTTATCTTTTTAAAATCAAGCAGTGACTAACAGTTCAGAAACTTTAGACGTGGAGTGAAAAAAAATCAGCTACTGATCTTGTCTCATGATTCATAAGCTACACGTGACAGTGACCGTGTTGTTCAGTGTGCTAATTGTTTGAATTTTAACTGGTACTTCTTGCTCTATCCCTCCCACAAAATGCCTGTTTTCGTTACAATAATCTTTTTGTTAGAAAATGAAAAGAAAAGCACAGTTTGAACCATTTTTTAAACCAGCCCAATGATGGAGAACACAGCTCTGGGCTTAAATCTCATTGGATCACTCACTTATCAGTCCCGAATCCAGCTACATTTTAAACTAGCCTCATTTCTTATAGTGAAAGTAGCTTTACTTCATAGCGTTATTAGAAGATTGAATGAGACAAACACATATATGGTAAACAAATTTAAATTATCTAATCTGAATTATACATATAACAGATATACATATTAAGGTTGACTGGTGATTCGTGCTGTCTGCCTTTCAGTAACTACTCCGAAGGATGCCTATGTTATATAGCAAAGACCTAACATGCCATATGGAATTAAGTTTGCCTACCAGATGTCAATAAGAAGGTGGGCCCAATGACTACAAGGACCCTAGAACATAGGAAAGGGAACACAAGCATCAGAAAAGGGAGACGTAGCTCTCAAGTGTGTGAGGCCCTGTGTGTGATCCCCAGCACAGCAAACGAAGAAAACAGCAACATACACTTTCTGGGTCCTGCTGCTATGTGTGCTTGCCTTTAATCTCAGAATTTAGGAGGCAGAGGCATGCTGATCTCTATGAGTTCAAGGCATACAAAGCAAATTCTAGGACAACCAGGGATACAGAGAGAAATTCTGTCTCGAAAAACCACACACACACACACACACACACACACACACACATATATATACACACACACACACATCACACACAGAGCCAGTAGCCTCTTTCTTTCTTTCCTCATTTTCTTCTTTTTTCTTTGTTTCCTTCATCCCTCCTTCAAGCAGTGGTGGGACAAGCCTTTAAATGCCAGCACTTAGGAGGAAGGTAATCTCTCTGTTCAAGGCAAGCCCGCTCTATAGAGTGACAGAGTGAGTTCCAGGACAGCCAGGGATACTCAGAGAACCTGTCTCGAAAAACAAAAACAAAAACAAAACAAAAAAACAAAAAAAACCACTTCATGAATTTTGGTTGCATTCTTGAACAGGACTCATGCTAATTTCTGGACTGTTCCAATTTTTTAATATATGTATGTAGCTTTTTCTATATGCTAATAATTAATTTGCTAAGCAAGAAAGAAAAGAAGTAGGAGTTGGGGAGTCTCACAATAGCTTTGGCACAAAGGCAGATCTGTAAACCTCTGAAATAGACTAAACGGCTCAGAAACTGCACAGCTATAGCCACCTAACTTTTGGCAAAGATGTTAAATACACATTAGAGGAAAAAACATGATGCTTGAAAAACTGGATTCCTACATAAATGAAATTAGATATGTATCTCTCACCTGCACAAAACTTATTCAAAATGTATCAAATACTTTAATGTGAACCTAAAGTTTGGAAACTGCTAGAGGAAAAAGGCTTTAATATGTAGACATTCCAGGACAAAGAGATGACACAGTAAAGGTACTTGCCACCAAGCCTGACAATCTGAGTTTGATCCCCTAGGACCCACATGACAGAAGCAAAGAACAAATTCCCACAAGTTGACTTTTAACCTCTCAAGTCCTATGGCATGTGTATATGCTCACACTCTCACACAAATACACAAACACAAATGATGAATATAAAAAATAAAATGCTTGTCCCTATGCTCTAATGTCTTGGTATGGGAAGGTACTCTATAGACTACTGAAAGAGAAATGTAAATACCTTTGATCTACAATGGTGTACTATCTACAAAATTTATGTGCTAGGGAAAGGTGGCACAAAGCTTGTGGGAGTGACCAACCGATGTCTTATCTGACTTAAGGTTCACCCCAAGAGATGGAACCCATACCCAACATTGCCTGGGTGACCAAGAACCAGAGACTAGATAGCTGAGGGACTTATGGTAAGTATCAAATACTACTGATCTAAAAACAAAATGTAGCGTTAAAATGATTCCTAATGATATTCTACTATTCTCATAAATCAATGCCTTCCTCAGCCAGCATTAACAAAGCTTCCTCCTATGGCAGATGGGAACAAATGCAAAGATCCCCCAGACCAACATGATATAGAAAGAGATACTTTGGAACACAAGCTTTTATTGGGATATCTTCATCAAATCCCTTCCCTCAGAGCTCAGGGAACCCCAGAGAAGAGGAGGTAGAAAGAGTATAAGAGCCAGAAGGGATGGAGGGCACCAGGAGAAAAAAGACATCTAAATCAACTGAGCAAAGCTCTTATGAACCCACAGAGACTGAAGCGGCAAGCACAGGGCTGCAGGTCCTCTATATGTATTTCAGCTTTCAGTTTCATATTCTTATGGGACTCCTGGATGTGAGAACTGTGGGGCTCTGATTCTTGTGCCTTTACTTGAGGCTCCTTCTGTTGATTTGTCTTGTCCAACTTCAATGTGATGGTTTTTGTTTTATCTTATTATGTTTTATTGTGTTATGTTTGGTTGTTATCTCTTAGAAGCCTGTTCTTTTCTAGTGAGAGACAGCAAGGAAGTGGATCCGAGTGGGAGGAGGTGGGGAGGAGCTAGAAGGAATACAGGGAGGGGAAACTGTAATATACTGTATGAGAAAAGCCTCTACTTGTAGTGAAAGGGAAAAGGATATAAAAATAGGACATATATTAATAAGTGAGAACTATTCTATGGATGGAGAGAATGGTACAGTGACATGCGAAGTGTCACTGGATGGGCACAGACAGCAAAGTGATTGTAACAAGGGCTGGTGTTACTTCCAGGTGTTCTTAGAGGTGTGCACAAAGCAAATGACTAGTAGAATGTGGCTCTTTGCAGAGTCTTTACCTTCTTACAGCTGCCAGCAGAAAGGATGAAGAATAAAGACCAGAACTTAATGGTAACTGGTGATGAGCAATTAAACATCCAACCATGCAGTCATAGATGGCACATAAGGGCACTTGCTGGAAAGCAGACCCTGGTTGATGGATGCAAGCATTGGAGCAGCGTGAGTGAAGGTCGTGTTGTATTTTGTTACATTTGGTTGCTATCTCTTAGAAGCCTGTTCTTTTCTAGTGAGAGACAGAAGGGGAGTGGATCTGGATGGGAGGGAAGGGGAGGAGGAACTGGGAGGGATAGAGAGAGGGAAAAACTAATCAGAATTTATTAAAAAAATAAAGAAAAAGAAATAGACACAAAGACGTTCTAATCAACACTCCAATAACACAGGAAAAAAAATATAAGAATTGACAAGTAGAGAAAACCAAGAGTGATTGAACACATCTTTAATTCTTGTACTCTGGAAACAGAAACAGACACAGGAGGATCCCTGTGAATTTGAGTCCAAGCCTAGTCTACGTAGCAAGTGCCAGGACGACTTTGAGAGACCCTGTCTTAGAAAACAGACCAAAAAAAAAAAAAAAATGCCATGGAATTAATTTCTGACCAGCAAAGGAAACAATCACTAAAATGAAGAGCCAGCCTACAGAGTGAGGGAAAGCAACATCGTCAACTACTCATTAGACAGGGGATTAATGACAAGACGTATAAAGAACCTCAAAAATTAATTGCCAAAATCCAAATTATTCAACAAATAAATATGCCAATAAATTTCATAGGTTCATATGCAGAACCTAAATAATTTAAGTGTGTGAGTTTGTGCGTGCCTCTCTCTCTCTCTCTCTCTCTCTCTCTCTCTCTCTCTCTCTCTCTCTTTTCGTCTTTGTGTGTGTGTTGTGTGTGTGTATCTGTATGTGTATGTGGTGTATTTTTCCAAAAGAAAAACTACAAATGACCAAAAGATACTTGAAAAATGTTCAACATCCCTAGGCCTCAGAGAAATGCAAGTTATAACTACTCTAAGATTCCATTTCACTGAGTAAGAAATGCTATCATAATGAAATCAGATCACAATAAATATGCTGGCGAGAATATCATGAAAGAGGAACCCTTATTCACTGCTGGTGGAAACGTGAACTTGTGCGACCACAGTGGGAATCCATGTGGAAGTTCCTCAAGAAACTGAAAATAGAACTACCACCTGTGATTACCACTTTTGGTATTTACCCAGAGGATAGCACCACAGAGATGTACATCCATATCTATCGCTTCGCTCTTCACAGGAGCCAAGAAATGGGGCCAGCTTAGATGTCCATCAGTGGATGAATGGATTAAAAACATGTGTTGATACACCTACTGGCAGCTCACAAGTGTCTATAACTCAAATTTCAGTGGAGCAGACTCCCTCACAGAAACACATGCAGAACAAACACCAATGCACATTAAATAAAAATAAAAATTTTAAAAAGAAAGTAATTTTTTTTAAAAAGTAAAAAATGTAGAAAAGTCAAATGAATTCATTCCTGAATCTTTCAATAAAGGAGCACAGCGTGGCCACACTTTGATTTTCATTCAGTAATGCTCTTACCAGACATCTCACCTATAGCACTGTAGGATGGCTTTATTGGTTTTGTTTAAAGCCTCTACTTTATGGTCACATGCTGTAGTGACAAATGGAAAACAAAGCAGTGTGGATGTATATGTTTAGATATGTCAGGAGCCCTTTAAAATATAGGCAAGTGAGAGTAATATGGAAAACCTTCTTTAAAAGTGTGTGTGCACTTGTATGCGTGCGTTCGCGCGCGCGGCACACACACGCACACGCACATGCACACAAGCACATGTAGAAGCCAGAGATTGATGTAAGTACCCTTCTCTCTCCACCTTCTCTTCAAGATAACCTAGCCAATCAATTACGCTGGAATGCTGGGCCAAACCCCATTGGTCTTTCTATCTTGACTTCTCTGGGACCGTGGGTGCTGTCCACTGTGCCTTGGAGTCAGGTCACTGTCCTGTTGCAAGCATTTTAGGAGTTGAGCCATCTCTCCCGCACTAGAAAACTGTGTTTGAACATTATTTTCCACAGTGGAAACCAAATCAATTCATCACATTTTGTTTTTTAAATGAATTTGGCTTACCATAGCATAAGATGTCCACCCAAGCAGTAGAAGGCTGCTGGTTTTCCAAACATTTTAACCTATGATAGCTTCTTGCCGGTGGGATCTAACCACTATAGAAAATAAAATTTATTTAGGTGATATCTAGCATCATATCTTTTTCTTATGTGTATACAGACACCTTAGAGTATCATACAAATGTGTTCTGTGCTGACAATACCAAAGTCTAACAAGCATGACCCTGCCTTTTCTCTGAGATCATGAAGTTTATCGGAGTTTGTCCCCCTCCCTGAGAGCTTCCTGCCTCCTTCAGTCCCGTGATCATTATCGTCCTTTAATCCTCATAACTACCCCACCATTATCCTCATTTTACAGATAAAAACCAAGAGATCAAAGAGGTGGAAGCGCCTTGCTCAGGTCAGTGATAGCTGTTCTGTCTGAAGCTCTGCTCTCCCCAGGGTGCCCAGAACCTCACACCCTCCCATGGCAGTCAGCAGAGCTGGTTAAAAGGCTTCCTATCAGAGATGTAGAAAAGTTTACAACATTTTTTTTTTTTTAGGAAAAAAAAAAAAAAATATATATATATATATATATATATATATATATATATATATATATACTCACTGTCAGTGTCTTCAGACACACCAAAAGAGGGCATCGGATCCCATTACAAATGGTTGTGAGCCACCCACCATGTGGTGCTGGGAATTGAACTCAGGACCTCTGGAAGAACAGTTAGGGCTCTTAACTGCTGAGCCATCTATCCAGGCAGGACAAACAAATTTAAATGACCAAAACAACTAGAATACACTACAAAGGCCTCGTGTGAGGAGAGGTCAAATGAGATGATTAATGGCAACTAGACAATTAATTAGTCTCAAAGAATGGCAATTGTGTGGGGAGGGGCAGTGGTAGAGATGCTACAGAAAAACAAAAAGTTCACGCCTTCTCTAAAGGGAACAGTTAGCAACAGTTAGCAGCTAAATATTGCTATGTAAGGAAGCAGGCCCAGGGTTGCCATGGGTACTAGTTACTTTTCTTGTTACTGTAAAATACCCAACAAAATGCTGGACAAAAGTAATTTAAGAAAGGAAGGATGAGCTGAGAAGATGGTTTAGTGAGTAAAGGCACCTGCCACCTAAACTCACCTGATGAACTGAATTCCATACCTAACTAAGACTTACATACTGGAAAGAAAGAACTGACTCCTCAAAGCTGTCCTCTGACTTACATGTATTCTCTCTCTCTCTCTCTCTCTCTCTCTCTCTCTGTAAGAAGAGAATGCATATGTCCTTACTCCAATACACACAAAGAGAAAATAATTATAAATCAATAAATGTTGTAATTTTTAATTAAAAAGGAAAGAGTTCATTTTGGCTCATAATTTGAGAATACAATCCATCATGACAGGGCATGGTGGCAAGAACAGTCAAGCTTTGGCACCAGAAGCATGAGGCAGTTAGTCTCATGTTAGTCAGGGAACAGAGAGGGAGAGGGAGAGGGAGGGAGAGGGAGGGAAGGGGGAGAGGGAGGGGAGGGGTAGACGGAGGGGAGGGGGAGACGGAGGGGAGGGGAGAGGGAGGGGAAGGGGAGAGGGAGGGGAGGGGAGGGGGAGGGGGAGGGGGAGAGGGAGAAGGAGATTGGAGAGGAATGCTGGACTCAGCCTACTTTCTCTCAGGATTCTACATAAATAGTACAAACTTGATTCAAGATGAGCCTTCACTGCCCAGAGAAACGCTCTAGAGATGCCCTCAAAGACATGCTCAGACTGTGTCTCCTAGGTAATTCTGTTCCAGTCAAGCTGTCGATCAAATTTAACCATCATGCCATGTGTATTAATTTTTCAATTAAAGCCAAACTATGTATCCTTATGTAAACATTTAAAAATACTAAGAATGATTCCTCATTTTACTTTGAACAATGTGTGGGGCAAACAAAGCACATTTGTCAGGCCAACTTGCCTATTTGATAACACTATACAGAGAATATAGGAATTAGTACTAATCCAGAAAATAAGTTTATTAAAGAACAGAAAAGAAGAAAATGGATTAAAATTGTTTTCCCTTCTCACCATGTTAGGGATTGAACTTGAGACCTCATTTAGGAAGAAATGACATAAAAATTTGAAACTTTCAAACTTTTGCAATACCAAAAGGGGAAATTACAGATAAAATTAATACATGCTTGAGGTTAAAAGTAGTGCCATTTGCCTGTAATTCCAGCACTTGGGAGGCTAAGGCAAGAAGATTACAAATTCGCCCTGTCTGGGCTACATAAAGAGACCATAACTCAAAAGGAAAAAACAGTCAAACAAACTAAGACTCTCGCAGATATGTGAGGGAGGAAGTTCTGGTGTGAGGAACGCAGAAATATCTGGAAGAAGATGGATGAGTGCGAGTGGACGCTACAAGTTGTCACCAAAGTGACTCACCGTCAGCAAAAGCGCTGTGCCCCGATGAAGACGTGGAAGAGGGGCTCAGCTGTACTGAAACCTATGTGGAGAGCCGGGCATTTGGCTCTGTGGTAGACCACTTGCCTAACAGGGATGAAACCCTGGTTTTGAACCCCAGCACAACAAGAAAGTGATAACTGGCCTGTAGACTTTTAAGAAAAAACAATGAAGCAAAGGAACAGAGGCCAACCTGGTGGTGTGACATGTGTGCCCCCCACCCTGCTAGCACAGTGGGGAAGAAGGCAGAGAGCTAACACACTCAGTGGGAACAGCAAAAGCTCAACACACACCATTAATGATGTTTTAAATTGCTCTGCAGTTTTACGGCACTTAAAAAGCACACTTTATTTTTTGAGCAGTGTCATGGTCCTAGCAAGACTAAGGAAGGTAAATAGCATTTGTTCCGATACACACTTGGCTCCCACATCACAGGCATTACCTCCCCCTTATCAATGTCTCCACCCCCACGGGCATGTGTTACAGCTGATAGACCTACAATGAAGCATTCTCACCAGAGCCCACATCGTACATAAAGATCACTTTTGGTGCTATGAAGTCCGTGGTGTTGGACACATGCATAATGACATGCATAATGACATAATGACTGTTACAGCATCATGCAAAATAGTTGTACTTCCCTAAAATCTCCCATGCCACGTCTATTAATCCTTCCCCTTGCTCAGCCCCCGATCTTTTTTACTGTCTGCAGATCGCACATATGAATAGCATACAACCGGATCTATATAGTACGTGGCCTTTTCAGTTCGGCTACTTTCCCTGGTAATATACAGCCTCCCCCTAACCTTCCCATGGCTTAAATGGTCATTTGTTTTCAGTGCCAAAAAAGTGTTCATTATGTGAACACGCCAGTTTATTTACCCATTTACCCACTCTGGGCCCTTTGTGGTGGTTGCCATGTTTTCTACATTTATGAATAGAGACCCCATTTAGGAAGAAATGAGAAGCATTAGTTTACTTTTGTGTCACTGTGACCGAAAAGTGCAACAGAAGCAAGGGCGAAAAGTCCTGTTGCGGCTCAAAGATCCAGTTCTCCAGTGGCAAGGAAAGCCCCGTTTGTAGCAGTGTGCCGAGGGCTTCCGTCTCCTGGGACAAGGGAACAGAATGATGGAAGCAAAAGCTGCCCAGAACCTTTAACAGCCCTTTCCAGTGACCTGCTTCCACCAGCCTAAGTCCCGCTTGGAGAACACATTGCTTTTGCAGCAGGCAAGAAAACAGTAAGTTTAGCCTGTCCTTTGTCCTAGAAGAACTTGTCACACATCACCACTCTATCCAGGGAAGTGTGCGCCTTTTATTATGTAGGAGTGTCTCTCAGAAGTCTGTCTCTCTTCTGTCTCTGTCTCTCTCTCCTTCTCTCCCCCTTTCTCTCCCTCTCTTTCCTCTCTCCCACTCCCCTCTACCCCTCCCCTCTCCCTACTCCTCTCTGTCTCAGATTCCACCAAGACTCCAACACAACCTTTGTAGGTCAGACTACAGCAGTCTTCTCAGAGAGGGGAACTGGCTTGTTTAGGGACCACTGCCTAAGTGGGAGGCAGACAGTGAAATGGAACCTGGAGCTTGGACACGCCTGTGTGAAACTAGCCTTACCAACCCTGAGAGAGTGAATGACTGGGAAATCTTGGTTGAGGTCCTTAGACTGGGTTTAAAAATGGGGAGGGGACCACACTACTGGAAAGCAAGGAAGAATTCATTTTCAGTGTCAAAATCCTACACTGCATTCATTGAGCCAAATTATCCAGCTGTATGGTCTTTTTCCGTACTCATTAACAGTCTGTTTGTCTGAAGCAATGTGCAAGTTTTGAAAATTTTTCTGGTTTCATCAGTACTCCAGGAATTTGAATGCTTGAGCCACGCTATTAAAGGGGAAAGCGCGCCCCCTAGAGGCCAGACCGCCCATGTTTCCAGTCCTCCATCCGGCTAGCATAGACAGAACAGTTCCATGGAATGTTGTAAACACAGTATGTTTGTATGAAATTCTCACAAAAGATATAAATAAAATAACATACTTCGTCAAAGATTAATAAATATTTGGTAAAGTTTTTAAAAGCATTTTTATCCTAAAGCTCTCAGTAAACTGGTGTGTAATGAGTAAAGAATTAGAAATACTTACTACTCTGATTTAGCTATTATATAGTATATATGTATACTAAATTACCATAGTGCACTTCATACACTAAGCACAAAAAGTACAAATAGCATTTCTTATTAAACAAAATAAAATAAGCCGGGCAGTGGTGGCGCATGCCTTTAATCCCAGTACTTGGAAGGCAGAGGCAGGTGGATTTCTGAGTTCGAGGCCAGCCTGGTCTACAGAGTGAGTTCCAGGACAGCCAGGACTACACAGAGAAACCCTGTCTCCAAAACCCAAAACTAATAATAATAATAATAATAAAATAAAAAAGTTAATATTTATGGAAGATTTATTTTTTAATACAATAAAGACATATTTCCCCCAAACAGAGCCAGCTTAGGGAGGTAGGGTGGCATACACTCATCTTTCCAAACTTCTAGAGGCTGAAGCTGAACTAGGCGGAGTTTGAGGCCAGCCTGGGTTATAAAACAACAACGACAACAAAGGTTGATTTGGAATGTGACAGCTTTTCTTTGTTGCTCTGTATCTGGAAACAAACTTATAAATCTTACTTACAAATGTCCAAGTTTCACTGGGGTACTGTTTCATTTCTTACTGAATCAGAGTCTCAGTAGGTAGCCCAGACTGGCCTTGAATTCCCTATCCTGTCTCAGCTTCCTGAATGCTGGATTATATATAGATACCGACATGTCCTGCTATCTCACTGGAATGTAAAAAGGAATTAAATGGGGTTATTATATATACAGTGTCCTCACTGACAAGCTTGGGATTTCAGAGCCTCTATGAAGATTTATCATCACTATACAGACTGGTAAAGTATCTCAGATGAGAGTTTCTATAGATATAAATTAGAATAAATAATGAAAAGGAAGACTTAACTACAAGAAAACCTAAGGACATCTGTGAGGATGTGGAGAAAACAAAATCTGTGAAAACTTTCTCTTTCTTCAGAATGAATTCTCTATTGTAACTGTTGTTTGTTGGCGGTGGTGGTGGTGGAGGGCATCTTTGTTTGGTCTCTATTGCCGTGTTAAACAACATGAACAAAAACAACTTGGGGAGGAAAAGGTTTATTTAAGCAGTAGCCTGGACCCTCCCACGTGAATCATGAATCAGAAAGATGCTCCTCACCTCAGTGTCAGACTCTAATCAGGACAGGAGCAGGTGTGCTTTGTTTTTTTTTTTTGTTTTTTTTTTTTTTTTTTGAGTCAGGTTCTCAGTGCATTCAAGGCTGGCCTTGAGAGCCTCTGCCTGCCTTGGGATAAATGTTCAGAGGCTGACGAGATGCATGGAAAAAGGCACTTGCTGCCAAGCCTGATGACCCAAGTTCAATTCCCAGACCTGACAGTGGGAGGAAAATTGTCTAACTTCCACTCAGGTACACAATGGGCCACACCCCCTGATGCAGAATAAATAACTGGGAAAGGCTTTTTAAAATTTACTAAGAGAAATATTAAAAACCCATTTAAACAGCTAATTATTAGACTGGGCATGGTGGCATATACCTTTAAACCCAGTACTCAGGAGGCAAACAGAAAAAAAACAAAGGAACAAAAGGTTGTTTGTTTGTTGTTTGTTTGTTTATCTGGAGGATAAGAGTTTAGAATGTCTATAAAGCTGTGAAAAATAGCTTGTGAGCAGCTAGAGTGATGGCTCAGTGGTTAAGAGCACTGACTGCTCTTCCAAAGGTCCTGAGTTCAATTCCCAGCAGCCAGATGGTGGCTCACTGACAGCTCCAGTGCTGCCCATGGTACCAAGTTCAGGCGTAGGCCTGGGGGATTAAAGAAAGACTCAGACTCGGGTCATCCGTTATGAGAGAATGTCAATGCCTATACTGAGCAGGTTCAATATATACACCAAGCCAGGGAAGGAAAAAACACAAACTCAGGAAAAAACAGGAACTCAACTGGGTAGCAATAGGATGTCAAGTGTAAATTCCCTTCCTGGGGCACCATGCCTTAGTCAGGATGTTTTGATCTTAGAGGAACCGCAGAATGTTACTTAGTGGACAACAGCACACGGAAAGTCTCAGCCAGGGCATAGCAGCCCTTTGGGGTCCTACAAGTCCCCCGATTTTATTTTATAGGTGAATAGCATCTGTCTTAGGTCACCTTCCATCAATCCCATCATTGGGAATCTCTGTCAGCCTCAGGGTCCCTGTGTTAGGTAGGTAAGGATTGCAAAGGATTTGCCCATTATTAACTAACTATTCTTAGTAAAGGCTGAGCCAAACCTGGGCAGAAGGGTTCTCTTGTGCCAGCAACACGAGCACCTGCTTAGTAACTGCCTGGGACTGGATCTGCTGTCTGTGAAAGCAGCAAAGAAATATCAATCCTGCTGTGGCTGCCCCAAAGGCTAGGACTTCCAGAGAAAAGGACCTCTAGCCCATCCTTTAAGGAGCCTTTCTGGCAGTTTGAGTTCTGCTAGAAAATTCTCTCCATAGAGAGGCTGCACACAACTAACATTAGTAACTGATGAGTAACATGAAGAAATTGTTTGTTCCTCAAAATTAGCAGCAGCATTTCCAGTAGTCTTGTTGGTGGGAACTATGACCTGCTAGGTCGAGCTGCTTATCCCCATGGACATCAGAATTGGGGGGTTCTTCACAAGGCTCCAGTAGATCTCCACTTGGGCGAGGCTTCGTAGTGACAGGGCGCACACAACGCTCAGGAATCCAAACAGGACTTTCAGCATCTTTAGGAAAAACACAAACAAAACCTCTCACCCTGACTATACATACAGGGTCAGGGCTTTTCCATACACCTGATGACAATTCTTTCCATTTCACTAAGCCCAATGCCTTCTGGGCTCATTTTTTTTTTTTTTTTTTTTTTTTTTTTTTGTTTTCGAGACAGGGTTTCTCTGTGTAGCCCGGGCTGTCCTGGAACTCACTCTGTAGACCAGGCTGGCCTTGAACTCAGAAATCCGCCTGCCTCTGCCTCCCAAGTGCTGGGATTAAAGGCGTGCGCCACCACCGCCCGGCCTGGGCTCATTTTCAATGTCTGTCTGCTGCAGACAATGCATCCTTATCCACTAATAAAAAATTTAAAATATATAAAATAAAGGATAATCTTGCATGAGGTGAGGTAAACTCCCCCCATTTTGTTTTTTGAGATAATTTTTCAAAGTTAAATGTGCTCTTTCCACTATAGCCTGGCCTTGTGGATTATAAGAAACCCCGGTCTTATGGGTAATATTATATTCATTACAAAATTTATTAAAGGACACACTCACAGGCTGGGCCATTATCAGTCTTTATTTGGCGGGGAACCCCTAAATAGGCAAATGTCTGCAGGCAATGGTTCTTAACATCTTTTATTTTTTCCCCACTGTGAGCTGAGGCAAAAATCATACCAGAAAAGGTATCAATGGTAACATGGACGAAGTGTAATTTCCCAAACAAGGGAACATGTGCAATATCCATTTGCCAAATATCATTGGGTGCAAGATCTCAGGGATTCACTCCCAAATTAGGGGAGGAGATAAACTGAGCACAGTGAGGGCAGTGAGTAACAATTGAACAGCCTGTTCTCTGGTAATGTCACAATGAAATTTCAAGGAATTTGCATTAAGATGAAATTTATTATGCATAGCAACAGCCTTCTCATAATTAGTGACTAAATTTAAGGCAAGCAAAATTTGTTTGGTGTGAAAATCAGCCTCACTATTACCTCGGGCCAAAGGGCTTGGCAACAATGAATGTACCCAAATATGACTCACAAACACAGGCAAAGTTTGCTGCCATAAAAGAGCTTGCACCTGCAATAGGCAAGAGCAGATAGAAGACACAGGTGCCACATAAGATACAGTCTCCAAGGGTTCCATAATTTGAGAAACATACACTATCAGTATATATGTTGCAAGCTTCATTTGGGAACAAAGATAGTGCCAATTGTACGGCCTTTAGCTCTGCTAATTGTGCAGAGCAATTGGTCATCTGTAAGGTCTCAACTCTACCTTGGGAAACAACTACAGCCCTACCATTGGAGGATCCACCAGTAAATACTAGCTGAGCCTGATTCAAGGGCTGATTGGAAATAATTTTTGGAAAAACCAAGGGGTAGAACTTAAAAAACTGACACAACTTATTATCCGGATAATGATTATCAAATTGGCTATTAATGGTACAAACAAACAAGGCCCAATCAATACAATTTTGAGATAAAATTTGGATCTGATCCTTATTGTAAGGGGTAATAAACATGTCTGGTTCTTTACCAAGCGTTTGTAGGCTTACTTTATGGGCTTTAAACAACAAGGAAACCACTGCCTGTGGGTAAGACAAAACAACCTTGGAGGGTGAAGCTTGCAAGTGAACCCATAAAATTAGGGCCCTCCTGCCAAAAGGCACCCGTTGGGGAATGTTTTGAGGCAAAACCCAGAAATAACAGTTTCCTTGAATAGTCTACATAATTTAAATGAGCTTGTTCTAGAGCTTCCTGTACCATTTTCAAGCATTCCCTGGCCTCCTCATTTAATTGTCTGGGGGAAGTGGGTGATGCATCTCCCTTAAGATTATCAAAGAGAGGTTTTAACTGTCCTGTGCTTAATTGTAAGGAAGGTCTTAGCCAATTTATGTCTCCTAACAATGTTTGATACTCATTTAAAGTTCTCAGAGTATCTATTCTCATCTGTAACTTCTGAGGACGAATCCCCTTTTGTAATAATTCATGTCCTTCCTCATTTCTCCATTTTAACATCTTACTGCTCTTGAGGGGTGTGGCAGCTGTCCCCACTCCTTGTAAGGTGGAAAAAATCTATCCAGGGACCAGCTACTAAGCCAAGATGTTTTAGCTATCACAGTAGTATCTGCACCAGTATCCAGAATTCCTTGCATAGGCTTTCCATTAACCCAAAGGGTAAGGGTAGGACGGTCCTCGAGGGTAGAAACCCAGAAGGCGGCAATCCCTGTGGATCCAAATCCTTCATCACCTCTAGTATCCTTAATTGTAGCATGTTTAGTGGGTAACTGCGGCAAGAGAACTAGCTGAGCAATTCTATCTCCCTGGGGAATAACTACAACTCCCCTATCCACAGTGACCATAATTTTAATTTCTCCAGTAAAATCAGAGTCTATTACTCCTGGAAGGATCCTAATTCCTTTCAACAAGGCACTGCTGCGTCCTAGGAGAAGGCCTACACTCCCTGAAGGGATGGGACCATACATTCCAGTACCTAATGCTTGAGGGCCCATTTGAGGTGTCAATACTGCTCTGGTGGAGGAATGGAGGTCCAATCCTGCACTTCCTGGGGTACCTCTGACAAGGCCTTTGACATAAAGGGGTTGGTTTGAGGCACAAACCGAACTGGAGTAGGGGTAATAGTGGTATTCATGACTCTGTACACTTTGGTTTGTGGGCCCCAGTGCGGGCCCTGCTGCCCATTTCCCCGGAAATGGAGAGGGAGGCTGTCAGAGTCTGTCTTTGACCTGTACTCATTACCCCCAATGATGGCCTTTTGGGCATCGAGGGCACAAGCCAGGACCCCTAATCCCCTTGTTCCTTGAACAGTCCCTCTTAGGCTCTTTAATTTCTTAAAAGACAAAGGCACATGCTGCCTAAGCATTTGCCCAGCGTTATTAGAGTGAGGGACTTCCATTATAGGGTAAGCATGATTGGAACCTGCTTTAGAAAAAATTATCCCCTTCTTAGGGATGGGCTCCACTGCCCACCAACCCCTCAGGGAGCATTCTTCATATGCCTGAGGAGCAGTGGCCTCTGTAGAGTCCCCAAAATGTTTTTTAATAGGTGGTAGCTCCCCTTTCCAATCTGCTCCCTTTCAGACCTTGCATTTCTTTAATCTTTCTTTTAAATAAGCTATTTCCTTTTCTAAAGTTTCTTCCTCATCCTCAGAGCTGGAGCTATTCTCTGCCTCATACAAGGATTTCTTACCGGCATCATCCTGTGCCACTACTTCTAGGAAGAAACTTACAATCCCCATGGCGTGATCAAAACTCACACTCACGTAGTGCTACTTTCAGTTTGATCCTGTGCTACTTCTCCAATACGTTCCTCTCACTGCACTGGCCAGCTTCTTCCAGGAACGATCCCATCAGGTTCTCCTCTCTTTCCTGATCTCGGTGGGACCTCCACTTGACAGCTCTGGCACTGCTCACAGTACCAAGCTCAGGCGTAGGCCTGGGAGATTAAAGACTCAGACTTGGGTCATCCGTTATGAGAGAATGCCAATGCCTTTACTGGGCAGGTTCAATACATACACCAAGCCAAGGAAGGAAAAACATAAACTCAGGAAAAAACAGGAACTCAACTGGGGGGCAATAGGATGTCAAGTGTAAATTCCCTTCCTGGGGCACCATGCCTTAGTCAGGATGTTTTGATCTTAGAGGAACCACAGAATGTTACTTAGTGGACAGCAGCACACAGAAAGTCTCAGTCAGGGCATAGCAACCCTTTGGGGTCCTACAGCTCACAACCATCTGTAATGGGGTCTGATGCCCTCTTCTGGTGTGACTGAAGACAGCAACAGTGTACTTATATGTAGTAGAAGAAATTATTTAATCCACCAAATTTGTTGCTGTAAGATCTCCTACCCTAATGAGACCAGTAAAGGAAAACACAACTCAATAATTATGGTTTTAAAAAGCACACTTAGATTGGGCAGATTTACCACTACACTACTCTAATCCCCGGCTATGAGATCCCTTATAACTTGTGGTTTATCCAGGCCACGTGGTTGTCCTTCCGGGTCTGGCTCCTCCGTAGTCAGCTTCCTTCTACCGCCAGCTTCCTTCTCTTTCGACTTCCTCCTGCTTCTACCTCTTCCTCTGCTTCTTATATCGAATTCCTCTCACTCTCTCCTCCCCTAAGCCTTTTTCTCCGCCTCCTCTTCTACTGCCCAATCTCTGGCTCAGGCCTTTATTTTACAGGTTTTAATTGGACAGAAGGTTTACAAGATGTCACCTGTACAGATTCAATCATCCTCTGCAGCCCCTCCCAGGAGGGTGGAACTAGGATCAAAATACAAGGCTGAGGCTATCCACTGGGAACTAGGATCAAATTACAAGGCTGAGGCTATCCACAACACTCATATACATAAAATAAATAAATCTTTTAAAAAAAAAAAAAACTTGAAAATATTCCAAGACTGGTGCATATACAAGATCTTATATGTTTTCAAAGTGGCATTTCAAATTAGTGGGAGAAGATAAACATCTCAAAGATATCTTCAGACTACTAGTGTTTTAAGATCTAAATGTCTCCTGTAATACAAAAAGAAAAAATCATGAAATTATTTCTAAAGTGCATAGAAACAAATATTTTTAATGAACTTTGGGTAGGAAAGTACTTTCTGAGGCTGATGGAAGGCCATGAAGGAAATAACAGATTGATCAGATACATAGAGATTTAACAGCTTATGCTCAAACCTGCCCTGCCTTACCTATTTCTTTCCCCCTAGGAGTCCCAGAGGTTAGCCATGCTCAGCAAGGAGAGCATGTAAGAATAGGACTTGGAAGGTGGAGGTGTCCTGAGGGCTGTGCTTGGCTTTACTTTGATGCTGGGCATCACTTCATGCCCAGGGAAGAAAAAAGGATTTCACATTTAGGGGTTGATATATAGGCTTGAGAAACATGGTCCTGAGTCTTAGTATTTTTAATATTAAAATGAACTAAATGGAGTAAAAATTCATTTATACCCTCCCCTCAACACCAGTATAATTTCCGTACAGCACAACAGCACATTCTGAAATAAAAAGATGAGCTGGGTGTGGTGGTACACACCCATAAACCCAGCGCTTGGTGAGGGGTGTGAATGCTAACAGTCCCAGACCATTCTGTTCTACATGATGGAATTCTAGGTCAGGTAAAACTGCATATCAAAAAGCGAAAATAGGGGCTGGAGAGGTGGGTGCTTAAAAGTACTTGCCCTACCAGAGGACCTTTGTCAGCACAAGGCGCTGGCAACCCAAGATCCAGGGGATCCCATACTTTCCTCTGGTACA
The DNA here is from genome assembly GCA_021653895.1 of Mastomys natalensis. NCBI lineage: Eukaryota > Metazoa > Chordata > Mammalia > Rodentia > Muridae > Mastomys > Mastomys natalensis. The sequence goes on from JAJTUV010000650.1 coordinate 941,435, forward strand.
CACACCACACACACACACACACACACACACACACACTAAATAATAATAGGTTTTAAAGTAATCCAAGTATGGTGACACATGCCTGTGTTCCCAAAACTTGAGAGACAGAGGCAAAAATATTAGTGTTCTTGGCTGCACAGTAGTGAGATCTGGGTTCTTTAAAAACCCAGTCATGTTATGTGAATATGTTTTTGTTTTACTCCCAGTTTGTGGAATGAGAGCCTGCTTCACAGCAGTGATTATGATTTGCCTTGTGTACTAGCAGGGGTATGATTTTTACCAGCTGCAGATAGTTCAATTCTGGGGACTCCAGAGAAGATACAAATGAGAGATCCCTGGGAGAGCCTGTAATGGTTGCTGCTCCCCTTGCTGCTGGTCCCTGCTGGTCCTTGCTGGTCCTTGCTGGTCCCTGCTGGTCCCTGCTGGTCCCTGCTGCTCCATTTGCTGCTGTGTTTGCTATTGCTCCAATTACTGGCTTGCTAGTCTGTTGGATATTCTGACAACAAAGATTGGGATAGCCCCATGGAACCCAACACGCCTATTCAGCAGGAAGTGGCCTAGTGAGGTGTACACCCCCTTTCCCTCTAACCTGTTTTCTTCTAAGAAGTGTGGAGTTGGAAGGGATCTGGGTGGAATAAAGTTGGACGGGAAGTAGAGGTATAAGAAGCCAATAAAATAGTAAAAAGATACACCAATACTACACAGCAAGTTCAAGGCCAGCATAGGCTACCCTGTCTCAAACAATGACTTACAAAAAGAATATCTGTAATTGTGTGTAACAAAGGATTATTATTTATAATATATAAAGAATATTTTTAAAAAATGAAACAAGAGAAAATTACTAAGGGGTTGGGAGTAAAGGAATGAGTAGGCAATTGTCTTAGTTACTGTTCTATTGCTGGGAACAGACACCATGACCCAGGCAGCTTATAAAACAAAAAAGGCATTAAATTGGGGGTTTGCTTACAGTTTTAGAGGGAAAGTCCATGACCATCATGGTGGGTATCAAAGTAGCAGGAGTGCAGAAACTGGAAAGAGCTTACCTCCTGATAAAAGGCAGCAGGCAGAGAGAAACTGAGATTGGGCCTGGTCTCCAATCAAGTCACACTTCTTAATCCTTCCTAGACAACCCACCAGCTGGGAGTCAAACAGTTACATATAGGAGAGTTCTCATTCAAACCATCACAGCAATTCACTGAGAATACAAATGTTCAGTACACAAATATGCCTGTGTTGGATACCAGTGCTGATCAGAGAAATACAAACTGAGGGAGACAGCTTCAGTAGTATCCCAGAGTGACAGGAGCACAGGGAGGAAAGGCAAGGCAATACATTGCATTTTCTGTAGAGATTTTTAAAAAAAGATTTAATTTATTTAATGCATATGAGTACACTGTGGCTCTCTTTAGATACACCAGAATTCAGTACAGATGGTTGTGAGCCACCATGTGGTTGCTGGGAATTGAACTCAGGACCTCTGGAAGAGCAAGCAGTCTATGCTCTTAACTGCTGGTGAGCCCAAGATTTTTTTAAAAACAAAATCTAACCCCATTCTCCAGCAATTCTAAACTGTGGCCATGGTAGACTGCTTTCCTTCTGGGGCAGGTACACCTATTCACTTCACACAGGATTAACTGCACCCCATGCTAGTGTGTACCTATCAGCTATTTGTGGGATCACATCTTTTGTGGGTGTCATGCTGAAAGGATTAAATCAATATTTTAAATATGTATTTTCCTTGACCTACTTAGTTATTTTGACAGGTTCTTACTATGCATCCCTGGCTATCCTGGAACCTACTATTAGACCAGGCTGGCCTTGAACTTGTAGCAATCCTCCTGGCTCTGCCTCCTTAGTTCTGGGAATATAGTTGAGGCCCTCCATACGCAGCTAGTAATTCCTTTATCTGAAATCCAAAGTACAGAAATATTCTCCAGGGCTGGAAAGATGACTCAGTGGTTAAGAGCACTGACTGCTCTTCCAGAGGTCCTGATTCAATTCCCAGCAACCACATGGTGGCTCACAACCATCTCTAATGGGATCTGATGCCCTCTTCTGTTGTGTCTGAAGCTACAGTGTACTCATATAAATAAAATAAAAATAAATCTTAAAAAAAAAAAAAAACAGAAATATTCTCAAAAAAAAAAAAAAAAAAAAAAAAAGATAAAAAGCCGGGCGGTGGTGGCACACGCCTTTAATCCCAGCACTTGGGAGGCAGAGGCAGGTGGATTTCTGAGTTCGAGGCCAGCCTGGTCTACAGAGTGAGTTCCAGGACAGCCCGAGCTACACAGAGAAACCCTGTCTCGAAAAACCAAAAAAAAAAAAAAAAAAAAAAAAGAAATATTCTCCAAATGAGGCCAGATATAAATGTAGATAAAATACACATCAGCTTAATAAAGGAGATATTTGAAGTATAACTCAAATAATAACCACTTGAAATTGAGTAAACAAATTACGATACATGGTAGAACCCTGAAATGGCTAGCATATGGGGCTTAATTTGTTCTCAGATTTCTTCAGTTCTGATACTATGATCTTAATTTTAGACTTTTGAAGACAATTCCAAATCAAGGGCATTAAAAGAAATTTAGGCAATGACAGCATTAATGGGATGACCATAAAAACCCTTCGACAATCACCAAGAAGACATTATAAAATTTTAGAAAGAGAAAATTAATTTAAAAGATTACTTTTCCTTTAGGACTAGGGGTGTAGAGGACTTTCTTCATAGATATAAGGCCCCAAGTTTGATTCTCCAACCCAGAAGAAAAAGATCTTTAGTTTAAAAAAATTTTTTATATTGTAGTGTGTGTGTGTGTGTGTGTGTGTGTGCACGCACACACATAAACACATGCCACAAACACATATGAAATTCAGAACATGAAGGAGTCTCTCCTACTATATGGGTTCCAAAAATAGAACTCAGGTCATCAAATTTGATGGCAAGGAAGTGTACTGGATGCGCCATCTCACTGGCCAATGAGTTTTATGTCGAGAAGAGTTCAGAACAAAGATGGAACAGCTTCCACATGCTGTTTGTATTAGTTACTTTCCTTATTGCTGCTATGGGTGCTGGGAACTGAACTTGGTCCTCTGCAAGGGCAGCAGGTGCTCTTAACTGTTGAGCATGGGTGCCATGGCGAATTCAACCCCAGGGAGAAAGGGTTTTTTTTGGCTCACAGTTGGAAGATACAGTCCTGGCTGCAGGAGTTTAAGTCATCTGGCCAGAGGAGACAGGAAATGATGCATGCCGTGCTCAGCAAGCTTTCTCCTTTGTGTTTTGTCCAGGACCTAAGCCATGGGATGGTGCTGCCCATGTTCAGAGTAGGTCTTCCCATTTCAACTCTATAATCTACATACTAGCTTACAGACATGCCCAATGGCTTATCTCCTAGAGGACTCTAGAGCAGGGGTTCTCAACCTTCCTAATGCTGCGACCTTTAATACAGTTCCTCATGTTGTAGTGACCCCAAATCATAAAATCATTATGTTGCTACTTCATACTTGTAATTTTGCTACTGTCAGGAATCATCATGTAAATGTCTGATATGGTCCCTGCCCCAAGTGGGTGTCAAGACATAGTTTGGGAACTACTGTTCTGGATCCTGTTAAGTTTGCAATGTTAACTGTAATACCCTATCTAGTCATGGTATATAAAACAAAGAAATTGAAAGTACTGTTGACCAGGCCACAGATGCCATTCAGATTTCACCACTCTTTCCACTAATGTTCTTCTCTTCTTCCACGATCCAGTCTAGATGTTGCATTTAGTCACTATGCCAAATAAGATATGTCCATTCATATGTGGTCCCAGAGTAGCCAGTTTCATAAACATGGAAGGTAGAGTAGTGGATGCCAGAGGCTGGGAAAGAGAGGAGACTGGAAACTGGGGTTGTACTTACTACTAAACTATACACTTAAAAATGGTTAATAAGCCAGTGGCTGGAGAGATGACTCAGTGGTTAAGAGTACTTGCTGCTCATGCAGAAGACCAAGGTTCAATTCCCAGTGCTACCTGGTAGCTCACAACCATCTGTAACTACAGTTCCATGAGATTTGACACCCTCCTTTGCCCTCTACAGGCACCAGACATGCACATGATGTTCATACATGCATGTAGGCAAAACATTCATACACACAAATCTATAAAACAAATCCTAGAGTTAAACCAAGAAATTGTATGTTATCTACCTTATCATAATTTTAAAAATAATGAAGGAAACTGGAAGATGGCTCAGCATTTAAGAGTGCTTGCTGCTCTTGCAGAGGACCCAAGTTCGTGTCCCAGCACCCACATCTTCAGGAGGATCAATCCAATGCAGCTGCCCTCTGAAGACACCTGTACACACTCCTTACATGTAGTTAAAAATAAAAATAAATCAAAACCAATTAAAACATGACACTAAAAAATCATGGGGCAGGGTGATGTCTTAGCTGGCAAAGTACATGAGGATCCAACTTCCTCCCCTGAACCCAAATAAGAATATTGATGTGTACAGTCTTAGTGCTATGGAGGCAGAGCCAGGAGGATCGCTGGGGCTTGCTGGCCAGCCAGTATAGTCTAATTGATAAGTTTGGGTCAAAGGGAGATTCTGTTTTGATGGAAGTAGATGGCCTTCTTGAGGACAGACAAGCATGCTTGCATGTACACACACACACACATTTATTTGGAAGTTATATTTGACTGTATCATTTTGGGCAAAATGTTAGAAATATTGTCATTACAGTTAGATTATGTCTATACTAACTGGCAAGAAGGAATGGAAAACCACAGGCAATGGGAAGAAAGATTTGGGGATTTTCAGACTTGGACAAGTCTGCATTTAATTCTGGAATGAGTGGAGGACCAGGCTTGAAACAGAGTACAGACATCAGAAAGTCTTCCCCAAATTTTTGAAACATGTTGTTGTTGTTGTTATTGTTGTTGTTTGTATGTTTTTAGTGTGGGAATTGAACTCATGGTCACACAAGTCCTAGGCAAGTGCCCTACCACTGCTATATCCATTTAAAAAAAAAAAACAGATTTATTTTTCTTTTAAAATTATGTGTGCGTGTTGAGGTGAGGGTGGAGTATGTGAGTACAGGTACCCTCAGAGGTCAGAAGAGGGCATCAGATCCCCTGGCACTGGAGTACCCAACATGGGTATTGGGTACTAAAATCCAGTCCTCTGGAAGAGTAAGAAGACTCTTAACCACTGATCCATTGAATCTTGTTTAACAGCCTTTATGTATGCCGAGCAGTGGTGGCGCACACCTTTAATCCCAGCACTTGGGAGGCAGAGTGAGGCCAGCCTGGTCTACAAAGTGAGTTCCAGGACAGCCAGGGCTACACAGAGAAACCCTGTCTTGAAAAAAAAAAAAATCAACCTTTATGTATATTATGAATTATGCAATAATGTCATTGGGATTCTCATAATTTATCATACATGGTTTCTAATAATTGCTCAAAATCTTCATTGGTGATCCAGTATTGAATAATATTTAATTAAAGCTGTTAGACTGATTCTATTATGGTTTTAGGCTAATTGCCTAATCTTTTCAAGCTTCTATGTCTTTATCTGTAGAGAATAATGTGAGGATCTAATTATATGCCGAAGCAGAACAACTAGTTTGGATCCTGACATGGTTGATATCCAAGGAATCATAGTAATTGTCCTTCCTCATGGGACTCCTACAATCTCCAAATCCTCATGTACTCTTTCTATTATTGAAGATCATTCATATGTTAAATACAGAAATTACCACAAATTCCATGAGGGCAGAGACAATTTCTTGTTACCTTGGAATCATGAACAGTATCTGGCATACAGGATAGTCTCAGGAAATGGCTGCTGAGTGAATAAACAAGGATTCAGGCCCATATTTTGTGATAATTTTAGGATGAAGAGATATCAGCCAATCTAATTAAACAAGCATGTATCGATTTCTTATTGTATTAAAAAGCTCTGATCTAAGCCTAAGACATTAAATAAATAAGCTATGATCTGAGCTCTCAAGATAACGTTAGTAAGGCTGGGAGATGGCTCAGCAACCTTCTCCCTAGTGCCTTCTACCTGGCCTAATGTCCTGACTGGTTTTAATCATCTGGGAAGAGGAAATCTCAAATGAGAAAATGCCTTTCTTACTCAAACTGACTGTAGGCAAGCTTGTGGGGCATTTTCTTGATTAGTAAGTGGTGTTGCGAGGTGGGCGGTCCCCCTCCTAGGCAGGTGCGCCTGGACTATGGCAAATAATGAGAAGCAAACTAGTGAGCAGCCTTTACTTCAGTTCTCCTCCAGTGTCCTGCCCTTGCTGGACTTTCTGCTTTGGTTTCCTTCAGTGGACTGTGACCTGAGATATGTAAGACAAATAAACCTTCTGTTTCCCATAAGTTGCTTTTGGTAAATGTTTTATCACAGCAATAGTAAGCAAACTCAGGTCATATGACAACATGTTGAAGCAATAGAACCAACTCCAGTGCTGATTCTAGTTACAGCAGGCATGAAGACCTTGTGCTAGACTTCAGAGGCTAACCACAGCAAAGCAATCACATTCTTAGGGAGGACTTCTATTGAGGTGAAGAATAATATACATATTGCTTGCCCGGTTTCTTCTTGTATGTGTATTCTTAAAGTAGAAAATAACTTGGCTTTTCCTGATGCTACCTCCACTTCAATTATTTGTAATTTTCTAGTTTCAGAGATTAAGAAGACCATGGTCAACAAACTGAAGTATCATCTTAATTGTTTTAAGAAATGTCTGTGAACCTCTCTGCTATTTTCAGATTCTGGTAATTCAATAACAGCTTGGCAGACCACAGTGAGTAAGCAGATCAGACCTGAGAGTGGATGACAACATTAAAGTATTGGGGTATAGGGATGTGGCCTCATGGGTAATGTGCTTGCCTGGCATACAGAAAACTCCGGGTTTGCTCTCAGGTGCATGTAAACGATGTCTGGTGGTGAGTAGCCGTCATCCTATAATTTGGGATGTAGAAGCTGAGGATCAGAAGTTAAAGATCATCCTTGGGAGCTGAGGCCACCTAGGTTATGTAAAAACCTGTCTCAAAAATGTTAAACACTAGGCATATTCTTATTAAATAGCTTGGTTATAGGTGCCAAGTTTGCTGAGTTTTATGGTTCTTTGGGCTGGCAGTCTTGTATCCCAGATACTTCAAAGAACATTCCAGAGATGGTCTGACTTATTGGCAATTTCAAGCTAAGCTTCAAACTCTATATTTTCACTCTTCTCTTCTTTGCTTTCTTTTTTAATTCTGAGACTATACTTACAAGGACCGTTTCTATATTATTATAGAGTTTTTATAAAGTGCTGAGACATTTTACAGGACACTTTAGTTCTATAAGTCAATGACATAAACCTTGAGACTGAGAGACAGATAGGTAGAGGGGACAAGATGGAAGAGAATTAAAAGTTCTATGACATCATTTTTATCCTGACTGGACAACTATAAAAGGAATTTTTTTTTTTTTTAAGAAAATCAAGACTATTTGGTTATGGATGGAGCTGAAGACACAGCTCAGTGCTTGTAACCTCTGTTCCTCCTGAGGTTTTCCCTAGATGATACTTAATTGCCCTAAATTCTTAATTTAAGTTGTGGTTTAAGCCATTCTTTTTTCTCTCAAAGCTACTAAAGAAGATTTTTCCAGGAGCTGAAAGGATGGCCCAGCAGTTAAGAATACTGGGTTCAATTCCCAGTACCTACATGGTGCTCACAAACATCTGTGACTACGAATCCAGGGCATCTAATACCTTCTTCTGACCCATGTGGGCGCCACATACATGCATATATGCAGACAGAACATTCACACACATAAAATAAATTAAATAAATCTTTTTTAAAAATTTAAAGATGAGCCTGGCATGGTGGCACATACCTTTAGACCCAGCACTTGGGAAGCAGAGGCTCTGTGAGTTCAAAGCTAGCCTGCTCTACAAAGCAAGTCCAGGACAGCCAGGGCTACACAGAGAAAACTTGTCTCAAAAAACATACAATTTTTTAAAAGAATATTTGCTAATGGAACTGGTATTAGACCTTATTGTTGTTAGTTTTATGATCTGTTATTATGTTATATGAGAAAATGCTCACTCTTTAAAAAGAAAAAATTTGTATGTATGCATGTATCTGTTTGTGGGTACATGCAGGAAAGTTGCAGGTGCCCCAGGAACCAGAAAAGGGCATTGAGTTTCCTGGAGCTGGAATTAAAGGTGGTTCTGAGCTGCTAGATGTATGTTCTAGAAACCAAACTCAGGTCCCCTGAAATAGCAGTAGGTGTCCTTAGCTACTGAGCTACCTCTAAAGCCCCAGAAAATGCTTATATTTTAGAACTGAATGACTAATATACCAAAAAAACAAATTCCATGATATTTTGAAGGTGTGTTGTTGACATAGTTCAGCAAAGAAAGAAGACCAGGACAGACAGATGAAAACACCAACGCACTGAATAATACGATCGCTTCAGAATAAAAATGTTTAAGACAATGTTTTTTTCTTCTGAGATAGGGTCTTGCTACATAGCCCAGGCTGGCTTCCTTCCCTGGCTCTCTAGGTCCTGGGATAACCATATGCCTCACCACACCTGACTACAGAGGTTGTCACTTGCTACTTACAACTTCCTAAAGTTGTCCTGAATTGCATGCCTGTTTCTATGTAGACAAGGTCATTCTGCATCTTCTAGCTATAGTTACACAGTTATACTTAAAAACACGACCCTGTCACCTGAGGCCGTGCTCCATCTTCTAGCTATAGTTACACAGTTATACTTAAAAACACGACCCTGTCACCTGAGGCCGTGGGTGTCTGTGGTCTGTGCTCTCCATTGACTGTGAAGGACAAGGAAGCTACTTTTGCAGTGTTATCGATGACTGCAGACTCACAGCTGAGAAAGAGGGTCATAGAAGGCTCCTGTGACAACCCTTACCTGGCCCCCCCCAAACCAACAGCCTAAAAATCATGGTAAGGATGCTGCAAGTGTGTAGCTCTGCACAATTGAAGGCTTCTGGTGGGAGAGGGGAGAGGTGCAGGGGAGAAGGACTCAGCTAACTTTCCAGTGTGGACAGATCTGTGAAGGTAACATTTGCATATGTATAGTGTAAAGGGTCAAGACCTCAGCCTGATGGGAGAGCCAGATATAGACATTGGAGCATGGGACAGGACTAGAATCCAGAATGTGGTATCCTTTGTAGAAAGGCTTAAAAGACTGCCGCTGGGTGGTGGAGACGAGGATGATGCAGATGATGACCATAGGATGACGAGGATCAGGGAGCTGATGTTCAGGTACTTGCCAGTGAAGGCCTAGGCCTGGGTTCCAGTCACATCCTACCTTCTTCCTGTCCTTGAATGTCACAGAGTAGGCATAATAGGCAGCAGCCACTCAAGAGCAGTGAGTTGAACAGGGAGCCACTCAAGAGTAGTGAGTTGAACAGGGACCGACCACCTGCTCTGGCACCAAGGTCAGGCACAGAGACCTCTCTGGGCATGTTGATCACTGTGGTTCTCACTAAGCTGAGTTGTGGGGTTCCTCCAGCTTAGTCACCCCTTACTCCTCTTTGATTGTCTCATAGCTTGGAGCAAGTCTGGCATTGGTGGTCAGGAAGGCTTAGGAATTGGGGCTTATGGTATTGATTCTAGAGCAATGAAGTCAGTTATCTTTAAGGGGCTGGCCACTGGGAGTTTGACCATGTTCCAGTGAGTACAGAGGTACCACAATTGTACTTATGTTTCTTCTTTGATCAGAGCTATGATGTGAAATTCCCAAATAACTAAAAATATTATGTTGAAAAACAAAACACAAACCTTTTGTCGTACTCTGCTAAAAATCCTTCAAAGGATTCCCGTTCCTGAAATGTGTGACCAGAGACTCCTGTGGGAGCTGCCTGTCTCCCTCCCTCAGCCAAGCTTTGCTGGCTTCATTCAGATCTTCAGGGCCAAGGTTTGTGTAGGCCCCTGACCTTCCCTGAGATGGTCATGGGACACCCTCCTCTACCTATTGTTTTCTCCGCTCTACAATCCAGCTACTTTCATTGGCAATTTTTATAACTTGTTCTTTTGTTTCATGCCTGTTTTTTCCACTTCTGAAATCTTTGTGTGTCTTCTATTTGCTACAGTACAGACAACAGCACTTCATTTTATGGATTCACTAAAGAAATATGTTTTTCTAAGCTTCAATCCTGCGTCACAGACAACTTGTAAGCTTAAGAGTGTTAGGAAGAGGGAATTTAGTGAATGCTATCTGAAAGATTGATAGCTAAGGAAAAAGAAGGGGTGTCTGAAGGAAGTATCAGAGGGCAGTAAGTGTTCATTAGGCTCCTATGTGAAGTGCAGGCAAGAAAGCATAGCCCCTCACTAATGGGCTGAGTCAGGGGACGGGGGTGAGGGTGGGGGTGCAGATGAGGGGCATGGGGCTCTCACTTGCAGCTAGGAAGCCAGAATTGAAGGAGACATGCAAAAATGTACCACTGCACCAACAGGGAGAGCTGAGCACCATGTTCTAAAAAACAAGAATAGGCAAACACACAACATTCCAGTAAGAGAGTTAACAAATTGAAGTCTATAAACTTATGTAGAATGGCATAATCATATTTATTTTCAAAACTCAACACTACATAGCATTTATGGCGAGAGCACTAGAACTCATTTAAAGAATTACAGAGTACACATTAATTTCCAGGTTCTGTGGAACATTTGGAAAAGCACCACACATTGGGTCACAAAGCAAGTGTTAATCTACACCAGCAATTCAATACTGACAAGTCTAATGAAAGGAAGCTCAGAGGATGAAAGCAGGGAAGAGAGTAGGGTCCTTGACAAAGGAAAATAAATACAGAATGAGGGAGATGAGTGATGAGGGGAGAGATAGAGGGAGGGAAGGAGGAAGGGGAAAGAAAGAGAGAAAGAAACTAGAATTGAGGAATGTTCTACAGAATTAACTGTCTGGTACTATAAGAATGTCAGCATTGTACTGTCCATTGTGGTACCACACACATACACACACACACACACACACACACACACACACCCTAACCACGTGGAGAACAAGACAAGAGGATGGCCAGTCCAAGGCCAAACCGAGCTACACAGTGAAACTCTGTCTCAGAACTACCAGCAGCACAAGGTCAATGGTCAGAGAAGATAAAGGCCGAAGAGCTGACTGTTCAAATAATACATATCAGAAAGCAATGCCTAACCCAGGATTTTCTGTAGCCATGAAATATGTTACTAGGACACTTGGTGAGTTTATAGATTAGTCTTTCATAAACATTGGTCTCCTGGATTTTAAATTGGCCTATGGTTATAGAGAAAATGCCCTTGTTTTAAATAAGGACTGGGGTACTGGGAGTAGGAATCCATCATGCCTGTAAGTAAAGTAGTTCAGAAAAGGTCTTTACATGTAATACAGAGATGAAGACAAAATAAACAGAGGAAACACTAACTCCAGGAAAATCATAATGGCAAAAGAAGATTTTTTATTATATTCTTTCAATTTTTCTTTAGAAAGTTGAACATGCATGTACATATGTGCATTGAACATGCATGTACGTATGTGCATGTGTGTGCATATGCATGCCCTTGTGTGTGTGTGTCTCAGAGAACAACTTCCTGGCGTCTCTTGCCTCCTTTCACCTGGTTTCCTAGGCAGTCTGCCTTGTGGCTTCGTGATGAGTTTTGTATCCAGGCTAGTTAGCCCAGAAGCTTTCTTTGATCCCTCCCTCCCACCAGGTGCAGGAGAGCTAGGATTACAGATATGCCCCGTCATCTTTTTTTTTTTTTTTTAACAAAGATTCTGGGGACTGAATCGAATCATTAGGCGTGTACAGAAAGAACCTATATTCACCAAACCAGCTCTTTGGCCTCTCTTCCAATTTTTCTAAAAATTTGAAATGGAGTAAAAAAAAAAAATGTATATGTGTCAAGAAATTTAAGTTACTGTTTTCAAAGGTCTCAATTTTGGATAAGTAGGTATTTCATTATCTCCTGCATGTTTTTAAATATTTATTTAAAACAATTTAAAAGGAAAAAATTTAATCTGGCCAATGAATCTAACCTTTGTTCTTAAAAAGACTGCCCTGAGTCAGAATTGCTGAGCTGTTATTCACTGCACAGAACTCACCTGTAGATAGGAAAGTGCCCTCTGGGCTGCATTCCTAAGGCTTTAAGCACACAGGATGTGTTGGAGGTGACCCATCCAGTTTAGCAGCTCTGGCCTGACATCTGTAAACAGCAGGAACTCTGTTTTTCTAAATGATTAAAAAACAAAACAACCCTTTTTTAACCTTATTTACTCCTTCACTTCCTATACGTTTGACAGTGCAGTCAACATTTATACATCACACTGTAACCAAAACACTGCACTAATATAGACAGGTTATCAAAATAAATACAAGGGGTCCTTCAGGTGGCTTAGCAGGTAAAGACAACTTCCCAACCCGAGTCTAACCTCCAGACCTGTGATGGCAAGACAGAACCAGCTCTTGAAAGTTGTCCTCTGACTGTTACATGTGCACTGTGGTACAAACATGCCTATACCACACACATATATTGAATAAACAATCAAAGACACCATGGATTCTTACTCCAAATCTACAACCAGGATAAGGGCCTGGAAAGTGGAACCCAAAACCCAAAGTGGAAGTCCAAAAGAAGTCACCTTGTTCCATATTATACTCCTAGTGACTACTAAAGCCAAGATTTGTCTTTTCTGTCTGACTCCAAGCATTCTCCACATCACAGGATAGAATTTCACAGACTGACTGCCTCTGGGCTGAGTCATGCTGGATAGAGGAGGGAAGTGAAAAGCCACTCTAAGGAAAGCTCCAACTGCTCAAGGTTAGAGCAGAAACTTCAAAATCATCTGGAGAATGTTTCACCCATGCATACTCCCTAAATCTTATAGCAGAAGATGGCTAAAAAGCACTTTAACCAGTTTGTGTGCTCCCCCAACCCAAATGAGACAAACTAATAGTTCAGTAATAATTTTAGTGTGTATAAAAGAAGACAAAAGCCGGGCAGTGGTGGCACACACCTTTAATCCCAGAACTTGGGAGGCAGAGGCAGGTAGATTTCTGAGTTCGAGGCCAGCCTGGTCTACAGAGTGAGTTCCAGGACAGCCAGGGCTACACAGAGAAACCCTGTCTTGAAAAACCAAAAAAAAAAAAAAAAAAAAAAAAAAAAAAAAAAAAAAAAGACAAAAACATCTGCAAAAAACCCCCAACCAACATTTCAAACAAAAACCCCCAACCAACATTTCAAACAATTAGGTTTGCTAATCTGGCACACATTTTTCTGTATCTTAAACACCCTGAGGTGGTTCCAGAGAGCATGTGGCTTCACAGGCCTGTGGCCAAGCACTTCTGCCCTGCCCTGTATGTATGTATGTATACATGCATATTATATATATGTATATTATATATATATATATATATATATATATATATATATACACACACACACACACACAACATATATATATATACATATATATGTATACACACACACACACACACACACACAATATATATATATATGGCACAGCATCCTGCTATAGCCTAGTTTGGTCTTGAACTCATGATCCTCCTGCCTAAGCCTCTCAGGTGTCAGAATTATGGTTATGTACTACTGTTTCCTATCTGATTACTATTTTGCTCTCTCCTGGTCAGGAAACTTTTAGTATTTGCCATGAGTCCTAGAAAGTGATCTAATGAGTCATTCTACTCTTCGATATGTAACCTCTCTGGTTGTAGTTTCCTTGTCTGTATAAAAAGAAATAAAAGCCTATCATTCCAGTACTTGGGAGACAGAGATAGGAAAATCAGAAGGCCAGCCTCAGCTACATAAGGAGTTCAATGTCTATGTGACACCTTGTCTCAAAACAACAAAAAAGGTGCTTCTTTTAATCCTAGTACTCAGGAGGCAGAGGCAGGCAAATCTCTGAGTTTGAGGACATCATGGTCTACACAGTGAGTTCCAGGACAGCCAGGGCTACACAGAGAAAGCCTGTCTTGAAAATCAAACCAAACGAAATTAAACCAAACACCAAAAACCTTAAATCAAACCAATTCAGAAAGCAACAGTCACACAAATACAAACAACAAACAAATAAACCCCTTCACTTACAACGATCAGTGTGGGGAAGCATACAGGCCTGTGGTCCACGGCGAGTACTCCTAAGTGATTGTCTTCTCCTGCCTCTGCACACATATCTAACACTAATCATCAGATGGTGACCCACCTTCAGCACACGGCAGACTGTTGTAAGCACTATCCAGGATCTCCCTAATTTAATCCTCACTGCAACCCTCACAATGAACACCTTTATTTTATAAATGAAGATACAGAGACACAGGTGGGACAAACAAGTTTACTGGAGTTCAATCAGGCACTAAATGACAGAGCTAGGCACAGAACCAACATTTGTAATTACCACATGTGGAAACAATTCTTCGGTCAGAGGCAACCCACCACACTTGCTCTATACGTCCTTCTGGTCCTTCTCCCAAAACAAGAAAACATCTGTAAAGGTAAATTCATGTAGGGGAAGGAACAGCCAAACACAGTCATTTTTTATTTTGTATTCTTTTTGTTGTTGTTAGTATTGTTGTTTGTTCCATAATATTTTTAAATTTTCAATATCGAACTATTAAAATTAGAACCTCAGGAGAATTTATTAAATATGAACTATATCTATAAAAACATGTAGTATGTTTGTTTGTCTCCATACCTTTGTGGATGACATCTGTAAAGGCTTATAAAACATAAACAATTGAAAGTTTATGAGCTGGGCGGTGGTGGCACACGCCTTTAATCCCAGCACTTGGGAGGCAAGAGACAGGCGGATTTCTGAGTTCGAGGCCAGCTGGTCTACAGAGTGAGTTCCAGGACAGCTAAGGCTATACAGAGAAACCTTGTCTCGAAAAAAAAAAAACAAAAGCCGGGTGGTGGTGGCACATGCCTTTAATCCCAGCACTTGGGAGGCAGAGGCAGGCGGATTTCTAAGTTCGAGGCCAGCCTGGTCTACAGAGTGAGTTCCAGGACAGCCAGGGCTACACAGAGAAACCCTGTCTCGAAAACCAAAAAAAAAAAAAAAGAAAAAAAAAACAAAAAACAATAAAAAAAAAAAAAAGAAAGTTTATGAATAACTTGCTAAAACTAAAATGATATAAACACATATACATAAAGCAAATAGAGAAATTGGTGAGTTATATATCATATGCTTTTAAGTATGAATTTTTTTAACCTACTAGTCACAAAAAAATGTGTTTTAAATTACTCTTCTATGCCAAGGACGATACAGATGATTGCTCTCCTAGTCTCAAGATAGAAATACCAATTTAAGCATTCTTCCTACAAAAAAATACAAAATGCAAGCTTTTAAGCTGTCTAGGAAATTTTACCCTAAAATTCTGCTTTCTTAAAGGTGTCTTTTGAAGAACTGAAAATGTAGAAAATAAATATAAATCACAACAGAACTACAGAAGCAATTTTGGTGATAACAAAATCTTTGTACTGTATTTGATCCCAGCACTAGAGGCAGAGGCAGAGAGGCAGGGAGGCAGGGGGGCAGGGGGGCAGGGGGGCAGGGGGGCAGGGGGGCAGGGAGGCAGGGAGGCAGGGAGGCAGGGAGGCAGGAGGGGCAGGGGGGCAGGGGGCAGGGGGCAGGGGGCAGGGGGGCAGGGCGGGCAGGGGGACAGGGGCGGGCAGGGAGGCAGGGGGCAGGGAGGCAGGGAGGCAGGGGTCAGGGGGGCAGGGGGGCAGGGAGGGCAGGGAGGCAGGGGGGCAGGGGGGGCAGGGGGGCAGGGGGCAGGGAGGCAGGGGGGCAGGGGGGCAGGGGGGCAGGGGAGGCAGGGGGGCAGGGGGGCAGGGGGGCAGGGGGGCAGGGGGGCAGGGGGGCAGGGGGCAGGGGGGCAGGGGGGCAGGGAGGGCAGGGGGGCAGGGGGGCAGGGAGGCAGGGGAGCAGGGGGGCAGGGGGCAGGGGGGGGCAGGGGGCAGAGAGGCAGGGAGGCAGGGAGGCAGAGGGGCAGGGGGGCAGGGGGGCAGGGGGGCAGGGGGGCAGGGGGGCAGGGGGACAGGGAGGCAGGGGGCAGGGGCAGGGGGGCAGGGGCAGGGGGCAGGGAGCAGGGGAGCAGGGGAGCAGGGGGCAGGGGGGCAGGGGGGCAGAGGGACAGAGGCAGAGAGGCAGAGGCAGAGAGACAGGGAGTTATTATTTTAATGTCATCAAGTTTCTTGAAAACAATGTATTAGTAGTGAATATTTTCCCATGATTAGGTAGTGTTTTAGACCATGTGATTGAGAGCAGGCTTGGGTTAATTACAGTAACCCCGAGTTGTAAGTTATTTGACCGTCACTTGCCTTCTTTGAATGCTCCTCATCTGTAAGCGGAGACCTTGTCTGTCTATCATACAGGGATGCTATAGACTTAGGATGACACAAATAAGGCACTCACACCTTCCTCAGGAGCACTCTTTCTTGTTACACTTCTTTAGTGTCTCTTGGGGGAAAGACCCTGACTCACTTAATCAGGTCTGAACCTGTAGCTTACTTTCACTATTAGCAACATAAACAATAGCGACATTTCCCACACAGTTCTATTTATTATTTAGGATTAAATCTACTAGGATGATTACTGAAAACTTCTAACACATCAGAGAACTACCTAGCAATATCTATTTACTAAATTAAATATTCTCATGTTGCTTTAAATATATATTCAATCCTGGCCAACTCTGAATTTTTAAAAAAAAGATCTATGCTAACTTTTAAGGCAAACCCTATCCCTGCTTGGCATATTTCTTTTTATACATCTCACAGTTTCTTCTTTGTTGTACTATAAGGCTCTTTAAAGTATGAGAATGGCACAAAAAGAAAAAGGTGAAATAGATTTTAAAAAAGTTAAATCTCTCCCTTATACTATCTACAATACAATTCATGTAGATTAAAATGTTAATGGGACAAGTTTCTGTGTAACTTACAAGAGAATATGAGTCAGCATAAACTGATCTTGGCATAAAAAGAACCTTTTAAAGGCTACTGATAAAAGCGGAGCCCATCACCAAGGCATTGCTGGTACTGGGTTTTCCAAATGTGTGCTTCTGGTACAAAGTGGTTCAATAGCCAAGCCAGGGAAAATGCTCCTTATCAATTATGCCAAGAGATGGCTACAGAAACCAATACCACGATTGATTACCTCTACCTATCAGCAATCCAACATTACCATACATTATACACTCTAAACAATGTAAGCCTAGCAGATGTATCTGAAGAACATGGTCCAGTATATGCCCAAAGCATGCCCTTGTGTATTTTTACTGTTTGGGTGTTTGTGTGTGGCAGGGAGGGGAGGTGGTGAAGGGAGAGGGGACAGAGATTCTCTAAATACCCCAAACTAGGCCAGTAATCTTTATCTTCCTTCCCCACCATTCTGAGAGTTAGGAGCAGCTGCCACACCTAGTTTCTTAAAGCAGACACTGGACAGACTCCTGTCTTCAGACATTCTGGAGCCACCGCTTGTCCTCTGCAAAATGAAAATTCATTAGTGCTGGAGGTTCAGAGAAGTACTACCATGGAAAACAAGTCAAACCAATTGCATTCGTTACTTTTTGGTTGTTGTGATAAAACACTAGTATTAAAAGGAACCATGGAAGAAAGAGTTTATTTTGGCTGGGGGAGATGTGTGTGTGTGTGTGTGTGTAACAAGGGGCAGCACTGCTGTAAATGTTCTAATTTTGTGATACATCCTGCCATCACAGTGGCAGGAGCAGGGAGCTATGTCTTCAGCCATTAACAAACAGCAGAGAGAGCAAACTGGAAGTGTGTGGCTGGTAGGTATAAATTTTCAAATCCTGCCCCTAGTGGCTTACTTGCTCCAGCAAGGCTGCACCACAAACTGGGGACCTAGTGTTCCATTATCTAAACCTACTGGGGTTCACACCACTACACTGATTTAGTCTGACTTGACTACAGAATCGTCCCTTCAGCTTGATGCTGCTAACCTCCATATGATTCATGGTGTACACCCTAAAACATACTTGAGTAGGAAAGTGCAGTTCTCTGTGAAGGAAGCGCTGTTGTCCCTGTGTTGTAATTTTATTGATTGAGGCTCCATTTGAAGGACTTTCTGACATGCCCTATTGAGACTCAGTGCTGATGTAAATACACAAACTCCACAGTAACTTGCTGCTTGCCAAAATACACCCCCCACACAAGATTGCTTTGGACTTAATTTTTGGCATATCATTTTTGATATACTCACATGTTAAAAAAAATATAAAATGATTTACATTAGTAACAAACAGTCCTAAAATGTATTTTGAATTATACTCTTATCCATTAAAATATCTCTTATGCAAGTATAGATACAAAAAAGTATGAAGTACATTTTGTTATGATTTTAAGTATCACAAAATTAGAACAAGTTATACTGTTTAACTGTTTAAGGAACAGAGCTAATGGGAGAGAAGGAAAAAGGAAGGGAAGATGAGAGGGAAGGAGAGTGGAGACTAAGACTGAGAAAAACGCAGGGATATGATTAGAGTTAAGTTGTAACTGTTAAGTGACCTCGTAAACCTTGTTTTCTTTCCTAACAAAAATATACATCATTACTATGTAAAGGGAGAGAGAGAGAGAAAGAGAGAGAGAGAGAGAGAGAGGAGGAAAAGAAATACAAGGGCAGTCACAAGCAGCCCTGGGGCATTAGTTACTTAGACTATTTAAATTAATATTAATTTAAACTGTAAAATGTTAGGTTTATATCCATTAAGATTCAACTTCAAACCAGGCACGATGGTGCATGCCTCTAATCCCAGCAATTGGGAGGCAGAGGTAGACCTCATGAGTTCTATGCCAGACTTGCTCACATAGTGAATTCCAAGCCAGTTATGATTATACAGTGACAGCCTATCTTGGGAGGGAAGGAGATTCAACTTCAGCCATATGTTGTATCTGTAATCCCAGCACCTACAAGGTGGTGGCAGGAATATTGAGTTTGAGGCCAGCCTGAGCTAGAGGTCAAGAATGATTGCTTGTGCTACAAAGACAGATCCTGACTAGCAAAACAAAGCAAGACAAAAACAAAACAAAAACCTCCTCTGTGCCTGTGGCTCAGTCCTGTAATCGAAGCTAGTTCAGAGGCATAGACAGGAGGATGGAAAATTCAAGGGTCTATCTGGGGCTACAGAATGAGTTCCAGACCAAGCTAAGCAACTTGGGCCTTGTCTCAAAACAAATAGAAAATACAGCCTAGGGTTCAGTTGTACAGGTTGTTTCTAGCATTCAGGATGTCCAGGTTCAATCTTCAGCATTACAAATAAAAAAAAGATACAGCTTTGGAACAACTTCTATTACGTTTATTTATGCATGCGTATGTGCAGCATAGATGTGGAGGTCAGAGAATAACTTACTGGGGTCTGCTCTCACCTTCTACCATGTAGACATTGGGGATCAAAGTTAACCTTGTCAGTGAGGGCCTTTACCCACTGCACAGTCTTCCCAGCTCAGATCTATTTCTATGTTAAACCTGTGGGATTGGATACCCAGATCTTTTAACACATGGATTTGCTTTTAACCCTAATTATGTTACTAATGAAGAGTCAGACACTGAGTAAATTTACTGTTGCTCAGTTTCTTCATCTCCAAAATAGAAATAATTATGATGGTACCTGTTTCGATGATATTTTAATGTTAACTAAATACATGGAAAGATGCTAGTGTATAGTTGATGGTAGGTAGACATTAATAGCTATTACTGTTATTATTGTTGTTATTAAACAATTTTGATTCCTTTAAAAACAACAATAAACATACTAACGTGGGGAGGGGAGAGCCCATATGACCTCAACCCTGCACAAAGAACTCCAGGCAGTTAAGGAATGCTGAGAGGAGATGAAATAGTCTTACCTAGGGAAGAGCACACCAGTAACTTATTCCATACCAAATAGCCAACCTTGAAAACATACATACAAATAACATTATACAGACTGAACAGATTGTATTTATAAATATATAACTATGTAACAGTAAGTAATGCAAAAAGCTATTATTTTTACATTACTTTTGATTAAAATAATAATCAGATAAGTTCAATAAAACAAGTGGACAGAAATAAACTTGGAGACTAATTATCCTTAATTTCAGAGAAAAGATCGTTTATTTAACACAAGGAACAGTTATAGATCTATATATGTACACACACACACACACACACACACACACACACACAGTTTGAAAAATGCATCAGTTGAGACCACGAATTTGAAAGAGGGCAAGGAGGGGCGTATGTGAGGGTTTGGAAGGAGGAACAGGAAGGGGAAATATAATTATATTATAGTCTAAAAAAATAGAACAAATTGAAAACTTCCTACATATGATGCAGACTGGGGTTATGTCCCAGTTAGTACAATGCTTGCCTGTCATGCACTAAGCCCCAGGTTCAGCCCTTAGTACTGTGTAACCTCGGTGTAGAGGTATGCACCTCTGACCCCGGCATTTGGCAGGTGGAGGCAGAGAACAGAAACTTCAAGGTCATCTTCCACTATAAAGAGTTTGAGGTCTGCTTGGGCTTAAAAAAGAAAACTATATACTATATGTGCATAGAAAACCTTAATAATTGTGACCTCTAACTGCTAACAGACAATGTTACTTTTCTTTTAGACTTATTTTTTAAACATTTGATGACAAGCAATTCCTTTAATACTTAAAAAAGAAGACAGGCAGGTGGCAAACATCTTTAGTTCCATCACTCAGGAGAAAGAGGCAAGTGGATTTGAGGCAAGCTTGGTCTATAGTGAGTTCTACATAAACGAACAAACAAAGACAAATATAATAACAGGATGTTTTCTTTAAAAGTGTTCTTACAAGTTGGCAAGCAGTAATTCTCAAACTGTGACCTGCCCATCATTAGCATCACCAACCAGAAACCCTACTCAAAATGTAAACTTTTTCTTTCTGTATCGTCGCCTTTGATTCTGATGGTTGCTTAAGTCTGGAATTACTGTGGACTTAACCCTTCTCACCTTTATGCAGTATAAAGACTACTCATCTTGCCCAAAGTGCTCTACAACTTAAGTTACTAAGTCCTTCATTTACTCTTGAATATATTTTCTCTATGAAGTTTTTTTGTTGTTGTTGTTTTATTCTGACAAGGTCCTGCCCCAAAGCCCAGGCTAGCCTTGTACTGGATCTCTCTCCTTGCATCATCCCTCCAGGGCACTAAGGGTCTTTTGAAAATAGCAACAGCTGTCCCAGTTACTGAATAATACAGAAAAACAAATGTTTTCTGGATCCAAGAAAGTAATCTGTCTTAAGGTGTTTTGATGTTTACACTTTAAAAATGTAACTTTTTAGCAGGGCGGTGGTGGCGCACGCCTTTAATCCCAGCACTTGGGAGGCAGAGGCAGGCGGATTTCTGAGTTCGAGGCCAGCCTGGTCTACAGAGTGAGTTCCAGGACAGCCAGGGCTATGGAAACCCTGTCTCGAAAAACAAAAACAAAAACAAAACCAACTCAAACAAACAAACAAAAAAAGTAACTTTTTAAGGAAGTGTTGTTCACTGTTCAAACACATGTATATTAAAAATAATAATTTAAATTTCTTGTGGCCCAACCAAAACAGCCAGATTTTGCCACTGGACACCAGCTGTTGCTTACTTCTTGTTAATTTTCTCTCAAATTAGAGCAGTGGAATACATGATTATAACTGTGAATAAGGTCAGTTATGGCACTTGCTAGCTACGTGGTAATTTAAAAAATATCATATTTGAAAAATTAATATATTAAAAAAAAATGTAGCCTCACAGAAAACTCCCTCTCCCATTTTTTAAGGACCTTTAACCTGGACTAAATAATTGGATTCCACTTCCTAGCAGTGGTGGTGGCCTTTAGGCCCTCTTTCACACCATTCCTTTTCACTTTTGTTTTCCCCAAGCACACAACTTTCTGCGCAAGAGGAAAGTGCGGCGTGACACTACCCACAGCGTCTAGGAAATGTGGTTTCTCTGACTCTTTCTCCTGGGCCAAAGAATGGGGGATAAACTACAAAAGAGATCCAGTTAAAAATACAACTACCGACAAGCCCCGCGAGTCATCGACTTCCTTTCTGCCCCCCAGCTCCTGAGTGCCTTCCTCTTCCTCCTCCCCGCGTGCGTCGAGTCGCTTTGCATCACGGTATTTGAAGTTCTTTCTGGACGGAAGCACCTAACACTCCTTCGCGAGAGAGCAGCCGGAAGACTCTCGTTCCCAGAGGGCAGAGCGGAAGCTACGCCTGCGCAGTCTCAATGAGGGCGTGTATGTCTGTGTCTGAGGGAGAGAGCGAGAGTCAGTGAGTGTGAGTGCGGGGTGGGGTGGTGGCCGTTACCTTCGGGGCAACGGCTAAGGCAGTGGAGAAGTGAGAAGAGAAACAACGTCCGGCGCTTCCGCCTTCCCCTAGGAAGAGGAGGAACTGGTAGGGAAAGGAAAGCCATTCGCCCTGGGCCTGGACTAGACCTCGTCGGGCCGGCGGAGGTCTGGCTATGTGCCTTTGAGGGTCGCTTGGGACGCAGAGCGAGAGTCGAGAGCGATGTCTCAGCCGCCGCCGCCTCCTCCGCTGCCGCCGCCGCCGCCTCCCCCTGAGGCTCCGCAGACTTCGTCGTCCCTGGCGGCGGCGGCTACTCCGGGGGGCCTTTCGAAACGAAGGGACCGGAGAATCCTTTCCGGGAGCTGCCCGGATCCCAAGTGCCAGGCGCGTCTCTTCTTCCCGGCCTCGGGTTCTGTCAGCATCGAGTGTACCGAGTGCGGACAGCGGCACGAGCAGCAACAGCTGCTGGGAGTGGAGGAGGTGACCGACCCGGACGTAGTGCTGCACAATCTGCTGCGGAACGCGCTACTCGGGGTGACGGGGGCTCCCAAGAAGAACACGGAACTGGTAAAGGTGATGGGCCTCTCCAACTACCACTGCAAATTATTGTCGCCCATATTGGCACGCTATGGAATGGACAAACAAACGGGCCGGGCCAAACTTCTCCGGGACATGAACCAAGGCGAACTGTTCGACTGCGCGTTACTCGGTGACCGGGCCTTCCTCATCGAACCAGAGCACGTCAACACAGTGGGCTATGGCAAGGACCGCTCCGGAAGCCTCCTATATTTGCATGACACTCTCGAGGATATCAAACGGGCCAATAAAAGTCAAGAATGCCTCATTCCAGTGCATGTGGATGGGGATGGACACTGCCTAGTGCATGCTGTGTCTAGGGCTCTAGTAGGCCGAGAGCTCTTCTGGCATGCCCTGAGGGAGAATCTTAAGCAGCACTTTCAGCAGCACCTAGCCCGATATCAAGCCCTGTTTCATGACTTTATTGATGCTGCCGAGTGGGAGGACATTATCAATGAATGTGACCCTCTGTTTGTGCCACCCGAAGGTGTCCCCTTAGGCCTGAGGAATATCCACATATTCGGCCTTGCCAATGTGTTACATCGTCCCCTAATTCTCTTAGATTCCCTCAGCGGCATGAGAAGCTCTGGTGATTATTCAGCCACCTTTCTACCTGGGCTCATACCTGCAGAGAAATGCACTGGGAGAGATGGTCATTTGAACAAGCCAATCTGTATTGCGTGGAGTAGCTCTGGTAGAAACCACTATATTCCCTTGGTAGGCATAAAGGGGGCTGCCTTGCCCAAACTACCCATGAATTTGCTACCTAAAGCATGGGGTGTGCCTCAGGACCTTATTAAAAAGTACATCAAGCTTGAGGAGGATGGTGGCTGTGTTATTGGAGGAGACAGAAGTTTGCAGGATAAGTACTTACTTAGGCTGGTTGTGCTATGGAAGAAGTCTTTATGGACAAACATGGTATCCACCCTAGTTTGGTTGCCGATGTACATCAGTATTTCTACAGAAGGACTGGGGTGATAGGAGTTCAGCCTGAGGAAGTTACAGCAGCTGCGAAAAAAGCAGTAATGGATAATCGCCTTCACAAGTGTTTGCTTTGTGGTGCCCTTTCTGAACTTCATGTCCCTCCTGAGTGGTTGGCTCCAGAGGGAAACTGTATAACTGGCAAAAAGTACTCATGGACAGCTGAGGCCTGACAAAAATTACAGCTTTCCCTTAAACAATTTGGTTTGTTCATATGATCCAGTGAAAGATGTTCTGCTACCAGACTATGGATTGAGTAATCTAACAGCTTGTAATTGGTGCCATGGCTCATCTGTGCGAAGAGTTAGAGGAGATGGCTCTATTGTGTATTTGGATGGAGACAGAACTAATTCTAGGTCTACAGGTGGCAAATGTGGTTGTGGATTCAAACACTTTTGGGAAGGTAAAGAGTATGACAATCTTCCAGAAGCTTTTCCTATCACTTTGGAGTGGGGAGGAAGAGTAGTCAGAGAAACAGTATATTGGTTCCAGTATGAAAGTGATCCATCTTTGAATAGTAATGTTTATGATGTTGCAATGAAACTTGTTACCAAGCACTTTCCAGGTGAATTTGGGAGTGAGATCCTAGTTCAGAAAGTTGTCCACACTATATTGCATCAGACTGCAAAAAAAAATCCTGACGATTACACTCCTGTAAATATAGATGGTGCTCATGCTCAGAGAGTTGGAGACGTGCAAGGACAAGAATTGGAGTCTCAGCTACCAACTAAAATTATTCTTACTGGACAGAAAACAAAAACTTTGCACAAGGAAGAATTAAACATGAGTAAAACTGAAAGAACTATCCAACAGAACATCACAGAACAAGCTTCTGTGATGCAGAAACGGAAAACAGAGAAATTAAAACAAGAGCAAAAGGGGCAGCCCAGAACTGTTTCTCCAAATACTATTCGTGATGGGCCAGCATCTGCACCTGCCACCCCCACCAAGGCTCCGTACTCACCTACCACTTCTAAGGAGAAGAAGATTCGAATAACAACTAATGATGGACGGCAGTCCATGGTTACCCTTAAGCCTTCAACAACCTTTTTTGAACTTCAGGAAAGTATAGCCAGAGAGTTCAACATTCCTCCATATTTACAGTGTATTCGATATGGCTTTCCTCCTAAAGAGTTAATGCCACCCCTGGCAGGAATGGAAAAGGAGCCAGTTCCTTTACAGCATGGTGACAGAATTACAATAGAGATCTTAAAAGGCAAAGCAGAAGGTGGTCCATCCACTGCTGCACACTCAGCCCACACTGTAAAACAAGATGAGATTGCTGTTACTGGCAAACTGTCGTCCAAGGAACTTCAGGAGCAAGCTGACAAAGAAATGTACTCCTTGTGTCTTTTAGCAACATTAATGGGTAAGAGCAATTGAAGTCTGATGCTATGTGTTAATTGAGAGTATAAAATACTGAGTTTTTTTGTTGTGGAGAGGAAAAAAAACCTGTTTGGTAGTAGATACTAATATGATTATTGAGAGTATTAGAACAGCATGAAACTACTGAATGAAGGTAGTTACTCAACTGTTACCAGATTAATTAAATATATCTTATTTCAAAATTTGTTTTAAAAAACAGATATATCTGTAGTTCAAGCCCTTTTTCTCCCTGTCTGAGCTCCATCTTGATCCTTTTTCATTTATTTTTAATTTCATTTTCCTGTCTGTCATGTGATTTCATGACTTCCTGTTTGATGAATTGCAGTTTCTGGTGTTTATAGTCTCACTGTACTCCCACCTACTAGCCTATCTCCTCCATTTCCTGCTCTTCCTTCATCATGTTTTTCTTATGTGTACAGTAGGTTTTGTGTTTAATTTTATGGTTCAGAGACTCCACCATGATTGCAGTGAATAGCTCGTAAGAAACAAACAAGAAAGATGGCAATGGGGTTAGGAATTTCTTTTTGATAACTTAGTATAAATTGAAGGAAAATATATTATCAGCTAAATACGGTAATTTCAACCTTTAGATGATTTGGAATCCTGCCTAGTGATATGATTTTTGCATTATTTGCTTAACCTTTAAGTCGGTGTTAACATGCTTTACACAAGTTTTCAAGTATGAAGTAAAATTTAAAGGTTAGTCGTTAGAAGGGACTTAATTATGATGAGATTAGAACTTTTAGCTAGAAAAGTGCTGGCTTTTGATTCTGTTTCCTCAGACTACTAAATAGTAGTGAATTGGACATTGGTCTACTATAATGTCGTTATTACTTGCTTATTAAGTTGGGAGCCAACTAGTTCATGGGAGATATAAAAATGGTACAAACTTTCAACTTGATATTGTTGATTTTGGTTTGGTAGTCATAAAAACTGAATTGGAGAATCCAACCTAGTTATTTTCCATATTTCTGAGACATTGTGGTTTCTTAGAGACTTTGTGGAATAGAGGAATGGCTGTATGATGTTGGGAATCAGAAGAAACAATTTGACTCTTGACTCTAATACTTAGTGATTTCAGGAAAACTATTAACTACTTCAATTGCTTCTGTACAAAAGATCACTTGTAGTTGATATGGGTAAAGTATTCCCAGGATTCTGAAAATAACATCCTCACAAAATGGATGAAATTAGGTATATACAGAAAATATGCAGTTTCCCAAGTTAAAACAGGATGATAATGTCTGTCTTAAAAGAGGATAAATTTGGGGTTGGGGGATATAGCTCAGTGGTAGAAGCACTTGCCTAGCAAGCGCAAGGCCCTGGGTTTGGTCCTCAGCTCTGGAAAAAACAAAACAAAACAAAACAAACAAACAAACAAAAAAATGACAAAATAACAAAAAGGATAAATTTGAACATTTATGTGGTGAATATCTCCTATTCACTTTGTATATCCAGTAGCTAGTGCCCAGCGAGTAGTAAGCAGTTTGAAGGGTTTTGTTTTGTTTTTAATTGAATTTAACATGTCTAAAGAAAGACTGTATTTGCAGAAATGGAATAGATGGTCAGCATTCAACATTGAAAAAAGAGTCTGAAAAGCAGAATTTGGCAGTGCTTATACACTGTTGTACAAAGGAGAAATATATCATCTGGGGTTCGTGATAATTCTGGTAACTAGAAAGGTAATCTTTACTGAAGGATAGGAATATTTTTATGAGTCTGGTTTTGGCCTTTCTGCCAGAACACTCTCTTTACCTGATTCCATGATTCTATAAAAGCATTTACTTGGTAACATTCATTTAGCTTCATTTGATAATAGGTGAGAGTATAGATAAGGATTCCATTTACTCCATTGTAGATTAATACATTGACATTAATACATTATAAATCAGTAGTCTTAAATATTTGCTCAGTATGGTAATATATTCTGTAATGAAAGTTAGTAAAAATACTAGCTTATAATTACTTTTCAAAAAATACTTAAGCTTCCTGCATCTGATTTTCTAGGAACTAGTTTATAGACTACAATGAGTGAGTGCCCCAAGATCCCACCTTCTATTCCGACCTTTGCCTCTTCCCTTTAATATTTACATGAATGTCCATAAGCCATAAGATTTTATATATATATATATTACCAACACAAAAATTAAGTATAAAGGTATATTTCTGCTTTAAGAAATAACACAAGCCAGTATGGTGGTGCATACATGTAATCCTAAGCACTCCGAGCACTTGAAAACCTAAGGCGTAAGGATCATGAGCTTGTTTTGAGCCTGGATTACATAGCAACCCTCTGTCTCCAGTGATGACAGCAACACCAAAAAATAAATAACAAAAACAAACCCTAAAGCAAAGTACTAAGACTGACTGCTTTGGTATATTAGTCTTCTTTCTCTGATTGCTTTGTTGTTGTTGGGTTTTTTGGTTTGTTTGTTTGTTTTTTGGTTTTTTGAGACAGGGTTTCTCTGTGTAGCCCTGGCTGTCCTGGAACTCACTCTGTAGACCAGGCTGGCCTCGAACTCAGAAATCCGCCTGCCTCTGCCTCCCAAGTGCTGGGATTAAAGGCGTGTGCCACCACTGCCCGGCTCTCTAATTGTTTTTTAATTACATAGAAGGTACTCTTTAAAAATAATGTGTTTGTAAAAATATTAGTTTTAGAATAGTTATGAACATACATACGACCATATGTAGTAACTTGGTGTTTAGATTGGTGATGCTAAAAAATAATAGGAATTATTTGGAAATTTGCAAATTTCAAAATGCAGAAATTACTGCCTTAATATTTGTTTAGAAATAGCTTGAAAATCAAGCTTTACAATATTTATTTACTTTCTCACTTATATTTAGTTTTGAATATATCCTCTCAAGTTTGACCAACTTTTGCTTACTATTCTAAGTAGGTCCTCTTTATTTTTATACTCTATTCATTTTCCTTATAGCACCTATTACAAGCTTGTTCATTTAATTATTTGCTCCTTCCCCACTAGATTTGAAGTCTAGAAACATAGAAAATATAACCTGTTTTACACCAAGCAGATGCTTACTGAGTGAATGAACAGATTAGTTCATCAAAATGAATGTATGCAGTGAGCCTGAGACTACATCAAATGAATGGAGGCATAATTCCTGCCTTCTGTGAACTTATGTGTCTATTGCTATGCTAAAGCACCATGACCAGGGCCACTTAATAGAAAAAGGGCTTATGGGTCCAGAGGAATAAGAGAGTACGTCTCCATCACAGCAGAGAAATGTGGCAATATGTAGGTATGGTATCTGCAGCATTAAGCTGAGAGCTTACATCTTAAAAATGGCAGCAGGAAACAAAGAGCTTACTTGGAATGGCACAGGGGAAGCTTTAAAACTTGAAAGCCCTCACCTAGTGGACAGACTGCCTCCAGCAAGCCCACACCTCCTAAATCTACCCAAACAGTACCACCAACTGGGAACCAAACAATCAAATGCTGGAGACTTAGGGGGTGGGAGGGCCATTTCTCAATCAGATCAACACAACTTGCCTGCTAGAGTCTTTTTCTGCTGAGGAAAGATGACCAACCTTTTCTATAGACATAAAAAATGATAAACCTCAAATATATTCGTCATAGTATTTTAGAAAAACGTCTTATTTGATTACACACACACACACACACACACACACACACACAGAGATTGTATGTATTTGTGAAATGTGTTGACTTGTAGTAGCCTGAGATGTTTTTCCTTTCTTTTTTTTTTTTCTTTTTTTTTTTTTTTTTTTTGAGGCTGGTTTTGTTATTTAGCTAATGGCTTTAGATGGTTCAATTTATCACACTGGGGAGGGTGTGATAGAGCACAGTTCATATTATGGAGGTCATGGGGCAGAGAAAAGGGCTCTTTTGAGCTTTTATATGTTTTTGTGGTACTAGGATTGAACTTAAGACCTTACCTTCTTTTGCTTTTAAGTACAATATTCATTAAATAGATTTTTGTATTATATCAACAAAATAATGTATCAGTCATTTCGGTATGGGGCATTCATGGAAATAGTCACAGTTGCTTTGAAACATATAATGGCAGTACAAAAATTTTCCTGTGATATTTCACATGTACTTTTAACACATTTTACTGAGACCGTTGGAGTTTATTTAACTTAATAGTTTTTGCAGACTGCCATCTTCATTACTTATATAGGTTTTAAATCAACACCCGATTATGGCTTTACAAAATATATTAGTACAATTCCTTGTAGATCACTTATTTGTATTTTATTATATGGCAACTATGGTAGATATGATCTACCATAAGAATTTGGCTCATTTCTTTTTTCTTATTATTTCTGATTATCATAGCATTATCAGGAGATAAAGATAGGTTTGGTGAACACAAAACTTGACTGTAGTTTAGTTGTCCTTTCAGTTGGCTACCAACTTTTGAAAAATGGAGAAGCTTATTGGATTTTATTATACTGTTTTTCTTCCTGAAAGGACTGTGGCTTTTTACCGTATACTTTTAAAATATAGGGCCTATTTGGATCAATCCCCAGCATCCAAAACCCTCATAACACTTGTAATTTCTTTTTTACTTATTGCATGCTTAGCAAACATGTTTCTACTTAGTAATCCCATCATAATACGTTAGGATTTTCAAGAATCACATTTGGAACTCAGATGGTTTTTTTTTTTTTTTTAGGTGATACCAGATCTCTGTATTATTAGTTAATCTCTCTTTATGTTTTTCTTCAAATGCTAGGTGAATGTTTGAAATCTAGATCATGCTCATACATATAGTTATTCCTTATGTGCCATTGAATGGTTTTACTTATTTATATGTAGTACATCTGTAGTGAGAATAGTCATAAAGTTGAAAATGATGTTAATCATATACATTGTATGTAATTTATGTAATTATACTTTGAAGATTAAGTTAATCACTTTCTATGATTTAGCCATTTGAAATATTTTACTTACTTTTATTTTCTTCCAAGGAATTCCAATATATATAAAGTAACATGTGGTAGTTTTTTGAACACTGACCTTTCCCTGAATCTGAAAACCTTTTAGTTTAAAAGAAGAAAGAAAAGGTAAACTAAATTAGCCAACAGTATAATAGTGGCCTTTTTATTTCTGTAAATATTGATATCAAAGTAGGTATTACTCAACCACTCAGATGAATTGTAGAGGAAGTGGCACCTAAATTGAATTTTATATTTTATTTATTTATTTTTTTTTTTGATTTTTCAAGACAGGGTTTCTCTGTGTAGCCCTGGCTGTCCTGGAACTCACTCTGTAGACCAGGCTGGCCTCGAACTCAGAAATCCACCTGCCTCTGCCTCCCAAGTGCTGGGATTAAAGGCGTGCGCCACCACTGCCCGGCTATATTTTATTTTTATTGTACTTATTTGTGTGTGTGTGTGTGTGTATACACCCACCTGTGCATATACTCAGTGTGCATGTGGAGGTCAGAGGACAGCTTGAGGGAGTTGCTTCTCCTCCCACAATGAGGGTCCAGGGAATTTGGGTTGTTAAGTTTGGCAGTAAGTGTGTGCTATTACCTGACAAGCAATTATTGAATTTTATTCTTTAAACTGCCTTTTTAAGGAATACATAACAATTATTGGCCTTAGGACACTGGAACGGTTTGTGTTGCATCATAAAAATCAAGGCAGAGGGAACTGGGTTTGATGGTGCATGCCTATAATTCCAGCACTTAGGAGGTGGAAGAAGAGGAAGGATGGTTGTGAGTTCTAAGCTAGTCTCTGCTACCTGGTGAGATCCTGTCTCACAACAACAGAACAAGGTAAGGTGTGGTGTGAGGTTAATAGAGAAGGACTCGATCTTGTATTATATAAAGAAGGATCTTGGACTTTTATCTATGTTCTTTTCCTTTTTTTTCCCCCTTTCTTTTTTAGACATTGTCCTATAGCTTACACTGGCCTTAGGAATCCTTGTGAAGTTGAGGATTTCTTTTGGACTGCTTTGCTTCAGTATTGGGAAATTTAACTCTACATGAACAAAGGGAGTTGGGGAGGACAAGACTCAGGGAAAACCAGTTGAGGGGCAGTAATCTAGGGAGGAGACAGAGGTAGTAATATAGATGGAGAAGGTGCCATGGAGAGCTTTATGTGACTATGGTGAACTTGTACAAAGATCCTGATCTCCTGTCCCCTATCTTGTTTCTTTTACCAACAAAGATAATTTATTGGAGGTATTTATATACCAAAGGAAATAATTTCTCTTTTCTATAGCCCGTTGATACTGTGCATATTTTTAAAGCAGGACTGTGAATAGAGCCATCATGTTTGTTTTAACGTGATTTGAACTCTAGTAGATGTTTAATTTTAGGGTTATGTATAAACTTTGGGTTGGTGTGAAGATTCATACCCTATTTTGCCACTTATTAGCTGCATGATCTTGGGAGAATTATTTAATCACTGTTCTGAGCTTTGTTTGCTTGTAAATGAAATAGAGAGAACTTAGTTGTTATAGTAGAAGAAGCTGTTAAAGGTACCTTTTCAGTTCAAAGATAGGTAAATAAAGAGCGACATAGATGGTATTATACTTCCTTTAACCACAGAGTGATGATGTAGTATTACCCTTTCTGGGGCAAAAATTAGTTCTTGGGAGATAGAGAGTGAAAAATTTTACACTTAATGTATAAAATTAAACACAAATACATTAACATAAACAAAATAGTATAGTAGAGTATCTGCTGTTCATACTTTTTGGGGAGTGGGGCTGATTTGGAAAATAATGTCTGAAGAGTCCTTATGGGGAGATAATGAAAACAAAGAGATCCATGACCTGCTTAAAGAAGATGTGGTCTGGAGTGAGAAGTGCTAAGAATGTGGTATTTTTCTCATGACTCTTGCTTTGGCACCTGTTCAGATTCTTACCCCCAAAAGCCAAAACAACAACAACAACAAACCCTCCAAACCAACCCCAAACCCTGCTACCCCTACTTTTTGATGTTTTCCAAATAAACAATATCCTTGAGTATTTTAGTAAAACTGTGACTATTTAGGATAAGAGTGATCATAATTAAATGAAAGGTTATCACCATAGAAATAAATTTTCTAGATAAAATTTGGTCAGTGTAGCTGTTAATAGTGTAGGAGTTATTAGTATATTTGTACTTGGGTGGATTTGATATTTTAAATCATTTGAAATCAAACGTTTCTGCATGTCTTCATTTAAATATAACCTTTTGGTAATAGTACTGTATTATTAGTAAAAAATGTTTGTGTAACTGAATGTTCTGGTTAAATGAAGGTTCACGTGCCAAGGCTTTTAAATTTTTTTTTTTTTTTTGGTATTTTTCAAGACAGGGTTTCTCTGTGTAGCCCTGGCTGTCCTGGAACTCACTCTGTAGACCAGGCTGGCCTCGAACTCAGAAATCCACCTGCCTCTGCCTCCAAAGTGCTGGGATTAAAGGCGTGCGCCACCACCGCCCGGCTAAAATTTTATATTTTAAATTGATTCACTAAAGATAACTTTAGCTGAGTATTATACAGCTTGATATTCTTCTTTATGGTATGGGAAAGGATTGCAGACATATGATTAATTAGCATCAGTTATTTCCATACAAGACTCAGGTCCAGCAGTATAGTTTTCTAGTAGGAAAGACAAAAATTAACTCATTATTGCTATGTGTTACTATTTTCTATGATGTAATATAATAATGATGAAAATAATGAAAGTATAAAGAAGCAGCACATCTACATAGTTCCATTCTTCCATTCTGATGCTTTCAAATGTTATTTTCTTTTTTTCCTTTTTGTTGGTAGGTTTGAACTCTGGACCTTGGGCAACAAAAGACAACATTAATTACTTATGTTTAATCTGTCTACTTATTTTTCTCCCTGGCTATTTCTTTTTCTTTGCTTTTAACACACACATGCGCCGGGCGGTGGTGGCGCACGCCTTTAATCCCAGCACTTGGGAGGTAGAGGCAGGTGGATTTCTGAGTTCGAGGCCAGCCTGGTCTACAGAGTGAGTTCCAGGACAGCCAGGGCTACACAGAGAAACCCTGTCTCGAAAAACCAAAAAAAAAAAAAAAAAAAAAAAAACACATGCAAAATAAAACTTCATATTCTAGTTAAAAGTGAGTATCTTTTCTGTTCCTAACCAGTGTTTACCAGCAAGTTTCCTTTGAGGTATTCTGAAACTTCAGATATATTTTGTTTAATGTGCTCAGTACTGATTTGTATAGTTTTAAGAATATTTTTGTTAGCTTCTATATTTAAAAATTGAGGGAACTTATAAAAAAATTTAGATTGTTATAGGAAAAGTGACATGGGCCTTCAAACACTGGGTTAGGCTCCTCTGTAACAGCAGTTGGCAGTACCTTTACATGGTCCTTTCTATGGTCCATCCATTTTCTAGAGTGCCATTGTATCACATCTGTGTTATACTCATTCTGGATCTGAGCCCTGCAATCTCTGTTTTAGACTAATCTGTGTCACTATAGTCAAGGATGGCACTCATGTTTGAGCTCACACTTTGCTTTTGTCTTTCAGGAGAAGACGTGTGGTCTTATGCAAAGGGACTTCCTCACATGTTCCAGCAGGGTGGTGTATTCTACAATATTATGAAGAAAACTATGGGTATAGTTACATTCTGATTTTATTCTGGATAATGTTTCTATCTAAGCTATTATATACTTGAGAACACTCAAATAGGGAACCAGTGAGATGGCGCAGTGGGTAGAGGCACCTGCTGACAAGCTTGACAACCTGATTTCCATCCCTGGGACCTACTTGGTGGAAGGAGAAAACCAGCTTCTGCAGTTGTCCTCTGACCTCCACATGTACACCATGGCACATGTATACCCATGCACACACACATACGCATAACATAAGTAAAATGTAATAATAGTACAAAAGGACAGTCATGATATTTTATTAAACATATTGACATTTGGGCATAGTACCATATGCTTGTTGTCCAAGTTAGGGTATTGATACTGGAGAACTTCTTGAGCCCAGCAGTTCCCACCTAGCCTGGGCAACATAATGAAACACCCACCACCACTTCTTTTTTTTTATTTTTGAAATCTAGTTTATTTCTTTGTTACACTTTTTTCCCATACTATCTTTATTCATTATTTGGGAATTTCACATCATGAACCGTGATCACACTCCCCAGTCTTCCCAGATTTCCCCCTCCCCAACCCTTGTGGCCTTACCTCCACAAAAGAAAGAAGAAGGGAAAAAAAAACCAAGTCCAGTTTGTGTTGCCCAATATAGTCACTGGAGCATAATTGAACTCCCATGGCCAGCCCCTTAAAGAAGACTTGAGTCCTTCCCTACCCACACTCCTGCCAGAAGCCATAGTTGTGGAGAGCTATACTTCAGCAATCTTTATCGAAATTTTTAAGATTTCTTGTCAATAGCTTTCTGTCTAGGTTGTTACTTTTTGGGGGAAGTGGGGGTGGGATGTGAGTGGGGGTTGTCATAGAAACC
Source organism: Mastomys natalensis (assembly GCA_021653895.1). Classification (NCBI taxonomy): domain Eukaryota; kingdom Metazoa; phylum Chordata; class Mammalia; order Rodentia; family Muridae; genus Mastomys; species Mastomys natalensis. The sequence continues at coordinate 976,132 of JAJTUV010000650.1, forward strand.
TTCCATGTCCCTCTGTGAGTCTACAGTCATGGATACCACTGCCAAAGTATCTTTCTTGCCCTTTATAGTCAGCAGGAGCACGATGATGGACTTCCATGTAGTTTCTTGCAACAGCATGGACCACGCATATCCACATGAGATGTCCCTATTTCTTTTTTTCTTTTCTTTTTTTTTTTTTTGTTTGTTTGTTTTTTGTTTTTAGAGACAGGGTTTCTCTGTGTAGCCCTGGCTGTCCTGGAACTCACTCTGTAGACCAGGCTGGCCTAGAACTCAGAAATCCGCCTGCCTCAGCCTCCCAAGTGCTGGGATTAAAGGCGTGCGCCACCACCACCCGGCTGATGCCCCTATTTCTTAAAGATTTATTTTATTTTAAATTATGTGTTTACATATGTGTGTGTGCACATGAGTGCAGGTGCTCTTAGACACCAGAAGATGTTGGATTCCCTTGAGCTGGAAGGGCTTTGAGTTTTCCAGCCCTATGTGCTAGGAACTGAACTTGCGTCCTCTGTAAGAGCAGTACATGTTCTTAACCACTGAGCCGTCTCCAGTCCAAGAGACTGCTCCCCAACCCCCACGTTTTTTTTTTAACTGTGTGCATGTTTCTTTGTTTTCTTTTCTTTTCTTTTTTTCCTCCTTTAGTGCTAGGGTTTGAACCACAGGTTTTACTCATGTTAGACAAGTGCTCTACTACTGAGCTATATGTATGTGGTTTTGTGTGTGTGTGTGTGTGTGTGTGTGTGTGTGTGTGTGTGTGTCCCACCGCTGAGCTACATCCCCAGCCTTGTGTATAAGTGTGTGTATGTATGTACATATATACGAATGTGCATATGTGTGTGAAAGCCAGAACAGAGCCTTAGGTGTCATTCATTCTTCATGTTCCTCATGTGCTACCTATAGGGTTTTTTTTTTTTTTGTTTGTTTGTTTGTTTGTTTTGTTTGTTTGTTTTTGTTTTTTTTTTTTTTTTTTTTAGCTAAGGCCTCTTGCTGGTCTGGAACTTTCCAAGTAAGCTAGGTTAGCTGGCCAGTAAGCCCCAGAGATCCACTTAATCTGTTTCTTTGGCATTAGTATATTAATCATGTGCCACTTTTTTTCCAATATATGTTCTGGGGATTGAACTCAGGATTTTGTGCTCACAGCAAGCACTTTACTGATAGATTCATTCTCTCCCATCCTGTTTGTGTGTGTGTGTGTGTGTTTGTATATGTGTATTTATTTATTTAAATACTTTTTTGTTTACTAATCTGTCTTATTATTATCCTGATGTGGTCAGGTATGTTTTCTGCAGTTTTAATTAAAACATTTTTATATTGCTTTCTTGCCTCTATTTTGGTCCTTAATGATGAAAGAATACAAGCTATGAAATTAGAGGCAGAACTGATTACACTGCTTGTGGACTGTCCCAGAACCAGATAATATGGTGTATTTATTGTTTTGTTTTAGTGGTGACTTATTGCTTTTTAGGTTTTGGGAAACAGCTTGTTTTACATTTAACTTCTTTGTTTATAAAGACAAATACACTTGTATGTAAGTATACAGTTATACCTATAGGATTTTAAAATCTTGGGAGAGAAGTTGGTAGGGCATATATTTGGACCTCATATGTTTTTGCAGAGTTGTAACATGAGTACTTTTAGTTTCAGATTTATCATTCTGGTTTAGCTTATTATTTCTCCTGCCTAGCTTTACAGACATTAAAAACAAAATTTTGTGTACACTTATTCTTTGAACTTAATTCCTTCAAAATAACAAATCCCAACTAGGCTGCTGTAGAAATGTTCAGACACAGAAAGGAGCAAGGGTATTATGAGTCCTATGTACCTATCACCTGGCTTCCACAATTACTAGGACAGTTCAACTTTCTTCTTAACTGGACTGTTTAAGCTAATCTCAGATATATAATTTCAGAACTAAGTCCTTTTAGTGTGTATGTAAAATGTGAAATACTTTAATTTTACCAAATATCGGTGTTTAAATATCAAACAGATGTTTTCTTTCAGTTTATTTGAATCAGGGAACCAAAGAATGAATATATATATTTAAAAGGATTATTGTTATTTTAAACATCTTAATTTTATTGTGTATAAAAATGATGTGTGGTGTGTGTGTGTGTGTGTGTGTGTGTATTGGTGTGTGTATGTATGGGTGTCAGCTTGTTTCATTTGTGGTTAGGAGTCAGTTCTTTGCTTTCACCTTGGGTCTTGGCATTGAGCTCTGGTTGTCAGGCTTGTTTGTTAAGCACTTTTCATACACTCAGTCATTGTGCCAGCCCAGAGACAGGTACAAACTAAGTATCATACCCAAAATATTTGGAACCAGAAACATTTTGGATTTTGGGGGACTTAGGGACACTTTACATATACATCATGATCTATTTTATTGGTGAACTCAAGTCAAAAATTCATTTGTGTGCCCTACATGCCTTAAACATAACACCTGCAGATAATCTCATATAATCTCCTTAAGTAATTTTGTAGTAACATGAAGCAATTTTTAAGTTACATGAAGCCAGTTTCATAGTGTGGAATCTTCTACTAGTGGCAGTATTTTGTGCTGAAGAAAGCTTCAAATTTTGGCACATTATGGACTTCAGATTGTTGGATTAGAGGTACTCAGAACTTGTATATTCTTTTTTTTTTTGGTTTTTCGAGACAGGGTTTCTCTGTGTGGCCCTGGCTGTCCTGGAACTCACTCTGTAGACCAGGCTGGCCTTGAACTCAGAGATCTGCCTGCCTCTGCCTCCCAAGCGCTGGGATCAAAGGCGTGCGCCACCACCGCCCGGCAGAACTTGTATATTCTTTAATACACTGTATATAGATTTTGAGAAATATGCAGTCCTATATTAACCCCAGTAAAAGTACAGAATATTTTCTATCAGTCCAGATTTTTAGCCAGTCCCCATTTCCCAGACCCCATACACTAGCAACCACTGATTTTTTTTTTCTCAGTTTATTTATTTTTCTTTTTCACATTGCTATATTAGGATGACTTTTTGTGCATGGTTCCTTTTGCTTAGAAATTGGTAAATTAGCCTGAGGGACATGTCACATCTGTTGCTTGTGAAATCTTGTTGGCATGTAGCCATATTCCTGTCTACATACTATCTATTGCTGCTTTTGCAGTACAGCACTAGAATGGAATAGTATTAGAGACCTTACAGTCCACTATAGTCAAAGTATCATAACAGTTCCCTTTAGAGAGAAAACCCTTTTTCTGTTTTGTTTTTAATTATATAAAGGATTTTTATTTTTGCATATGGAAGTCAGATGTCTGTGGTCTATGGTCTGGTAAATAGCTTTCTTGCTAGTAAAGTAGGCAGTACAGGACATAACATGGCAAGAACCAGGGAGAATGAATGTGTCTTATTCTGTTTCAGGGTATATTGGCAGGTATTAGTAGTTGATTTCATTTTCATTGCTGAATAATATTTCGTTGATTGAATCCATCACATTAAAAAATAATAGGGGCTGGAGAGATGACTCAGCTGTTGATTAGGAGTGCCTTTTGCTCTCGCAGAGGATCAGAGTTCAGTTTCCAGCACCAACTTTGGCAGCTCACAATCTTATAACTCCATCTCCAGGGAAGCTGTTGCCATTTTCTGGCCTCCACAGGTACCCTTACACATAACATCACAGACAGACACAGACACACACACATATTTTTAAAAAGATCTCAACCAAAAGGCATTTGAACTGTTTTCGATTTTTAGCTACTATGACTCTAGCCCTGTAAACATTTATCATGTATGTACAGGTTTTTGTATTCATGCAAGCTTTTCTCTTTTCTTTTTTTCCTTCCTTCCTTCCTTCCTTCCTTCCTTCCTTCCTTCCTTCCCTCCCTCCCCCCTCCCTCCCTCCCTCTTCCTCCTCCTTCTTATTATCAATATCATTGTTCTTATTTTGAATGGGGTTTCCCTAGCTGTCCTAAACTGCCACTATAGACTGGGCTGGTCTTGAACTCAGAGATCTATCTGCCTACCTCTGCCTCTGCAATGCTGGGATTAAAGGCATGGGACACTACATCTGACTTCATGTAAGTTTTGCATTTCACTTTGGTAATTCACTTAAATGGAATGTATGGTCATATGGTGAATGTATATTTATCTTTATAAGAAACTTCTATGACTGGGGAAATGGCTCAATTGGTGTAAAGTGCCTGCTACACATAAGTGTGAGAATCTGAGTCCAGATCCCCAACACTCATATAAAAAGGCAGGGTATGGTGGCAAGTGCCTGTAATCCTAGCAGAGACAAAAGTATTCCTGCAGCTGACTGGTCAGCTAGTCTTGCCAAATCAGGGAGCTGTGGGATCAGAAGAAAATCCTGTGGAGAATGAGAGGAAGATAATCAATGTTGACCTCTAGATTCTACATGCACACATATATGTACACACTCAGCCACCATGAACATATATATCACTTCTACAAACACACAAATACTCTCACTCACAGAAACTTCCATATCATTTTCCAAAGTGATTAGACCACTTTTCATTTCTATTAGAAACTGTATGAAATTCCGTTTTAGATTTGTTTTGGATTTGGTAATGTCACTTGTGTGTGTATGTGCAGGTACATGTGTGTGTTTGGGTGTGTTCATGTATGTTTGCATGTGGAGGCCAGAGGACAACTACTTCAAAAGTTGTTCCTCAAGAGTTGCCCACGTTGATTTTTGAGATACGGTCTTTCACTATCCTAGAGCTAGGCTAGCTGGCCTGCGAGTCCCAAGGATCCTGTCTCTGCTGTCCTAATGCTGGGATTACATACATATAAGACATACCACCATTCCTAGCTCTTTTACATGGGTTCTGAGACTCATTTTTTGTTTTAATTTTAATTTTTTTTCTTGGCTTTTTGAGATAGGGTTTCTGTGTAGTAGCTCTGACTTCTGGACTTGATTTGTAGACCAGGCTGGCCTCGAACTCACAGATATCTGCCTACCTCTGCCTCCTGAGTACTGGGATTAAAGATGTATGCCACACTGTCCAGCTTAATTGAAAAGTTATTATTTTAAATTATGTGTATGGGTCTGTGGATGTGAGTGCTTTAACTCCCCTGGAATTGGCAGTTGTGAGACACCAATAAGGGTCTGGGAACCAAATTCTGATCCCATTACAAGAGTACTCACTCTTAATCACTGAGCTATCTTTCCAGCTCCAGTTGTTTTTTGGTTTTGTTTTGTTGTTTTGAGACAGGGTCTCACTGTGTAACCCTAGCTGGCTTGGAATTCATTTAGTGATCTCTCTGCCTCTCTAACTGTTTAATCAGAGTAACTTTGACTTCCTAAAATGGAGTTAAGAAATACTTCCAGAGCCGGGTGGTGGTGGTGGTGGTGGTGGCAGCGGTGGCGGCGGTGGCGGCAGTGGTGGCGCACGCCTTTAATCCCAGCACTTGGGAGGCTGAGGCAGGCGGATTTCTGAGTTCGAGGCCAGCCTGGTCTACAGAGTGAGTTCCAGGACAGCCCAGGCTACACAGAGAAACCCTGTCTCAAAAAACAAACAAACAAACAAACAAACAAACAAAAAACAGAAAAAGAAATGCTTCCTGGCTGTAGAGATGGCTTGGTGGTTGAGTTCTGACTGTTCTTCCAGAGTTCCTGAGTTCAATCCCCAGCAATTACATGGTAGCTCACAACCATCTGTAATGGGATCTGATGCCCTCTTCTTGTGTGCATGAAGACAGCTACAGTGTACTCCTATACATAAAATAAACAAATCTTTAAAAAAAAAAAAATATTTCCTTTTGTTTTCTGCTAGATTTTGTCATCATTTGGTAGATAATGATTGGTCAGCAAGGCCAATGTGTTTAAGTTTTCTTTATTAGACAGTTTTTTTTTTTTAAATAAGTTACCTTATTTTATATTTAAAAATTTTTCTGTATATATTTCAGTGTGTGTATGCCATCCATGTATGTAAGGGTTCTTTTGGAGGCTAGAAGAGACATTGGATCCCTTGGAGCTGAGGAATTACTGGGGGGTTGGGCCACCCAATGTGGGTGCTGGAATTGAAAGGAGAAAGCACACTGAGCTGTGAAGCCTCTCTGCAGCCCCCTGTTGGGCAAGCTTTCATTGTGAACCTAATTTCTGGACTAGGTAGTACTCATAAGCTTATTTCTTCAACATGTTTGTTCATTTCACCCAAGTTGTCAAATGTAGTGGCATAAAATTGTTTATACTATTCCCTTGTTGTCTTTTTTTTTTTTTTTAATATACGATTTATTTATTTTATGTATGTGAATACATCGTTGCTGTCTTCAGACACACCAGAAGAGGACATCAGATCCCATTACAGATGGTTGTGAGCCACCATGTGGTTGCTGGGAATTGAACTCAGGACCTTTGGAAGAGTAGTCGGTGCTCTTAACCGCTGAGCCATCTCTCCAGCCCCCTTGTTGTCTTTTAATGCCTGTAGCTCTTTCTGATGTTGGTCATTTGTGTGCTATTGGTTTGGCTTACCAATTTTATTGGTCTTTTTCAAAGAAGCAATGTTTAGATTCATAGGTTTTTCTCTTCCCCTTTGCTTGAAGACAGCTACAGCGTACTTACAAGTGGGGTGGAGTGAGCAGGGCCGGAGCAAAAGAGAGAAGGGAAGAGGGGGAGAATTGAGACTTGAATTAAAATAATCTATTTTAAAAATGGTATTAAGACAACTGAACGTCCACATGAGTGAAAGCAGGGAACAGTGGTGGAATATCAAGTCTCCTGGCAGTTCATTCAGGCTGGCGTTGAACTCCTGATCCTCCTGCCTCTACCTCCTGAGTGCTGGGACTAAAGGCATGACCACTGTGCTTTGTTTTTAATAAATAAATAGTCACTTAGATCAGACTTGATGTTTTCTTTCTTTCATTTGTGTGATTTGGCTGGGCCTGGGGATATGCATAGCAGAAGCTCCCTGATCCTGAGCTACAGCTCTGGCAGCTTCAAGTTTTTTGTTAGTTGACTGCCAAAAACGTGTTAGGAAAAATTTCTACCTGGATTTTTATTAATTCACATTTTTCCTACTATTGAAATTAATATTTGTTTGAAATTATAATTTAAATTTTAGTAAATAAAGTTACATTTTCTTATTGGTTTACATTGTGGTTGGGTGTTGTTGTTTTTGTAATTCAGATGTTTAAACTTCTTTTCCTAAGTTTGCTATAGGATGATGATTTCATATATATATTCCTCATTCCCTGGGAGAACTACTTTAAAGTCTTACTGATGCTTTTTTTTTTTTTTTTTAACTAGAATCAGTTATTTTCTAGCAAATAATTTTTTAATTTTTGTTTGTTTGTTTGTTTTTGTTTTCTTTTTTAGTTTTTGAAGGCAGAGTTTTATTGTGTAGCCCTGCCTGTCCTAGAACTTACTCTGTAGACAGGGCTGACCTTCAGCTCAGAGGATCTACCTGTGTTTGCCTCCTGTGCTGGAATTAAAGGCATGTACTAACACTGACCAGCTGCAGATCATTTTTTGAAAGTTGTTCATCTATCAATTGTATTCAGAAATTTTATTATTTTGGCCATAAATGTCTTTGCTGTGCTTTTGATAGTATTGTAAACAAGATCTTAACATGTTAAATATTTTTCCTTTTCTTTAGGCATGGCTGATGGCAAACATTGTACTTTTCCACATCTACCTGGCAAAACCTTTGTTTATAATGCTTCTGAAGATAGACTGGAGTTGTGTGTCGATGCTGCAGGACATTTTCCCATTGGTCCTGATGTTGAAGATTTAGTTAAAGAGGCTGTAAGTCAGGTTCGAGCAGAGGCTACTACAAGAAGTAGGGAATCAAGCCCTTCACATGGGTTATTAAAACTGGGTAGTGGTGGAGTAGTGAAAAAGAAATCTGAGCAACTTCACAATGTAACTGCCTTTCAGGGGAAGGGCCATTCTCTAGGAACTGCATCCAGTAACCCTCACATTGACCCCAGAGCTAGGGAATCTCTGGCTGTAAGAAAGCATAATACAGGGACAGATTTTAGTAATAGTTCCATTAAAACAGAGCCTCCTGTGTTCACAGCTGCTTCTAGTAATAGTGAGCTTATTCGAATAGCTCCTGGAGTAGTAACAATGAGAGACGGTAGGCAGATTGATCCCGATGTGGTTGAGGCCCAGCGAAAAAAATTGCAGGAAATGGTTTCTTCTATTCAGGCTTCAATGGACAAGCACTTGCGGGATCAAAGTACAGAGCAAACACCATCTGATCTTTCTCAAAGAAAAGTAGAAGTTGTGAGTTCTTCTGTGAGGCCTGGGAATCTTCAGACTGGCTTGCCTGAATCTTTTTCTCTAACTGGTGGCACTGAGAATTTGAATACTGAAACAACTGATAGTCATGTAGCAGATGTCCTGGGAGCAGCATTTGCCACAAGGTCAAAAGCACAAAAAGAAAATTCCATGGAGGAACCTGAAGAGATGGATAGTCAAGATGCCGACACAACCAACACAACTGAGCCGATGGATCACTCGTGATGTGATTTAGAGGCTAATAAAGGCAGAATGTTTATTGTGAATATGTAATATTTGTTGGCTGGGCCACATAACTTGAGTAGTCATTAAAAATCTTGTACGTATATAATTCAAAGATTATATCTTGTATTCAGTGCATGATAGCAAGTGTGTGATTGGCAATAGCTTTTAATATACTGCTGCCCAGGCTGGCTCTGAATTCTTGTAAATTAGTTTAGATCTTTTGAAAGGGTTTCTTCATATGTGTGGTTCATTGGAAGTTCTGTGTCATTTTTAATTCCATGAAAGTCTCCATTTCAGACATGAAAATTCTCTTGCTAAATGTTTGGTTTCTGCAGAGACCAGAATTGAAGAGGAAATGACAGTTTGTACACGTTTTCATCAAGGTAGCCGTCCTACATTTCATGAGAATGTTGATTTCAAGTTTACCTGAACTAAATGTAGCTTAAAATTCATAAAACACTTTATTAGACTACTTAAAAGTTACAACATTATAGAGACAGCTATTGTTGGCAAAAATATCTTGACACTAGAGAGTAATGATACAACATTTTCCTGATTTGAGCAAAGTTGGGAAGAAATATCTATCCTAGTATGATACATTCAGTGTGATTCAGTTAGTTGGTCTGAGCCAGTATGGCCAGTTATATGCTCTTGTTGATAATATGTTACCATTATTTTTTAATCTTGGCCTTGTCAAGTTCCACCTGTTATTTTTTAAGTCTTATATAAAAGAGAATGGCATTTTGTTTTAGAATATTTAAAAATAATGGTAGCAGTAGTAGAAATTTCTAATTTTCAGAGTATGTCAGAGTCACAGAGAATTTATCTGTACAAATGGTTCTATAGTTTTGACACAGTGGTGTGTAAGCCTGTATATGCTAAATGTCTCTAAGCCCCTTTGAACCAAAAATGTTTTCCTTTTAGCTTAGCGTCCATAAGATATTCTTTTTGTCAGCTTCACTTGAGTTTGAATGCGTAGTAGTTTACTCCAACATACCATTAGCGTTTGCTTAAGTATTGCATTCATTAACTCTTCAGTGCCAGTGCCCTCACACAGCTTTCATGCTTACGTAGAAAAGCAGTGCATATCCCTGACATTGGTACCGTACTCTTGTATTCTGTTCTGGAGATTTGTATTTGTAAATGTATTTCAGTCCATCATCTTCCTTTGTTTACTGAAATTAAGTTGAATTTGAATGAACGAATGACAAATGTATGTTAATATAATCTCTTAGAGCATTCAAAGCCTGGCTGTCTCTGTTTGCACTTGTAACAGATGCAGAACTGTTTGCAATTCTACAAAACTGTATGTCAGAAAATATATTATCAGGTGTTTAAAAATCTCTTCCTGGTCATTCAAAAGGGATGTTGTACATTAACTTTTCTAGATAAGGGAGTTTTTTTTTTTTTTTTCTGTGACAGTATCTTTAACTGAGTCTATATACTGATTAACCCACTTTGTTGAATGTGGAAGGAAGGGAGAATCTAGACATTTTAAAAGTGTAGCTGAGGTTAAGGTAAAGTACACCACTACACACACACCTGGATTAGTGTTTATCATATCATACTTTGAAATATTTTCTCTTCTCATCCATTTATGTTAAAGTACCAGGAAAACTTATTTATATTGCATACTAATTTTGCATGAAGTAAGATAGCCAAATTCTTAACAATTAGCTGTGCTTTAAATAAACCCCCCCACCCACCCCAATCCCTTCACTAACCACTATTATTTTTGGCTTAGTCAGTTACTGAGATACTCTTTAATTTTTTTTCCTAGTTCAAGTACGAGAAAACTGCTCAATAAGCAGAAAATGTACTGCTTTAAATAAATTATATAATCACCCTGCTTTAACAGATGCTCTTCTGTGGCTTGGTACTTTAAGTTAATAACTGGCAGGATCTCAAAGTAAGACTATCACAAACAAATTTTTTTTTCCAGACATAGTCTTACTATGTAGCCTTGGCTGGCCTGGAGCTCACTATATAGACCAGGCTGGCTTTAAAAAGAGATCTGCCTGCCTCTGCCTCCCAAGTGTTGGGACTAGAAGGCATACTCTCTACCATGCCTGGCCAGAGACAAATTTTACCTCCCTATTAAATATTTGAATTTAGTGTAAATTATGCACATGTGAACGTTAGAAGATGGACTTAAATCTCAGACAATACTTCATTGTCTCTAGTGACAGTAGTGGTATTTAGGGTTAGAAACTTAATTGGGTATAAATAACAGTTTGGGTTCTCCCTTGATAGAAAACGCAGACAAACCAACAATCAAACAAAGAACAGGTTTGAGAATTCATCAGAATTCTTGAACATACTTTAAATCAGTTGAGATTTGAATGGGATTATTAGTGGTTTGGGTTAAGTTTTGAGAGGGTTTGTTTTAAACATCATTCGTGTATTTTATGTGAGTGTAGATGCTTTTTTACTGTTGTGATACCACTGTGCTGCATCAGTGGAGCACAATAGCTTGTGATCTCAAGTAAAAGTGGTTTTTTAGCTCTAGATGTAACATAATTGTAATTTAAACCTATTCAGTTCTGTTTGCAGTGTTCACTGAATACTGAAGTAATATTGTAAATATTCTTCTTCAGTAATCCATTTTGTAATCATACCAAGTTTGAGTTGATGACCCAAAGTCCAGACAGTTAAAGGTAGTGTATGTCCAGAAAGCTTGTAATGAACAATTGCTCAAGTTGAAGGAAACAAGACACTGCCAAGTATTATGAGTAGTATATAATTAGCTCCAAGGGAATGGTCACTCAGGAACTAAAGAGCAAGCCTAGATAGCCCATTTGTCTCCCACCTCTTAAACTATGTTTCAGGTGTTTATTGGAAATTATTAGGAAAGAGGCCTGAGAAATTTAGCAAATATTAGTATTTGAAATGCTTTATACCTTCCTATAGTTTTTAGTTTGGTTTTTACAATTAAGCTTTACTGCTTGCAGTTGAGATAGCATTCTGGAATGTACTTGTGAGACTAGCCACAGGTCTTACAGGTCTTTATTGCCATTATTTTAAGGATCATATTCATTGGATATTAACAATGTCTTACTAGGGTCTCTTACCTCAGGGAAGATAATTTACTAGCAACTCCTATATTATTATTGACAGGTTTTGGAGAACTACTTTGACATATCACATGTTAGCTACCAAATGCAAAAAAAGTATTATGTAGTTACCCACTGTCTGCTACTGAACATTTCTTTAGATATTTAGGACCCTATTATTAAGTAACATTTAGATATGAAATAAACTTCTAAGTTTGTCATTAGTTATACTTCATTTTGTCACTATAGTGATACAATATTTTTTTAAATTTCAGAACATTAATACAGTTTTGTCCTCATTTTTCAACAGTCAATTTAATTGGCCCAAACTTAAATACTCAAGTACAAACAAATCTTGAGAATTTTATTTTTCTTGCTTTTTCCCCCCGGATCTCAAAGCAAGGTCTCCACCTTAAGATTCTTATAAAATCAGAGCCCTTGCAAAATTGGTTTAAATTCTACTCATTTTTAACATAGATTCGAAGTCACTTTTTATAACATAAATAGATGCATATTCTAGGTTGGCTAGATGTTCTACTTTCCAAGACTATAACAAAATTGTACAACATAAGAGGCTCTTCACAATTAGATTATTTTTTTCAAACAAGAACAACTCATGAAAATAGGCCATAGTAGTAAAGTGTGTATTTAAGAAGGTAACAAAGGGGAGATAGATCACTAATGTCACAGAGTTAATTGCAAGTTCTGCCATTCTTTGAGATGCCAAGTGTTTCAATTCATATTTAATGATACTCAAATCATGGAAATTTTAACATTTGTTCCAAAATAGCAGAAACTGTAAAAAAAAAAAAAAAAAAAAAAATTGTGAATTATTGGAGAAAATACCATTACTTGTATACCTGACATTTAAAGTTTTTAATTATGGAGTTGACATGTTTTTGTAGCATAATAATACAATGACTATTCTCTTGTAAAAAGAAAAGGAAAAACTAGTAAAGAAAAAGTTTTAGTTGATGTTATTTGCTTGTATCAATTACTAGTATTTTAAAATTTAAGGTATTGCATACTTTTCTTTAGAATGCAGAAATCCCTCCTGGAGCCTTTATGCCTGTTGTAGAGCAATAAAGGACTGAAAAGCTTATCAATATTTTCAGGTTTGTTTGACTTTAAGTATTAGTGCTAAAAATTGGAGAGTCTCCTTTTTGGAGGGAATTGCTACTTAGACTAAAATGAAGCCATAATGGTATAAATATTTAGACAAAAAAGTAGCAAGTACTTTAACTTGACAGTGAAGTAGTATAGATGCTATATTGTCTGTGAGGCACTAGCTGTTAGACATCACTTTCTGGTTTCATGATTGTATATATTACAATTGAGAATGAATAATTGGTAACAGTATAGTGTTCTTGAGCACACCTCACTGTACAATATTTGAAATTTTGTATTAATAGTAAAACTAAATTAATAATATATTCCTGACCCCCCTCAACTTCACATTGGCTTTTTAAAAAGTAATGTTCTTTAGTTTCCTCTAAATAGACATTAATACAATGCATGAGCAAATAGTTCAGTTTTATAATAAAATTCTTAGCATAATAAAGTTGTTTTTAAAACTTATACATATGAATACACAGGAGCTGTAATTTCTTTCCTTAATGCAGGTTTTAATATTAGATGAAACATCCAATTATAAAAAACAAGTTTCTTTAGAAATTTGGGTCATGTAATGCTTACTAAATATTTCAAAACAAGGTATGTTCTGATCAAGTATTTGTTTTTGGAAATGTATTAGTGAAGAGGATATGAAGGGAAACTATAGAAGAATATGAAGGCCTCATAGCTTACCACTCAACTCTCCACTTTAATTTATTTTTGAGTTTCAGTATATTTATTTAATATCTATTGGATCATAGTAGTTCATTTATCTCGGTGGTTAGAACTACTCTAGACTCCAGACTCAGGTCCAAGTCAAGCATACAACCTACTGTGTAACCTCTGTTTCACTCTCTTCTTGGGAGGATGATAATGGCGTTTATCCCTAGGGCTATGAGAGTGATGAGCTAGTACCTGAACATTAAAACCATGCCTGTTGCAGTGCACAGACACTTGCTGTGGCTAGTATGCTCTTAAGTTGTGATGAGGGTTCAGCTGTCACTGAAGTGCAGTACAGCCTTACGTGTAGCGTGTGTGTTACTCTCTTAGATTTAGAATTTGTCGAATTTGTAGTATGTTACCAACTAGTAGAAACTGGGAGTTTTTACATCCAGATATTTCTATGATGGCTTAATCTTATGAACTACCAAGAACCTGGAGAATTGACATTCTGTGCTTTGTGACTAAGATAAGCTATGGAGCCTTTCTTTAAAAGGCCCCATATCTGTTGTAACCTTGAGGTTTTGCAGTTGTACCTCTGTGTTCTGTTGACCATAGATACGCTTGCTCAGAGTAGTCCTGAAGCAACAGGCACTGTGAATTCATAATGCTGAAACTACAGTCACAAACTGGAGCTTGAGGTTTTCTGTGTGCATGCCATTGGTCACATACCATCAAGATCTCTCCAAATTTCAGTCAATAAAGAAGATAAACATCCCACTTAAGATAGTTCATTACTGGATTTAGTTTTATTGACTGGCTGTCATACCCCAGTAAGTAAAATATGACTGAACAAGTGATGGTTTCTAATAATTAAAAATATACAGAGGAAAAATTAAAGTCAATAGTGTGCTGAAGGACATAAAGCCCTTCCCTTCTTGGGGCTAGGTAAGCATTTGGTCTAGTGGCTCATGCTTCTGTAATCAGCTTCTCACCCATGTTCTTGCAAGTAGACCTGATTATCTCCTTACCAGGCTACACTCAGGTGGAATCCTTTCTTAGGTTTATTGTTGGTGCCCTGGCGTAGTGGTGAATAGGCTTTTTTTTTTTTTTTTTCACCCCAAGAAAAGTCACAAAACACCAGTGTCTTGTAGTTAGGTGGCAGAACTGGGTAGCAATTGAAATAAACCCAAATGTTTATGACTACACAGCCTATGTTCTCAACCTCAATGCTACATTCATAATTAAAAGGGTGTCCTAGGTCTTTTGAATACCATTTAAATCTAAATTTTATGTTCACCAGTCTGTGCTGAACTCATTTCAAAGTATAGTACATGGCTTTAATATTCCCTGCTGTTTTGAAGCCCAATTGCCTATCCAAGTTCCTACTTTGGGCTTATTTTCCTGCTTCCAAATGTGCAGGTTTTACAGGAAAAAAAAAGTTTCATATTTTCCTCAGTGATTAATCTGGGTAAATTTGGGAATCAGTGGTGAGATAAATGTCCAAAAACTTTATTTCAAAGTCCTAGAATACTGATTTGCTAGATAGGTTTCTCGATTTGGCTGAAGGGTTCTCCAAAGGTCATGTTTCTCAAAGAGTAGTTTGTGTGCTATATGCACTTCTAGAATTCCTGTGGAATCATGTGTCAGGTACTTTGCATTACTAATAGGTGTGAAGATGTGGTGTGGTTGGTAGATTTCTTACCTAGCATGCACAGAGCTCTGGGTTTCAATTCTAACACTAGATAGACTGGGCATGGTGGTGCACACCTGTAATCTCAATGCGTGAGACATGGAGGTAAGAGATCAGAAGTGCAAGCCTACATGAGAATGGATGGAGCAGTGGGTCTCAACCTTGCTAATGCTGCAACCTTTAGTACAGTTGTACATGTTGTGGTAACCCCCAAGCATAACATTTTCATTGCTGCTTTATAGGTGTGATTTTGCTACTGTTATGAATCACAAATACTTTTGGAGATAGAGGTTTGCCAATGGTAACAGGTTGAAAAATACTGGTCTGGGGAAAAAAAAGACAAGGAATAATAAGCCTGTATGAACAATACACACTCCTTGTTTTCATTATGCTCACATTTCTAGTGAAGGAAAGACATTAAAACAAGTTAATAGACACAGAGCAAAGGAAGTGCTTTGGTATTATACTACAGGAAGAACTAAGCTGATGAGCTAATGATTAGGGAATGCTTTCTGAGAGATGATCTGTTAGTTGAGGCAGAACTTAAAAATCAGTGTCAACATTGGACACCTCCACAGAAATTCTTTACAAGGCCAGTCCAAGAAGCAAAATTAAGTGGAATTAGGTAGAGAGCTATCTCAGAGAGAAGTAGGTACTGTTCTTGAAGAATAACTTGAGTTTTGTTCCCAGCACCTACACTGGGTGGCTCATAGCCATATCTTCTGGCCTCCTCAGGCACTAAACTTGTATTCCTCCCCCACAATTAAAGTCTCTTCAAAATAAGTCAGATGATTATGTTCACCACACTGTAGGTCCTAGTACTTCCTATGAGGAGTTAGTGATAATGGAGAAAGATTAGAATGTTGAAAGGCTTGTCTGAACAGACTCTCTAGGGCCCAGCATGGTGACTCTAGGAAAGGTGCTTACTGCCAAGCCTGAGTACCTGGATTCAATCTCAGGAGACCACAGGTGAGACTGGACTAGTTGTCTTCTGAACTTGGCACATGGACCATACTGTGTATGGACACACACACACACACACACACACACACACACACAAATGTCTAATAAAAAGATGGTTGCTAGGAAAAGAGAAAAACAGATAACGAGAGTTTGCACTGAGTGTATGAAAACTCAGATACATGTCCTTTGAAATCAAAAGCTGTCTCTGTTACTAAATATATTCAATATATTTAAGTTACACACATGCACACACAACAAGAATGTAAGCAAAAACATAAGGCAAGAATCAGATTAGACATTGGAACCTAACTCTCAGTGTTGTTTTTTAAACAGAGTCTCATAGCTCAGAATCAAGCTCAAAGGTGACCTTGAACTCCTGATCTTCCTACCTCTACCACCTATATAGCAGGGTTACAGGCATGTGTCTGTTTTTAATGTTATGGTGGAGAACTGAATCTAGTAGGGCTTCATGTTAGGCACACATTCTAGCAGCCAAGCTGTACTCAAGAAACTCATCTCTTTCATTTCTTCCATCAGATTCTAGAAAGATTCTAGAGATTCACTTACGGCCTTGTTCCAATCTCTCGCCTTTTCTTGCTTCTCTTAAGCAGTGACTAGTGTCTGAATTAAGTTTTGTCACGGAAATTCTTTTTCAATTTAATATCATATAATATTTCATATGAACTTGAAGTATTCTTTTAGTAAATGTTACATTGTTATCATAGTTATTTTTGGCTGACTGAAGTGATATAAAAATCAATTGTAATCTGAGCATGGTGGTATATGCCTCTATTATCCAGCAAAAGGGAAGCTGAGTTAGGAAGATCAGGAGTTTAGGGTCAACCTGGGCTATATAATAAGACTCTATATTTAAAATATAAGAAAATAAGTTTTTAAAAGGGCCTAAGGAAATGGCTTAGTGGGTAAGTGGCTTAGTGTGTTGCTCTGTTAGCATTAGGATATAGGTTTCAGTAGCAGGCAGACACAGGCAAGTCCTAAGAGTTTGCTGGCCAGCCAACCTAGTCAAAAAGGTAAGCTTCTAGCTCATGAGAGACTCTGTCTCAAGGTAATAAGATAGATACTAGTAGCCGGGCAGTGGTGGTGCATGCCTTTAATCCCAGCACATGGGAGGCAGAGACAGCCAGATTTCTAAGTTTGAGGCTGCCTGGTCTACAGAGTGAGTTCCAGGACAGCCAGGGCTACACAGAGAAACCCTATCTCGAGAAAAAAAAAAAAAGATAAGACACTAGTAGAGGAAGATACCCACAGTTCTGCTGTGGTCCCCACAAATGCACACAAGGCTGAGTGCTGCATACTCACATTTATGACTGTACATACATACACTACACATAGACACACAGACAAATACACAGCCCCCCAAATGGAAAATATCTGAAGAAGTAATATATAGAAGTCCTTTTTTTTTTTTATTGGAAATTTTATTTACATTTCAGATGTTCTCCCCTTACCCCATTTTTCCCCCTCCCTCCCTGGAACTCCCTATCCCATCCCTCCTCCTCCTGCTTCAATGGAGGTGTCCCCCCACCTACACCACCCACCCGCACCTCCCCACCCTCGAATTCCCCCCCCCCAACGATGTCCAGCCTTCATGAGACCAAGGATCTCTTCTCCCACCTATAACACCCTTGCATATATAGCTGGAGCCATGGGTCCCTCCCTAAGCGCTCCCAGGCTGGTGGTTTAGACCCTGGGGGCTCTGGTTGGTTGGTATTGTGTTCTCCTCATGGGGTCGTGAATCCTTTCAACTCCTTCAGTCTTCACTCTAACTCCTCTGTTGGGAACCCCATGATCAGTTTAATGGTTAGCTGTGAGCATCTGCCTCTGAATATGTCAGACTCTTGCAGACCTCCAAGGAGACAGCTATATCAGGCTCCTGTCAGCATGTACCTCCTGACATCCACATCAAAGTCTACATTTGGTTACTGCACATGGGATGGATACCCAGGTGGAATGGTCTGCAGATAGCCCCTCCTTTAGTTTCTGTCCTGCATTTTGTATCCATATTTGCTCCCTTGAGTATTTTGTTACTCCTTCTGAGAAGGACTGAAGCCCCCCCACTTGGTCTTCATTCTTCATGAGCTTTATGTGATCTGTGAGTTGAAACTTGGATATTTCAAGCTTCTGGGCTAAAATCCAATAATCAGTGAGTGAATACCATGTGTGTTCTTTTGTGATTGGGTTACTTCACTCAGGATGATATTTTCTAGTTCCATCCATTTACATAAGAATTTACTGAATTCATTGTTTTTAATAGCTGAGTAATATTCCATTGTGTAAATGTACCACATTTTTTGTATCCATTCCTCTGTTGAAGGGCATCTGGGTTCTTTCCAGTTTCTGGCTATTATAAATAATGCTGCTATGAACATAGTGGAGCATATGTCATTGTTATGTGTTAGAGCATCTTCTGAGTATATAGCTGGGTCCTCAGGCAGTGATATGTCCAATTTTCTGAGGAACTGCCAGACTGTTTTCCAGAGTGGTTGCACCATCTTGCAATCCCACCAACAATGGAGGAGTGTTCCTCTTTCTCCATATCCTGTCACCTGAGTTTTTGATCTTAGCCATTCTGACTGGTGTGAGGTGGAATCTCAGGGTTGTTTTGATTTGCATTTCCCTGATGACTAAGGATGCTGAACATTTCTTTAGGTGCTTCTCAGCCATTCGCATTTCCTCAGTTGAGAATTCGTTGTTTAGCTTGGTACCCCATTTTTAATAGGGTTATTTGGTTGTCTAGAGTCTAATTTCTTGAGTTCTTTGAATATATTGGATATTAGTCCTCTATCGGATGTGGGATTGGTAAAGATCTTTTCCCAATCTGTTGGTTGCTGTTTTGTCCTATTGACAGTGTCCTTAGCCTTACAGAAACTTTGCAATTTTATAAAGTCCCATTTGTCAATTCTTGATCTTAGAGCATAAACCATTGGTGTTCTGTTCAGGAACTTTTCCCCTGTGCCTAGGTATTCGAGGGTCTTCCCCACCTTGTCTTCTATTAGTTTCAGTGTGTCTGGTTTTATGTGAAGGTTCTTTATCCACTTGGACTTGAGTTTTGTACAAGGAGATAAGAATGGATCGATTTGCATTCTTCTGCATGTTGTCCTCCAGTTGAACCAACACTATTTGTTGAAAATGCTGTCCTTGTTCCACTGGATGGTTTTAGCTCCTTTGTCAAAGATCAAATGACCATAGGTGTGTGGGTTCATTTTTGAGTCTTCAACTCTATTCCACTGATCTTCCTGCCTGTCTCTGTACCAATACCAGGCAGTTTTTATCACTATTGCTCTGTAGTACAGCTTGAGGTCAGGGATGGCGATTCCTCCAGAAGTTCTTTTATTGTTGAGAATAGTTTTCGCTATCCTGGGTTTTTTGCTATTCCAAATAAATTTGAGAATTTCTCTTTCTAACTCTGTAAAGAATTGAGTTGGTATTTTAATGGGGATTGCATTGAAAGAAGTTCTTATTTAAATATAGGTCTTAGTTTTTTCCAATTTAAAGGTATTTTTCTGTCTATCTATCTACTTCTATCTATCTATCATCTATCATCATCTATCTATTCTTTTCACAGTGGTTCTCAACTTACGGTTTGAGAATCCTGCACTAGGGGGTAAGGGGATGGTGTGGATGACTCATTCACAGAAATACAGAAAATTAGGATTTCTACCCAAATAGCCATTTCCAATTTATTTCCTAGCTTTTAACAGCTATATTACTTATCAAGATTTGTGATATCAAAATGATGGTCTTGAAGCCATAATTGCTTTAAATATAAATTATTGCTACTATTTATATTTCATGTGTGTAGATATTTTACCTGCATATGTGTTTGTGCACCATATGTGTTTCCTGCAGAGGCCAGAAGAGGGCATCAACTCTTTTAGAACTGGAGTTAGAGATGGTTATGAGCTGCCACGTAGGTCTGGTAATTGAACCCTGGTGTGGTGATTTGAATATGCTTAGTTCATGGAAAGTAGTATTAGGTGTGGCCTTGTTGGAGGAAGTGCATCATCATGGGGGTGGGCATTGAAGCTCCACCCAGTGAGGAAGAGTCAGTTTCTCCTGGTTGCAGTCAGATCAAGATGCAGTAGTCTCAGTTCCTCTTGCACGATGCCTGTCTGGATGCTGCCATGCTTGACGGCTTGATGATGAGGGACTGAATTTTTAAATCTGTAAGTCAGCCCCAATTAAATGTTGTCCTTTATAAGAGTTGCTTTGGTCATGGTGCCTCTTCACAGCAATGGAAACCCTAAAGACACCTGGTCTTCTGGAATAGCATCCCTTCTTCTTAACCACTGAGTCAAGTCTCCAAGTTCCTCCATAATTTCTTTTTATTTGCCAGTCTGTTGGACTAAGCTGACAAATAGCTGGAGGTGGTCTCAAATATTAAAATGAAAAGGTCCTGCCTACCTAGTTGGCACTTTCCCAAGGCAAATACCTGATTTTGCCTGGAAATAAATGAACTGGTAGTTACTCCACAAGAAGGTTAGACTCTGTTATGGGGGAGATTGACATAGCTGTCCCATAGACAACTCAGCTATTGTGTTTTATGTCCTATCACCACTCTTATCTTTAAACCTTCAGATCTCAATCTGGAGCCTTAAGATCCCATTGGGAAATTCAGCTCCTATTTTGCTGCTGTCTTCTGTCTTGCATCTGAACTGTGCAATACACACACACACACACACACACACACACACGTATCTCCCAGGGCTTGCATGATAAGTGCAATTCAGCTGAGCTACACTTCTACCCTCAGTTATCAGTATGCTTTATACATCAAGATTTCCCATTTCTTGTCTTCTAATAAAACATTAGTAAGAATATGTCCCTCCTGCTTCTCTTAGATATTTTAGTTCTGGTTCCTTTATCTCCTTACTATAATAACATGAATTTGGGATAGAACATCAACTATAATGAACCAACAGCCAAGATTTTAAATTTATAATGAAATTGTAGATATAATTCTAGGTTTTTTAAAATGATGTTACCATTTTGTAAACCAAAAAAATATTTTGATCTCAGAGAAAGGAAGAAATGTTAAAAATTAAAATTACTCTCTAGCTGTTTTGTTTGTTCGTTTTGCTTTTTTGAGACAAGGTTTCTCTGTGTAGCATCCCTGGCTGTCCTGGAACTCATTCTGTAGACCATGTTGGCCTTGAACTCAGAGATCTGCCTGCCTCTGCCTCCCAAGTGTTGGGACTAAAAGTGTATTCCACTACTCACTGCCCAGCTACTCTCTAGCTTTTATTTATTCTTTTAATATGTAAAGCATGTACACACTCACACACACACTAGACAGTGAAAGAGCATGCTTTTACTTTTGTCCATTTTTTCTCTTTCCCACCATTCTGTTTCATATCAGACCACAATTTTTAGTTTCAGCTGTGCTTCAGAGTTCCTCACATGGCTACTATGAGAAAAACAGCCCTCCATAGCTTTCTTGCACTCCTATACAAACCTGGTTGGCCAAGTTTGGTAGGCCCTGGCTAATACTTTATCCAGATCATTTCTAGGAGATGTTTAGCAACTGGTGATTTTGAAGTAACATGCCACCCAAAACAAGAAGCAGGTTCATGTACTGCAAAAGCTGAAAAATAAGAGAAATGGATTAAAAGTTTAAAAGCAATGGAGTTCTCTAAAACTTTGTATTTCTCCATTAAAGCACAAACTCCCTGTGTGCACAATGCTCATCTGGGCCCATTCACTTACTCCTCACCTCAGAGGGCTAAGGGATCTTGCACAAGTATGTTGGTGCTTATAGTGTCTGTTGTGCTATAATAATATAATAATCCTTCATTACTGACCTAAGAATGATCGTTTGGAAATAAATGTGAGCCAGTCACAGGCTATTTTAGTTTGTAAACAATGTAAAAATCAAATCCTAGACCTGATTGCTACTGGATCAAAGTATCATAAATAAAGGGAGACTCCTAGATATTATGGACCCTGTAATTCTTTTTATTAGAAAACTTGTATAATGTTCATTCTGGTTTTCAAAAGTTTCTGAATTTCTATATGTGCATGTATATGGAAAACAATTGCATGAATTTCCAAGTTCAACTTTGACTGTGTAAGAATATAGTTCAGTAGTAAGATAACTTTGCAGCATGTGCAAACCATGGGGATCAATTCCCAGAATTAAAAACTATGTATGTGGTTAAAGAGAACACAGAGGTTAGTGGTTGGATGTGGGATTATGGAGACAGTGAAAGCAGTCACACCAAGTTGATCCCTTCTAAAGATTTCCAAGTGTTTCCTTTTTATATTATTTGAATAAAATTCTTTGAAAATGAAATCTGAACACTGAGTTTGCTTTAGAACTATTACTTGGTGTATGGAGAGATGGCTCATTTGGAAAAATTAGGTAAAAGAAGGTTAAATTGGGCTTGTGAGATGCCTCAGGGAGAAGAGTTGCCTGTGCACAGAACCTGATAACCTGGGTTTGATTTACAGATCTTGTAAGTTGTCAAAAAAAAAAAAAAAAAAAAAAAAAAAGACTAATTACCAGAAGTTGTCCTCTGACTTCAACATATGTGCCATGACATGACCACATGCATGCACATAGAAAATAAACTTTTTTTTTAAAAAGAAGGTTAAGCTATATTATTCTTATTTGAGAGGCTGGCTGGCAGTGCTGTTGATTTAGGATAGGACATGTAAGTAACTGCAATTGGTGGGTTGGAAGTGTGTTCTACTTTGGACAGGGTAAACTTGTGTGTTTAGTGCTTCTAGAAGGAGAAATATGAAGTTCAAGCTTGAGTTTGGTACTGAAAGAAAGTATTTGTTAATCATAGACTATAACTGAAATCATGAGTGTGGGTGAGACTGTTTAATAAAAAAGTGTAGATTAAGAAGAGCTAAAAATAAAATGTTGAGTTCTGAGAAGCCATCAGAACAGGCTTTACAAAGAAGCCAGAGGGATAGAAACTATAGACACAATTATCACAGCAGTCAAAGAACAGGTGAAACTGAATGCTATGTGTGGTGGTTTGAACATGCTTGGCCCATGGGAAATGGCACTACTAGGAGCTGTGGCCTTGTTGGAAGGAGTGTGCTACTGTGGGTGTGGGCTTTGAGACACTCCTCCTAGCTGCCTGGAAGACAGTTCCCTCCTTTCTGTCTTCAAATCAAGATGTAGAACTCTCAACTCCTTCTCCAGCACCGTGTCTGCCTGGATACTGCCATGCTTGTTGCTTCAATGATAATGGACTGAACTGCTGAACCTGTAAGCCAGCCCCAATTAAATGTTGTCCTTATAAGAGTTGCCTTGCTCATGGTGTCTCTTCATAGCTATGGAAACCCAACTAAGACACTATATGAACTTCAAGTACCTCATTTTCTACAAACATCCAGATTGATAGGATTTTGACCACAGGTGCAACAGTATGGTGGTGTTAGTAAAATCAGAGTGCTAGAGGCTGTAAGTTTGATGGGAAATTGAGGTCAAGATTCTTGTAGGAGAAGACAGAGGCAGCATAGACAGGGTCAACTAAGATGGAATTCATAGGCTACTTACAACTTTTTAGAGCATTTACCTCCTGTCTTGTTTTCGATATGTTTGGTATGTCCCTCAAGGTTTCATTCATGGGGAGTTTGGTCCTTTGAGTAGCTGTGCTGGAAGTTGAGTTCTTGTGGAAGTCTTTAGATCATTGTACCATGTCTTCACAAGTACTTCTGGGACTCTTGTCTTCTGGTTTCTGTTTTTGATGTGATATTCTCTTGTTCCTATCCTTGGCATCTTGACTCTCTCTCTCTCTACAGTTAGGTTAATACTGTGGGCCAAGTCAATGTTGCACTCTCTAGCATGATCTTGGATTCTGAAGTTCCAGAACTTTGAGCCAAATAAACCTTAGGCATTTCTTCACAGTTACAGAAGATGGGCTGAATACAGACTTCTCCTGACTGCAGAGAAGAAATAGAAGGTCTCTTGCTGAACTTGGAACTCATCAATGTATCTACACTGGCTGGCTAGCAAGCCCCAAGGATCCTCTGTCTCCACCTCTCCAGCACAGAATTACAGATCTGCACTGTCGCGTTTGGCATTTCGCTTGACTGCTGGGATCCACACTCAAGTTCTGAGGCTTACACAAGAAACCTTTTACTGAGGCAGTTCCCAGCCCCTTCAATATTAAAAAAACCAAACCCAAACCCCAAAAACCACATCTACTTATTTTTCTGTTTTTTTTTTTTTTTTTGAGACAGGGCTGTTCTGGAACTCACTCGGTAGACCAGGCTGGCCTCGAACTCAGAAATCCGCCTGCTTCTGCCTCCCAAGTGCTGGGATTAAAGGCGTGCGCCACCACCGCCCGACTTATTTTTCTGTTTGTGTGTGTGTATGTACCTAAGTATGCCGACTCATACCTGTGTGGAAGTCAGAGGACAACGTCTCCTTCTCCATGGGTTCCAGGATCACTTACATCACCAAGCGTGGAGGCAAGCACCCTTAGCTGGTGAGTTACCTGGCTAGTATGTTCCAATGTATTTTTGGCAGTGTAAAAACCAGTCATGAACTTGTGTTCATGTGTGAAAAGAAGTTAGGGCCTTGGCTTAAAGAATTAATGTGCCAACAGTACATCACCCCTTCAAAGCAAGGCTTCCCACACGAGACCCACTTTGTCCTCTGTCATGTGAGTGTATGTGCTGCTTCTCTTCCATCCCTACCCTGAGTGTTGTCATCTTCTATTTTATCAGAGGCAATATTTCTTATTCCCTTTCAGCTTTGTCATCTCTACAGATTGCATGTCTAGGTGTTTCCACAGGGAACAGAGAATTTTAGAAATTCACTGGTTGGCAAGTTATTTCTGCTTCAAATGTTGAGATGTCTTCAAATGTCCGCTTCAAATGTCTCTCCTGGCCTGGAGTTCCTGTCTTCCATTTCGAATACTGGGTAGTAGGATTATTTGTTGTAAATATGGGCCAAAGCATGAACACTGTGAAAGAACAATTTTTAAAGGTTTGAAAGCAGGACTTTTTAAAAAAGATTTATTTATTTATATATGTGAGTACACTGTTTCTGTCTTCAGACACACCAGAAGAGGGCATCAGATCTCATTATAGATGGTTTCGAGCCACCATGTGGTTGCTGGGATTTGAACTCAGGACCATCTGGATGAGCACATGGTGCTCTTAACCACTGAGCCATCTCTCCAGCCCAAAAGCATGATTTTTATAACTACAGATCAAAATGTTGAAAATGAATTAATTTTCTATTGGTGCAATAACAAGTTACCACAAATGTGTAACTCAAAACAGCACAAATCTTTTATCCTGTGGCTCTGAAGGTCAGAAGTGAGAAAAAGATCCCATTGAGCTAAAAGCAAGGCGGTAGGAGGGCTACGTTCTTTTTTTAAGTTCTGGGAGAAAATTTGTTTTCTTGCCTTTTCTGGCTTCCAGAAGATGCCTGAATTCCTTGTTTCATGAGCTTTTCCTGTACTTTTACAGCCAGTAGTGTAACACCTTCACCTCTCTCTCCTGCTTTTCTCTTCTACTCTTTAAGTGCCTTATGATTAGTGCCTCAGGGCTAACAGACAATAGTGTCACCACTTAAGATCGACTATGGAATCGTTCCTGAAAAGCCTTTTACTATGAAACATGATATGTTCACAGTTCTAGGGATCAGGACATGAATAGATTCGGGGAATTGTATCTATCCCCAAAATACAGAGTGAGGAAACATGGATTGAAACAGGGATACTTAAAACATTTCTCTCTTGCAACTTTTTCTTGCAGTTCAATCGTTTTTATTTTTAAACTTAAAAGCTGAACTCAAAAAAATTCTGTAGTTGCTTGTGTTAGATGACATGACATCTATTAATAATCTCCATCAAATTTTAAATGGCACTCTAAATATGGGGATCAGTAAAAATATTGGTAATGCCGTCAGGTTGGAGCAAACATTTCTGTATCCAACCCAGTTCTTAGCTGGAGTGTTGTTTTCAGATGAAATATGTAATGTTTAATAATGTATGTGTAATAAATATGTCTCATCCTTTCTGTTGGAGAGCATTTCTTCTAGCATTGTCAATGCAGGAGCAGGCATAGAGATCTTATCATCTTTTTGCTGCAGTAATGAGATACCCAAGAGGAGTTAACAGTTTGGGGGTTCCAGTCCATGGGTTGGCCTTGTTTTTTGGGGATTGATGAAGAAGCACATCACAGCAGGAGAACATGATAGGGAAGCTGCTTAAATCAGGAGGTAGGACAAAGGAGAAGAAAGGACGGGGCCAGAATCCCATAGTCTCCTGAGGTATACTCCCCGATAACCACCTCTCAATGGTTCTATCATCTATCAACATCTATCCTCTGAAAATAAACTTTTCACACATGGGCCCTTGGGGACATTTAAGATCCATAGCATATGTATCACACCTGTGCTGCTTCTAGGGTTTTCAGTTATTTTTAGCATTTAATATCATCTTTAAAAAAAAAACAAAACCTTAACATATAAGTTAACATTGTCCTAAGAGTCAAATAATACAAGAACAAACAGTAACATATGTAAAGCCTCTTTTGCTTCATTTGACAATTTTCTTCACAGTTAAATATTATTAATAGTTTATGTAGTCCACAGGTCATTTTCTAGTGTAATAGACATGCTCACTACATCATGCATGTTTATTGTAAATATCATACTTATTGTAAGCACCATAGCTCTCTCTTTGCACTGCACTATCTGTATACCTCACATGCACTGTATTTATAGCTGAGCACCCATAGATGCTACAAGATTAGAAGTGTAAGCTTGGCTCTCATTCTAGTCTGCCACTGTATGCCCTTGGACAGATTAAACTTTGGGTGTCCAGTGTTCCAGATTTATAAAATAGGTGAAAATAATATCTCATGTCTTAGGGTTGTTTTGATTAAAGAAATTGTGACTATTATCTAAGACAAGTGCATGTGAAAGGCCTTAGAAGAGAAAGAGCCATTTAGTGGGATCTCTATTGTATACGATTTCTATTAGCCAAAAAGCCATTTAAGCCAGTCGTAAGTGTGTTTCTCACTTGAAATATACTACTATAAATATTTCGACAAATTTTTTCCTCAATTGAATTATGTCCTTAATATCTGTCAAAGGCTGTATATATATTTATGGATTTTGGTCATTATTGCTTTCTAAAAGAATTACATCAGTTTTCAGTACTAGTATTAGGGAATTGCTTAGATGCTGTTCTCAGAACATTTGGGAAATTTGCTGCGGCAGTAGCTGTAACATGGCATTTCAAATATAGTTTAATTTATATTTTTATCACACTCTTGTGTGTGTATATAATATATATATATATATATTCAAATACTTGACTATCTTTTACTTGTCTTCATCTATTCTTTGTTTTTGTTTTTTTTCGAGACAGGTTTTCTCTGTGTAGCCCGGGCTGTCCTGGAACTCACTCTGTAGACCAGCCTGGCCTCGAACTCAGAAATCCGCCTGCCTCTGCCTCCCAAGTGCTGGGGTTAAAGGCGTGCGCCACCACCGCCCGGCGTCTTCATCTATTCTACAGAGATTTCATTTATTGATAGCTGGGTATGCCCTTATCTTAAAGACCAGGAATGTGGCAGTAACTAAACAGATAAAAATCTCCTCATGGAGCCGGGCGGTGGTGGCGCACGCCTTTAACCCCAGCACTTGGGAGGCAGAGACTGGCGAATTTCTGACTTCGAGGCCATCCTGGTCTACCGAGTGAGTTCCAGGACAGCCAGGGCTATACAGAGAAACCCTGTCTCGAAAAACCAAAAAAAAAAAAAAAAATCTCCTCATGGAAATGGTTGTGCACACTTTTGTTAAAATAGTTTCATAGGTACTACATGAACCAAAGCTTTTCAAACTAGTAAATCTTGGGTGAACTTGGTCTTTCATCATAGAGGATGGGCAGAAGGTGCATCTAAGGCACTGGTGCATCTCACTATGGAGGAATTTACTTAACAATCTCAAGAAAGGGAATTAGTAAAGTGTGTGTGTGTGTGAACAGTGAAGTAACAAAGTTTCTTACATATTTTAAGCAGCTGCTCTGTAGGTGAACTATGAGCCCTGGTAAAGCATTTAAACATTATTTTTATAATAAATATGTCTGCCAGGTATGGAAGAACATGTCTGCCCTCCCAGGACTGGGAAGGCTGAGGCAATGGGAGGCCAGCCAAAAGGCCAGCATGACAGCAAAAAGTTCTAGATAAATGAATAACAAATATATCATGGAATAAGAATATAAAGATAGCTTGAAGAAACTTTCATTGGGAAAGCTTGAGAGAAGCATTCATTTTCCAAACCATTCTCAGCTGTTGAGGAACAAAGAGTAAGAAAGCTGTCCCTTCTTGGGTTTATGTTTGTTTATTTCAGATGAGAGTCTCACACTGTAGCTGCTTTGTTCATTATGTAGTTTAGGCTGGCCTTGAACTCACAGCAATCCCCTGGCTCGGCTGGGATCAGAAGCCTGTGTCACCATACCTGGCTTATGTTCAGTTTATGATACACACACACACACACAACAACACACACACACACACACACACACACACACACACACACACACACACACGGACCCAGTTTTGCCTGTAGTGCAGTGTCAGTGGAAGCCAGAAGAGGGCATCAGATTGCCTGGAACTAGAGTTAAAATCCACTGTTAGCTGCTATGTGGGCTGGGAATTGAAACCTGGAAAAGCTCTTAACCACTGAGCCATCTCTCCAGCTCCAGCTTTTTAAAATAAAAAATGAAGCAATTATAAATGCTTTCCAAAGTGCTTAACCCACCTGCATTCCTATGAGCAAGAAGGGAAGTTCTATTTGTTTCAGCATTTCATCTGTAGCTCTTTTTTTTTAAGTGGATAATAGTACCTCACTACTACTAAATGTATGCATTTTAATCATACATATTGTATACCATTGTTTAACTCAGGAGACTCAGAACGCCTTTTGCCTCAGCCTTTTTAGTTTGGGGGTTACATTTCTGGCTTCTCTGATGTTGAAAATCACATAAATGAGAGACTGTGCTTGGTGCTTGTTACTTTTCTTCCCCCCACCTTCCTCCCACCTCTGCTTTCTTTTTGAGACAGAATTTCTTTTTAGCTCAGGCTGGGCTGGACTTGAACTCCTAACTGCTGGATTACTGCTGGATTACAAGTGTAAACCACCATATTCAGCTCACTTTTATACCTTTTTTTTTTTTTTTTGGCAAAATAATCTAGTCATCTTTGTAGATTTTGTTTTTATTCCTCTCATTAAATTTTGAGAGTTAACAGTGTAAAACTTCTGAGTGTTATATTGTGTGTATGGGAGTGCATGTGAGCATGTATATGTGCCACACTTCAAATACGGAGGTCAGAGGATAACAACATTGGGTGTTGATCCTTGCCTTCCACTTTGTGAGAGTGTAAAAGTACCAGGTGTCTCTATGTCTACTCTTGTACTGAAATAATGACACGGGGACCTGGTATATTTATTAATAAGTTTCAAGCACTATATCTGGGCAGAGATTCATCTATTCTAACATGACTATGCTGCCTACTACACAGCCACATGACCCATTACTTGTTATCTTAGGCTTGCCCTGGCTGCTCTTCTCCATCTGTGTCCATGAGGTCATTCTCTCTCCACCTGGGACCCCCCTCACTGGAATTCGAAGTCTCGACTTAACTCTCCTCTGAACTATAGACCGATCAACTCTTTATTGACCAATCAGAGGTGATGGGGAAAAATTTTTACACCAAAATCAAGACATATCAAGACAGGAAGTGCTTCAATAATAATGACAATGCCAATTAGATAGTCTGCAACCAGATCTCGGGGTACAGTAATCATCATCTGAATACACAGCATACAAAACCATCCCCCAACAACAGAGTCTTTAGCACGACTTAAAGCAGTCCACCTTGCCAGAGAACTTCCAAGTCTGCTTTCATCTTGTTATAGGAGCTCTGGAGCTCTCTGGTCAGCCTTTGGAATATAACAATACCTTGTCTCAAAAGAATATTAATTTCTAAATTAGTCTCCATCTTTAGAAGTTACCAAGTAACCCAGAAAAGAATAATTTAAAAGTGTCATTTACTTTGAGAAAAAAGAAGTCTTTCTTAAAAAAAAGTGACTGTGCTTAAAACCTGGAGAGATGCATGCTCCTTAATCTTATCTTACATAGGTCCTGAGGATCTGAACTCAGGTTGTCACACGTGCATGGCAACTGCTTAACCACTGAGCCATCTCCCAGCCCTAATGCTTTAATTTGAAAGAAAACTCTCAAGTCTGTTTGATAGATTTGAGCTATTGAAAGCAAATGGCTGTGAACTATTTTAATTTCCTACTTCATCTAGTTTATAAGAGTTAAATAATTTTGTATTTTTTTAGGTTTTTTAAACATAAATTTTACAATAGCATACAAAGGTAATACCTATCTTTGGGAGAACGTTTCCTATATGAGAATAATTTTACTTAAAAATCTGACGCACTAAAAAAGTAGTTTGTTTGTATAAAGCTGACCGTAACCTAAGCACATCAGTTTTGCTTCCTTTTAGAATAAAAATGGAATAATGTATACCCAAGAGTAAATATGAAATTACGGCTTCCAAATGACATTTGAAGACTAGGAGGAGGAGCGTTCCATTATCTAGACCTGGGGAAGCTGAGGTAGATTATGAAGCAGCAAGTCTTGGCTCTAAAGTGAGTTCGAGGTCAGCCTGGGGTACGTAACAACTCCTTGTCTCAAAAATATTAATTTCTAAATTAGTCTCTCTCTTTAGAAGTTACTATGGAACCCAGAAAATAATTTAAAAGTGCTTTTCCTTTCCAAAATCTATCTTGAGAAAAGGAAGTACTTTTTAGAAAAGTAAGTGTGTATCTACCTTATTGTACCGAATTGCAAACTCATCTTGATTTGTATTTGCACCTGTATCTCTGATTTGCAAAAGACGATGCGTACAGTTTCAAAATAGCAAAAATGTCGGTTTGTCACAATATTAATCTGTGGTTCAGCACTCTATGCAGTAGAGCATGGTGCCTTGCAAATTTGGGCTCTTCGCCGTGTCTAATCGTTATTGTAGTCAATAATCTTCTTGTATGCTCCTTTAACCATGTAATTGCTAATTGTTAAGAGAAGTTGCAACTGTAAGAAGCTCCTTCCCCTATGCAAGATTGCAGTTACTCCAGCTTTCAGGCGCACCTCCCAGACTCTGGGCTCCTCCGCTGTGCAGAGCATCCCGCCTCCTTTGTAGCTGGAGTAAAGGGTTGAGCTTCTTGAGCACTACCAACCCATTCCCGTTCCACGCAAGCTTCTAGATAACATTACCCTTGTCACACTTTTATTCATCTTGGGGGAAAAAAGGGACACTACAACAGGGTCTTGGTCAATTTCCTTGTCATTTCTGCGTAGAACTCACAGATGCTTAAAAAAATAACGGCCGCGCAAATTTCCTGGCTAGAAGGTTAAGTAGAAGACCGCGCCTCTAAGAGGAGAGGTTCGCGGCGCGCGAAGCAGCGTCCGCAAGGTCCTCCCCTGCCCAGGTCCCCGACTGTCCCCGCCTCAGAGGCACGCTCCGCACCCCTCCCGAGGTGGCGGCGGCTGGATCGGCCCCGGCGCTCTTCCGGCTCACGCCCGGAGCGCAGAAACTCGCCTTCCCAGCAACCTCCGCGCGGCCCACCGTGTGGCTCACACCGCGTTCCGGGTCCTGTCACCTCTGCCCGTGAACCGGCCTCGCGCCTCCCCCACCCCACCCCCACGGCTCCGCGGCGCTCCCGGAGTCCCGCGAGTTCCAGCCCTGGCTTCCAGCCCCGCCGGCCCCGCCCTCCGCCGCGCGCGCGCTCGCCGCCCCGCCCCCGCCCCCTGCGCGCGGCCGCCCCAGCCAATGAGGTTCGGGGCCGCGTGCGCAGATTCAAACGGCGGCTCTTGAGAGAGGCTGGGCGCGAGATTCGGCGGTGCGGACAAAACCCTGCAGGAGGCTGCGAGTGCTGCCGAGCTGCTCGCTGCGGGGAGAGGGCGGGGGTCGGCGCCCGTGACGGAGCCGCGCAGGGCCGGCAGCTCAGAGGCGGAGGCGGAGGCGGCGGGAGGGGCGGGCGGAGGGCGGGAGCACGCCTCCTGACATGTCCAGGGCATCCCTGGCCGGGCCGGGCCGCGGCTAGAAGCAGCGGGTCTTGGTCCGCCCCTCTGTCCCTCAGTCGCGCCTGGCCCTGACCTGACCGGGCCTGCGTTCCGCTCTCGGCCACCTGAGGGAAGGAGCGGGGGAAGCGGCGGGTGGGTCTCGGAGAGGGAGCATTCGCCCCAGGCTGGAGGAGGCTGACCCGCGTCCCCGCCCAGCCCGCGCCTATGCGGTACTTGAAGGATGGCGAAGAGGTCGCGCAGGTGGGTGCCACCCCCTCGGCCCCGGCCTAGCGGCCCTGTCTCGGCTCTTGCTCTCTTTCCTGCTGGTCCCCACTCAGGCCCTCTCGGGCCTGGGCATAGGTTTTCCTATTCGGTGTCCCACAGCCGCTTCGGCCGCGCTGGCCGGAGAGCATCCATCACTATTAGACTCCATCATTATTAGACCGCTGTGCGGAGGACTCTAACAAATGCTCAGGTTGCTGCTTTGACGGATTCCCCATAGCTCACGCCCAGACTCCTAACTTCTCACTGCCACTTACAGGGAGGTTTCGTGCCAGGTAAGTTTGTGCACTGTCGGGATACGCCATGCCAGGGGAAGTGGTTGTGTTTGCCTGGATGGCTTGAAATGGGATTCTTTCCTCTGACTTATCCTGCCAAATCAAAACAGGATCTCCATGACAAACCTGGGCAGGCACTGTTCTGGGAAATCTTGAGAAGGGAACCTGCTAAATCTCCCATGTGCACACTGCTGTTCTGAACTTTTTTTCTTAGTACCTTCTGAGGACATTGTTATGTTATTACCATCGAGTAAACTTGGTCCTTAAACCAATGTGTTTTATGTTACTTTGTATCTCAAGTATTCATGTTTGATTCTGATTGTATCTGTGTTGTAACAAGTAGGACACAATGTTGTTGTTGTTGTTGAAAGATGTGCTAGAATGTCTTTATGCACCTAACTTTTATTTTATGCTGTTGTAATAGCTACTCCTAAATTGTGTGGCATGGCATAATTGGATGACAAAAATTTAGTGTCTCGATTTTCAGTATTAAGGAAATCTGAAAAGTATTTGGCAGAATTTCCAAATACTTCCATTTATCTAGATCTACAGCCTCAAAATCTTAGAGTTGTATTTCCTGAGCTGAAATTTAGTACTGGGAATCGTCCAGTGCAGATTTTGATTTAAAATAACTATGCATAAAATGCTTGGTTTTATTCAGTTGTTAAGCATCTTCTGTATGTAAGATGGTTCTGCAGATATCAACATAAATTTAACTATGACATAATTACTTTATGTGTAGTGGCTGCAGAATAGATTGAATAGAATAGATTGAACAGAATAGTGGAATAAGTGTGCATATGTGCATACACCCACAGGTATACTGCCTTGGTCCTGCTATTTTGGATTAGATAGTTGTAGATTTGTTTTTTTATTTTTATTTTTTAAAGCAGCACCTTTACCTCTACTCAGTAGAAGACAGTAGTCCTTTTTCCTACAGTCAGGACAACCAAAACTGTCTTCAGATGGTGCCACATATCTTTGGGGGGATGGAAACAGGACCATGCAGGTAAGAACTGCTGATCTACAACTTCAAGGATGTAACATTCCCATCTTCAGAAAACATGTAGATTTAAAAATAAGATTATTGGAGTACTGTTTTAGGCTTTTTGAATTTTGAAGTCTTCACAATGCTTTTAAATGATGCAAAGTGACAAGTGAATGTGCAGTTATCTACTTAGAATCATTGTTAATCTCACTTGAAACAGTATCTTGGCTAATTCTGTCATTGTCATTTAGTTAAAAGCTATTGCTAAACACTGATATATGAATGTCAGATTCTTCTCTCAGTTTTTTTGCCTTTTCATGTCACAGTGGACCTTGTTTCCTAATAATAGGCTAAAGAGAAATGATTTAACAATTAGTTATTGTAAATTATTTTATTAACATACTGTGAGTACTGCTAAACATTAATTGTACTGTTGACTTTTATTTCCTGCCAGATGTGTAAGTTAATTGAGACAATACGGAATGGTGTAAAAAGTTATAGGTCTGGAATAATTGTGCTGCAGTGAAACTACACTTCTCTGGAAGTATGTAGATAGAGGATGTGGTGAGAGATGACCATCTCTGGTTTGTTTCTTTGGGTTTTCTTCAGTGAGTTCCATGTGCTGTTAAATTTCTTGTATATTTAAATATGATTTATGTATTAGAAGATAATAGAATGTGAAATGTTTGAGGGTGAAATACCTTATTCCTTGGGCTCTCTTTGCCTGAGAATCTTAGTATATTATATATGAGTTCAATATATAATAGAGAAACAAAGATCTTTCGCATAAAAAAACACTAATGTGAATGCAGTGTTTTGCATAAGGATATAGGCATAAATATAGTAGGCTTTTTCTATATTATCTGAGGGAAAAAAACACTTAAATACCTAAGAGCAGAAAATGTTTACCCTAAATATGAAACAACTGAACGATATTGGGTTTTTTTTTTAGTTTTTTAATAGCTGCAGAGCTTGTCACTAAGATTTGCCTATAGAAAAAGGTTATGTAGTATTGTGACTTAAAATAGTTTTATAATTTAATGGGGATTTTAATGATACAATTTACAGTTAATTCTTATTAGGATATCTGTTAACAGCATTCATTTGATTTTTAAACATTTTATGTAAAAATAGGTAGTTTTATTTCATACTCAAAATTTTTTTTTAATATTTTTTTTTTTTGGTATGTGTGTGCTCATGCATGAATGCATGTGTGCCTGCATACATGCAGTTGTGCCAGGGTGTGAAAGCTGAAAGGACAGTTATCTGGAATTAGTTCACTCCTGCCATGGTTGTCCTGAGGATCAAACCCAGGTTGACAGGCTTGGCAGCAAACACCTGCTGAGTCACCTTTCCTGCTATACTTTAGTTTTTAAAGCCAATTAAACCCTTAAAAATAAGTTCATAATAATTCTTAAGATATTTGTACTTAAGATGACCAATGATTAAATTAAAATGATAAGATGAAAGCTAGGTTCTACATAGGAAGTTTTTTCCTTAGTGGTGTATGTGTATTTGTGTGTTGTGTAGCAACTTTACTGTTGTTCCAGAAACATGAGTGGAAGTGAGTGAATACAAAACTATAAGAAAGGATTTTTTAGCCAGCTGTGTCTTTAGCAATATTATTTTCAGAAAGAAGATAAAATCTATTTCAGTTTTTGTTTGTTAATATAAGGGATTTGGATTTTTTAGTCTGTAAGGGAGCATATAGTTTTAATCCAACTTTTTGAGGACTTTTGTGACCACCCTGTTTTGTTTAAATATATACATTCTCTAAAAGAATTATAAATATTGTCCATTGTTTTTGTTTATGGATAATTACATAGATTTCTTTTAAGTATTTACTTCAGTATTTGTAATATTAATGGTCCCAATTATCTGAAGTCAAATTTTGTCTTTCTCTGATAATGCTAGTTTGCAGTAAAGAGGTGAAAGCCAATATTCACTGTATGCAGTACAGCATATTAACCACTGGGTGGCCTGATTTCACTTTGTTAAATCAACTTGGCAAATGATCATAAATTGAATGCAGTTGAATTGAAAATAATTAAATATACAGATGCCCTGACCTCAAGAAATAAAAGTACGACCTTTTTTGAGGCAGGGTCTCACTCTGTAGTACTGGATAGCCTTAAATTTACTGTCTCACTATGTAGCCTGGGCTGGACTTGAATTTGTGAAAAATCCTCCAGACTCAGCCTCTCAAGTATTGGAATTATAGATATAAGCCACTATAACCAGCCTTGTATTTTTTTTATTATGATAAATATTTGAGACTTTGGGAAATTTGGATTAAAAATGTGATCAAATTGAGGCAGTTTTACTAGAAATTTTTAATTTTTTCTAATTTCAGACTAGAGGTTACTTTTTCAGTAAATTATATTTTTCTTTGTTTAATTCATCTTTATTAGGTTGTCTGTTAGTCTGTATTTTCCCCAAATGTTTTATCTTAAAAAACAAATGCAATTTGTGTATTGATACTCAAGTAAAATTATGACTAACATAACCCTACTAGCTTATAATACCCCAATATGTTACAGATATTTTTGTTGTTTCATAATCATCTTTAGTACTTTATTTACCCATAGAACAGTTTTCATTGAAAATAATTTGCTTATGTGTTAAGAATTTATAGAATTAGCATTTTTCTGGTCAGGTATGGTGGTGTACATCTGTGATACTAGGTCTTGGAAGACAGGAAGGGAGTTCATTAGTTCAGGGGCAGCCTAGGTTACATAGTGAATTTAAAGCTACCTTGAAATACTCATATATTGTTTTAAAACCAAGAGAACCAAAAGGAAAACAACAACTAAGCCAGCAACACTAACTTTAAAAAAAAAAAAAAAAGAGTATTTTTCTTAAATAAGAATATTAACAGTGATTGTGGAAACCAAATACTAGATTAGTGAGCTTTTGATTTGTAATTAGAGGAACATTTTATTACTTCTGCTGTTTTCTAGATTAATTATGTTAGAGTAGAAACAATTCATTTATTTAACTATATAAGTAGAAAGTTCAAATTTAAGCCAGGCAATGGTGGCGCACGCCTTTAATCCCAGCACTTGGGAGGCAGAGGCAGGCGGATTTCTGAGTTCGAGGCCAGCCTGGTCTACAGAGTGAGTTCCAGGACAGCCTGAGCTACACAGAGAAACCCTGTCTCGAAAAACCAAAAAAAAAAAAAAAAAAAAAAAAGAAAAAAGAAAGAAAGAAAGTTCAAATTTATTAAATCATTACATATTACCAGAACTGACTTCTGCAATACAAAAATGCCCTCAAATGCTATAAAACATTGAAAAATGATTAGATCTGTCATGGTAGTTTCTAACAACTACTGTTGAGAGGTAGAATATTTTTGTTTAATAGTGAAAGAGGAACTTTAGCAAAGTTACACATGAAAATTAATCCTTTTCTCTTAAATTTTTTTTATAGTTGTGTATGTGTGTATGTCTGTGTATATGTCTGTGTGTGTGTGTGTCTGTGTGTATGTCTGTGTGTGTGTCTGTGTGTATGTCTGCATGTGCTAGAGCCAAAGATCAGCTCTCTGGAGTCAGTCCTCTCCTTCCCCAGTATGAGTCCTAGAGATCAAAACTTAGGTTGTCAGGCCTGCATGCACAAGTGCCTCTGAATCATCTTGTTGACCCAGTCCCTTTCCCCTTCTCCTTAGTAAGCATCCTTAGGCATCTTCTCATTACAGTGAGTGAAGTTGATATATTTCTAGACTTCTTTGTTACATTACTAGAAATTGTCTCATGTTTTCAACAATCAAGTGTATATAGAAATAACTTAGGACTAGAGACGTAGCTCCACGGTCTAGCTTGCCTAGCATAAATGAAGGCTCTGCGTTCAGTGCTCATCTCTGAATGTAAACATCAAAACCAAAGAAGTCCATGAACAAAAAAGTTTATGCCAAAATGAAGAGGTAGATTAGTTAAATGCTAGGAAAGTCCCAGTGGTAGAGATTCTACAATTCTACTTTAATGTTTCCTTTTCTTACCATCACTCACTCAACCCAGCTTCGTGAATGTTGAGTGGACTCTCTGAAACTGATGACCATGTTAAGTGCAAAACAGAATACAACCTCATTTAGAAATAGAAGTTTCTCACAAAGTATGCAGTCAAAAGAGAAAGACTTTTAAAATGAACAAGGTTTTAGAACAATTACTCCTTGGTGATTAGTCTTTTTGATCAAAGTAACAAATTTGTAACTCATATTCTTAAAATATTTTGATAAAAACCTTAAAGTGGATTTTGCACAGATAAAATATGATGTAAGTATATTTGATTACTAAAGATCTATGTATGTGCATTCCTAAGTTAAAATTTGTTTTGGCATAGATATAACCTAGTTAAAAAAATAGTTTTGAATGGCTGTGACAGAAACTCTAGGGACCAGAGGGGCATGAGGACTAAGAAGTTGTGAGAAACACACCTGACAGTTTTTTTTGGAGATGACAGGAAGTGGTAATGTTGTTGGGGCATTTTTAGGAAAGGTTAGGCCAGACTGTAGATATTCTCTATCAACTCCTTGTGTACTGAATTAGCTTTAAAAATTTGTTTTAGCAGGTTCTGCTTCTTAAAATTCTACCACTTGGAGGTACATTTGGATTTTAACAAATAAAAATGTCTTCTTCCTCCTTCTATAGCAGTGGTTCTCAATCTTTCTAATGCTGTAACCCTTTTAATACATACCTCATGTTATGGTGACCCCCCCACAACATAAAATTATTCTATTGCTACTTCATAACTGTAATTTTGCCACTGTTGTGAATTGTAATGTAAACATCTGATGTGTGACCCCGAGGGAGTCACAACCCACAGTCTGAGAACCACTGTTCTAGAGGTTTTTTTTTTTTTTTTCCAGAGCCTTGTGCTTGCTAGGCAAGCACTCTACCACTGAGCTAAATCCCCAACCCCTGTTTTAGAGTTTGTGTGTGTTTGTTTTTGTCTTTTCTTTCTTGTATATACTTGAAATCACACTAGTACTGAGGAAGGCAGAAATTTTGGATAGGTTGAAATTTGAATACCACAAATTTTGGAGTATAAAGCGGAAGAGGAGAAAGAATAAGGAAAGTCATTGGTTGAACTGACAGATATTTGAATGACAGGCACTGTGCTTGGTTTTGGGAAGTGAAAACAGTAACCTTGGTCTTTACACCATTGAACTTACTCTTTGATTGGGAAAGTTGGCAAATGTGATTAGCATTAAGATAAGAAAGAGCAGCCGGGCAGTGGTGGCGCACGCCTTTAATCCCAGCACTTGGGAGGCAGAGGCAGGTGGATTTCTGAGTTCGAGGCCAGCCTGGTCTACAGAGTGAGTTCCAGGACAGCCTGGGCTATACAGAGAAACCCTGTCTCGAAAAACCAAAAAAAAAAAAAAAAAAAAAAAGAAAGAGCAGATGCTCTATAAACTGCAGTATTGAGCTTTATCCTGTTAAACAGCATACTTAGACATTTGAAATTACTAAACCTTGAAGCATCTTCTTGCTATTGCATGTTCTTGGTTAATTCCATATTTATGATAGTTGATGTTGACTGCTAAATAGGTATTTTCTTTAATTAAACCTGTGTGTTGGTTTGAGGCATATTTTGACAACAATATTAAGGGCTAGCAAATTATGTTACAATATAGGCATTATAGCTAAGAGACTAGAGGAGTTTGATGTTTTGTCTGCACAAATACGAGGAATTTTGGTCACAATGGATTTGACAAGTCAGAGGAAATTAGGGTTCCTACATAGTGTGTATGTATGTGTGTATAAAATCTAGAGCATGATTTTTGTGAGATTGAATTTGTATATTGTATTTAGATATTAAAAGACATTTGTATATTACACTAACTATGGCCAAATCTTCAGATTTGATATTTGGAATCAGAATGAATTTTTAGGAGCTAAATTTAGTAAGGCAAAAATAATTTTGAATACTATTTGACCATCTATTTACATAATCACTTTTTCTTAAAGGTAGGTAATATATTCATCTTACAGTTGTGAGAAGTTAGTATGATTAGGATTATAAACTTGAACCTTGTTCTCATTTCAGAATGCACTTGAGGTTAGTCTTTGGTAATTTCCAGTTTCTTAATGTTCTATCTGCAGTTTTTAATTGTGTCCTATATATTAAAGTGGTTGAATAGTGAAGTTTAGAAGTCAGCCATGCTATAGTTGGTATGACTTTGGGAAAAAGTTACACTTCTATGTCCAAATTTTTTTTTTTTTTAACTCAGGGGTAATGGCAAATAGTGATAATACTCCTCTCTTACAGTTGTGGAGTTTGTTTTCTTTTAATAATTTATTTAAATTTTTTTAAAGATAGGATCTCACTATGTAGCTACAGCTTGTCTGGAACTTCCTATTTAGACCAGACTGGCCTCAAACAGATATTCACATGCTTCTTCCTGAGTGCTGGGATTAAAGACCTGTGCCATCATGCCTTATGAGGTTTTGTAAAAATATATTTTTTGTGTATGAATGTTTACCTGCATGTATATATGTGCACCATTTATGTGCCTGGGAGGCCAGAAAAGGGTGTCAGGTCCCCCAGAATAGTCAGTTGTAAGTCACTCTGTGGGTTCTGGAAACCCAAGCCAGGCAAGTGTGTTTAACCTCTAAAGGATCTCTCCAGCCTCTAGTGAAGTTTTAAGAGGGACATTTTATACACTGTCACAATCTAGTGTTGTTTTCAGATGCTCATTACTCTGGCTACTTAGTATCATCTAATTCATTATCATGTAGACTTCATTCTTTAAAATGTCTCTCCCTCCCTCCCTCCCTTTCTTTTCTTTTCTTTTCTTTCTTCCTTTTTTTTTTTTTTTTTAACCCCATACTATTCAGACTCTGAACTTGTAACCGTACTTATTTTTGGAGATAGTGTTTCTCACTGAACCTATAGCTTGCTGATTTGCCTTCCCCCAGTTGCCTTTACTCATCTTTTTTTGCAGGTCCTCTTCCTTTCCCCACATATATTCCGGTACCACCTAATGTTCCCATCTGATTAATATTGAGACTATTCTGAGTAGCTTCTTTAGGCATGCCTGCATATACAGACTCAGTGCTTATTTAAATAATTTAAATGAAATTCTTTAGCTTACATATTACATTCTTTTGTAGTGAGGACGAGGATGATGACCTTCAATATGCTGATCATGATTATGAAGTACCTCAACAAAAAGGACTGAAAAAACTCTGGAACAGAGTAAAATGGACAAGAGATGAGGTAATTACATGGCAAGATTTACTAGTCTCATATTTATCAATTAATAGTATTATAGTCATGAAAGGAATTATGAAAACAATGTGAGGGAAATTATCAACTTAGTTGTGCATTCTTTTTAAAAACTCAATGACATGAGCAATTGTTTGGTTTTGGGATTGACTGAAACAGTAAAATAATGTAGGAATTTGTGTAATAGTGACTTTAGTTCTTCTCAAAACAATTATCAGGTATGACTTAAGACGATGAGAATATCACATACATACCAGGGGTGGAGGAAATATTTCTAATTTTTATGCCTCTCAATAGGATGACAAGTTAAAGAAGTTGGTTGAACAACATGGAACTGATGATTGGACTCTAATTGCTAGTCATCTTCAAGTAAGTGAAATGTCAAGTTGTATTTCTGTAGCAACATGTCTTTATTTATATATTCTATTTTTCAGAAATGTGTCTGTGTAGTTTAGGTTTCATTCCTTAAAACCCTTTAAACATCTGGTTAAATTATTTTCTGGTATGTCTGTAGTTGTTTGCTAATGGTTTAGGAAGTAATTTTCTAATACAGGTTGAGTACCTCAAATCCAAAAATTTGAAATCTAAAGTGCTTCAAAATCTACAACTTTCACTGATATAGAGCCACAGTAGAATGTTTTACACTTGATTTACTATAATAAATCACAGTTAAAATGTCAGGTGTGCTTAAAATGTTACTATTATTAGATTATATATATATGAAGCATAAATGAGTTTCACCTATAAACTTCTGTTCCCCTCAAGATATATCATTTTAGCCGGGCGGTGGTGGCGCACGCCTTTAATCCCAGCACTTGGGAGGCAGAGACAGGCGGATTTCTGAGTTCGAGGCCAGCCTGGTCTACAGTGTGAGTTCCAGGATGGCCAGGGCTATACAGAGAAACCCTGTCTCGAAAAACCAAAAAAAAAAAAAAAAAAAAAAAAAAAAGATATATCATTTTATGTACATGTACATATTTCCAAATCTCCAAACTGAAATCAGAAACAATTTTACTCTCAAAAAATTTGGATAACTGCTGCTGCTTAACTTGTAAAGCATTTATCCAGGGACCTAAAAAGACTTTTACTATAAAACAAAAATGACATTAACTTTTGGTAGAATTTCACAAATATATATATATATTATCAGAAGAATAATCCTTTTTTGGGGGCGGGGTTTGAGACAGGGTTTCTCTGTATAGCCCTGACTGTCCTGGAACTCACTCTGTAGACCAGGCTGGCCTCGAACTCAGAAATCCACGTGCCTCAGCCTCCCAAGTGCTGGGATTAAAGGCGTGTGCCACCACTGCCTGGCTTATTTTTTAATTTTTGTATGTTGGAAATTGAACCTAGGTTCTTGCAAACTTGGGCAAGCCCTTTACTACTGATCTATGTCCTCAACTGTAATACATGTTAAAATATTTTGAGAGAATTTTACTATTAAAACATTTTAACAGTTAATGAATAAAATCAAGAAAAATTGTTAAGTTTATCACCTAACGCATATGTTTTTGAGTATTTTTATTGATTTTTTTTTTTTTTTGAGATGAAGTCTTGCTACGTACTACTGGGTAGCTTGGAAGTCACTATGTAAATCAGGTTGACCCCAAACTCAATAGATATCTCCTGAGTGATGGGATTAAAGTTGTGAAGTATCACACTTAGCTATTTATGTATTTATTATTTTACATTATGCTTGTTTATCATACCAATATTCACATATTTTTGGCATGTAATTTTATAAAATATGAAAGTACTTCTGCATGTACTCATTTGTTTCTTAGAATATTGTGAGTGGTTAGATAAATTACGTATATTTTAAATTTCATTGTTGATTTCTTTTTTCTTTTTAAAGATTTATTTATTTCATGTATGTGAGTATACTGTCGCTGTCTTCAGACACACCAGAAGAGGGCATCAGATCTCCATTAAAGATGGTTGTGAGCCACCATGTGGTTGCTGGGAATTGAACTCAGGACCTCTGGAAGAGCAGTCAGTGCTCTTAACTGCTGAGCCATCTCTCCAGCCCCCTCATTGTTGATTTCTTTGGTTTCAGAAACAGGGTTACCTGTGGTTTTGTTTGTTTTTTGTTTTTTGTTTTTCTTCATATAATCATAGTATCTCTCAGTGTAACCTGAAAACTGAGAATCAAATAATTGGGGGAAAATAGATTATAGAATAGTCTAAATTATATTCAAATGTCAACTCTGTTAATTTAGAGAAAATACTTCTTTGGCCTTCTGCTACTTGCTTCTATAGTATTTTGAGAATTGCAAATATAAAGAATGGTTGGCACAGTTCCTGACATTTAGCAGGTAGTCAGTAAAAGCAAACTAAATTAGAAGTTATGTATACTAGATTTATATTGGTATTGATACAAGGTTACATGAAAGTTATTTTGAAGAAAGTAGTTGGTTTAAATGGATCAGCATTGATATATAGAAGCCATAACGAAGAAGCTCAAATTAAATAAAAGTAATGAAGTCCAGTGGTACAAAGGCATTAATAGAGAAGATGTTTCTATGCATCCATTATACATTTGTAGATAATCTATAGTCTTGCATATGAGCAGATAGTTTTATAAATTGTAAATCGGTAACAAAATAGGTATTATCATTTATTGTTATCTTAGCAATACTTTGTAGATACTTGGTCATAAACATATGAAAACAAGGCTTCATTTATCACTTTTGGGATTAAAGCTGTTTCATTTTCTCTCTCCTTCTCTTCTCTCTGTCTCTGTCTCTCTCTGTCTCTCTGTCTCTGTCTCTCTCTGTCTCTCTCTCTGTGTGTGTGCGTGTGTTAGTTAGTTACTGGGATTAAACCTGGGGCCTTGTGCATGC
This sequence comes from Mastomys natalensis, assembly GCA_021653895.1. Classification (NCBI taxonomy): domain Eukaryota; kingdom Metazoa; phylum Chordata; class Mammalia; order Rodentia; family Muridae; genus Mastomys; species Mastomys natalensis. Next base: position 1,019,744 of record JAJTUV010000650.1, read on the forward strand.
TAGTGGAGCACTCTACCCCAGAGCTGTATCCCTAGTTCATTTTTTAAAAAGTATCAATTTTTAACCTACTTAATTGAAGTATAATGTATATCGTCTATAAAAATGTTTCATGTTTTATCGATAATTTGAAAGGCATAATTTATAAATAAATATACTGTTACTACCACATAGAGCCTAGTGATACTTTATGATTCTTTTAAACTTGTACGAATTTGAACTGATATGTTTAAAGTCTTATATCCACTTCATATAGTTTATTCCTGTCATTTATTTCTCAATTCTGGATTAATAGTTTATGGACTATGTTTTGCTGCTTGCTGTATTATAAGGATACTATAGAGGTATATATCTTAGTTTCAAATATATTGTTTTTAATTTGTAGTCTAAACCTATGATTAATTAAAAGAACAGAATTGGGATTTTAGGCATGTAAAATAAATGTTACATGTAAAGGTTTGATATTTAATATGTTGTTGATTCATATTTTGTTCATATGGGTATACTTAAATTTGGGGTAATTTACTTTCTGAGAGACATTTATTCAACAATAAAATTGTCTAAATTTTTTCAGAATCGTTCTGATTTTCAGTGCCAACATCGATGGCAGAAGGTTTTAAATCCAGAATTGATAAAGGGTCCTTGGACTAAAGAAGAAGATCAGAGGGTAACATATTCATATTCTTTTGAAAATTTTTCATTTATTTATTTGTGTGTGTATATGTTTGGGGACATGTATGTGTATGCATCCTTATGCCACAGCTCACATATGGAGGTCAAAGAATAATTTGTGGGAGCTAGTTCTCTCCTTCCACCCACCATTTGGGTCTCTGGGATCAAACTCAGGTCATCAGGTTTAATGGCAAGTGTCCCTTGTTCATATTCTTTATGTTCACTCTACCATAGAGTCATTACTTGCCCTTTGTTCATATTTATGTTCCACGATTAGATTTATTTTATTAACATGGTGTAACACAAAGTGTGATGTGTGAGTGTATGCTAGGGTTGGAGGTAGACATACATGTACTGCATACATACGTGAGGAGGCTGGAGGACTATTTTAGGTGGTGGTGTTTCTTTTTTTTTCTTTCTTTTTTTTTTTTTTTTTTTTTTTGTTTTTTTTTTTTTTGAGACAGGGTTTCTCTGTGTAGCCCTGGCTGTCCTGGAACTCACTCTGTAGACCAGGCTGGCCTCGAACTCAGAAATCCGCCTGCCTCTGCCTCCCAAGTGCTGGGATTAAAGGCGTGTGTCGCCACTGCCTGGCCAGGTGGTGGTGTTTCTTAAGACAGTATCATTTGGCATTTATATTTAAGACATAGGGTCTCTCATTGGCCTTAAGCTTGCCGAGTAGGGGTGGGTTGGTAGGCTTGTGAGCATCATGGATCTGCCCTTCTGCCCCCTATTGCTGAGATTGCAGGTGTATGCCACTATGCCCAGCTTTTAACAATGTTGTTTCTGGGTATGGAACTCAGGTCTTCCTGATTGCAGGGAAAGCACTTTAATAACTGAACCATAATTTTCCCCAGCTCATACATTAAGTTTGTTAGCACTATTTTTTGGAGGCTATATACATATGATTCGAATTGAATGTCTTGAAATGTAGCTTTTTCTCCCCTAGGTCAAGGATAAGTGAAACAACTAATACAGTCTTTTTTTGAGAGCTTCATTCACAAAAGGAAAAATACTTTAAAGTTCAGTTTAGCAACATTTAAGGCATAGTTTCCTGTCAAAATTTAACATTAAAAATTTTAATTTTATTTTCACACTTAATAACTTGATATGTAAGGAAATCACTCTTAATTTTCCTCTTGACCTTAAATGAATCTCATGATTAGATATTAGGACATCATGTTTCTAGAGGGTTTATAATAAAAGCAATTATTTGTGCAATAAAAGTTGTTAAAGAATAGAAGCATCTGCTCTTTACTAGGAATTGCTTTTTAATTCAAATCCTTAGCTTGCCTGTTGCTAATGTGAATTAGAATATCCTTATACCCATAAGAGCAAACAAACAAAAGTTACTTCATGTGACTCAGGACTGATCTGACTTTTCTTAATGGGCAGCGGTAAGTTTTAAAATATGTGATCCGGGGCTGGTAAAGAGGACAGTTGTCCTTTGTCTTCTACACAGTCGCTGTGGTTTGTATATGTCTATGCTCATACTTACAAATCATAAACACGCAAATAATGATGATAATAATAATAAAAATAAATAAAAATGATTAAGTAAAATACAATGTGAGATCTTTTAAAAAAATATTTAGTAGCTGGATCTGGTGCATTGTCTATAATTCTAGCTACTTAGTAGGTCTAGATGGGGCATTCATTACAAGTTTAAGGCCTACCTGGGTAACTTAGTGAGACCCTGTTTAAAAATAGAAATTAAGAAAAAGGATAGGAATATAATTCATGGTAGAACACATGTTAAACAAACCTAGTATTGGGATAAAAAGAAAAACCAAAAAGCAATATCCAAAGCTGTATATTTAACCTTTAAATGTCTTATTTTTTAAAAATATGACAAGTAGACACATTTCATGAAAATAATGATATGTGTTAAATTTAATTAATCTACCAATATAGAATGAGTATGATTCTTTGTGATTCATGTGATATTTGACAGTAGATCAGAGTAGCAGTAAAGTAAGTGGGCTGAGGAGATGACCTGTTCTTTAAACTTTAAACTCCCAATGGAGGAGTTAAAGAGAAGACTGAAGGGGCTGAAGGGGTTGCAGCCCTATTGGAAGAACAACAATACCAACCAACCAGAGCTCCCAGGGTCAAAACCACCAGCCTGGGAGCACGCTTGAAGGGACCCATGGCTCTTCATGTATATGTAGTAGAGGATGGCCTTGTCAGGCATTGGTAGGAGAGGAGGTCCTTGGTCCCTTGAAGGCTGGATGCCCCGGTGTGGGGGAATTCCAGGGTGGGGAGGAGGGAGTGGGTAGATGGGTGGGGGCACACCCTCATAGAAATTGCAGGAGGGGGGACGGGATAAGAGGGTTGGGGGGGATGGGGAAAGGGGATAACATCTGAAATGTAAATAAAATAATCCAATAAAAATATTTAATTAAACTAAAAGCAAACAAAATATAGAACAAATGTACAAACTATTTTTTCAGCTTGATAAAAGAAGAAATTATTGATCTTTTCTGCTTCCTAATGAACTTATTTGGCTTTTTGCTGAAGCCCCTCTCCTCCCTTTCCTTCTCCCTCTCTTTTTCAGATATAAGAGTGGAAAAGACAAATCTCAAAATTTTATAGTTACTTCAAATTAAAATTGTATGAAAATGGTTTAACTTATCAGTAATTAGCCTCTTGAATTTTTTGATGCATTTGGAATTGAGTTTTGAACTTGCTGAGTACTGAAGGATAGCTATTATTAACATTACCTTTTGTGAATTATAGTTATAGCTGAAATTTAATGCCTTTATTTTAAACGGAATTCTTAATTTGGAGTTTTTTCTCTTTTTTTGTTGTTGCTGAGGTGCTTCAGATCAAACCTAGGACCTGGAAACTGGGAAAAAAAGAAAAACCAAAATGTTCCATAACAATCTCAACCTTGACATGCTTGAGTTACATTTTAAAATTCTTTCGCAGTAATGGTTTTTCAACCTTTGATTTTGCTTCTTAGGTTATTGAATTAGTTCAGAAATATGGACCAAAAAGGTGGTCTTTAATTGCAAAACATTTAAAAGGAAGAATAGGTAAGCAGTGCAGAGAAAGATGGCACAATCACCTGAACCCTGAAGTAAAGAAGTCTTCTTGGACAGAAGAAGAAGACAGGATCATATATGAAGCACACAAGCGGCTGGGAAACCGTTGGGCCGAGATTGCTAAGTTACTTCCTGGAAGGTGCTTACATAAGTTGCTGTGTTTCACCATGACTTTTACTACCTTACTATTGAATATATTTTCAAGTATTCCCTTTCTTTTATTTGTAGTTCAAGTTTAGACTGCATAGTACGAGCAATCATTTGGGTACATTTGTAATTTTGTGGTTAAAAAATATTAATTTGTACAATTAAATGTTAAACCTTTAAGTTATGTAAACATTTCATCTATTCCACAAGTCATGTTTATGTATTTTTGCCAGTAAGGTAGAACCTTGTACAACCTGATGAAGTGAAATCTAAATTAGAGATCCCTTTTACATACTGTGCTCAAGGCTAGGGGATTGCAAATACACTGATTGAAGTAAATTCTTGTGAATGTATGTTATGGAAATTTAGTTCTTAATTATGGTATGCTTTAAGCTGTGGGAGTAGAATATAAAAGTCTATGTAACTGAAGTATAGTATTTTCCTCAGGCAGTGATGTGTTCCATTGTACTGTTCAGATACTTTCTGACAGTCACTAGGACTGCAGATCTTATCCTAGGCAGTTTCATATCTCACTAGAATGTATATCCTCATGCTTCATAGCTGTAATCTTTTTTTTTTTTTTTTTTTTTTTTTTTTTTTTGGTTTTTCGAGACAGGGTTTCTCTATATAGCCCTGGCTGTCCTGGAACTCACTTTGTAGACCAGGCTGGCCTCGAACTCAGAAATCCGCCTGCCTCTGCCTCCCAAGTGCTGGGATTAAAGGCGTGCGCCACCACCGCCCGGCTCATAGCTGTAATCTCTATGTAGTGCTTCATAGTAACTAATATGCTTTTAGATGCATTCTTCTTGATCTTTGTATACTTTAGAAATATGTAAAGGAAACAGTAATGTCTTTGTTTCATAGGAAATTAAAATGCAGTATTATATTTTCTTTTGTCAAGGTTGCTATCCCTGGGCTGTGAACTTCTGATATATTCAGTATTTTATGCACCTTTTTCCTCTGTGTAAAGCCTAGCTTAGTGCTTTAACAGAGTGGGTTTCTAGTAAGTGTATATTTTATGCAGAATGGAATTTATACTACAAATAGCTCTAAGTTCATCTTTATAAAAAGAACCTTGGATAAAAAAGGAGTTGGATGAACTAATTTTCTAAAAATATAATGTTCTGAGAAATAGTAAAGAATACTTGAAATCTGTAATTTGTATTTTTTCCTTTTTTTCTTTCGTTCTTTTCTTAATGGAATTGAGGATTGAACCTAGCGCCTCACTCATGATAGACCACTAGGCAAGCATTTTACCCCTGAGCTGTATCTCTAGCTTGTTTTTGTTTGTTTTTTTGGTAGTTTTTTTTCCTTTTCCTGTTGCAAAGCCTTTGTACTTGGTATCCCTTTTACTCAGAGTCCCTTTGTTCTGTTTTTGTTTTTGAGACAGGCTCTTACTGTGTTGTCTAGGCTAGCCTTGAATTCCTCATCTGTTACCTTCAGGCTGATAATCCTACACCTGCCTTTTTTCCTGTTCTTGTACTTCATCTCCTCTTTGAGATCTCATGGCTTCACTGTCTTCCTGGGCCCCCTAACCAGACTTACACCACGTACTCACTTCTCATCATCCTAGTTATCCACACCACAATGATAATCTTCTTATTTATTTCTTTGTTTTTGATCTTTCTTCTTCATTGCCATACTTATAGTGAGAATCTAACTTCTGTGATGCCAGGGACCTTCTAAATACTCAATTTTACCAGTTGTAAAAATATGTCTTATATATTTTGTGCAAGTTAGTGCTAAAATTTGTAGAATTCCTTTCCCTTTTTAAAATTATATGTTTTCATTTCTTAGGACAGATAATTCTATCAAAAATCATTGGAATTCTACTATGCGAAGAAAAGTGGAGCAGGAGGGCTACTTACAAGATGGAATAAAGTCAGAGAGATCTTCATCAAAACTTCAACACAAACCTTGTGCGACTATGGACCATTTGCAAACCCAGAATCAGTTTTACATTCCTGTTCAGGCACATATTTTTAATATCTTTATTATTTAATTAATAACAATTTCTTTAGTTGGTATATGGGAACTATTTTTTTTTTTTTTTTTTAGGACAGGTAAAATTTATTTTGGGAGTGACACAGATAGACATTTAAATTTCTAAACTGAAAAAGTAAGCCATAATTTTGACAAATATTTTAGTATGAATTTCACTTAAAAGGTTCCTTCTGTATGTGATTTTCATGGTGAGAAATATAGTTGTACATATAACAGTACTCTTTAATTCATTGCAGTTATGGTTCAGTGGACATACAGATGTGCTTTTTAACATTTGTGTAGTTTCTCCTCAAACATTGTTCTATGTAATTGCAGTATTGTCTATCTCACAGGTGTGTACAGAACAGTGTAAAGGAGAAATAGTAAAACCATTTGAACATTCCCTTGGGGAACAGTTAATAGTTGATCTTTGGCCGGGCGGTGGTGGCGCATGCCTTTAATCCCAGCACTTGGGAGGCAGAGGCAGGCGGATTTCTGAGTTCGAGGCCAGCCTGGTCTACCAAGTGAGTTCCAGGACAGCCAGGGCTATACAGAGAAACCCTGTCTCGAAAAACCAAAAAAAAAAAAAAAATAGTTGATCTTTGATCTTGTTCCACTTTGCTCTTTGAGTGATTTAACTTTCATTTAGACAGATTCATTAAAGGTTATCCAAGTTCAAACTCAGATAGCTCTGTCTTGTCCCTTATAACATGCATTACCCTCCTGTAAGAAAATTTGTTTAGTTTTCTTCATAAGACTCGCTTTCCCCTGTCTGTATATGTATTTATAATAGGCAGTTTTTAGTTCTTTTCACATAAAATGTAAAAGACTGTTAGGACCAAGTAGTATCTCACAAAAGATAGAATTGCACACAGTGTTAAAAAGTCTGCTTCCTAAGCCTCAGTCAGGTGTTGTTTCATTTTACTTTTTATGAACATTATTAAATTCTTTTAGACTTACTTTTAAAAGAAACACTTAAAGTAGTGACATCTTAATTTTTAAATAGGAAAACATGGGACGATAGTGTAGTTAACTGCTAACGCTTGGCCTTAAGGATTTTAATGTTTTGTTTTTTAACATGTTTTCTTTAGGGTCTTAGATTTCAATATCGTAAACAACCAGGTTTTGCTTCTGTCTTAGAAAAATTATCATTTAAAAAATTTTTGACCTTCAGAAAGATAATTTTCAAAATTACTTGTTGCCAAGGGTGTTTGACAATCTCAACCAAAATATGTTGAAGATAATAGGGATATTGTTTAAAATACTAAGAATTGTTTCCCATTTAATAATTTCAAAAGCTTTATATATTTAAATTTCAAACTATTAAGATAATTCTAGTTTTTCTTATGAAGTGTGACATGAAGAAAAAATATGTTGGTTTGAAATACTATGGCAGGTTTTCATTGAAAAGTTTGAGAAAAATAAGTTTCTAATCTATTGGAGCTGCTAAGTTGAGTGATTCTAATTGACTATTATCAAAGCTAACTTCTAGGTTAGAGCTCAGATGTAATGATTTTGCATTAGACAATGATTTAGGCCATTATAGAAAGTAAACAGATTATACTTATTTGTATTTGATTGCCAGATTTTTTTTTTTTTTTTTTTTTACAAACATCTCATGTATTTATTAGTGCCTCTAAATTAAGATAAACTTTACAGTTTTTATTAACAGGGTTTTAGAAATGAGGCAGTGATACTTAGTGCATTGTCAGAGTGTCTGTTAAGACTACATGCATGACTCTGACTGGTTTCTACCTAGTAACATAAAAAGCCCTCTTCTTCTTTTCTTAGGGATTGATTGATATTAGATAGTGATAAGAATATGAACACAATTTAATATCTTCCGTATGCAGTAGGGCAACCCTCAAAAACTGACTTTTAAAAATATATGATAAGTGATATTGATAACAAATGGATTAGAAGCCAGCTGTGGTGATATACACCTGTAATTTCTGCATTGGGGAGGTTGACGAAGGAGGATCAGAAATTTGAGACCAGCCTCAGCTATATAGTTAGCTCCAGGTTGCTTGACTTCAAACCGAAAAGCCCTGTCTCATGAAATTGAAAGACAAAAATACAAATTTAAAATGTAGGTTATTTCCTACACTTATGGTTTTATCAGTAGATTCTAAGGACAGGTGATACAATTATTAAATAAAAAACTATTGTAGTTATGAATTTTCAAAGTTGCTAGGCAATATCCAATCTCCAGGTTTTTGTTTGGTTTTGTTGCTGGTGTTTTGTTTTGTTTTGTTTTACTGAGACAGGATCTCACCATCTAGCCTTGAGATTTTACCGAGGTCTGTCTGCCTCTGCCTCTTGAGCATTAAAGATACGTGCCACCCTTCCCAGTGTTTCACTATTTTTTTTTTTAAAGATTTATTTATTTTATGTATATGAGTACACTGTAGCTGTCTTCAGACATGCCAGTAGAGGGCATCAGATCCCATTACAAATGGTTGTGAGCCACCATGTGGTTGCTGGGAATTGAACTCAGGACCTCTGGAAGAACAGTCAGTGCTCTTAACCACTGAGCCATCTCTCCATCCCCCAACCAGTGTTCCACTTTTTAATGGACATTTTATCACAAGCTTTCTTGGCATCGGATTTTAAAAATTGTACAACCTCTAACAGTAATACTTTACTTCTTTTTTTAGATCCCTGGTTATCAATATGTGTCACCTGATGGCAATTGTGTTGAACATGTTCAGACATCTGCCTTTATTCAGGTAAGTGTGATTTGTTACAGAGCCACAAAGGAAGATAGTCATCATGTGTTGCTTACCTGTCATTCGGATTTTTGAGCTGAGACAGGAGGATTGCCATAGTTCAAGACAAGCAGAGCTATGTAGCAAGTATCAGGCCAGTTAGGGCTACAGAATAAAAAGCAAAAACAACAAAAATCAAACAAATGAAATGAAAAACAGAGGAATCCTGGTGATATGTACAGACCTGTGGGAAGCACTTGGGAAGATGGGGCAGAAAGATGCTGTGCCCTCCCTCCACTAAAAAAAACAATGCATTTGACTTATTTTTAGAAGTTGAATAGTACTCATTTCCTTATCTATTAAACTAGGATAAAGAACATTTTTTTGTGTGTGGTTTTTTGTGTGTGTGTTTGATTTTTTAATTATTTTTTACTTTAAATATTATACAACTAAAGGAAAATGTATAAATGAATTTGAAAAATAAAAACCATAAAAGTATGAGGTGATTAGCAGCATCAGTGTGGCAATATGTTTTTAGGTAGCCGCCCCCCATGCTGTTCATTTCTAACAGTATTATGTAGCTCAGGCTGGCCTTGTAGTTGATATGTAGCCAAGGATACTCCTGAACTTTTAGTCCTCCTATTTACACCTTCCTAGTGTTGAGATTACAGGTGTGTGCCACCATGCCACATGGTTTTAGGTGATGCTGGAGACTAGCCCAGGGCTTCTTGCATACTAGACAAATTATTAACTGAACTATATTATTACCCCTGTCTTTTGTCTTTCTCTTTTTGCTTTGTTGAGATACGGTGCTACCATGTAGCCCAAGGATAGCTTTAACCCTCCTTTCTTTCTGTTTCCAGAGTGAGGGAATGGCAAGTGTGCACTACCTGAAATAATACCTTTTTTTTTTCTTTTCTGGTACATTTAAATTTTCCTAATTTTCTTTTACAAAGTTGAAAATATTTGCAAGTACCCTTTTAGATTCCAGAGTAATTGTTGATTCAGTAGCATTAAGAAGTTAGTGACATTTGGATTTAGTAGTATTAAGCTTTTTTTATAGACTGCATAGAAGAAAATAAAAATGAAAATACTATTTTAAAGCAGTTGTGATGGTGCTTGTTTTTCTTTCGTTCATCTTATTTTAGCAACCCTTTGTTGATGAAGATCCTGATAAAGAAAAAAAAATCAAGGAGCTCGAGTTGCTTCTCATGTCAGCTGAGAGTGAAGTCAGAAGGAAGAGGCTTCCATCTGTAAGGAACGCGATATGTGTGCATTAGATTATTGGAGTCCCTCACATGGGTGTTTTCATACTTTTCATTAGCTGTACAGCACATTTTATTTAGTTTGCAATTTTGATGTTGCTTGATTATGACTTACATCTCTTCCAGCATGTTTTACATTGTTCTGTATTAGGATACTTTTGTTTTTTCTAAAAAGAATGTTTCTTAAGTAAAATCTTTAATTTGTATTTTTGTGAAACTTGTATGTGTGTTATATTAGGCTTTTAAAACTTGATATTACATGTAATGATAGATTAAATTGAAAAACTTGTAAAATAAATATAGGTGTAGAGAGATAAGCTCTAAATTATTTTTATTTTCTTTGAAAAATTGTCTTTCATTCTATATAGGATATGAATCAATAACTAACATCAGAAGGGATCATTTGGTTTTTATATTCTCTAAAGAACTTTTTCAAAAGCAGAAGGTTCATAGGGATGTCTTTCACTTAGTTAGTCAGAATAACTAGGAGTATTAAAATAAATGATATAATTTCTAGTAGAATTAAACAGGTTATGCTAGATGGATTAGAGAAAAAATGTACATTTATACTTAGATGAGAATTTCATAAGTTTAAACTGATATCTGGAGTCTTTTATCTTTAGAGATGAGATTTCTTAGACTGAGCCTACGGGCAGAACATTTGTCTAATATACATTTGAGCTTGGGTTTAGTCTTAGCACTGAGAAAAGTTGCTTTTCCCTTTCTTGACTTGAGACTTAATGAGAGGGCAAAAATGTTGAGAGTTATGGGAACTCAGATAGCATCACTTTGAGAGAATAAACTGGCATCTTCAATTAGTATCATGAAACAACTTACATTATCTTATATGATTTAAGAGGGTTTAAATGATATTATTATAGGTGAGATTTTACTATAGGAAAGGCAATTTTTGTTTTGAAACTATAACCCATCAGTAAATATAGTAAGACTGCAAATGTGCATATTTTAATGATAATTTTAGCTTTGTTTAAAAAATGACAAATAGTCCTTATTTATAGATGACTATATATATAAGCCATTTTGGAAGTTTTTGGACTGGGATGGAGCTCAGTAGTAGGAGCCTTTTCCTATGTTTGAGACCTTGGGCTTTGTCCCCAAGTGCTTCAAAAACAAAAACAAAACAACAACAACAACAAAATTATGTTTTTTAAAATTAAAAATGTTAATTTTTTCATTTTATTTTGTGTGTATGGGTATTTTGTCTGTATGTATATTTGTGTACTCCATATATAAGGTGCCTGAGGAGGCCAGAAGAAGGTCTCAGATCCCCTGAAACTACCATGTGGGTACTGGGAATCAAACCCAGGCAGGCCCTTTGGAAGTGCAGCCAGTGTTCTTAAATGCTGAGCCGTCTTTCCAGTCCAATATGGTTTTAAAAAAAATAAATAATTGTATTGGGGACATGTTAGGAGGGTATGGGGGTGATACAGAAGGGGAATAGCAGGTGGAAATGATCAAGGTACATTGTGTACATGTATGAAGTTATCAAAAAATAAATATTTTAAAACTAAAAATAGTACCTTAGCTCAGGATTCAGCATACCGGTCTCATTTAATAATGAAAACATTCTAGCTCAAGTAGTTCACATTTTGTATTAAAAGGGAGAAATTTGCTGACTGCTCTTTAAAACTTGCTGTCAAAGTGTGGCTGAATGGGCTATTTTAAATTCTAAAGGAAAATGACTTCATACAAATTTATTTATTTTTTTAAACAGATGTATGATAATAGCTATTATTTTACTGAATTCTATTATGCTGTATTTAGCTATTTCATGTATATTCTTGGTAATTTTCATATTAATTAATTAGTTAACATAGATGGAATTCATTAGAGCTTAAGATTAGGTCTGTATATTTGCAATGCTATGGTTTTTCTGTTGGGTCCGGTAGTTTCCCTCTTTGTTTGTTTATTTATTTAATGTGTATGGGTGTTTGCCCTTGATAGGTGTGTGTGTGCGTGCATTCGTGCATCATGTGTGTGCAGTGCCCTTGGAGGTCAGAAGAGAGTGGAAGAGCCTTGGAAACTGGAGGTATAGATGGTTTTGAACTCAACATGTGGATGCTCTGAGCTGAACCTGTATCCTCTGGAACAGCAGCAGATACTCTTGTCCACAGAGCCATCTCTCCAGTCCAAACAATAGAAACCATTTATTGAGTGATTTCTTTAAAATGGGCAGTATATTCTTGAGAATATTGTTGCTACTAGCTATATTTAATTTAAAATATAATTTAAAATTCCTCATGTGCACCAGCCTTATTTTGCACATATGACTGCTGCCCATACTGATTTGCTAAAGATAAAGAATATTTTCATATTTCAGAAAGTTGTATTGAATAGTGCCATACACATTACAAGTTATCTTATCTTCGTGAGTCTTCAAGATCTCATTATTATAAGAGCAGATAAGTAAAATGCTGTGGGCATATTTCTAAAGAGAGAAAGAAAAGTAGTGTAGTCCCTGGTATTAGAGTATTTAATCTGCAATGAGAACAGAGATGAGGAATAGAATATGGTAATGTGAAGTAAATCATTTAGTTTTATAAGAATTGGGGAGAAGTATGTACTTTAGATTCACAGCTGTCATATGTTCTTGGAAGAAGTCCTATTTGAATTTAGTCTTGAAACTCAGGATGATTATATATTACAAGATAGATGAATTAAGGCAATATTGTAAATAGAGGAGATGAATGTATATTGTCAGTCACACAGCATACTTCTTAATAGTTAAACTGTCTCCTAAATCAAGATTAGCACTTTTTGTGGATGGTAGGTTAGGGAATGTTCTAGATAAGGAAAACAAGAGTATGTAAAGAGGCTTTCCAGAGTGAAGGAACATCATCCATCAGGGAATTAACAATGCTATAGCTTCTCATAGAAGGAGAGCTGTGAGTGGAATTGTGGAATGAAGTTTGTAAAGAAAACAAGGCCAGGTTTTAGGTCTTTGGTATGTTAAGTGCTAATTTTGTTGACAGTGACTTTATAGCTAAAATTTAAGAAAAGGAAATCTAGCCAAGGTATGAAATTTAGTGGAAACAAATTATATAAGAAAGGCTGTATTTGGGTACTATATACTTTTAGCTAAAACAATATGAAGTATGGTTTTGAAATTTTTCATTTAAAATCAAAATTCATGCCTACATTGAGAATAGCAAATAATACTCAAATTTCTTTTGTACTTTAGCAACCTGGAAGCTTTTCTAGCTGGTCTGGTAGTTTCCTCATGGATGATAGTATGTCTAACACCCTGAATAATCTTGAGGAACGCACTACTGAGTTTTATAGCATGGATGAGAATCAGACTGTGTCTGCTCAGCAGACTTCACCCACAAAGTTTCTAGCTGTGGAAGCAAATGCTGTGCTGTCTTCTCTACAGACCATCCCAGAATTTGCAGAAACTCTAGAACTTATTGAATCGGTAAGTTTGAAATTATTCATTTGTGTAGAAGCTTAGTTTAATATTTAATAAACATTTACCAACTTAAATGTTAAGCATTGCCTAATTTTGATCTCTTTTGTAGAGATTTTTGGCAAAAAAATTAAAGGTTTAAGTTCTTAAGTATGTATTTTAAAAAAATGTTTTTACAGCTAAAATAATTCATTGTTTATTAGATGGATTACAGAAATATATTAGAATGTCTGAAACTAGAGAAACTATAAAAAGGAAAATTAAAATCCCCTGTACATTTAGACTTGATCATTTGATGTATATAAATACACATATACAACTCATTTTTATCTTTTACTTATATCATGAGCCTGTTTTTTGTTTCTCAGCATACATATAATTTTTGAGCAAGGTCTAACTGTATATCCCTATCTGACCTGAAACTTGCTATGAGACCAGGCTGGCTAGCTTTGAATTTATAGAAATCTGTCTTCTTCTGTTTCCTGAGTGCTGGGATTAAAGTATGTGCCACCATGCCTGGATCTTAAATATATTTTTTAAGCATGAATTTTAGATGTTTTATAGTATTCCATTGTATGACTAAAAGGCAGTTTCTTTACTCAATGCATCATTGTAATTGTGTGTTCAGAGGGTATCTAAATTTTCAATATCACCAATAACAAGTAATACTAATAGATGGCTTTGTTGTTGAATCATGACAATTATGTACTTGGCTGATTCGAATTTCTAATTCAAAATATATGTTCCATACATATTACCAAATGGTTATGTAGAGTTTCATGGTATTTTCCTGTTAAGTAGAATGGTTTTATGATAAAATAATGTGCTCTTTTTATGTAAAATATTCTGACAGAAAATTTCAGCTACTTTGTTAGATGAAACATTATCTTGGTATTATAAAAAATTGTAATATTTTCTTCTAAGGTGGTCATGCTTAATTAAAGAAAGATGTTTAGACAAAGCTTGTCTTTACTGGTTAAAAATGAGTAAATAATTTGTTAAAAATTATTATCATGTGTTCAGATCATACTAAACTGTTACAGCTTAACTTTAGTTAAGAATTCATTTTTTTGTAGGATCCTGTAGCATGGAGTGATGTTACCAGTTTTGATCTTTCTGATGCTGCTGCTTCTCCTGTCAAGTCTACTCCAGTTAAATTAATGAGGATTCAACATAATGAAGGAGCCATGGAATGTCAATTTAATGTCAGCCTTGTACTTGAAGGGAAAAAGAACAGTTGTAATGGTGGAGACAGTGAAGCTATTCCTTTAACATCCCCAAATGTGGTCAAGTTTAGCACTCCACCAACCATCCTCAGAAAAAAGAAGAGAATACGAGTGGGTCAGTCGGCAGGCAGTGAGCTTGGTGATGGCTCACTCAGTGAAGGCAGTAACGCAGCACTAAAACACACACCAGTGAAAACACTACCATTTTCTCCTTCTCAGGTACTAGTGTTTTATGTTTGCCAGTGTTGACAAGCTAGACTAAATTAGATCTTTAGTATCTTTAAAAGCAATTGGCTGTTTTGTTAACACAAAAATAGTTATGTTTAAATGTATGCATGTGAGTGGTAAACCCAAAAGTATCTCACAAAGGGTAGTATTTACATTGTAGAACCATAGAATTTCAAGAGTTAAAGGGAAGTTTTCTTTGTCATATAGTCCTATTTCTCGATAAGATTGAGGAAACTGGCCCCTAAAAAGTAAAATGATTTATTTGCCCAAAGGTCTCTAATGCAGAGAGAGACTAAGATCCAGCTCTTAGATTCTCTTAGATATATTCTTGACATAGTATAAAGAGACCTTATGTATATATATAGCAATTTAGATTTTCATTTACATGTTAATTTTCCTCTTTGACATTCTTTGGAAGAAATGTAGACAACAGTTTACTCTAAGAATCTCATGTTTTGATGTCTAAGACCACCTGCTTTACTCTTTAGTGATGTTCCAAGGAGCAAATGTACACATTAGAATTATTTTTTATTGGGTACTTGTTATATACCAGGTTGTGTGTCTCTTTTCTTATAGCACCTCCCGTTAATCGTCTTTCAAATGACATTGGAAGCCAAAGGGAATAAATTTTGAAATGCAGCAACTACTGTTTGCTAAAAGTGTTTTGGTTATCGTAATTTCTTTCCTGTTACTGCAATAAAATATCCTGACAAACAATGTAAGGAAGGGCAGGTGATAGTATTGTGGAAGTTACAGTGGTAGAATTTGAGATAGCTGCTCACGTCAATATCTACAGCCAGAAGAAAGCTATGACGCACGCACAAATACACGCTGCTGTTGCTGCTCAACTTCGTTTCTGAGACCATCTGGAATCTGCTACTTAGGGAATGGTTCCTCCACTTTTAGGCTGGGTTTCGCCACCTTACTTAACCCAATTAAGAGCCTCGCAAGGTTGCACAAGCCCATTTCCCAGATGATTCTAGGTTTTGTCAAGTTGACAGCATTAATCATCACACAGATGTTAAAAAGTTTTTTGAAACAAGTAGGCAGTTTAATGGTCAAATATGGAAAATTCTGGAATATTATTGAAGGTATGTTTTAAGGTTGGGAAGATAAGTAGGCTATGGTAGTACATAGCTACTGTGATCTGAAAATGTTTGAGGTAACACAATTTGTATGATCTACAACATGAATGATATAAATATATCCTTCCTCTAACTCTCAAAGTTCAGAATTATCCTAGGGAAGATGAGGTTTTCCATTTCCAGAGCTTTATATGTTAGTAATTTTTACTGAAGTCAATTCTATGCTAAAAAGCAAATTGATGGTACTTATATCCCTTGACATTTGGACTTTATTCTGTGAAAGAGTTTGATATTTACTTCTGGGTGAGGCAATTCAAATATTAGGAGACAGGAGTGATAGAACTTGAGTAGATTGCACTTATAAGTGGCACTCTTGACGAGGCAGTTTCCACTTCCTCATATTACTACTGCTAGTCTGCTAGCTACAAGAGTAACAAGTCTCAGTTAGTACATTGTATGATTTAGAAAGTGAACTCATGTATTGTCTGCTTAAAGTATTTGTGCTGTCTTCTAGACAGGCAAGTTTGCCTGCCAGTTAACTTTCAATAAATAAGCAAAGCAATGTCTCTATAGGTGCACATATCATGCCCAGTCTGTTATTCTATTCTGAGTTCAAGATACTCTCAGAGAGCAATACACTTGACATTATTCACAGTTAATTTTTTCAGTTATACTCTTGTATAAGACTGGGAGATACTTGTTGTAACAAGTATATGTAATTTCTGTAGATCAGTACTTGATGGTATACTGTTTTAAATTTTTGTGCTGTTATAAAGCATGACCATTTGTAAGTCAGTGTTTCTTAAATGTTTATTATGTGCTAATCTGTTCTAAGTACTGGGAGGCAGCAGTGAACAAAACAGAGATTTCTTGCTTTTATGAAGCTTAATTTCCAAGAAATAGAATGTAAATGTAATATTACTGACAATCTTTTCTTAAAACAATAGAGAGTTGTACAGGAACTTTGATGTTATAAAAATTGTCTGAATTCTCTTCCTCATTTAGTTTTTTAATACATGTCCTGGAAATGAACAACTTAATATAGAAAACCCTTCCTTTACATCAACCCCAATTTGTGGGCAGAAAGTTCTCATTACAACTCCTCTTCAGAAGGAAGCAACCCCCAAAGATCAGAAAGAAAATGTAGGGTAAGTTTGTATTAAATAATTACGTTAGGGAAAACAGGAAGAATGTCAGAAGTATGTCAGCATTTTATTTAAATGAATGGCGTATCCATAATCCTAAAGGTCTACAGGACTTCGAAGTTTGTTATTATTGTTTTAAAGTCACATTCTCTTGTTTCTGCAGAATACTGGAAGCTGGCAAAATTTAGCATAAAAATTTTATTGCAAGTAAAATATTCTTAGTACTTTTTTCTAAGTCACGTTTTCCTTCTTTAAAATTATTTGAGTATAAACTACTTTAGGCAACCATATTTTAGATAGCTCTGTGATGCATTAAAAAGCATATATCTATATAAAAATGTAGCTTATGCTTTTATATGACATTGCTTTTGTTAACATATATGAACTCACATTGTGACAATAATACAAATATCTGAATGGTTGACTAGGTTTAGAACACCTACTATTAGAAGATCTATACTGGGTACCACACCAAGAACTCCTACTCCTTTTAAGAATGCACTTGCTGCTCAGGAAAAGAAATATGGGCCTCTTAAAATTGTGGTATGTATACTTTTTATTTTTAAGCACCTTCCTAGTTTCTTTTCTTTTTTTTTTTTTTTTTTTTTTTTTTTTTGGTTTTTCGAGACAGGGTTTCTCTGTATAGCCCTGGCTGTCCTGGAACTCACTCTGTAGACCAGGCTGGCTTCGAACTCAGAAATAGGGAATCTTCTTGAAGTTCAGTTTTTTCTTCTATGTCCAGTTATTAAGTATGCCCCAGGTTTTTGTTTTTGTTTTTTATTGTGAAGCTGAAAGGGACAACACAAATAAAAGGACTTGTCTCTAGTTTCAATGCAGTGCTTAGTTGTTATTAGTATTATTCTTGTAGCTGTGGTAGCAATAGTTTACAAATTAATACATATGTGAAATATTTTAACTATTTGTGTTCTCACAAATATTGTTACCTTTAAAATGTCTCAGAAGCCGGGCTGTGGTGGCGCACGCCTTTAATCCCAGCACTTGGGAGGCAGAGGCAGGCGGATTTCTGAGTTCGAGGCCAGCCTGGGCTACCAAGTGAGTTCCAGGACAGCCAGGGCTATACAGAGAAACCCTGTCTCGGGAAAAAAAAAAAAAAAAAAAAAAAATGTCTCAGAAAAGCCCAAAACATTCTAGACATGCAAATTTTTATAAGTTTATTAGAAATAAAAGTGCAACTTGAAATTGCTTTCTTCAGTAATGACTTAAATTTCATTCTATTTTTAGTAATTTTAGTGGGTGGATTCATTAATATTTTTAAGTAATTATCTTTGCTATAAACTGATTAATAATTTAAATATCTATAGCAAGTAGGAGATCATTTTGTTAATATTAGAAAAGTACAAAAGTTTAAAAAAAAATAAAAAAACCAACTATTTATTATAATTGTGGATGTGTGCATGCCAGGATGCTCCTGAAAAGACTAGAGGACAGTTTTGGGGAATTAATTCTCTCCTTCCATCATGGACTCTAGGAATATAACTTAGGTTGTCAGGCTTGGTGTCTTACCAGGCCAAAAGACTGGTTTTTATATACAGAAGGAGGCGGGGGGATTTCTGGCAATTGTCTTTTAAAATCTTTTAAAAATAATTTAGTCCCAGCCACTTGCCTTTTTGGAAGAAGACATTCGAGAAGTTTTAAAAGAAGAAACTGGCACAGATATATTCCTCAAAGAGGAAGATGAACCTGCTTACAAAAGCTGCAAACAAGAGGTAATCTTGAGTATTATATGCATTTATTTTTAGAGTTAGTTAGAGGTGGGTCTTTATGTAATTTTGGCTGCACTCAAACTTACAAACCTCCTGCCTCCACTTTCTGAGAACAGTGATTGCAGATGTACTTTTCCATGCCAGCTCTTCCAGTATTACTGTTAATGAATGCTTATCATGTCCAGGAGACTTGGCTATAATGTTTCCTTGTAAATTATTTTTCTTAGCACTCTGCATCTGTGAAGAAAGTCAGAAAATCACTAGCCTTAGAGAGCTGGGACAAAGAAGAACCAGGCACTCAGCTACTAGCTGAAGACATTTCAGACATGCAGGTTTGTAAAGAATTCATACATGTTTTTAAAAGGCTGTCTTAAGTCATGGTTGTTCACATTTCGTATGGATTGCTTGGCCAGATCGTTTAAAAGAGCATCACAGAAAATTTAGGATTATTTTGCCTAGTTCAGAGAGAATCTATTATCAATGAAGAATATATTATTTTTTAAACTTGTTTTATTTTAAGAATGGAGGTTCACAAAGCTTTAAGTTTTAGTATTTTATGAAATTATCAAATATTACTATAGCACTAGAAATTTATTTTATGTAATTACCAAGATATTGCTACAGAAGTAGACCTTTAGTTTATGTAGTTAGTGAGATGTGATAATAGCGCCAATGCTTCCTGTCCCTAGGAGGGAAGTGAGCAGGGCTCCCATTACCATTTACTTAGTAGTTTCTTGTCTCGGTTTTGAATTAGTTATTTTCCTCTTTCTTTTTTTCTCTTAGTCAGAAAATATTCTTACAACATCTTTATTAATGATACCATTATTGGAAATACATGACAATAGGTGCAACTTGACTCCTGAAAAACAAGATATAAATTCAGCCAACAAAACATATACACTTACTAAAAAGAGACCAAACCCTAACACTTGTAAAGCTGTCAAATTGGAAAAGAGTCTTCAGGTATGGATTCATAAGTTTCTTTAGTGATTTTTGTTATTGTTTAATCAATAATCACTTTAAACTTACTGATCACAAGTTATACTTTTTCTTTTAAAGTTTAAATTGACAAGTACAATAAAAAATGATTATTTTGTCACTAAAAGCAGGTTTGGGTTTGAGAGAGACTCATTTGTCACTGCACATATCATCTATACAATTAGAATTGTAGCCAGAGATTTTTTTGGCTATTTTGTTTGTTTGTTTGTTTGTTTTGTTTTGGGTTTTTTGCTCATTTTTGTTGTTTTGAGACAGGATCTTACATTATTATTTAGCTGGACTTGAACTCATAGTCCTGCAGCTTCTGCTTCCTAAATCCTGGTGTACAGACTTTTGACACCATGCCTGGTTCTTTGGTGATTCCCTAATTTTGTGTGTGTGTGTGTGTGTTATGTGTGTGTGTGTGTATAGATATTTAAATCCACTTCTGGTACTTCTTCATCTGGAAAATAAAAATATATAGCCATATTTGTTCTCCTGAAATGGTAAGTACATGATTTTGTTTATATAATGGCTCCCGATAAACTGTGGATTAAAGCTATAAAACAAAACAAAAAAAAATCTCTCCTTATTCCTGTGTGGCCAGTAAATAGATGAAAATGGAGACTGGGGAAATTCTTATTCTGTTATTTTAGGAGTTTGTCCAGAGAGGAAGATTAGAGAAGAAGTTTCTTCTTTATGCCACACTGTCTGTATTGTAAATTCCCTGACATCCAAGCATTCCTTGAAAACATCTTTGAGCAGTCAGATAGATATAGTAGCTACTTGTCTGTCTTGAGCTATGGCTCTCAGAGAGTGACATAATGCATGCCCTTAGTTGTTTAAAATGTTTTTAATTCCCAGTGTTTAATTAACTTAGAGCTTCTTGGGAAAGTTCTTTATATAGTAGCTCTTACATATTAATATAGAAACCTTTATCCTTTGATAAGGAAGAAAACAAAGAGGTGCACTCCTGGTTCATATTTGACATTACATCTTCCCTTTAATATTCTCTCTCTCTCCTCTCTCTCTCTCTCTCTCCTCTCCTCTCCCTCTCCCTCTCCCTCTCCCTCTCCCTCTCCCTCCCCTCTCCCTCTCCCTCTCCCTCTCCCTCTCCCTCTCCTCTCTCCCTCTCCCTCTCCCTCTCTCCTCCCTCTCCCTCTCTCCTCTCTCTCTCTCTCTCTCTCTTCGGTACTGGGTCCAAACCTGGCTCCCACATGCTAGACAAATATTCTACCAATGAGCTACATCTCCACTTCTCTCTGTAAAATGTTTGCAAAATTTGAGGGCAAAAAAGGGATTTTTTTTTTTTCCTATTATTATCCGTTGATACGTGGGAGTGTTGTAACAAAACTATTATTCTGTCATTATAGGCCAGTGAACAATATATATAATTATAGTAATTGCACAAAATTGATCATAATATTTTAGTATGTATTTAAAAATATAGCATCTCATTTTAAGAGATACAATGTTATCAAAACATTTTTAAAGCAATTACTTATAAAATTCCTAGGCAAAACAATTGATTTTTAAAAGTTTAATTGTATGATTGGCAGTGTGGCTTAGTGGATAAATGCTTGCTGCCAGTTCTGATGACCTGAGTTTGCTTCTGCATCCCACATGGTAGAATGAGAGGACTAACTCTTGAAAGTTGTCCTTTGACTTCCACATATGTTGCGTGCCACAATACACACACATACACACTCTAATTATGAACTGGTTTGGATATTTAATTTTACTAATTTTCACATCACTATTGATGTTTTCTTCATAGTCAAATTGTGAATGGGAAACAGTGGTATATGGGAAGACAGAAGACCAGCTCATCATGACTGAACAAGCGAGAAGATACCTGAGTACTTACACAGCGACCAGCAGTACATCAAGAGCTCTAATACTCTAACTGCTACTAACTCTGATAATGCCCTACCCCTTTACTGTATTTTATGCTAAATTAGGTTGCAATGAAATTTGTCTCAATTAATTCTTTTAAAGGTTTTAATACATCCCTAAAATGGTTCGCGGTTTTTTCTATACTGAACAGGCAAAAAACCTAATAAGCCACTTAAAGTAAGGGGTAGGCAAATTTATTATTTATATTTTTAAGAAATGAGAGTTTTAAAATTTGTTTTTAAAGAACAAAATGGGGAAATAAGGATGTTCATGGGTATTCCAAAGTAAATTCTCACATAATTTCTTTACAGGATATATGTCGCTACTTTCTCAAGACTGTAGTCTGTTATAAACAAGTATGTGTGACCTCTGAAAGTCTGTATTTAGGAAGCACAGAGGCTTTATGAAGTACTTTTGCATGTGTGCTGATTTACTTAGACTACCATTTATAAAGAAACACAGTGGGAAGGAGTCTCAAGGAAGCTAGAAGTTGCACTACTAATTTTGGTATTTTCAGAAACAATGAAATTAACTACAGTGTTAAGGATATTTATTTGTGCATAGTACTAAAAAAGCATCGAAGATGGGCTTTTTCTTACTAGTAAAGAGTCAGTATTTCTTCATAAGTCTCAGAAGAGCTGAGGATTTTGTTGAATGTATTGTACAGTATGTAGGAGCAAGAAAACTTTGTAAATTGGAAAGATGTCTGTTTTTATAACTTATTTTCATTTTTAAAGCTTAAATGTAGATATTTATATATCAGGGTGTCTAGAAGCCAGTGTTGTTTCTTGCCATTACAGCTAACATAGTAAAGAATAACTTTGACTTTCAAGTATGAAATAGTTAAGTTATAGCTGCAAAGAATACAATATCTATACTGTATGTCACATCTACCTAAATATTGCACTATATCCTTTAAATCATGTTGGTTATAAAGTAGTTCTAAAATGTACTAAATAATAATTTAATATTTTCTTTTTAAATTATATTGGAGGGTCATATAAATTAATCTGGTGTGATTTGTATATGTGTTCGAAATTTTCATTTTGTTTAAAAAACAATATGGTACTTTGCTCCCTAAAACAGTCTGCACTTAGAAGTTTATTGTATTTACTCAATGTTCAGAAGTAGAAAATATTATCTTTTATTTATACAAATATTTTGTCCTTTTATAAATGTTTTGTGTTTCCAGGTTACAACAGTTGCTTCAGTTGCCTGTTTAGGTGTTTGCACTTATTTTCTCTCTTTTTTAAAGAATGTCTTTGCTTATGTGGTAGAGATTTTATGTAATTTTTTGAGATGTATAATGGTGTGCTGTCAACCTAAACACTGACAGGCAAATAGAATTGTACACTGTAGTTTGAATTATTTATAATTGACACACTCTCTCCCTCTCCACTCCTGAAGTATGCTGCTATAGAAAGTAGCAAAATCGGCTTGCTGCTATGAGAGATGGAAAGAGCGACCACCACTTGCACTGTGTGAAAAGATAAGCAAATGATGGCAAGTTCTCAAGTTAACTAATGGATTCAACTATTCCCAAGCAGGTTCTTACAAAGACCAAAACACCACTATGCCTCAAAACCAAACCAAACCAGACAGCTTAAGATTTTTAAAACTCTATTTATCTGTTAATAGAAATGGGACTACTGAATATTTTAATGCCTAGTTCTTCAACAGTAGACCTAAAGGGTTTTAAGCTTTAAATCCAATTGCTAGTTTTTGCATATTATATGTTAGTGAGAAGTAAAGAATATGTGTGGTGGTATTAAGATTATGCCTTCTTGATAACAAATAGGTAAAACAATTTGAATCTTCTTAGCATGTTAAATATGTTTATTTTTTCTAATTAATGAACTTCTCACAGAAATTTTGCTTTGTAAAACCAATGATTGTGGAAAAAAATCATACTCTATCATTTCATTTACTTTGGGGTAATAATAGCACATAATTCCTTTTTTAAAAAATGTAGCCTTTAGCTGCATTGGATATAATAATCTCCAGTTGCCAAAGTAAAATATCTCAGACACGCTACATATTTTAAAACATAATTTTTCTTGAGCATTAAGTTAACACAAATGTTAATATATTGTATATAAGCCTGGGCTTATGGGACATAGTACATATTTGGGTTGGTATTGGTTGAATCCTCCAGTTAACTGCTTTGTTGCTTTTTGCTAGATTTGTAATCATAAACATGTTAGGCATCTAAAGTCATCCTTTTTTACTGTTCATTTATATTCTTCAGTTTTCTGAAGATGCCAGACATACAGGTAGCAGCCATACGTGCATGGAAACTGACTTCACACATACCAATACTGCATTTTGTTGTAAGGTTTTCACATTAATACAGCAATTACACTGATTAAATTGAGTTTTTTAATATATGAAAAAACTTTGCATTGTAAGAGAATCTTGCAGACAATGTTGAAATTTATTAACATCCAAATAAAAGCATCTGTGTACAAGCTGGCTTGCTGTTGCTCATTTTGCTTTGGCTCTGTGTAATGGATTTGATTGAACCCTTAAGCCTTGAGTCCAACATTGAGTTCTTATAACTCCCTTTACAGGTAATTTCATGTATTAATAAATGTGGCTTCTCCATCAACCTTCATGCAGAAACATGTTCAACTTCCTTTTAAATACTTCCATGTAATTTTATTAACATTGGAAATAGGATATTCAAAGAAGATTCCTTTTCCCCAACCTGGACCTGCCCCTTTTTTGTGGTATTTCTAAATGGAACTGCTTTGCCTTTGTTCATTCACTGAATCATATTAGCTACATCAGCCCCCATATGAAATGTGTCATAAAGACTGTGCATACAGCCACTTTTATCTATCTATTTGAGTTATTGTACATTGCTTTGAGCTTTGTTCTGTAGAGATAGCAAGAAACTGCCCTGGGATTAGAGTGTTATCTGGGAAGAGCCAAGGGGCCACCGAGTTAGGTTTTGGAAAGATTGCATTACCTTGATGAGTTTCATTACCATTATTTAGTTTTTTTAGGTTTAGCAATTTGTTGAAATTTAGTCGCTGAAAATGAGTTTACCTCTCAGTAGAAGGCTTACATAATTTTTTAAGACTTGGTGTATTGAAACCAGAATTCTGTTCATTTGTATGTAAAAGGACTGCAGAGGACTATGTAAACAGAAGGAAATAATAACCACAATTAGATGTGACCAAATCTCTAGTGTTGTCTAATAATAAATGATTCTTATTTATGTTCAACTTGGGTCTGATTTCCACACTTCATTTTAATTCTTCTGGTGACTTGGCTCTCCCAAGAACATCTATATATACTGCTTTTTTCATGCCTGTGTTTGCAGTGTTACTTTTTTTTTTTTTTTAATACTGTCTCTACAATGTTATTGTCAGCCATGTAGCACAGACCAATGAAGCATTTCCTGAGTGCTTCATAAAATATTCCTACTATCCTTCATGTTTCCATGATTATTTTGTTTCTGAGCTTCAATGGGCTTAGAAAATCTTGGTAAATGTTGAGTTTTAATAATTAGTTATTACTGGGAATATTACTTATTTACAAATAGCTTTACAGATTTACAAATTTACAAATAAAAAACAGATTTACAAATAGCTTTAATTTCCTAGTTATTTACATAAAACAAGTTTTGCCTTATATTCAAAAAACTTTCTGAAAATCTTTTAGCTCATTTTTTATAACCATGTAATTTACTGGTTTATCAGTTATGGAGTGATAAGGCAACCAGGTAATCAGATCTTTAATTTCTAAGTTAAACATGATAGTATTTGAAGAGATACTTATTTTTTGAGAAATGAAAGCGTATTAGTGAAGGGTAAATTGAATCAAGAGAGATGCTTTGGGAAATTAACTTCCCACTGTTTTGTTTTAATTAGTACAGATATGCTCAATAAGATGTGAGATAGAAAGACAAGCTCAAGTGTACTTGGAAAAGAAGTTTTGCAGCCAGTGTGGTTGAAAACTTAGTATCTTGATGCAAATACATTTAAAGCTATTGGATTTGAGGCACACTTAATTTCATAAAGTATATACTGCCCTTCTTGCTGAAGTTCCTTGGACTAGTGTGCTTATTCAGGAACCAAGTGGAGAATATGTTTGAACCACCTAGGTACCAGGGATGGAATTCAGGCAAGCGCCTTTTACCTATGGAGCATCTTGTCAGCTCTATTCAGTTTTAACTATATAATTTTGCCAATGATAGCTCAAAGGTTTCAGTGTATTCTGGCAATTTCTTAGGTCCTAATACAGTTAGCACTTACTCAACTTTACTAAGTATTTTCCATGCCCCCATGCTAGGTTCAGGGGATACTCTGAGAGGGCAGTGTGACAGCCATTATGGTGTTTCATTAAGGGTCATCAGTAAGAAAGAAGCTGATATTCTAGATAAAGGAATGTATAACAGAGATACTTTTCCTTTGGCTAAAAATAAGTGAGCTAGACCCTGCAGCCAAGTATGTTATTACGTGTGAGTAGAATGTTTGGACTAACCCCAGAGTGAACACCCTCCACCCCTGCTCACCAAACAGAATTAGGGTTATATGGTGCCTTGGAGTCTTGCACAGACTAAAATTTTGAGTCCAGTATAGCAACTGCAGCCACATGCCAGTTACATGCTAAACCCTTTATGTACCTAATCTCATTTTAATCCTTACAGCACTCTATCTCACTTATAGTCTACTTTGGTGGATATGGAGTAGTTTATGTTAAGAGACTTGTCCAAACACCATGCTGAAGATGGGCTTCAGTTGTCCATGATTTAGACTGATTCTTTAAAATTAAGCATAGGGTGCAAAAATTATATCATAGATGATTGCATTTATATAAAATTATGACAGTATAAAGCTAAGTAAAGCGAGTGTATGTTGTTAGAAGGGATGACGGTCATTCTGCGTGAGTGGCTGTGTACGGTGCTGCGATGTTCTTTTTTGCTTTAGGTGCTGATTGCATGACTATGCTCACAGCTTGTAAAAATACAAGCTGCAGTATTAAAGATGGACAAGCCGCTCTCTTTGTAAGCTTTGTTTCAGTACATTGTAAAAATTAAGCCTAAGTTGAATAACAAGAAAATAAAATGCTCAACCAGAGCAAATGTAATGAAGTATTCCTGGCACTATTTTACCTATATGTAGTAAAGCCAGCACCTGCCAGGCTTGTTTCTCCTGCTAAACTAAACTTACCTTAACCTTCTGCATGGCATAAATGACTTCTTTCTGGGTAATGACATAATCATGTTTTTATGAGTAAGAGCTTATTCTGTTCTACTACATGATAGACACCATCCCTTCTAAGTTCTCGGTAGTTGCTCACCTGTTAATCTTTACCCAGCCTTTCTCCTCAACTTGATGTCTGTACTTGTAAGTTACAGTCAGTGTCTTCTCCTTCTTGAATCTTTTGAGTTTAATTTGAATCAAACTGTAACCTTGTTAAAAAAAAAAAAAAAATCCTGGCTTAGGTTTCTTCATTAGGAAAATAGAGAAATATCACACTTTCAGCCCCTTTCTCTCTCAGTGGATTGTAGGTTTCCTGAAGTCAGCAGTTGGTCTTGTTCACCAGGATTTCTCTAGCATTTAGCAGACAGTCAAGGACAGCAGTGGTGACCAGAACTGAACAGCACTGCTGGGAGAGGAGATAAGCTACTCAAGTGCTATGTAGGAAATAATTGATGTTACATATGAGCTTGTGACAAAGAAAAGGATCTGCTTTCCCTGGAAAGAATTATGTCTGAAGTGATGAATCTCAGACTGAGAGGCAAACAGGCAAATAGATAGGGGAACACTAGGTAAAGACCTGGGGGGGGGGGGGAATCAGTTCCATGTTTAAAGACCCTAAGTAGACCCATAGCAGAGTGTGCCTTTAATCCCAGCATGTGGGAGGCAGAGGCAGACAGATTACAGGACAGCCAGGATTACACAGAGAAACTCGGTCTCAAAACCAACAGAAGACTGGAGAGATGGCTCAGCGGTTAAGAGCACTGACTGCTCTTCCAGAGGTCCTGAGTTCAATTCCCAGCAACTACATGGTGGCTCACAACCATCTATAATGAGGTCTGATATCGCTTTTCAGCCTTTTGGCTAAGATCAAGTGTAATGAGGTCTGATGTCCTCTTCTGGTGTGTCTGAACACAGTGACAGTATACTTACATACAATCATCAATCAACTAATCAATGAATAAATCAAACCAAAAAATGAAATAAAGAGCCCACATCTAGGGGTGTGAGCTGAGGAACTGATAGAGGAAGGATGGTACAGAAGTGGTTCCTGAAATAGGCTTTCCCTGGGAGGCCATGCATTCTATGGGAAGCAGCATGCAGGCAATGCATAAAGAGTTAAGTCATCTAAGGGGTTAAGTCATTTACAATGGGCAGGGAAAATCTGGCCTGTCTTGAGTTTCTATGAAGGCCCCTGCTAACTCCATGAGGATCTCTGAAACTCCATGACTCTTCCAGTTGTACAAATTGAGATGAGAAGAGCAGATCTTCATTTCATGTAAGCTGCGTAGAAGTGAGATTTACTCTTGGGGAAGGACGTGTCAGAAGATGTGATTCCTTAAAATGTTCATTTGTTCATTAAAAAGACTGCAAAATCATCTGCTGCAAGGAAAAGGAGGAAATACTGCTGTGGGAGACATTGTCAGTGATCTCAGTGCTTAGTGGAGTCACTGATAAGTTGTCTTGTTTACATAAACAACTCCAAGCATGCTCTGAGAGCAATACTAATGGCCTGGGCCACATGTCAAAGACAAGAAAAGGAAGGAAGACTTGAAAAGGAAAGGGGACTTGACGGAAGGGAATGCGGATAATGTGCAGAGCTATGTTTAAAGAACATGTGAATGAAATTGTGAAAGAATGAAAAAACTTAGTCCTCTAAGAGAACAAGAAAGAGATATGATTAAGAAATACTTTGAGCTGCCAAGAACACGAAGGGCTTGTTTTCAGTTGGTAAGCATGAGTCCAGGCCCTCTACTAAGTCCCCAGCGATGCCCTTGTGCTAATATAGTTCTCTTTTCCCTTTTGGTACAACCACAGGCAGAAGAAGCCCTGTCTGAGTGCACAGTGACACAGGTCTCCCCTGACTTTGCTATGGTCCTACAGGGCAAGGATGACCTGGAGTAGCCGAAGAAGAAGCAGACAGAATGCCCAATACAAAAGATGGAGAAGCAAAAGGGTGTGGAATATTACCAAGAGGCATGGTTCACGGATGAGGCGGGATAGCTCTCAGCGCGTGTGTGGGTGTGCGTGCGTGCGTGCGTGCGTGCGTGGTGTGTGTGTGTGCATCTGCTCCCCTTCTAGGACTCCTGCTGGAAGAATGCCGTAGAGTCTGAGGCAGCAGGCACAGAATCACCCCAAGGCATGATCTTCCAAAGTCTACTGTACCTCATCTGATTCCTTTGGGCGTAGTTTTAGGAGTAGCATAGCTGGATCATAAGATAGTTCAATGTTTAGTGTTTTTTCTCTTAAAGATTCTTTGGGTTTTTTTTTTTTTTTTTTGGTTTTTGGTTTTTGGGCTTTCGAGACAAGGTTTCTCTGTGTAGCCCTGGCTGTCCTGGAACTCACTCTGTAGACTAGGCTGGCCTCGAACTCAGAAATCCGTCTGCCTCTGCCTCCCAAGTGCTGGGATCAAAGGCGTGCGCCACCACCGCCCGGCTTCTCTTAAAGATTCTTTCTTTATCTGGTTTCTGTAGTAGTAATACTAACTCACACCCCTTCTAACAATGTGTAAATATTCCTTCTCCCAACATTTTTCTCAGCATTTATAATATTTTTGTTTTCTTGATGATGAGCATTTTAATGGGGATAGGATGACATTGTAATATAGTTTAAAATTGCATTTCCTTGATGACTAAACATGTCAAATGCTTTCCCTATATTACTCACTTGTATTTATTTTTTTAAGAAGTATATGCTTAGTCTATTAGGTCATCTATTGATTGAATTACTATTACATTGGGTATTAAATTATTTAGGATTTTTTAATATAATCTGGGTATTAATCCTTTATTGGAAGAGTAGCTGTCAGAATTTTCTACCATTTTTTTAGGCTATCTTGCCACTTCGTTAATTATTACCTTTGTTGAGCAGAAATATTTATCTATTTATTTACCTTCATGTAGATTGAACTCAAGGTTCTGTACGTGTAAAGAAAGTGTCCTATCACTGACTATACATTTCAGAAACTTTTAAATTTGATAGCATCTACTGTGTCAGTTTGGGTTAAATATCTCAAGAGGTAAAAATCTAAGGTTTACTATAGGATCAAAAAGTAATGTATCCTTTAATCTCAGCACTTGGGAGGCAGAGGCAGGCGGATTTCTGAGTTCGAGGCCAGCCTGGTCTACAGAGTGAGTTCCAGGACAGCCAGGGCTACACAGAGAAACCCTGTCTTGAAAACAAACAAACAAACAAACAAACAAAAAAAATTTAATTTTACTTACTAAATTTAAATTTAAAAATTCAAAAATTTTAAATGTAAAAGATAATATCTCTGTCTTATACAGTGGGTAAGTAGAGGCTAGACATCTACTCCAAATATTTGATTTTATTCCCACTCTGTGACTTGCTTTCTTTGTTACCCTAAAGCTGTATGTGGCTGTTTTCCTGCCCTGTCACCCCAGGTCTGCTTGGATTAGTATCTCCTGCTCACCTTATAGTGACCCTTCCATTACTTCTGTAGTTATTACAGAAAGGCAGCTAACTCTGGGCTGTGGCTAGGGAAATTATAATTGCAGAAGTGTTTCGTGAACTGTGGAGTAGTGATTGAAGGACAGCTTTCATTGGCCACTGCCAATGGTTTTCTTCTCTTATTTACCTTAAACAAGCAAACAAACAAGCAAACCTGCAGTCTTCATAATTTTTTTAGATCAGTCACCAGAGGGAAGTGTGTTTTTGGTGAGAAAGCAGAGGAGACAGCTTATAGAAGCCTTTGTGGTTATAGGCTCAGAAGATGGTGTCCCAGCAGGAAGACGTGGAAAGCAGCCCAAGCTGGATTTCCCCAAAGTGATTGTAAAAGCAGCTCACAGAGGCCTTAGCCTCTGATGAGTTCAGGACACCAGAGAGGCCAACCCGGAGCAATGTGCATGTCCAATGGGGCGTGAAACAGTGTCGCCAGGCTTTTGTTCAATAAGCAGACCAGCTTGGGCAGGAAATCCACTGGAGATGGTTCTGAATTAGGGACTACAAACTTATGAATGGCCCGTCTGCTTCCAGGGCAGAGCCGTTGGATCTCTCGAGTCCTCTAACCTCATTTCTGGATGCTTCAATGCTCGGGGGTGGGAATCCGATCTTATTATGTATTGTTTTCAGAAGGAACAATCAAGGGGAAGCCCAGATAAAGCATTGCTTTACTGAATTCCCATTTGGGTCATTCATTGCTAGTGAAGCATTGGTAAAAACATACAAAACCTGCTATTCTAAAAGCAAAATCCATTAAAAGTGATTTAATAAAGGTAGAGATTGCTTCCTGAAAACTGACAATAATATATTGGAAAAGACTTGGTCTCTCCAAGGTGCAGGACATACTGCTGGGTGGTTTTTAGACAGTATTCACCACCTGGCCTCTGGTATCAGAGGGTACTAACTGTGCTGAGTGGTGTTCCATGCTTTCCAACGCTACCTATTTGTACGTACCTACTAGTAACCGCTGAATCCTTTTGATGAGTAATCAACCTGAAGACTGGAAGTTATTTCACCTGCTCAAGATCAAGCCTGTAGAGGTGAATTTATTACTAACTGGTGCTTAAATGTCAAGGCCACTCTCACTGGTCCTTGTTGAGTGCTGAGAGTCTCAGGGTATGGATGGGGAATCAGACTGCAGTCGCGAGAGGTTATAGCTGAGCATTTTTGATAAGTTGCCTAAAAAAAAAATCTCAGAAAAGGAGATTGAAATCTTGGTGTCTCCAGATGTGCGTTTTGATTTTCTTTTTTTGCCATTGAAAAGCAATAATCAATCCCGTTTCTACTTTTGTATAGTGTTGGGTCCCATAAAACCTTCCCATATATGTAATAAACTACGGAGATAGGTTTGAATTTCGGTCTTCTGATTCAGAAACCTAACTTTACAGTTTTGTAAAAGGAAAAAATATAAATAGGACATTGAGTTGAAAGCATGAAGGTAGGGTGTAGGAATTACAACCAAAACCCTATAAAACTCTGTATCAAGTCAGAGGTAAAGGAAGGACATTTTCAAGCTGAGATAGTGAGTTAGAACCTTGGATTAGTGATTGTTCTGCCTTTCCTCTACTGAAATGCTAAATTACTTAAACATATAGACAAGATTGGAAATACAAATTACTAACATTTAAAACTTTTACCCTCAGAACAAATCATACCGATAATTTTTAAAGCTTTAATTGATTATAATGCAAATTCTGATAAACTTTGTCAACTTCAGATGTTGATATTTTAGACTTATATCATCTTGATCAAAACAATAAGATAGACTTTAATTTCCAAATACTAGTGGTTTAAATTATTTTCAATATGTCTCTGACAACTGTCTATTTGTCTGTCTGTGTGCCCGCCCACCCACCCATCCATCCATCCATCCATCCATCCATCCATCTATCTATCTATCTATCTATCTATCTATCTATCTATCTATCTCTTCTTTTAGAAAATAGAGCTGTTGTCATCTATCCTTCTTTCACATTAAACTCCCGTTTCATGACAGAGGTGGTGAAACTGGAGGAGGGGTAGAAAAAAGCTAGGAAGTTCATCCTTGATCAAGTACCAGCCTACGTTGGCCAGCTTAACTCCTGGGATGCTAGGCTCTCCTTTTATAAAAAGGAAACAGAAAAAATTTGTAGTCAGGATGAAATAAAATAATGATAGCCTACAAACAATGGAATTGTACACAAAAGTAAATTATTTTTTAAAAGATTCTGTTTATTTTATATATGTGAGTTACACTGTTGCTGTCTTCAGACATACCCGAAGAGTGCACTGGATTCCATTACAGATGGTTGTGAACCCTCATGTGGTTGCTGGGAATTGACTTCAAGACTCTGGAAAAGCAGTTCATGCTCTTAACCGTTGAGCCATCTCTCCAGTTCAGGTGAAGTATTCTTATTGGCTAAATTAATTCATTCATTGAGAAAACAAGTTATTGTAAATAGATGTCCAACTCAAATTCTTTGTACAGATGGTGTAATTAACACTTACAAGGATGATTACGAGAACAGGAAAACACATATTTTGTCTACAACTGTTGTTCAAGCACATATACTGAGCCTTGAATGTAGCAGGTGCTCAGTGGATATTTGTAGAATAATGCATACACGATTTATGCAAGATCTATCAAGATTTGGCTCTTCTCCAATACTGGCTTCTGATATTAGGGTAATTTTGATCAGTAGATATGGTGGGATTGCATTTTATCCAAAGATAATAAGAGTGGGCAAAACTAGAGAATGAAAATTAAGGGCATACTTGGAATGACAAGTAGTCTACTTTGCCTTGAAGAAGCAATACTGTGAACATGTCTATGGAGCCAGATCCTAAAGGGTCTTAAAAATTCTGCTAAGAAATTGAACTTTTGTCTTAAAAGCACCAAGGAACCTATATTACTTTAAACATAATAGAAAAATAATTTTAAACGAACCATCATATGTATCAATGCAATGAGTGTTTTACTTCAACTGAATTACTTTATTACTTCAAACTTAAAGCAGGCAAGTTGGTCCTGTCCACAGGGAGACAAGCCATGAGGAGTGATATGCTTCAGGAACTATGGCTTCAAATGTAATACAACGAAACAGTTAAGGTTGTTTTTCATTCAGTTAAGCATGAAACGTCATCAAGTATCTCCAGTGTGTAGATCATGGATAGGTATCACAGAAGCTAATGGGAAAGCTGAAATTCAGTCTTTAAAGCTGCTTCAGAAAGACAGACGCCTTTAATCCCAGCACTTGGGAGGCAGAGGCAGGCGGATTTCTGAGTTCGAGGCCAGCCTGGTCTACAGAGTGAGTTCCAGGACAGCCAGGGCTACATAGAGAAACCCTATCTCGAAAAAAACAACAAAAAAAAACCCAAAACAAAACAAAAAACAAAAAAAAAAAAGAAAGACAGACATATATACATGAAAATTTGCTTTAGAAACCTTGGCAAAGGGATTCAGTCGTAGAACGTAGGTAGTTAAGTGGGATGACTGAGAAAATAAATAGAAGTTGGGCAGATAAGAAAGGGGGACTGGAAGGACTTGGGGAGGGGATGGATAGGGTCTTAAAAACACTTCTTGCATGAAATTCTTAAAGAACTAAATTCTTAAAAAGGAAAAAGAATTTTGAGTGAGGATGTAATCTTTTTTTTAATCATTGTATTTATTTAGATTACCATATTTTTTCTTTTCTTTTTTTTTAATTTTTTATTGGATATTTTATTTACATTTCAGATGTGATCCCCTTTCCCCATCCCCCCACCCAGGAACCCCCTATCCCACCCCCCCTCCTGCTTCTTTTTTTTTTTTTATTAGTAACTTTTTAAAAAAATGTTAATCAAAGGCTTTATAAGTTTTGTAATGCTCAATAACAAGATTCCCATACAATCAGAAGCGTAACCCAATACCCAACCTAGATATACCAACTATCTTTGACTGGCAGAGACACTAAAACATCTGCCTTCATGTTCTTCCCCACACCCCTCCTCCCTCTCTCTCTCTCTCTCTCTCTCTCTCTCTCTCTCTCTCTCCCCTCCTCCTAGCTCTTCCTCTCCTCCCCCTCTTCGTCTCCTTACTCTCCTCCTACATATCACCCTTCCTGTTAAAATAAAACTTTTCTCTCAAAATACAATTAGAGCATACCTATACCAATTTGTATCAGTAAGGTACAAGATAGACCTAATACCCAGTCCATCATTTTGTTGACTAACCAGAACCTCTGTCATCTCTCCTAAATAAAAGACTTAGCTCTGAACCTGGCTTTTTTCTTGGCTTCAGAATGAATGTCAGCTGAAAACCATCCTCTCAAGTCTTTTCTCTCAAAGTAAATAGCCAGGATTGGCTATGAGACTATGAGTCTTCAACCCTGTCAGAAATCCAGAATGACTGAATTAACTGAAATTATGGGAAGCACAAAGCATAGCTTCTAAAACTTAGGCAATTTTTAGAGACCACTGAACACCTGGACAGTCCCTATACTACAAAACGTTGGAGCATCTGATCTTCAGACTTCTGGCCCAGGGTCATCTGATAGACTAGTGATGCAGAATTATTAAGGGCTGATTACTCTGTCTTGGCAGATATAATCAGTCGACTATTCTGCAAGTGTGTCCTTTTCAGGACAGTAATTCGTCTGTAGATGAAAAGAGGCAATTTTTGCCTAGTGGCTGTCTCATCACAACTGAGTTAACTCCAAAGATGCTCAATTTCTTCTTAGAATCCAAGACAGGAAGCTGTCAGGAGCAGACAACTCTCTAATCAAAATGAACCTTAATACAGAAATGTTCGTAACGTCAATTCTGTGGACTTCTGAGGTTTTGAAAACCAACTGGAGGACATAATCTTATTCAAGGAAAGTTGACAGGCATAATTTGAAAAAAATAGATCCATATCAAAAATTCATGACCTAGGTACTTAGATCATATTCAAGATCACACAGACATAAAGTGACATGTTTAAAAATACAGCTCAAAACACGTATCTTTTTTTTTTTTTTTTTTTTGGTTTTTCGAGACAGAGTTTCTCTGTGTAGCCCTGGCTGTCCTGGAACTCACTCTGTAGACCAGGCTGGCCTCGAACTCAGAAATCAACCTGCCTCTGCCTCCCAAGTGCTGGGATTAAAGGCGTGCGCCACAACCGCCCGGCAAAACACAAAGTCTTTTAACACAAAGTCTGTTATAGATTTTATATTTTTAAATGTTTTATTAACATGTACTGATTATGCATCATGGAGAAGCATCACACAGGAAGGGAGAGAGGCGCATAGGGGAGGGATATGGGACGGAGAGCTGAAACTGGGGGCCATTTGAGGAGTTGAATGGAAACCTAATACAGTAGAAGCTTCTTAAAACATACACACATATGAAAGAAACGTAAACAGAATCACCAAATAACAGGGTCGATGAAGCTCCAACTGGACATCTCTTGTTACCAAATGAAACTTCCAGTGCTGGGAATGGGTTACATCCCATCGAATCGGTGGGTCTCCGCATCTGTGTGTGCTTCTTGTACTTTTTCTTTTTTCTTTTCTTTTTTTTCTTTTTCTTTTTTTTTTTTTTTTTTTTTTTTTTGGTTTTTCAAGACATGGTTTCTCCGTGTAGCCCTGGCTGTCCTGGAACTCACTCTGTAGACCAGGCTGGCCTCGAACTCAGAAAGCCGCCTGCCTCTGCCTCCCAAGTGCTGGGATTAAAGGCGTGCGCCACCACCGCCCGGCTTGTTTCGTATTTTTGTGCATACATTACATATATCATCATAATCCCTGTTACCATCGATGCCCTTCTTCCCGGGTACTCTATCTTTCACTCTCCACAACTACCTTATCTTTCTGGTGACCCAATGAGCTTCATTAGCGTTTCTTACAGGATTCTGAGTAAGGAGTTATTCATCAGAGCATAAGCAGTTACCAGTGGCTACACTAGCGAAGAGATTATATCCTCTTCCCCAGTTACAGTTAGCTACCCACTGATACTCAGGGAGGATATGGCGTCATAAACCTCTCCCCTTTATCTGCCATTATCTCTTTATAGGTCTTAGCGAGGGGGTGGCTCAAGGACTCTTCTGTTTCATGTAAGGGAATGTTGAGAGTTCCAATCTTGTGTGGTTCCTGGCTGTTAGTTAAAACTATATAGGATCAAGAATGCAATAACCATGTCACGTTTGTCCACAACCTACTTCCTCTAGCTTTTATATTCTTTCTGACCCATCTTCTATGATATTCCTTCAATCTTGGTGGTGACGTAGAAGTCCTAAATGTGGTTGAGTCTCTCATTCTGGCTGTACAGATAGCTTAGTTGCTAAAAGCACTTGCCATGCAAGTGTGATAACACAACTTCAGTCCCTACAACCATGTATAAGTTAGACATGGTGGTAAGCGTTTGTAACCCCAGCACTCCTACAGTGAGCTGGGACCTGGATGGCCAGCTAGATTGGAACACACAGTGTGG
The DNA here is from genome assembly GCA_021653895.1 of Mastomys natalensis. NCBI lineage: Eukaryota > Metazoa > Chordata > Mammalia > Rodentia > Muridae > Mastomys > Mastomys natalensis. Next base: position 1,056,364 of record JAJTUV010000650.1, read on the forward strand.
TGGCAGAGACAAGGGAGACCCTCTCTCAAACAAGATGGAAGGCAGGGACTGACACCCAAGATTGTTTTGTGACACTCATGCCCTGTCGCATGTATATGCCCTCACTCAGGAACTTTTGTGTGTGTATATATATATATATATAATATATAATATATATATATATATATATGTGTGTGTGTGTGTGTGTGTGTGTGTGTGTGTGTGTTGTATGTATATGTATATATATCATATAGTATACACACAAACATATACATAAATAAGCAAATAATAAATATGTTTAAAACCAGTCCCTTCCTCTCAGTGCTTTGACCAGTTATATGTCACTGCCGTTATTGCTCCCCACTGCAAAACTGAGCTTTGCTGACCAAAGCTGGAGGTGCCAGTAATCTCTGTGTAGAAACATAATTCTTTAGGAGGCAGTTTGAAGGTATATCAAGTCCATTTAGTGAAACAATAGCAATGGCTTCTCCAGCATGGCCTGTGATGTCTCCAGCACAGGCTTTAGATCAGGTTTACAGTGCCAGCTATGAACTGGGCCTCCAGTCTAAGCCGAGAGCAGTTGGTTACTAACACCCATTCATTGACTTGCTACTATCACGCCAGTGGGCACATCTTTCCTGTCTAGTTGCTAGTGTAGACTCAGGGTTCACAGCCAAGTAAGACTTTTGATGATAATTCTCCCTAGCAGCCCTAGGCCTCTTACATCTCTAAGTTCTAAGATTTTTATTTATTTACTTGTGTGTGCATGTACATGTACAAAGAGAGGGAGGCGGAAGGAGGGAGGAGGAGAGGCAGCAAGGAAGAGGGGAAAAGAGCACATTTGTATGTGCTTCTTGTGGAGGCTGAAGGACAAAGCTTTAATGTCAGTTTTTCTTTCCTTTTGAGTCAGAGACTCTTATATTTCTGCTGGGTACCAGGATAGCTGGCGTGTGAATTTCCAGGGATTCTCTTGTCTCTGCCTCCAATTTCTCTGTGGGAACATCATGATGATAGACACTCCTGTTGTGCTTCTAGCTTTCCCGTAAGTTCTAGGGGCTTGAACTTGGGTTTTCTTGCCTGTGCAGCAAGAGCTTTTACCTGAGAGCCATCCTCCCAACCTGTTTTTGAAATCACAAAATGAAATCCAAAATTCTGGGTACCACTCGAACTTCTTAGGTAACGATCTTCACCCACATAGCTTTTTACTAGAGGACTTTAGAAAGACCTTTTTTATTTCTTTCTGAGTACTTTCTTATATTGTTATATTGCTCTTGAAATGGTATGTCATGCAACTTGCTGAGATGAGCCTGTGTTTCCTTGGCACATCAATATGAGAAACCTCATTTTCTTATGCTAGTCAATTTCACAATATTAGGTATAAGAACACGGCGATGCTATATTTCAATGAAAATTACTGGCACTACAGCCAGGATGGTGTTTTGTTAAGGTCATTGGTGAAAGAGAAGTAGATTGGGGTTTTAAGATCTAGGATTCTCCAAAGTACACAGAGTCAAGGAAAAACAGGTCTCATTGCTTTCCCAGCAGCTGCACAGATTTTATTTTTATAATCCAGAACAAATGGCAGTAAATGACAAGGCAGGATGTCTAAGTGAAAACCACAAGACTCCGGGAGGGCTGTATTGCTAATGCTAGGATAGGAGGAGCCTGTGGCAGCATGGCTCTGGGCTGTCAATTAAATCATCAGATGTGAGCGATCAACTTTCTCCTGCAGTGTAAGGAGAGAGCCGTCGGCTCATTTGTGATTATTTTCCCTCCTTTCAGAAAAATAGAAGGTGGAGCATATCCTCAAAAGAACTATCAAAACGGCATCACTCTCAAGAACATGGTTCTTGTGTGATTCCATTTACTTTCCTAAGAGGTGAAATTGTTTACTGAAACTGACGTAAGTTATTCAACAATGACGTGCTGAGAGAAAAGCAAAAAAGAGAGCTAGGATGTGCATGCTTGGGATAGAGTTGTAGGTACTAAGCATTTCATAGAAAAACAAACAAACCAAAAAAACCTAATGATGTGCCTGACTTTAATTATATGAATAAAATTAATACGAACCCTGTGGTATTGTGGTACAACTAACATTTTACTAAAAAATTGTTGAAACACTTAAAATTAATAAACTTTATAGCTTGTGAAATTATATTTCAATAGAGTTATTAAAATAATTGCTTGAGGAGCTAGCTCAGTAGCGCAGTAGCTGAGCTCTTGCCTAACAAATATTCCTCCTCCTTCTCTTCCTCTCCCTCTTTTCCCCTTTTCTTTTTCTCCTCCTCTTAGTGTTGTTTGGTGTATATAGCTATGAAATTGTAACACAAAAGCAAAAAAAAAAAAAAAAAAAATTAAGATACACAATTCATAGTCAGCCATGGTGGTTCACATCTGTGATTCCAACTCTTGTGGACTAGAGGCAGGAGAATTGCTGTGAAGCTAGACTAATCTGAATGTTTGGGTCAATATAACTACTGATCCCATTCAGTTCTCAGCCCACTGACAGTGCCATCTAGGTGCTGAAGTACCTATGGGGGACCTGTGATTTTGGGAGAATGGCTCTGAAGGTCCTGGTTAACGTGAGAATAATTATAACTGAAAAGAACACATAGCTTATCTAAACTGGGGACAGTTTGGAGCTGAAAACATGGTTCAGTTAATAACGATGCTGTAACAACAGACATAAACAGCTCAGACACATAGTCTCTCTAACTCCAAATATTGTCTAATTCCAAAGAAAGCCAGTGTTTATTTGCAACTATTGGGTGTTTTATAAGCAGGATTCAAGATGAAGTTCTATGGCAGGGCACTTGCCTGGCACACAGGAGACCTCAAGTTCTGATCTTGGCACTACAAAACCCCAGAAGACCTGCTTGACTTCCTAGAAAAAAGTCCTAAAATACAGACAACCATATCTAGAGAGATCAAGCCAGACCCAAGTTCACTACCTAGAAATAATCACCTTGAACATTTTGCTGTGTATACTTTGTGTACATTCGTATACCCGTGTATGTGTATATGAATGCAGTACATTATAATACGTTCTTTTTTTACTTTGTAGCAGTGAGCCCTTGTGCATATCCTTTGATCCCAACACTCCTCTGGCATTATTTTTGGTCACTTAGACTCTATTTTTTGTTTTGTTTTGTTTTGTTTTTTTCGAGATAGGGATTCTCTGTATAGCCCTGGCTGTCCTGGAACTCACTCTGTAGACCAGGCTGGGATTAAAAGCATGCGCCACCACCGCCCAGCACTTAGACTCTATTTTACAGTGATGATTGTCACATAATTTATGTAACCTGAGATATCCACTCTCCTCTCCCACTCATTCTTTCCTACCCCTTCTGTATTAGGGATAGAATACAGGTTGTGGCTCATAGCTAGGTGGGCTAGAACTGAGAGGGGTCCCTAGCCCAACCCCCAGTCTTATCTGTCTGTCAGTCTATCTATCTATCTATCTATCTATCTATCTATCTATCTATCTATCTATCTATCTTTCTATCTATCCATCTATCTATCTATCTGTCCATCTATCTTTCATTGTATTTATTTTAATGCTTTTGGTTTTTGAAGCAGGTTCTCCTCTGTTGCTCAGATTGGGCCACAACTTAATTGAAGCCCAAGATGGTCTCAAACTCATGGCAATCCTCTTGCCTCAGCTTCCAAATACTTGGATTACAGCCAAGAGCTACCTGGCTTCTTCATTCTTAGTTGAAATTATGTGTCCAAAGTTTTGCTAGTACACAAAAAAGGTAGTGCTGTGCACACTTTGGAGCACTGTCTGTAGATCATTGTGCATTTAATGCCAGGAAATTTCTAGACTGAATCACTGAGTCAGACTGAGGAATGTACAATAAGGGTCCTAGGGTCCCTAACTCGCCTGCCTCTTCCTGAAGGCCAGTAGAACAAACATCCCCTGCTCAGGCCTGAGGCTGACCAGCTGTCCTCAATGCGGCCAAGGAGGGGGGCGGGGCCCAGGGTCTTTGTCTGTCTGGCCCAGTGCTCCCAGCCCGCACGCCTGCCAGAAGGGTGTTGCATAGGCTTGACACGAGGCGGCTGTGGCCCGTGTTGCACAAATGCGCAGCCTGACCCGCAGCGGCTGCCAGCCTTTGTGTTTGCTAGACACCAGATGGAGCAGAATTAAGGATGGCACCCGCGGGTCAGATGGCAGGTGTCCCTGCAGACCCTCTGCTGCTGCTGCTGCTGCTGTTATAGTCATTTTGGCGGGAAAAGTATATTAGAAATGAATAAAGAAGTAAAAAAAAGCCATTTTTTCTGTGACAGGCCCTTTGAACAAATGTCTTTTTGACTTTGTGTGTGCTTGTGGGAAGGAGTTGTGGCTCAGAACCGGCCTCTTACCTTCTGAGATGAGAAGGCCAGTTGTCTGTGCAATCTGGGCCAACGAATGCGGGGAGTTTCCATCTGGCCTTTGAGGGCAGAGACCAGGGCGATGTTTGCACTCCAGCGAGCACCGGCTGGTCCCATGGGTCATTGTTAAGAAGACTCTGAATGAAAGGATGCCAGAAATGATGGATTATGGATTCATGCTGAGTCCAGGGCTGCCCCAGGAGCTCCTACAGAGTGTGCACGTGTAGACTAGAGGACTTTGGCGAGAGAGGGGATCGACACTGAGAACTCCAAGTTTTCCCCCAAGTATATCTGGACCAGAGTTTTTGGCAGGAAGGGGGAGTTGGGCATCTCCAAAGTGGGCTTATAGCTTGACAGGAGAGGTTGATAGGGGCCACTAGAACTCTCTGCTCTGCCTGGAACCATCTACTGTGATTCTGGTGAACACACCTTACCCAGGCCTGTAGCTGACTACAGTCTAGGCAGTGGGAAATGAATTATTTTGATTTCAACAGGAGCAGGCAACTGTAGAACACTCCTGCCCTGGGACAGAAGCTTTATAATTTTTTTTAACAATTATTTTATTATTTTATTATTTATTTATTTAATGGCCCCCATCCTACCAACTTGCCCTCTTCAGGTAGGTGTTTGCTCTAGAAGGCCCATCATAGATTCAAAGATGATCTGGTCACTATAGCATGTCCCTCTGCCCTCCTCTTCCTCCATGCTTATGATATTTTTATTGTTACTGGAGAGTAACAGCCAGTTCAGGTGATACAGGTGATGGTATTCAGCACCAAAAAAAAAAAAAAAAAAAAAAAAAAAAAAAAATAATAATAATAATAATAATAATAAAATAAAATAAAATAAAAATTCCTGATGCATGCGACCCGGGAGACTGCTTGATTGCCCAGCAGTGGATTCCTACTATGAAGCTAGCTAAGATAGAATGTCTACCAGGGACCTGAAAAGCTGCTTCTGACATATTTGTCCACAGATAGCTGCTTGGCTCCTGTCTTCCTTACTAACTGTGATTTTGAGACTGTCCCAGAGAAAATGCGCAGATGTCTTCATGTATTTGGGTGGTATCACTGATCTAGAATGGTGAAATCTGGGCATGGTGGTAACATCCAGCAGCTGGAAGACTCAGGTAGGAGAGTTGCTCTGAGCTTCTGGCTACCCTGGGCCTTGGAGTGAGATTCTACTCAAAAACAGACAAACAAAACTCCAAACAAGCTAAAGAGCAAAATCTGTGGAATGAGATAGAACAGTGTCATGGAGATGCCTGGGGGGAGGGGGTTTGGAGGGCTGCACACACTGTACCCCACGTTCACTGCTACATGGTAAGACCTTGGATACATCCTTAATCTGCTGATGCTCTGTGCTCTCCCCTTCTTCCCCTCCTCCTCTTCATTCCCATCCTGCATTTGAGGTCCTTCTGTTTCTTTATTGGTAATCAGAAAGGAATCATACCCAACTTGCAGTGCCAGGCTAAGGGTGGAACAAGGTTTGTAAATATCATGTAAATAGCATGGGATAGAGATGACTGTGACAATGGTGACCATGGCCTTCTCTGTACTTATGGTGGCTTCTTCCCAGAGGTTTAGCTACTCTCCTCTGTTTTCTCCTCCTGAAATAGGCAGTCATTTTTAAATGTCTCTATTAAAGTAGAGTTTGGTTATCTTTCCCCTTGTGTTTACTTCTCTGACTCAGAGATTCAATAGTAGCCACTCACCACAACAAATCATTTATCACTTGAAATGAGGCTGGTTTGCATTGGAGTGTTATCTATGTGCAGAAAATATACCACATTCAGATTTCCAAGATTTAGTAAAAAAAAAAAAAAAAAAGTAAAACATGTATAAAAAACGATATTTTGTATATATTAGGGTAAGTCAAATTGACTTTAAAACTGTGGTGTCTAAAAAAATTAAGCTTATGTATGTGAAGTGCATTTAAAAGCTGATCCTATTATAAAAGTTAAAAAACCCCAAAACTACTATTTACTGTCTAGTACTCGTACCCCTCAGAAAGCTGGCTGGGGACAGTGGCAGGGTGGGGTGGTGGATAAGAGGGCAGTGACAGAATACTCTGATCTGTCATTGCCTTCTTCTTGAGAAGTCCAGTCCTGACTTCAGTGTTTCCTGGAGGGCCACAGTGAGGCTGAGCTCAGGGGAACCAGTTCTGTTCTGAAATAGAAGATCTGGCTTTGTGAGTCCAGATCAAAAGGTGGATCTGACGTTCATTGTTCTTGTTTTGAATTAAGCTAGCCCTTCAGAGACTAAGGTGGCCTCAGGTTCTCCATCCGCCCACTTCAGCCTGCTGTGAGCTGAGGTTGCAGTGTATGCCCCATTACTGGCCATGACGATGGCTTCTAATTTGAATGTGCTCTTGCTATTGCCTTCACTGGCTTCTTGTTTTTCCTTTATAAAGTTGTTAAAGCTGAAAGAGGCTGAAACCTTACAGTACATTTGACCAGGGAGAGCAGAGGCGATCTGGAGAAGGAAGCCTCCTTATTTCTCTCAGCAGAGGTAAGATCTGCGTGCCTCCTGAGGGACGACTAACCTCACACTTACATGACTCTCCATGGGGATTACGAAATAAGAGGAACAGCTTCTCACCTCCACTGGGAAGCAACTGAACGTGTCTCACTTCCCTCTCGCTCAGCAAGTGACTTCACACCAATCTCTTTGTACTTTGGTCTAGGCCAAGTATGGAATTTTCTTAACATAAAACTCTCTTCTAAATAGTTGAAGATTTCATCCCATTTCTGTTTCTAGGAGTTAAAATCAGCACTCTGAACCCTAGATGAAGTTTAGGAAGGGGTCAGGATGTCCTGACTGTGTCCCAGGTGTGCATAAGAGCTACCTGCTCTAGCACTCGGTGTATGTCCACATCCATCTGGCCTGCAGGCCACAATGAGGCCAAAGCTCTCCATTCCTAGGAATGACCATAGCCTTACAGGACTGGGTGACAGAGAAACTCCCACTTTCAAGGGCAAGAGGATGTCAGACATTTTCTTCCAGCTTCATAGTTGATATATTTTTACAAAGGTCATATCCTAAGCTTGGCCTACTGCAATCAATAGTTCATTTGTGTTCTATACTAATCAAGCTGGCAGACAGGCTCATTGTACAGTTCTATCTAGATGCCAAGTTCTGTGGCTGACATGAGAAGAAAGAACATATTGGGGAATAAGCTTCATAGAAAAAGGAAGCAAGCATTTCTTGGAGCAACAGATAACCTGAAGCTACTCTCTCTGGCTACCTCCAGTGAAAGGTAACTACTATCAAAAGGCTTCCTCGTCCAAGGAGCGTGCCCAGTGTGATGGTTTGAATAAAAATGGCTCCCACAGGCTCTGGCACTTGAACACATGGTCCTCAGTTGGTGCTGCTATTTGGTAAGGCTTAGGAGGTGTGGTCTTGCTGGAGGATGTATATCAGTGGGGAGTATGTCACTGAGGTTTCAAAGCTTCCTGCCACCCCTAGTTTGCTCCCTCTGCTTGCTGCTTGGAGTTCAGGCTGTGAGCTCTCGTTGGTTCCTGCCACCATGTCTGTCTATGGTCATGCTTTTTTGATATGATGGCGACAGACTCCTAACCCCCTGGAACTATAAGCTCAAAGCAATCCCATCCTTCCACAAGTTGATTTGGTCATGGTGTTTTACTCTAGCAATAGAAAAGTAACGAAAACACATAGTGACAAGTGTGAAAAGCCAATTTTGGTAAGCCAGTGGCTGGGGTCACTTTTTAACCTTAGACAAAGCATATGTGGGGGCTAGATGCTGAGCATGTATTGATTGTGTGTTTGGCATGGAGTTGGGGGGACAGAAGATTGGAAATAGAGAATAAGGTAATAATTATGCCTCTGCTTGGACTTGAAGGAAGAATTCCTAACCCTGGCCACTCACTCACTCACTCACTCACTCACTCACTCACTCACCCACCAAGCACACCTGCTGTTTCAGACTCCACAGCCAGCATATAATCATGTCACTCAATTATTCAAAAATCTCTAATGAATCTTTGCTGCCCACAGTTGGGTATCTGGGGCTAGTTATGGCAAACCCCCAAGCCTTCTTATCCAGCTTGTTCTCTCTAGATTTACCAACTAGATTTACTTTTGCACGTGTCATGATGTGTCTACATTGTGTGCTCGTACATGTGTGGGTACACATGTGTGTGTATGTGGAGGCCTGAGATGGATGCCATACGTCTTTCCCAGTCTCCTTGCACTTTGTGTATGTAGTCAGGACCTTTCAGTTGCTGTCGGAGCCTGACAAGTCAGCTAGTCTAACAGCTTGCTCCACGGCTTTCGTGTTTCTGCCTCCTGAACACAGGGATAGTAAGTGACCCTCTCTGTGCTCACCTGGCATTTGTGTGGTTGCTGAAGACTCGAACTCCCGCTCTCATATTTGTGTGGCAAGAACCTTACCTGCTGAGCCATCTTGCCAGATCCACAACCAGATTCCTGCTCTTCAGAGAAATTAGTCATCTTCCCAATCCTCAATGTTTTGGCATAAATGCCATTTTTAGGTTTTAGTTAATTCTTGTGGTGCTATACACGGAACGTAGGGCTTCACACATTCTGGAAAAGTGTTCTGCTCCTGAGTTATGTCCCCTACATACCATAAAACATGTGCTGAGAGGCTGGGGAGACATCTTAGCGGTTAAGCATGCTTATTGCTCTTGCAGAGGAACCAAGTTCAATTCCCAACAGCTGCATGAGACAGCTCTGGGGGCTCTGACACCTTGTCTGTATTCCATGTGGACCTGTATTTACATAGCACACACCCACACCCACACCCACAAGCATACATCCTTAAAAGTGAAAGTCAAGACCAGTGGTTCTCAACCTGTGGGTCACAATAGTAGTCCTTCCGCAGCAGTCCCATATTAAATATCCTGCACATCAGATATTTACACTGGGATTCAAACAGTAGAACAATTACAGTCATGAAGTATCAAAGAAAATAATTTTATGGTTGGGGGTCAGCACAACACAAGGAATGGCATTCAAGGGTGCAGCATCAGGAAGGCTGAAGGCCACTGCTCTAGACTTGGCCACTTCCAATTTTTACAGTCCATTCCAGGCTTAGCCACTTCTGCTTCCTACGTGAAGCTTGCCAGGATTTCCTGAGCCAGGACCTCTGGTATCTGAACAGTTGTCTTCTTTGCTTTGCTATTTCTCTTTTGCTAATATTTGCTTTCTATTTGTTCTGACACTTATTTTGGCAATCATTTGATGACATCGTTAGGTAATTTAGAGTACTAGCTCATGCAATGGGTTTAGCTGGTATCTAGATATTGTTTGGTGGACATATGCACTGAGCTGGCACATGAATCTGTATGGTGGTGTTGATGTGGCAGGGCAACAGGGCAGCTGGCAGACAGGTGAAACAGAGATCTGAGCTCCCATGCCCGCTGACCGCCTCAAAGCTCACAGGAGTCATATTCTAGCACTGAGTCTGCTGGGAGGTCGCCAACCTGCTCTGCTTCCCAGCCAGGGCCAGTTTTTCTCTTCTCTTTTTATCTTTGTGCACTGCACACCTGCATGCCTCTCAGGAGGAATAATGTAAGAATTAGAAATACAAGATGCACTTGAGAGAAAGAAGTACTAATTTTGAAAGATTATATGGTAGTTAGACTAATCTTACCATAATGAATGATTTAGTTTTGATTACTTTCTGCTTACTTACCTTTCTAAGGACTACATTGAAAATGAGCTTTAATATTTCTCAAGCTTTATAAAATCATACCTCAGTCTTGAACACACACCACTGGAGGGGGTCTTAGGAAAGTACAGATCTCAATACAGTAGCTTTGGGAAGACACTTTATTTTGGGAAGTTCTACATTCTTACATTTTAAGTCTGGATCCGTGGACTTTAAATCAAGAAGCAAAGACTTAAGGCAGCTTTTTAATTGTGTCCAGTTAGTACAGCTTTTCAAATAATTTAAAATGTCTCTAGTATCTCATCTGTGTTGTTCAGAAGGTCTGTGCTGCTGATTTTGTCCTGTTGGAGCTATGCCACAGCCTAGAAACACTCTTGACATTGAAGCCGTCTCTTCTTGTTTTCTTTGTATTCTTATAACCTCTAGATTGTTAGAACACAAGAGATCTTGACAAATGTCTGTCTTACAAGTAGATTAATGGGGAAAACAAAACTTTAAGGCGCCCCTCTTGTGCCCTCTAGAGAAGCCCTGTCCAGCAAAGGAAACCTTTCTGTGGGAGATGTCCCCTCCTCAGGAGCTGATCTCCTGTCTAGGAGATAGTCATTTTTAGTAACAATTTGATGGGACCAAATGCCAGTTTGTATGTTGTGCATTTTTAGTCAGACTTTGGAATGTCCCACCAGATATAACACACCACTTGGCATGCACGGTCCACTCAACACAGGGTCCTAGTGTTACATATGTCTGCAAGTGTCTCACTGTATCCCTTATACTTACTCAAGTGACGACTGGAGGATAAATGAAATGCCCAGATTCGGTTTTATTGTACTCTGCATGTGGGCTTCCCATGACTTCTCACGGCCAATCACAGTAAAATACAGGGCTCAGCATAGCCTTTCCTTCAGTGCTGCCAACTATACACTCTTCTTGTTTTTTTTTTTTTTTTTTTTTCAGAGAAAACAGTGATTTTAGCGAGCCAATATACTTATTCTATTAAGTGTACCATTTCCCTGTCTCCTAAGCATGTTCTCAGGCCCCAATGGTTTTGTTTCGCTCTTCATTTTCTCTAAACTCTATTTTGTTACCAAGCAACCTCTCCCTCCTGGTTCTTCAGCATCCCAGCTTCCCCTGGGTTGAATGAGCAAGTCAGTCCTCCTCTGTCGCCCTGCCTCAGCTCCTCCTGTGTCCCAGCATGCATCATACTCACTGTCACCAAAGCTTTATCTCTGTCCCACCTGCCTTTTCCCTGTGTCTTCAGCACCCAGCAGGTGTTGAACTTACAAAGAATGAAGCCAACAGAGATGCAGTTTAGCTGAATGCTTTATTTATGACAATGTTCCCCCACCCCTTATTCTGACAGCCCAGAGAGGATTCAGATTAATTCAACACTGGTCATTGTCAGCTTCCCTGACTTATGCTGTTCTAATTTCTTTTCTGTTGCTGTGATAAAATGCCCTGACAGAAGCAACTCCAAGGAGAAGTAGCTTATTGTGGCTCACAGTTCAGGTGCAGTCTATCCTGATGGGAGATGTCAAAGGAGCAGGTGCTTGGAGCAGCTGTCACCACAGCCAAGAAACAGAACAATTAAAGCTTGCTAGTGTTCAGCTGAATTTCTCCATTTTATACAGTCCAGCATCCTCTGCCCAGAAAATGGTCCCACCCATGGTCTGAATGGGTCTTTCTCATATCAGCTAATGTACTCAAGGTAACCCCTCACAGACGAGGAGAGACGTGACTCTGGATTCACTAATCATCTAAGGATTTTACAATTCCTCTGTGTAACAAGTACTATATTTAATTTTACAATTTCTCTGTGTAACAAATATATTTATTTTGAGTCCATAATTGAGCCATCTGTCAAAGCAGCAGTTCTGGAGGCTAAGACCTGCTGTTGTGTGCTGACTGTGTGTATCTTCTTAGTGGGGACTGCAGGCTGAGAAGGCACCTTGCTAATGGCACTTGAGTCATCCATTCTTGAGCTAAGATTTTAAACTCAATTGAATCCCCCTTTTTCCAGTTCCTACCACGCTAACATGACTCAAGCTGAGGGCACAGTAAGCTAGGGGGTTACTGGGAGGTATGACACTGAGAGTGGGGCAGGATTCCTAAACCATAAGTAGCCAAATTATTTCCTTCCTCGGGATGGTTATTACCAGTCATGCTCATGTAGTCAGCAAGTAAAACATTTTCAAAAAGGTTTCATTTTTTTTTTCTCAGCAAGTGGTTGGGCCTCTCCAAGTCTCTGGCTTCTCTGATGAAATATAGCTGCCGGGAGGATTCCATGAGATTGTCGGTGATAAAAGAGAGGAGCCGCCGGTAAACGTTCGCACTCTGTGACGTTCTGCATCTTTATTCTCCAAATTCACCTCACATCGCAGACCTGCTCAGGCAGTGACCAACATAAACATTTCTTGAAACAGATCGGGTGTAAGTGACAAGGAAATACCAATGGTGTACAGAATATTTGAGCAAGAGTCCCCTGTAGGATTCCATTTTCTCTGCCAGAAAGCTGAGGCTACGGTAGCATGCAGGGAAAGGGAAATGAAAATGAAGAAACTCGAAAAGGATTGTGGGCCAATTGGCCCTCTGTCATATGGATGCCCTAAGGTTTCATTGTAACTGATACTTTTTAAAATGTTCCCAAATCTATCACAGGCTTCTGGTGAGAAGCCTAGGCATATGCCTATGTACAGACTCAGTGGGTGATTTTAGGAGATGAGGGATTTAAGTACACTCAGATGCTGACCCACCTCCAGGTCCCCCGCCCCCAGAGTCCCTCCCCTCATCCCTCCTTCTTTCCTTTTTCCTCTGAGAGAGAACTCCCCTGTAGCCCCCTATCCTGGTTCATCAAGTCTCTTCAGGGGTAGGCGCTGTTAGCATTCTGTTAAACTCCAGCTCCACAGTTACCTAGCAACAGCTAGGTATACTCCTCCCCAAAGCTACCTGGGAACAGCCAGGTAGCCCTGCCCACTATTATAAGAGGGGCTGTCCGGCCCCTCCTCTCTCTCTTGCCCCTTGACCCGCTTGCCTGCAGGTTCCCGTCTCCCTTTTCCCCCTTCCCCTCCCCCCTCCACGTGGTCATGGCCGGCCACCACCTTCGCCTCTCTCTGCTCTCCCCTCTACCCTAAATAAACTTCTCCTCCTGGAACCCTCCACTGTCGTTTTTCTCTTTTTAAACAATGGGCGCTACCTTGTCTAAGGCAAGACAAGGCAATCCAGTTGGGGACTGGATTCCACAGTTAGGCAACAGCTTTAGGGACAGCCTCCGCTGCAGTTGTTGGGGACCCATATGGAGACTGAGCTGCATATCTGCTACATGGTGGGGGGGGGGGGGGTGGTTCAGCCTGTGTATGTTTTTTGGTTAGTTTCTCGGTCTTTTGAGAGCTCCCAGGGGTCCAGGTTAGTTGACTCTGTTGGTCTTCCTGTGGAGTTCCTATCCTGTTCAGGCCCTTCAATCCTTCCCTCAGCTCTTCCATAGGAGTCCCCAATCTTCATCCAATGTTTGGCTGTGGGTCTCTGTATCTGTTTCAGTCAGCTGCTGACTGAGTCTCTCAGAGGACAGTTATGGTAGGTTCCTATGGGCAAGCATAACAGAGTATCAGTAAAGTCACTATCCATAAAGTGCTTTACTGGACACTCGGCCTCCTTGCTGTGCCCCTCTGTTCCCAAGCCCCCAGTCTGTGTTTGGAACTGGTCATGTCCTCGTTGGTTTCTGCAAATAAACTTGGGTCAGAAGGTGGTTAAGGGACAAAGAAGACAGAGATTTAGTTAAGTTGCCATTACTCCCTCAGCACCACGAAGTCAATCACATCTTACAGTGAAAGCCACCAGGAGAGCTGATTTGGACAGTTGAGAAGTTCTGGTAGTGTCTAGTGAGAGCAAGATGAAGGATCTCCTGTGGTGAGACAGCACTTCATCCTGGAAAGCTGGGGTGTGAAGCACGTCAGACATGGGGGTGGGGCATAGCACACTTGGATGCGGTGCCTCTCTACATGCCCGGGCTTGCCGGAGTCGATCACTTCTCCACGTGTCCCCGTGATTCAGCACACACTGATTTGGTCATTTCTGCTCTGCACACACACACTTTTGATATACATGTTTAAAAGAAGCCGAAAATGTTGAGCCTGAACAGTTTTATTCTTAAAGTTGGCTTTATCACCAAATGAAACAAGAAGGTCATTCATCTGAGTCCTGCTCAGTTCACCAGGCTCACCTCTGTCCTGAGGGCCCCAGAGGTCAGGTGGGGCTAAGGTAGGGATCAAGGATAAAGGTTAAAATGACTCAGGTTCCCATGCTTATGAGGCAAGAGCTGGCCCTGCCCAAGTTTCATTATTACATCAGCTGAACTAATGTTCAGACACTTGACACACCACTGCCTAGCCATAAAAGTACTTAACCATATTTCAATAACTTTCTTAACATACTTTTATATTAGCATTAGTTAATGTTGTTAAATCCATTTATGGCCATGGTTTGAAAGGAGTCCCTGAGAGGCTAAGTTAAATTACACTTAAGATTTTAGATGTACTTATTTTAGATGTACTTATTTTATGTGTATGACTGTTTTGTCTGCATATATGTATGTGTACCACATGCATGTCTGGTGCCCCTGGAGATCAGAAGAGGATATTGGATCGTTTGAAACTGGACTTATACATGGGTTCTCATTTGGGTGCTGGGAGCTGAACTTGGGTTCCCTGCAAAGACAGCAAGAGCTCTTAACAACAGATCCAACTCTTCAGCTCCTTAAAAACTTTTTTTTAATTGATAAAAACCTTTTGTAAAATAAGTAAAGATGGTGATGTGTTTATAAAAAAAAAAGGATAAAGAGATAAAGAGTATGTTCAGTGGGTATGTGGAGAGGTATGGGGGAAGGGGATGTCTCAGCAGGCCCATGCCGAGGCATCCCTTCCCCTGAGGGACCAGTCACACACTGGTATAGCATAGAATAGAGTTTATTCAGGGCATGAGGAGGGGAGCCAGGAGGGTAGTAGAGGCAGAGAGAGAGAGAGAGAGAGAAGAGAGAGAGAGAGAGAGAGAGAGAGAAGAGAAGTAGAGGAGTAGAGAAGTAGAGGAGGCTGGCCATGATCACGTGGAGAGGGGGGAAGGGAAGGGAGAGAGGTGAGGGGACAGAGGGAAGCTAGAGGCAAGATATCAAGAGATTAAGAGAGAGAGAAGGGGGCAAGCAGCTCCTTTTATAGTGGGCAGGCCTACCTGGCTGTTGCCAGGTAACTGTGGGGAGGAGCATACCTGGATGTGAAAGGTCCCCAGATAGGGGAGACCCCCCCACTCAAGCCACAGGAGATTACGGCCACCCAATGACTCACAAGACACTGATCTTGATGCAACCAGCAAGAGGTTTAATGATTCCAGTATACTGGGGTTCCCTCGAATGCAAGCAAGAAGAGAGAACCCCGAGTTCGAGCTAAGAATAGCTTTTATACGGTCTAGGGGGTAGAATAGAGAAACAGTGACTAGGCACAATGTGATTGGCAGAACAGTGTGACTTTTAAACTGATTGGTCTTTGGGGAATGAGGTGGCAAGGACCTCCCTTGTCTGTAAGTGGCGAGGATTGGTCCGTCCTGTAGGATGTGTCTATGTGCTCTGGCCCTTCCTCTCCTGCAGGCAGCTTCCCCCACCCCCCTGAGGAATGTTAATCAGCCTCTCCTTCCTACTCTGAATGTTAATCCAGCAAGTGTCCTCTGACTAAGGAATGTGCCCCTCCCTCCCGGGATGTGTCCTGGGACAGTGAGATTCTTTTAATCTTAAATTCAAACTGAAAATCCTACATTTAGACCCAAAGTCTTACAGATGTTGCCAGATAACTGTGGAGGTGGAGTTTAGACAAAATACTAACAGATGTATTGGGGAAAAAAAACCCAACAAAGGCAAACCTATAAAATCCAACAACAGCAACAACAAAAATATTCCCTAAACAAACAAAGGAAAGGACACACTAGGAAAAAGACCTAGTTGCTGCTAGGATCTCTAGAGGAAGGAGGAAGGAGGGAGGAAGGAGAAAGAAGGAAGGAGGAAGGAGGAGGAAGGACGGAGGAAGGAGGAAGAGGAAAGAAGGAAGAAGTAGGAAGGAAGGGGTAGGTGGGAGAAAGGAGGAAAGAGGAAAAAGAAAGTAGGAAGGAGAAGGATGTTTAGGGCAGTGAGGATATTCTGAGATGTCAGTTGATGCATTACTAGAAGGGAGTGCTAAGGTAAGTGAAGGCCTTGGTTAATAAGATGCCAATCAATTGTAACAAAGTTAAAATGAGCCTGGAATGAGGAGGGAGAATATGGGAACGCATTGTAATATGACCATTTTAATTCTTTATAAATTTAAAAGTGTTAAAAATATATCTTAATAGCCAGGTGGTGGTGGTACACGCCTTTAATCCCAGCACTTGGGAGGCAGAGGCAGGCGGATTTCTGAGTTTGAGGCCAGCCTGGTCTACAGAGTGAGTTCCAGGACAGCCCGGGCTACACAGAGATAACCCTGTTTCGAAAAACAAAACAAAACAAAACAAAAACAAAAACAAACAAAAAAATATATCTTAAAAAGCAATTTAAAATTACAATGCATTTTGTTAAAACATAAGAATTTAAAAGGCATGAGGTGTAAACTGCCCCTCCCTCATTTCTCCCGTCAGCCCCAAGGTCCCACCCCAGAGGCAATTTAGTTTCTGAAGTATTCTTCCAGAGATATCCTGTCCAAGTACAAGCTCTGTAGGAATTTCAGATCTCAGTTTAAACTTAAAAATTGAACGAATCTTAGGTTTTGCTTTGAACTCAAAAATTAACTGCCCCAGGACACATCCTGGGAGAAGCACATTCCAAAGACTTCCAGAGGAAGGGCCCAAGATAAGAGGTAATCCAGAAGTTGGGCCCTTAGCGTAGTGCACCTGGGCAAACAGAGGCCTCTGAACTAACACTCATTGTTATAATGTGATAATCTGAGTTACCTAGAAATGGGGCCTGGGAACAGCTGTTGAAGTCAGCCTTTGTGGTTATTGATTAAGAGGTAAAACTACCCTTGTGAACTCTGTGGAAATGGTATAAGAACTGCTCCCAACTTTGCCTGGGGGTTCCTCTTGCCAGAATTCGAGGGAACCCCAGTGCACTGGTTATTGTTACCATTAAACCTCATGTTTTTGCAGTGAATCCTCTGTCCGTGTGTGTTTCTGCGGGAGTGCATCCCCTGGTTTGGATCTTAGAGTCCAACAGCTCATATGCACACAATACCCTATCATCCCCTACAAAACTGGGTGTTATACATGTTAGTATTCTGTCTAAACTCCACCTCCACAGCTACTTGGCAACAGCCAGGTATGCTCCTCCCCACAGTTACCTGGCAACATATAGTGGGTAGGTTTGTCCACTATAAAAGGAGCTGCTTGCTCCCTCCTTACCCTCTTGATCCCTTGTCTCTAGCTTCCCTCTGTCCCCTCGCCCCTCCTCCCTTTCCTTCCCTCTCTCTCCACTTGGTCATGGCCGGCCTCTACCTCTCTGCTCTCTCTCTCTCTCTCTCTCTCCTCTCTCTCTCTCTCTCTCTCTCCCCCTCTCTTCTCCCGTTTCTCTCCCCACCTTTTCCCTCTGCCCTAAATATACCCCCCCCCCCGAACCGTTTGGTCTGGTGTTGTCTGTCCTAAGCTAGGAGCCAAAGTCTAACACTGGTGCATTGGCCGGGAATTGAACCCGGGCCACCTGTGTGGCAGGCAAGAATTCTACCACTGAACCACCCATGCACTAACAATACATGTATTTAATTTACAAGATTGTAAGACTGACAGTTCTGCTCAGGTCTGTGGTACTGGCAGGATGGACAAGTGTCAGAGTTCTTGTAATGTCAGGAGGCTCTGTGGTCCTTAACAGGACTAGACATGACATGATAATCTGTGCAAAAGGTGCAAAAGCCCTGAGGGTGGCTCTTTTGGAGGTGCTTTTTATACAAAGGGACTGGCAAAAGTAGGGGTGAAGCTAAACAGTCAAATTCCGCCATTAGGAAGTATGACTGGGAATGGAGAGACAGTCACAGGAAATGTGACTGGGAATGGAGAGACAGTCATAGGAAGTGTGAGTGGGAATGGAGAGACAGTCACAGCTCTTGTGTCAGATGATGGTTGCTTGAGCTTCAGCGAGACACAGATGAAATTCAGGCTCCTGGACTTGCTCGAGAAGTTGATACTGTTATTGATATTCCCGGCATCCCCTTGAAGGCACTTAGAGGAGCCAGAGAGTCTCTTTTTTTAGATAAAAGCAAGATCATAAGTTGTGTTGGATAGAAACAAAGCAACAATACATTTCAAGGCCCCCATAAGAGACACATACCAAGAGGGACTCAGACAGAGGGAGAGCAAAGGAGAGGCAGACCCCTTCCCAGTGGTAGTGGCTGAGGATGTGACAAATACCAGGGTGTTATGTGGGTTTGATGACACCAGCATTGGCCAGTACCCAGTGTACCCATGCTGTGACATCATTTCCCAGCCATCTCTGGAACGATTCCTTTTATAATTGCTCTTTGGTCTACTGGACAGTTGGTTTCCTCACACTTTTAACACAAACCTCAGCTCCCGGGAGCTGCTTGTACACATTTACCAGTGCAGCTCACAAACCTTCTCATGTCCATGGTCTGCATGTGATATGGAGAACATGTTTTCAACTGGTTTCTGTGCATCTGGGAAAATAACTGCTAACACTGCACCTGGATTTGTTTCTGACATTGTGTTTTTCAGAAAACAAAAGTTAAGTGAAATCTAGGAACTGAAGACACCAAACTTATACTGTCTAGGTGGATAGTTCTAGTCACATGATGTGAGATGCTTAACATTTTGGGTTTTTTTTTTTTTTTTTTTTTTTTTTTTGGTTTTTCGAGACAGGGTTTCTCTGTGTAGCCCTGGCTGTCCTGGAACTCACTCTGTAGACCAGGCTGTCCTGGAACTCAGAAATCCAGCTGCCTCTGCCTCCCAAGTGCTGGGATTAAAGGCGTGCGCCACCACCGCCTGGCTAACATTTTGTAATAGATTACATTCAACATAACTTATTGCTAGTTTGTAGGTCTTTATATAGCACTCTTTCCTTGCCCTCCCTTTCCACTCCACTAAAAACCTAAGTCCCATAAAGTCAGTATCTTTGCCTTATGAAAGCATTTGTACTTATTAGGTATTCAGTAAATATTTGTTGAATGAATGAATGACCATACCTCTTTACTTGAAGAATATTGACTATGATAAGGAAGGGATCAAAGGCACATCCATAAATATGTAGGTGAGAGCTCAGGGATATATGAAGCTGAATTTTGGAATACACACACAAACACACACACTGATACACATAGAGAGACACACGTACACACACTGAATTTTGGATTGTGGGTATATATTTTATAAACACTATTGAAATTCACAGGAAGGAGCTATGCATGAGGTCTGGGGAAAGACTTGGTCTGAATCGACTTGAAGCAGGTTGATTCAGGACTCGAGTTAGGGCAGGGGCCAAGAAAGGAGCTGTAACCTCAGTCAGAGGTGGATACGGTGCTCATGCCTCTGGAGTTACTTTCCAAAAGGGAACTTTGCTGTCTTCATTCCCAACGTCATCTTGTTTCAGCTTCTCTTCAGTATTTTTCTGTGTTGAATCCATTTTCACATCCTGCATTGACTTCCTCATTTTCTTCAATGACTTGTCCATGTTCCCTTGGAATTCATTGTTTATTAATTCCTCTTTCGTTTATTTGAACAATTTTGTCATCATTGTTTTAAATCCTTTGGAATTTCTTATACCTGGGGAGGCCATTATTATGGGGTTGATAGTTTTTGGAGGAGACCTGTTATCTTTATTATTATTATTCAGGGTCCAACACTCTATCCCTAGCCCTCCCCTGAAGCAACAGTTACAATGGAGTAATAGCCAACTATGCAACAAGCATCTCCCAAACATCATTATACTAGGGAGCAAAGGATGCTGACAGCACTGGGATACTAATGATACATTAGTTACTTTAGGTATCAGTGGAAAGGAAACAACAAACAAGGAAAAACACAGTAAAGACTGTTGATTACTACTGGGATGATAGAAAGTAGAAGAGGACTGCATAAATAGGAGGGGGAACACAGTAGCAGAAATATTTGGGAAAGATGAGGGATTTTGATTAAAACACTGAAGAGAGTTAAGATATGCAAGCATATGCCATATCAGGAGGCTGAGGCACAGAACCCTGCAAACAAAGAACAAAGACAGCCTATGTTCCTCAGGACACAGAAAAGCAAAGGCAAAGAATCAGGGCCAAAGGGAAATAAAGTAAAGAGAACCAAGGTAATGTATGGCAAGAGTAGAGCGGGGCTGAGATGGCTGGGCCTTAAACACAGGGAAGGTAAGTATAGGGGACAGAGCTAGGCAGAGACAGAGGCAGAGGGTGCAAAACTGACTGACCTTATTGTTGGCTCTTGTCTGGACTCTCTCTGCCCCATCTCCCCCCACCCCCGTGTGTTTGTGTGTGTGCTGGGATTGCAAGTCTATGGTACCATGCCTGGCTTTATGCAGTGCTGCAGATTGAAACCAGGACTTTGTGCATGCCAGGAAAGGACTCTATTAACTAAGCCTTGCCCCCAGCCCAATCAAGTAGGTGCTCCTAAAGGAAGGACTGAATTCTTCCTTTTGAGTGACAGTTTAGTTACATTATGAGGTCAGCAAGGGAGCTGGGAGCTACAAAAGGGAAGGTCAAGAAGATAGAGAACCCAAGATTGCTAGAGACCAGAAGCTTAGAAAGAAGAAGGGACAGAAGTGTGTGTGTGGCCGGGCGGTGGTGGCGCACGCCTTTAATCTCAGCACTTGGGAGGCAGAGGCAGGTGGATTTCTGAGTTCGAGGCCAACCTGGTCTACAGAGTGAGTTCCAGGACAGCCAGGGCTACACAGAGAAACCCTGTCTTGAAAAACCAAAAAAAAAAAAAAAAAAAAAAAAGAAGTGTGTGTGTGACCAGTCATTATTACTTAGCAGTTTTGAATTGCCTTGCTGCTTCTCAGGATACTTGTTGGGTGGGTAGTTGCCAATGGAGGTTCTGCTTTGCTAAGGCTTAATTGATTTGTGAGTAGCAGGACACAAATCATCCAGCAGTTCAAGCTCCTTTGGACATTTTCTTCCTAAAACACAGCTCCTTTGTGAAATAAGTTGTTATTAATTTCTGCTTAAAAGAATGTGTAATTCTGAATCAGTGAGTGTGAGTTAAGGTCTATTGTTGCCAAACTCAATTATTAGTCACTACTTCCCTAAATCTTGGCTTTCCTTATAATGTAATGGAGATGCTAAAAATGCTTTCAGTTACTACAATGTATGGATTGCTTTGGGCCTTCCCTAACTGTGCTGTGTATACTCTCTGGCATCCTGTCTGCATTAACGTTTGCCCTAGATTTTTGCAAACAAGGCATTCTTGTTGCTGTTCTTGAGGTAATCATGGATGTACTTGGTGGGCTCTACTTTCAGCTGCCTGTCCTGTTGAGCAGGATGTTGAGCAGGAGTTCTCCCTTCACCTCTGGTTCCATCTGAAGTGCAGCTGGGAGACCCTGCCATGCCCTCGATTAGGGATAACATGAGGGCATTGGCTAATGAGGCCAAGTGCTAGTAGACAGGCGGGGCAGTGGGGTAGTCAGTTGCTGCCGCTGTCCTTGCTGGTGATTGCCGTTGGTGACTTGGTGTACCAACTACTTGACTGTGTGACATCAACTGCTCAAACTGCCTGGCTTTCAGTCAATCATTCAATAGGAACTGTGGGAAAGCAGAGGTTAGAGATACTAGCGTGTTCTTAGGACGTTTCCTTGGAGTCCTTTCTAATTGACTTTGGGATGTCCTTGGTCCTTGCTCTTTCTTTTCTTGTCAAAACGAGATTCATCTTTCAATACCCAGATTAAATGTTTCCTTCCCCTCTCAGTCATTTTTTTCCTTTTCTTTTCTTGTAACTACATATAAATACCCACGTAGGTCACATGGTTTTCTAATTTTCTTATGTTGGTACCTTTCATGGACAGCGGCACATAAAAGCATGTTTTGTCTCTGCCCACTTGGTGTCCAGTCTTGGAGGCTGAGAAGTGAATTAATCTTGATTTCAACATCAACATGATCTTCCTTACCCACTTTTGAGCTGCTTCTTAAAAATAAAGAAATATGTATTTATTTTTGTGCAACATGTATGTGTTTTGCTTGCATGCATATATGTGTATCAAGTATATGCCTAGTGCCCGTGCAGTCAGAAAAGGGTGTGGAATCCCCAACATGTGGGTGCTGAGATCCAGACTTGGGTCCTCTGCAAGAGCAGCGAGTTCCCCCATATACTGAGCTGTCCCTGTCGCCGCCACTCTGAGCTTCTTTAAACTCCCTCTTTACTTTGTTGTTTTCCTTCTGCTGTCTCAGATTCCCGGACCTCTTTCTCCATTTATTTCTTCTAGGATCTGTGTCCTGATTGTCTCTTCTCACACTGCAAAATTCTATTTCTTTAAGGTGACTTTTGCTTTTTGTCCTCTTTGAAGGAAGGCAGGATCTGCACTGCAAAATGTAGCATTAAATTGTGGAGGGGGACATGTTTCTGAAACCTTTGTCACAAATACAGGTTTCATGATGGAGGAGGCTCTTCCTCCTAGAGACTGTCTCCACATTCAAAGAATAACCCAGGTGGGAACTGGGCCAGTGGTTTTATTTTCTGCACAAGCATTGCCAAAGCACAACAAAGTGGTTAGAAGTCTCCTCAGGTGGAGGTATGTTCTCACATCATCAAACAGCCTACCTGCTTTCCGTCTACCCTGCCCCCTCTCACCACATGCTGCAGGGGATTTTTTTGTGTGTGTGTGTCAGGGAGGCCAGGGCATTGACCTGTGTTATGTACACTGTTTGTACTGTTGCCCTGGAAACAGGGATGACAACTGAGCCACTGTCTTTCACAACTAGCTTACCTGCTGAGTAAGGGCTGGCTGAGGGCCCTTCTTGGCCTCCTTCCTGGGCCTCCTGCCTTCTGTAGACACAGGCAACATTTTCTTTCTAAAAGGAAATTGCAGCTTTCATTGGGAACATGAAGGACTTTCTGTCCTTCTAATCATGTATAGAGAAGATAAAAGCCATCCCATTGTCTTGGATGGAGGATTACATAAGTTGAGGTACTTTAAGCACTTAGCTCAGAGCCTACCACATGCATACATTAGTTACTGTTAATTAAGGTCTATTTGTCTTCACATGCAACAGCCCACTGAACCCAGAGTGGAACCACAGAAGACCTGTGGCTTCAATCTGAGGATTAGAGGCTAGGAATAGAGCCGTTTACACTCCTCCTTGGGCTGGGAGAACAGAGTAGCCAGAACAGGAAGCATCCTTCCTCTTCCTGCAGAGCAGTCTGCTGGCAAGAGCCTGGACAGGCCCTAGAGAACCAAGATGACAAGCAGCTTTGACTTCCTTCTGGTATCTTTACAAGGTGACAAGGGGGACAGGTCCTCTGGGGTTAAAAGCACCCTTTCCTTCCTGAGGCATAAAGGGAGGTCTCTGTAGAGAAGAGGGCTCTCTCCTTCCCACCTCCACACTGTACCTGCTACTCTGGAAGCACAGAGGAATTTTCATGGAATAGTCTCCTGGATTTGTGGCTGTGGGGCTTGTGTGTGACACTACATAGCCTGCTTTCCTGGTGAGGTCACTGTTTCTTGAGTTATTGTCTTGTTTTCCTTAGCCAGAATGAATAACAGGAATGTGGTGCAGAGGGCTTATTTATGAAGTACCAAACCTCTGCCTGGTTATACTAACCAAGCAAGCTTCCCATCAGACCTGATTCCTCAGGAGCACTTCGGTCCTAGTGTCTGCCTTGAAGCCTAGCGAGGCTAGATGAGCAAGGGTGGGCCTTCTTCCTCAGAGTTGGAGCAAACAGACAAGAGCCTGTGGTCTCCTAAGCCAATGCATTTTGTAGGTTTCAGCCAAGGACTAATTTTGCTGGTAGGGAATGCAGGCAAGAGGCCAAAGGCAGCAGTTGGCAGTAAGTAGACTCTTTTGAATTCAAAAGAGTAGTCACCACCCACGTCTTGCTTCTGAGCCAAGGGTCACTGGCCTGTACTGACCTGGCACACAGTGTGACCACCTAGGGCTTCAGGATTAGCCCAAATGCTACAGTGGGAAACGGAGAGCCTTGTGTTCAGCCAGACTGGAGCCTTTCCCCCTGCCCACCTTCTTCTGAGAACCCTGGACCCTGGCTCAGGAAATGATTCTATTTTCAGTCCCTGCTTAGTGTTCAGTCCTCACGCCTGCCTTGCTGCCTGAATCACTCACTGCTCCCCACCCGCCTTGCTTCTTCTGAATGAGGCGGATTAGCACAACACCATATGTTAATGCAATTCACAATTTGCAAAGCCCGGCTAGGCTAGGGCTCTGTTGAGTTTTCATCAGCCTGTGATGTAGAGGGTAGGTAATTTAATTTGAATGCAAAATAGAGGCTCAAAGAAGCTCAGACAGCTAGGAGACTCGACTGCCAAACAGGTAGGGTTTGGCACCTGGCTTCTTACCTGGGAGTCTGCCACTTGTCCACATTTTCTACACTGTCAGGGGTCCACAGCTCTTGGGCTGAATGGTGGAGGGCGGGGGGTGGGGGTGGGCTGCTAACAGTTTCTTGTCTTCTTTATAGAGGACATTTGCTTCTGAAGTTATTGTGCTGTGAGTGCAAAGAATTTAAAATGTTACCTTCTAGTCTCAAATTGAGTCTCAAATCCATCCCTCCAATCACCCTAAGGTTTATATGACCTGTAACAATGTAAAGGTTAATTATATGACCCATAACAATGTAAAGGGTAACCCTTTCTTGATCTGGTCCACTTCACCCTTATGTGGTCTATACTTTAGCCTATAAGACAGGCACATTGTAATGCATTGTTTCTAGGACAGTCTAGCTTTTAAGAACTGGCAGAACCTGAGCAAATGACTGGTAAGGATGAATACTGGTCATAATACTAACTGATCCTTCTGTCCTTCTAACCTGTAGGGCATTGCCCATGACTATTAACCATAGAGAAGTGGGTGAGAACCTTAAGGGAGGGAGGCTCAGGGTAGTCCCGGGCATTTTTAGCTAGTGTGGAAGTGCTCCACTCTTTGCCTGCATTCTTCCTTGTCTATCCCTACTTGAGTAGCCAGCCACACTAATACAAATCAGCTGCATATTGACCCAGGTAATTTTGTTTAATCATTTCTGAGACAGACAAGGAGGAAGGTAAGACATTTTCTTTTTCAACCAATGAAAAAAGTGAACTCAGAAGTTTGCATGAGTTTCTACAGTCACCCAAATTCTCACTGTCAGGGTTTCTGCCATTTGGAAGTGCAGACCATGGGGTACTCAGGACAGGAGACTTTGGGTGGAGGGGAGGAGAGGCCTGGCTGGCCAGAGAGTACTGGGATCTCAGGCCCTACTGGAGGTCAAGGGCTAAGGTGTGGGGAAAGCGAGGAAGGGAACTGAAAAGTGGTGTGTGTATGTGCGTGTGTGTTTATGGAAAGTTGCTGAGCTGAGGGAACAACATTGAGAAACTGAGAACAACCTTGCCCTCACTGATTAGATTTGGTCTGAACTAGTCCTGGGTGGTACCAAGAAACAATTTGCATAGTTTGTGCTGCCTCTTGTCTTTATCTAAAGGCTGGCATCTGGGGAACATGTGTGTTCTTGGAGCATTGCCTGTAGAATCTAGTATGTTACCAATAGCTGTGCCCTACTTAGTGAGAGATGCTGCTGAACTCATGTTTCCCCAGCCCTCTGCCAATCCCTCCATTTCCTGGCCAGGTAGAACGCTTAGCTCCATGGAGTGTGATAAAGGACATAGGATGATGTGGTGGGCCTCTCCATGAATCGAGTCCTGGAAATCAGGTAGTTGAATAAAACACTTACTTTGTTTCTTTGTGAGTAGGCCTCCAAATATGGGTCAGCATTTGCTCAGCACTTCAGGGATACCTGCTTTATTTGAAAATGTAGGCCCCTTCAGGTTAACAAGCAAAACCTCAGCCTCCTGGTGCTAGGGGAATCTGCTTATGGCAAGTGTGCTTTCTGACCCAGAGCTTGAGACAATGACCCCCTGCCCATAACCCCAGGTATTTGGGAGCCCCATGAAAGAGGATTACAAGTTTGAGGTCAAGCCGGGCGGTGGTGCGCCTTTAATCCCAGCACTTGGGAGGCAGAGGCAGGCGGATTTCTGAGTTCGAGGCCAGCCTGGTCTACCGAGTGAGTTCCAGGACAGCCCAGACTATACAGAGAAACCCTGTCTCGAAAAAACCAAAAAAAAAAAAAAAAAAAAAAAAAAAAAAAAAACAAGTTTGAGGTCAGTCAGGTAGCTTAGTGATTCAAAATAGACTTTAAAAATGGGATAGGGAAGGGTTGGATCTATGGCCCAGCAATGCTTGCCTGAGGACCCTGGATTAAATCCTAGTACTGGGGAAAATGGGAGGAGTGAGGTATAGGATGTGGTATTCCAGAAAGGGCCTGAGAAGTGTTTGGCCTGAGAAGTCTGAGAGATGTGGGGAAAACAGTTGGAAGAGCCTCTCAGCTTGGATGCTTCTACAGACCCAGCAAGGGCCAGGAGGGTATAGCCTGTGTAAACTGTCCATAACGGTGCTACATGTCAACGGTGCTACATGTGAGGCTCGTCTGCTGCCATCTCTCTACCTTCTTGCTCCTTCCCAACAAAGAGTATTGGTAGATAATGAATCATGTCCCAGGTCTCATGTGACAAAATAAAAATCAAATGACCAGGTTTGTGGGCTGGTCTTCAGAACAGTCTTTTCCTTGTCCTTTGAGAGAGACAGGGATGCACTTGTGGGGAACTTCCTAGACTTCTTTGTGGAGGTGACATTAGAGACAGATCACAAATTCTAACTCTCCAGAGAGCTCTCTCTTTGCCTGCATTTTTCCTTGTCTATCCCTTTGTCCCTGCCAACTTTGCATCAGAGATGACCTGTCACATAAATCCTTCTTAAAACTGGTCTTGACTGCCTTGCTTTTTCTACCCATTGTCCATCTGCTGGCTCCAGGCAACCTTGGTTCTGGGTGGGGTCAGGTATCTACAGAGTGAGGATGGAAATATGGGACTGGCTTCTGTCCTAACAGAGGCAGTTTTATTACCCTACATGTCCTGGAAATCCTGCCTCTGGTTCAAGCAGACTCCAATCTTGGCTATTACCAGACGGGAGTCTGCAGTAAGCCTTGGCATCCTTCGGTGAGTGGCTGTGTCGTGAGTCATGGGGGCAGTCTCCAGCAAGAGGCATGAGGTGGGCACAGAGGAGGAAGTTTAGATCTTTCCAGGCCAGAGAAGAAGCCAGCAGGCTGAGGATGGTCACTGGGATACTGGAACTTATGGGTGGTACCGAAATGCCTCAGAAGCAGGGAGGAAGGGAAGCCCTGGGGTTATAGGCTGTTCAGGCAGTCCCTTCAGCTGAGACCCTGGTGCTGTCTGGTGGCAGGGCCTGTGATATCAGACCTAGACATTGCATCAGGATGGAAAGAACATGCTGGTTTCATATTTCCTTCTTATTTCAAGGAGCAGTGAGGGCCAGGTGCATAATTCTTTCCCATTGTGCAAATCTCTCATTGAGTGAAGGAACCTCAGACACAGTCTTCATGTGGTTTATTAATGTCACTAACAAGGAGTCTTTTATTTTATTTGAATTGGCAAATGAAATGTTCTACACAGGCAAACATTTCACCATGAAATATTTAAAGATAAATAAATTAGTCGCTGTCTACATATAAAATAAATCTTCAGGTGCCACACACACATTTAAGACATCAATTTTAAGTTAAATAAATTCAATCATTGGAGACTCTGTGACCTAATTGTTCCCTAACTTTGTTCTGGATCCCAACTTAACATTGTATATGACATTGGATGGCTCACTGGTACAGAGCACTTGATGCCCAAGTGTCCAGGCTGTTTGGGCATGAGGGTCTGATGCTCAGGATCTGAAGCAGAGGTGGGAGAACAGCAGTCAGCAAGGCAAGAGCCTGGAAGTCCGTGTTTGACCTACTACCATCTTCCAGTTTACCCAAAGCATCACGAACAGGAGAGCAGAATCCACGGAGCCGCAGAAGCAAGCCTGGGACCCAAACAGTTCCAACTCTTTCTTGTGTCAGGACCTGGTGATTCTTAACATAATCTTAGGGTAGAGTTTACCACAGAGTTTCTGCTTTCATTAAGAAGATTGGATTAAGCCGGGCGGTGGTGGCGCACGCCTTTAATCCCAGCACTTGGGAGGCAGAGGCAGGTGGATTTCTGAGTTCGAGGCCAGCCTGGTCTACAGAGTGAGTGCCAGGACAGCCAGGGCTATACAGAGAAACCCTGTCTCGAAAAACCAAAAAAAAAAAAAAAAAAAAAAAAAAAAAAAGATTGGATTAATTTAAACCTCTTAATAAGGGAACAAGACTTCGGGGGCAGAATTTAAGCCACAGATGTGAAATATATAAGGTCTATGTTACTGATCACTCTACAGGCAGATACCTGCACTCTGATACCTCTTCTCCATCTGTGCTCTAGGCAGCCACTCCCAGCCCAGTGCAGATGAAGATTCTTTGCTGATTTCCTTCCCTGTTCCCTATTTTGTGTGAAGAGAAGGTATAATATGGGCATTGATGTCAGACACCTAGAGTTAGGTAACTTCAATCTAATCACTTAACCTTTTTGAGTTAGTATCAACATATACAGAGGGCAAATTCACCTAAGTTAGCTGTTAGAAAGGATAGCGTAATTCATGCGAGGTGTTCAACACTGTGCCCTGCACAGGGCAGGTAAGCATTTAACAAATGATAGCTTCCATTACCATTATTTCTTACATAATCGTTTTTAAAGGATAGTAAATATTAGTTTGAGCCATAGGAGGTTGATTTGCAGCTGTTTCAGCCTACAAAAATGGTGATTTCTTCTGTTTTCATCTATGCATAGTCTTTATCTGTGCTGTGTGCAAGCATGGGTGTTGTTTTGTTTTTGACACATGGTCTTGCTAGGCTGCCCAGGCCTGTCTCAAACATGTGATCCTCTTGAGGCGCTGGAATCCCTGTCCTCTACACGTGTCTTAATTATCTAATGCAGAATCATATATTTCATTCAAATCACTTCTTTGTTCCAACGTCGTCAGATTCTTCTCTCCATTTAAAATTTTCTTAAATCAGTTATTTTTAGAGAAGCTCAGATCTGGTGACAATCCCACAACCTGCTGTCGAGTCACATACGACCATCTAGATGCTCCAGTGTCCCCATCTGTAAGTTGGGGGCCACAGTGCTTTCTTAGCAGACGTTTTATAATGGTGAGAAGAGACAACAATGGGAGAATGTGCTTTGGGCTAAAGTCATTGTACAAAGCTGGTCAATTGAGCCATGTCACAGAGTATCGGACATTAAAATTAACATTGGCGTTTTAAGTGCTTTTCTGTAGAAGAACGCACCTAAAAGAAGAGAGATCATGCAGTCATGCCCATGGTTAGCAAAGCAGAGTGATGATGGCTGCTGTTAAGTAGATATTAGAACAAAGTAAAGATGAAGTGTTTGGTACTTCATCAAGGGAAAACACATGGAATGGGAAAAGTACCTCAGAATCAAGTTTTACATATATACCAGGAACCATACATCTTGGGAAAACTCATAAAGAAGACAGCTCAACTGTTTTCCTTAGAGTGCTTTCAAATAGGCCAGGAAAGTTTGCTTTTGGTATAGTTTTGCCTAACGATAGGGATATAACTTTTGTAATCAACCAACATGACTTTAAGACCTTTAGCAGTTCTAAAGAACGGCTTTCCTGCCTTCTGAGGATGTTACTTTCCATGCCCCATGCCAGAGTGTAAGGGATGATGATGTGTTTGGACCAGAAACCTGCAAGGGGAGGGTGGCTCAGTCCCAGTCCTCAACTCTTTTATCTTCTGTGAACCTTGACTGATGCAAGGCGCCCATGAAAGGTTGCATTTAGTCGGCTTCAAAGGCGCTGTTGGTGGCTCCCACATATTCAGACTTCTTCTTGTGTCTTGTCCACATTTTTCGTAGGATGCCAGGGACACCACAGGAAGCACTGCCTGTTAATGGTAGGGAGGCTTCTGCTCCCTGGGGAAGGACTGGAGACTCTTCTGCTATCTTCTTGAGGTGTCTGGATCTAAAATGAAAACCAAAGAGTTGGGGGGGATGGAGTGGCAAAGGCAATTACTGCACTGAGCCAGACTTAAGTTGTAACTTTGAGGAGAATGTCCAGCCAGAGCTCTCCTCTCCTCCTCCTCCATCCTATGACCATGCCATGCATAGCTGGAGGGTCACTGTACAACACCCACAGGAATGTCTCTGGGGTTCATCTAAGATGGGGTACAAAGAGATGACCATGAGCACAGTGGTTTATGTGATCTGGGTTCCTGTCCTTCTGTTTTGAGTCTTGCTTACCTAACCAGTAGGAATAACTGAGGAATGGGGTGGTAGATCAGTGGTAGAGTGCTTGCCCAACTAGTATAAGGCTTGGATTTGATTGCTAGCATAGAGATGGGAGGGTGAGGTGGGGGCAGGGTGGCTGGGTTTAGAGAAGTGGTGCAGCACTGTGGCCTCGAAAGCTTGACTTCTATCAAGGCATGGCATAGTCTTTCTTGTCTACCTGTGCAGTCTACAACAGCCACTACCCCTCAGGAAAAAAAAAAATACTAGCAAATAAAATCTAAGCCAAATGAGTTCAAACAAACAACTCCCCCTAGTTAAATTCCAATACATCAAATGGCACATAACTTGGTTTTTACAATTTTTTCTAGGGGAATTCTGACATTCAGAAGGGCTCCATCCTGAAGGTTCCCACTTTAACTCCCAGGGCTTTACTTCCTTAGCTATACTTTGATTGTGTCTGCTTTTCAACAACTCATCTTGAAACCTAATCTCCATTTGAGATATGAAGAGACTAAGGACTACATTGTATTCTCAGCCCTTGGGAGGCAAAAGCAGCAGATCTCAAGTTCCAAGCTAGCTTGAAAGATGCCGTAAGACTCCGCCTCAAAAATCAAACTAGGGCTGCAGATACAACTCAGTGGAAGAGTATTTGCGCCACACATGCAAGCCTCGATTCTAGTCCCAGTGTCCAAAATAAAAAGAAGAAAGACCAGGGTAGGACCTTTTAGATTAAGGTTTTGCCTCGTGCATGGATTAACCAATTTTTGGGTTAATAGGTTATCTCAAGAATGGATCTGCCATAAAAGTCAGTTTGAATATATCTCTCATATGTTTTCCTGTCTCTGGTTGTGTAAGTGTCATGTACAAACTCTGGACTGTGTCCACAGAGAAGCCATCTTTGGGTACAATCCATTGGCACTGGATCACACCCAAATCAACCTCTCTTCTTTATGATATACCAGTTGATGATATTTTGTAATTAACAAAAGAAAATAGATTAAGATGTTGTTTTAGCCTGTGTCCTGAGCATATTACTACCTGTACTGCTTCCCAATCGCCGAATTTAGATGTTTCTCAAAAAATGTTAGCAATTTGAGTTAAGCTTTATATGCCGGTGAGTTTTATGTCAACTTGAAATAAGTAAGCTAGAGTCATCAGAAAGGAGGGAACCTTAATTGAGAATAAGCTGCCTTAAAATCTGGTTGTAGGGCATTCTCTTAATTAGTGATTGATAGGGGATGGCCCAGCCTATAGGGGTGGTGCCATCACTGGGTGAAGATCCTGGGTTCTATAAGAAAGCAGGCTGAGCAAGTCATGATGAGTAAGCCATTAAGTCGCACCCTCAGTGCTCTCTTCATCAGCTGCTGCCTCCAGCTTCCTGCCCTGACTGAGTTCCCTTTGTGACTTCCTACAATGTGGAAGTGTAAACTGAATAAGCCTGTTCCTCTCCAAGTTGCTTTTGGGGAGTTGCTCATGTTATTTCATTACAGCAATAGAAACCCTAACTAAGACCTGCTCCATATCTGATCTATACCAGCCCTCCTCTCTGTTTCTTTTCAGATAAGGAGTCTTGTATTCCAGCCTGGCCTTAAACTAATTATGGTAGCCAAGGTGACCTTGACATTCTGGTTCTCTTGCCTCTGGAATCATAGGTGTGAACCACCATGCAGGGTTCATATTCTCTCTCTCTCTCTCCCTCCTTCCCTCCTCCATTCCTTAATTTCTTTCTTCCTTCTTCCCTTCCTTCCTTTCTTCCCTTCCTTCCTTTCTTCCTTCTTTCCTTCTTTCCTTCCTTCCTTCCTTCCTTCCTTCCTTCCTCCTTCCTTCCTTCCTTCCTCTCTTTCTCTCTTTCTTATTTATCTGGTGTGTGTTTTGAAACATGACCTTTGGTATGTAGCCTAGGCATGGCTTTGAACTCTTGTCACTGCTTCCTGAGTGCTGGGATTATAGGCACGGACTGTCACATCTGGCTCTACATATGACTTCACCTAATTTCTATTATGGCCACTCAAGAAAGCTTCTTTTTGGGGTGGTGGGGGGAGACATATTTAAAGCAAGCATTTATTAAATATTAAATACTGATATAGAGATGAACTTAGGTCAGGGCCATTCCTGAATTTCCCACCTAAGAATGGCCAAGAGAGCTTCTTTTATCTTGTTTGTATCTATGCATTTTTCTGGAACAAGGTTTCAGTGTGTAGCTCAGTTGACCTTGAACTCTTGGTCCTTTGTCTCTACCCGTCAAATACAGGATTACCAGCATACAGCACCACGTACAACTATGGGTTTCTCTATCTTTTTTGAGATTTACTTTATTACGTTAATTTTATATGTGCATGTATGTACCTCTGTGTATACATGAGTGGAGATGTCTTTGGAGGCCTGAGGCATTATATTTCCTTGGAGCTGAAGTTCCAAGTAGTTATGAGAGGCCTGGCCTGGATACTGCCAATCAAACTTGGATCCTCTGTAAGAGTAGTACCTGCTCTTAACCACTGAGCCACCTCCCCACCCTCTCTGTTTTTAAATTGATGAGAATGATTTGCCCAAATCCAGAGTCAGTGGAAGTGCCAGGCTAGAAAGTAGATCTGAGTCCAAAGCCTACATTTTGCATCGCCACCTTAACCTTTCGTCACAGCCTGCAGCGTGGAAGGTGGTTATTGAGACATAACAGTCCTTGTTGAATTGCAGGCTCTAGCTATCTTTCTGCACTGAAGGCCTGTGGGTACTCGAGGAATAACCTTCTTGCTATCTTAGGCTGGCTATTTATCAGATGGAGTTAACAGAGGCTTCGGTTACAGTTTATTAAAAAAAAAAAAAAACCTGTGCTTTATTGTTTGTTTTGCAGCATTGGGATGAAAACCAGGACCTCATGCAAGCTAGCCAGGTGCTGGACTTTGGAGCTGCATAGCTAGCCTGAAAAGTATTTGATATATTTCTTTACCTGTGGGTGAGAGCCCCTAAAAGAATTCATGAGGCATTCCTGACACCATCTACAGAGGTTCTGGCTATGACTCCTGATTACATTCATCTAATTAACAAAGCCCCAAGAGCAGTGTTAATGAGGGGGAAAGCATGAAAAGTACTCCAGCTTAATCCCAGGCAGGCAGTTGATGTGAAGATAGCTGGACACAGGATTATAGGCCTCCGTATAAGGTAGTTTACAGCTGCCGTGGGTTTTGTTGTGTATAATAATGTATAAAGAGTTGGCCGCCTGCTCCTCTTGTGCTCATGACGGACGGATGGGTGGGGAGCCATGCAGGCAGCACAGCTGGAAAGCAGTGTACTTACCCTCTTCCCAGGACAGCTCCATTTTCTGAGCCCTTGGCTGCCACCTCCACCCCAGCTGGAGCTTTCACTGAGATCCTGGCCACTGGAGGAATCTGTATTTTAAAGAAGTGTGGGAAGAATTGAGGATGGTACCATGTTCCCACTCTGCCATTTATTGGAACCATTTATAAGAGGGCTGTCTAAAGGTACCATCCCCCAACCCTGACAACAGTCCTCCCCCAGACAGCATCAGATATGCTGGAGGCCTTCTGTGGTGCCAACCCCACATAGTGTCTGATTTATCAGGCTGGATATTGTCTGGAGTTGCTGAATTGAACAAGGTCTGTGAAACAGTTGGTCCAGGGACTCTATTTTAAGAACCACTAGCCTACTGACACGTTTGAGAGAACCATTCAAACTTCCAAGAGAGCTGTCACCCTTTCCCTCCCACTGCTGGTGTCTGGTTGTCAATCCTGTAGAGTCTGTCTTCAGCCATCCTGCCCGTCCCAGCACGAGCCTTTCCATTTGCTTTCTTCCACTTTTCAAATACTAGTCCACTCAGACCTTGTTTGTGCCCAGGCCTGCTACACTCTCCATGTCCTGCTTGGACTCTGGAGCCATCAGGAGTCCCAGCTCAACCCCTCAGCATGGAAGACTCAGTCCAACTCTGCCTTTTTCTCCTTGAGGTCTTGCAAGGCTGACTTGCAGCTCTGTCCTTTAAGACTGCACAAGTCAGCTGACCCAGGTTCACTTCCAGGAAGTTTCTTGCCTTTTTACTGCCCCCCCACCCCATCCAGCTCCGCTTGTCTTAGCACTTCCCGGGATCAGGGCCTCGTTTCCATCAGCCTTTCAAGGACACTTTCACTAGGTCTGCTTTGAGGCTGTGGGCCATGCTCACTTTTGTCTGTCCAGTGTTCCCAGAGCACTGTATAGACTATATGATAAATCGTGCCTTCTCACTTTTTATTTTTCTTTCTGTAGTTCTCAGTTACAGTCTTGGTCCCTAGACAATTGTATGACAAGTGTGAGAGTCTGGGACTGATCCTTCCACAGCCCTGTGTTGAACTGAAACTCAATGGCTGGCCTAATAAGGGCTAAGTCCAGCAGTTGCTTCATCAGTGGGCATACACTGTGCTTTGTTCTTCTGTTCCAAGCCTCATCATGGTGTTAAGTCACCACATTTCCCAAAGTCTCTGGAAAAATTCCAGGTCAAGGACACCATTATTTACCCCTCTCCTGGGGTGGGGAAGGTTGAGGGCAAAGCTACTGTGCCACCTTGTGGCCTCTCCCTAGCTATTCCTTTTCATCATGCCAATGGCTCAGCTAACATAGCCCATAGTTGAACCAGGAAAACCTGGTTCCTGCCCCTTCCTTAGTCCTATCTCATCTGTGTAAGCTCTGAGTCAGATTTAGATGGGCTCTGGGTCTCTCTTCTGCCTTTGCACAAGTGTCGGAAGAGGGATGGGGCATAGCTCTACTCTTTCCAGGCCTGTAGAACTGCTACTTGTGCCTTTTTATCTCACCCCCACCCCACACTACCCCAGTTTTCTTTGGTTCCTTAGTACAGCTGCTTATCTGCCAAGGGCACAATCTAAACCTCCCCCGAGGCCTGGGAGTAGGAATCCCAGAAGACTAGATTCCCTTTTTCCAATACAATGACCTTACTAAAATCCTTGGATTAGGTCTCCGGCCCAGAGCATAAATACCCATATCTGTCTAATTTGTTCCAGAGTGCTTCTGGCATCTCTTCTAGTTTTCATGTTGAACAGCAGCTGCTGCTGGAGCCTAGGGTGTCTGAGATAATTTCCACTCTTCCCTCCTTAACCTTGACCTCCCCACCCCTATCTCAGAACTCTCAAGACTGTCTTCCTTCCCTCTGCCAGCTGCCTAGTCATGCTATTTTCTGCATATGAGGTTGGAGAGACAACTTCCTTGACAACCGTTTCTCCCATCCCCACCCTTTGAGTATTTTTTCCAATACAATGACCTTACTAAAATCCTTGGATTAAGTCTCCTGTCCAGAGCTTGAATACCCCTAACTGTCTAATTTGTTCCACAAGGATAGGGGGCTGGCCAGGAATGCTTCTGGCATCTCTTCTAATTTTCATGTTGAACAACAGCTGCTGCTAGAGTCTAGCGTGCCTGAGATGATCTCCACTCACCACTGACTCTTAGGTGAGAGGGAACCAACCCCGTGCTTAGCCCTAGAAGAGTATGAAGGAGAAGTGGAGATAAATCTGGGGCCATGTCCCTTAATCTCTCTTTAAGATGTGACAAACTGTTCAACTTCGGATGGGAAGAAGGTAGGAAAGTGTTCCTCTGCTGCAGGCTACCTTGCCCAGAGTCACATGCTTGCTGGGATAGCCCACACACCCTAATGGAGTGAGGAAGAAAGACAAAAGTTGAGCCTTTTGCACCGAATTGAGACTTATCTGTGTGGGCAACTGGAACGAACCCTAGAGCCTACGCATGGAAGTGTTAAGTCTGGATCTTAGTTCAGTTGCTCCCTCCACCTAAGCGACCTCTCTTCTCTCAAGACAGGTATCTTACCCTTCAGTCCTCAAATCTCAGTGAATCTGACCTGTAAAAGGTGCTTCCAGAAGTACCCTGTCATGAAATGACTGGTTGTTATGGACTGAATGTTTGTGCCTGCCTTAAATTCATCTGTTAAGGCTCTGCCTATCCTGTTTAGAAGTGGAGCCTCTGGGCAGTAGCTAGGTTTAGATGAAGATATTGAGGGTGGAGCATCTATGATAATATTAGTGTCCCATAAGAAGAAAGGGATTTCTGCAATGCTTCTACTTGTATGAACAGAAAACACTTTGCAAGAACAAGTCCAAATGCAAGGTAAGAGGAGAACCCTCTCCAGATACTGAATCTGCTGTAAGCAAATGTCTCAGTGCCATAGTCTCTGGTATGTGTAGCAGCCAAGCTGAGACACTAATGTTTGAGGCTTGTGTGGTGATAAAGCCCTTCTTAGTGCTGGAGAACTTTCCATCACTTTACCCCAGAGCTGCACTGGGAATTAATCAGGCATTGCATCTGGCCAGACCCTTGGTGTCTTCCCCCACGCATGAGATGCTAGCAAGTCACAGCTTCTGTTTGGATATGAACTGAATTCCTGTTGAGAAAGAGGAGCGGCCAGTAATGTATCCTAAGTACACAGAGTGGCTAATTCCAAGAGCAAAGAACCACAGTGCTGCTCTCTTAACCATCCTCAGCCCAGGGCAAAGGACGCCATCTCTTTGTCACCAGAAAGACATATCAAGAAGTTTCAAGCGCAGCAGATACAGTAAATCGGGCTTATTTTACTTACCAATGACTTTCCATATGCTCGATTCCCACACAGACTAGACGCTTTGGGTTCAGAAATCCCCACTGTGAGATTGAACAGAAGACACATTACTCAGTTGTACTCTGAGTTCTGCCTCCCTCTGCTTCTGAATTGATTATCTTGCTAGCCACCCAGTTGAAGAGGGAATTTCTCCAGGCCTTTGTACCAAGCAGTGAAGGACTATGATGCTAGGCAGGCAATGCTAACTCCCCTACCCTTGAAACTCTTCCAGGAAGCTGGAACTAAGTTCAATAGCTATGACAAGCATGCCATTGTGGTGGGGATGTTCAGAGTGGAGGAGGCTGCACATGTGCAGGCAGAAGGCAGATACAGGAAGTATGTGTGCTTTCAGCTCAGTTTTGCTGGGAGCCTCGAACCACTGGAAAAATTAAGTTAATTAAAGCAGAGCATTTGGCACTGTCTGTGCATGCAGTAGGTGCTCATAGAATATGGCCTCAGCACTTCCTCCTTTCCTAAGACCTCAGCTCACAAGAAATTAGTTAAAAGAATGAGTCGCATTACTATGGTATTTTTCATGAGCACTTTGTTCAAACCCATCCTTCTCCTCTACTTCCAACCCTAGTCCCCTCTCTTCTGCTTGTTTCCAACCCCCCCCCCGCCTCATTTCAGTCCTGTCTGCTTCTGTCTCACATGTATTTGCTTGCCCTCCTTTCCTGTTCCCTCCCTCCCTTAGATCTCATCTTTCTGTCTCATATTTTCATATTTCATCACATACATGCCTATATAAGAAATTGTAGGAGCTGGGAGATGGCTTGGTTGGTAAAGCGCCTGCAATGCAAATCTGATGACTGAGTTTGGATGCCAGGAACCCGTGTAGATCTGCAAATTTTGTAGGTGGCCTTAGAGTGGACTGGGTATGCCCAAAACTCAACCCAAAAGCACTTCATCACAGTAGCTGACTTTAAGTGGTTACGCATGTCCAACTAGCTTGTTGGCTAGTTGAGCTGGAAACAACTTACTAGTTAAGTGAGAACCAATTGACTGGTTGGTTGACTGGGTTGTTTTCTGGGCTTTTTTGTGGATGCTGCCTGCCAGTGGTGTTGGTTAGAGTGAAGAACCTGCTCTGGGAGTCCCCTAATTCATGAATCATTTTTTCTATGGTTTTACTCAAAGACAGATGTTACTAAATTCAGTGTGTCTAGAAAAATTCCCCTTTAACCCTGCCAAGATCAAACCACAATAAGTGATAGCCTTGAACAATTAGCATCAGCAGTTATCTTCAAAGTATGCCAGGCATTGAACTGGGCATAAACTGCACAATAATGGTTGGCCTAATTACCTGTAGGCCCCATATTCATAGTTAAAAAGTACTTCAAAATATTGCATTTGTGGGGCTGGGAGTGTTGTTGTCCAGTGGTAGGTGACTTGGTCAGGACAGGAAAGACCCTGGGTTCAATACCCAGCACTGCAACAATAACAATAATAATGATGAAATTTTATTTATATAGGGGAGGCATGGTAATACATGCATGTAGAATGGTAGCACATGATATAACACGGTAGCACATGCATGTAATCCCAATGTTGGAAAGTGGAGGTGGGAGGAGGAAGAGTTCAAAGCAAGTGAGGACAAGGCATACCACAGATCAAGAGACTTTCAAAAAAAAAAAAAGTTGTACTGAACAAGAACATACTTATTTTCCTAGTTGACCTAGCTTAAACAGTACAGTATAACTATGACTTTTGTAATGTTTTTATCACGGGAGGTATTTAAGTAATTGTCTGCAGAAGATTTAAAGTAGACAGAAAGACAAATGTGTATAAGTTATATACAATTACTATGCCATTTTACATAAAGGGGTTGAGCACTGTAGAGTCTGAAATCTTAAATGGGTCTTGAAACCAATTGTGCCTGATCTAGAGACAGTTATATCTCATTTACTCACTACTGTCACCATAAAGGGGGAGGAGGTGCCATGATAATTTACATGTTCTAGTTGGAGAAACCAAGGCATTGATGATACATAACCATTAATCTGAAGGCAGATATGGTGGCTTGGAGGAGATATTTTCTATATTCACAGGCATTTGAATATTCAGTCCCCAGTTTGTATGGACCCAGAGGTATGGTCTTGATGGAAGAAGTATATCACTGGGGACGGGTTTTGGGAATTTAAAGACTTGTGTTATTTCAAGTTCGCTCTCTCTGTTTCCTGTTTTCAGTTTGAGATGAGTTCTCAGCCACATCTGATGTTCTAGCCACCATGTTTGCTGTCTGCCACACTATCCTTGTTTATGGTTACTAGTCCTAGTAACCTTTACTAGTTAGTAACTTTTATGGTTACTAGTCCTCTAGAACTATAAACTCAGAATAAACCCTTCCTTGTATAAGTTGCCTTGGTTATGGTGTTTTATCACAGCAACAGAAAAGCAACAAAAGTGTCAGACAAAGATGATTTCCGGGAGTATTAGACCTTTTAAAGGCCTGAGGACACTTTATCAAGGGACAACATATCCCAATTCAGGGGGAGATGGAATTTTGTACACAGAGTAGGAGATCTGCAGAAAGAGCATTAGTGAAAGCTCAGGGCAACATAATGGACTGTGCCACCAGGGTTACGGAAGGTAGAATAGCCTTGAGCTGCAGGGTTAGGATGGTAAGGACAGGGTGTCCCAGAAGCAGATGGGCAGGAAGAGACAACAGTGTGAAGAACAAGAGATGACAGAGGAAGCCCCCTATCTTAGGAAGAACATTCTGGGAGCTTTGGAAAGGGAGAAGGCCTGGAGGCTGAGGACCCTTCACTGTCATTGTCCACATATGTGAGATGTGGTGGGTCTGCGGCTGGGAAGCTTGAGGTAGGTTACAAAAGTGGTAAGGCAAGAGCTCTCTGGGGGTGACACTGCCAGCTTAGCGTATAAAGTGGGCGGGGAGGATACCGAAGGATTAGGGGCGAAGCTAATGACTTTCTAGACAGTCATGCCTGGTAAAAGGTGACACCTTTTAGTTTGTTTTGATAAGCTGGTTCTGAGGTGCCCTAGTCGTCTCTGGGAAAAGTGCTATAAATAGTTTTTCAGGCCCAGGAGGTGGGCACTGTCCCTCTCCAGCATCTAAGACTGAGAGAATGTCTTAGTTGGTTCTACCTATAGCATCCCTGTGGTCTCCAAGTTTCCTTACCTCTCTCCTACCTGAGGTGATTTTAGCACCCAAGAACCTTGTCCTACAGTTCAAAGAAAGAGCAAGCCCTTAGATCTTAGGTCCCTAGAGACACGTAGCTTACTGACAGGAGGAAGTAAGAATTGATACCCATGGGCTGGTGCCTAGCCTTTCCTTGGAGAGCATCAAGGTTTGGCTTTGGCTCAGCAACACTCCTCCTACCCATTCTGGAATCTATCAAGTTGGAAATGCTGAGGGAATTGAATCAATGCCCAGCTGAATCTATTTTTTTTCCCACCCAAACCTGACTAGCACATCCTTGCATGAGCAGAATGTCACATGTTGGGCAGACTTTCCATTTCATAACCTATTGCTCTTGTCTTCAGAATAAAGACCGACTTTGCAGTCCAAGAGGACACCAACTACCTGCAAAGTTGTGAAAGCAGCCAAGCATAGTAATGCATTCATAGTCCTAGTTCTTGGGATGCTGAGGCAGGAGGATCATGAATTTGAGGTCAGCTTGGACTACATTATGAGATACTATCTTTTTTTTTTTTTTGGTTTTTTGAGACAGGATTTCTCTGTATAGCCCGGGCTGTCCTGGAACTCACTCTGTAGACCAGGCTGGCCTCGAACTCAGAAATCCGCCTGCCTCTGCTTCCCAAGTGCTGGGATTAAAGGCGTGTGCCACCACTGCCCGGCGAGATACTATCTTTTAAAAACTATAAAAGTGACCTCTAAAACTAGACAGCTGGGAGACAGGGCACTGACCATTACATCAGGAGACTGGATATTGTACCTTGGCTCTGTGGCTGCCAAGGAATGTCACCTTGCATGGGTCAAACAATTTCTACAGTGTTGGTTTTTCTGTTCTGTGAACTGGCAGGGGGTGATGGCAGTAGGTCAAATGGAAGATTAGAAAAATCACAATCTGTCCTGCAGTATGATTGAGAATCATTTCAAGGCGGTGTGTGTGTGTGTGCGCGCGTGTGCGTGGTGTATGTGTGTGTGTGTGTGTGTGTGCGTGCGTGCGTGCGTGCGTGTGTGTGTGTGTGTGTGTGTGTGTGTAAAACACGGATTGATAGGCTTTAGTTCTGGAATTCCTAGTCAAATAAATTGTGTTTTTCCAGCAAGTTCCAGGTGCTGTTCCTGGGACCTCGTTTTGGAAATCACTGCATTAGCTTCTCTCTAAAGCCCTGCTACTCAGTCTGTTGACCTTGTAGCTGCAAAAGCAGTGCCATGTCAGAAATGAAACTCTGGGATCCATCGGAGGACCAGGGTCCTTCTGGATTAAAATCTGCATCAGGGAAAGCCCCATAGCTGATTCTTGTGTCCGCAATAACTCAAGAAGCATGGATTCTAAATTCACTTTATGATTTTTGGAGCAAAGAGGAATATTCTGCCTATTTTTCTCTTTCCACACACACGCATCCACCCACTCACCTATATATACATAGACACAGAGAAAAATCTATCTCCTCTTAATTTGCAAGTCAGACTGTGGTGTTTCTAATGCTTCCAGCCTATTTACATGTATGCAACCGACATTAGCTGAAAGTGTAGCATAGTTTTATCTTCTTGTACCTTCAGTCCTAAGTGCAGAGTGAGACCAAAGAAACCTAGAATGATGCCTAGGAAAAGCAACAGAACAAACAACAACCACAGTGAGCTTGGAACAAAGGAGGATCATGGAATGGGAAAAGACTGTTAAAGAACACAGTCAATAGAGAATTATGTTGGTTCCTCTAAAACACAAAATTGTTAATGCCCAAAGCTTTAACAACATTCTGGGTTTTCCTTCTCTTCCTCTTCCTTCCTTCCTTCCTTCCTTCCTTCCTTCCTTCCTTCCTTCCCTCCCTCCCTCCCTCCTCCCTCCCTCCCTCCCTCCCTCCCTCCCTTCTTTCTTTCTTCTTCTGTATGTACAGATGTATGTTCATGTTAGTGTATTCGGGTGCATGAAGGGTGGCATATGAAGGCGAGACGTTAACCTCAGGCATCTTTCTTTTGATGGCGTCGGCTTTGTTTTTGAGACAATCTTTCACTGGATCTGAAGCTTGCATATTAGGCTGGCCTGGAGCACCAAGGTTCTCTCACCAACACCTAGTTTTTTATGTGGGGTCTGGAGATTGGACTCGGGCCCTGATATTTGTTTCACAAATACTTTATCAACTGAGCTGTCTCCCAACTCCTGGTTTTTGTTTGTTTTTGAGGTAGGCTATCCTCCTGAAGTTGAGGCTGACCTTGAATTTATGACACTTCTCTTGTCTCAGCCTCTCAAATGCTGAGATTACAAGTGTATGCCATCATTCTCAGTATTTTAGAATTATA
Source organism: Mastomys natalensis (assembly GCA_021653895.1). NCBI lineage: Eukaryota > Metazoa > Chordata > Mammalia > Rodentia > Muridae > Mastomys > Mastomys natalensis. The sequence continues at coordinate 1,098,790 of JAJTUV010000650.1, forward strand.
AGATGAGTAACTTTCTGTTGTTGGCACAACAGAAAAAAATGCCCAAACTGTCAATTAAAGAGAAAATACTATTAGAAACGTCAGTGGGCTAGAAGCTGAATCCTATTTTTATTGCTTAGGGTGCAAGCCATTAAAAAAAACAAAACAAAACAAAACCTAGTATCCGAGGTGACATCAGTGTTTCTAGTTTTCAAATAAGTTTGCCCCTAAATTCTTTTTATATATATTAAGTCATTCAAATTAAAAAATGGTACAATTTGGCTAGTTGGGCATGGTGGCACATGCCTTTAATCCCAGTACATGGGAAAGCAGATGCAGTATTTCTGTAAGTTCGAAGCCACCCTGGTATGCAGAGTGAGTTCTAGGACAGCTAAGTCTACTCAGAGAAACCCTGTCTTACCCCTCACCCCCACCCCAAAGGCACAGGTTGGTTGTTATGACTGTGGTTATAGTACTGAGGATGAATCCAAGGCCTTTCACTGAGCTACACCTCCGTCAGCCATAAAATAGTTTCAAGATAGCAGTACACACACACATACACACACACACACACACACACACACACACACACACACACACACACACACGGTGTGCTTCTTCCTAGTCCCCATGGCTCTGGGCACAATGATGAGCATCTTCTGAACAGTGAGCAGCTACCTTTGCAGCATGCGGCACACAGGTGTCTTCACTCACACTGCACTAGAGAGGAGAGGTTGATGCTCCTGCTGCCGTAGGTCAGACCCAACAGCAGGCACTTCCCCGCCTCTCCCCCCAGGATAGGACGCATATAAGCTGCTGCTGAGGTTTTGCTGGCTCAGGCACATCACTGACTTTCCCGAACCTGGGGAACTGAGACTCACATACCAGGTCTGACAGAGGTTTTAGTGGGATGCGTCCCGGGTGGCCTGGCTGTCTGCAGCCGGCCAGTCTGCAGCCACCTGCGGTCGCCTGTGTCCCTGCGCTCACAGCGTTGAGGCAGCAACTCCAGAGGCCTCGGTGGCGGGTACAGGTCAGACTCGATCACCACCTGCAGGGTGAGAAGCACAATCAGTCATCCTCCCGAATCCCCCAGCTGGGGACCGCGCCCACCTCTTGTCCACTAGGGAACTGTAATGAATGAATAAATGGCCACAGCGAGGTGAGCCTGGACCAGGGTGGCAAGAAGTGAATTTTCACACCGTTTGTCAGTGGAAATCTCAGAAAGTCAGAAGAGAGTGCTAAAGGCTGAGCATTACAATCGCCAGCTAAACCAGTAACCGGGATGCTGGGACTCTGGGACCATTGAGGAAGAAGGGCAGAAAGACTGTAAGAGCTAGAGCTCAGGGAGGACCGGAGTAAGCAGTGCCCTTTCTGGATAGGATCCCCCGCTGTGGCTGCCTGCCCTAGACCAAGCCAGTCAACATTCCAGCATTCCAGCAGGAAGCGGAGAGTGGATCATGAGCCCTCCTCCATAGCTGAAGAGCAGTTGATGACTTTCTCTTGGAGGGAGAGCTTGTTTTCTTCAATGCTATCACCTCTGGTAGATCAACTACCGCTTCAGTGGATGGCCTCACACCCATAAGCATGTAGAACCCACAAAGTTGATTTAGTAGGTTGTTTTTATAAAAGGACATGAAGCTGGGAGGTGGGGCGCATCTGGGAGGAGTTAGGAAGAGTTGTGGTGGTGAATATGATCAAAACATAAGGTATGAAAAAAAATTAATGAAAGATTATATTTACTTTTGCAGAAAAGAGGGCAGAGAGAGATTGTAAGAACCACTGTTTTGCAGATGCAACAGGGAAGATGAACATAGGAATTTACAGAGACTGTGCAGAATGCACAAGCTCCAGCCAGACCCAATGTGGAAGAAGGGCAGTGGGCATGAAGTCCTACACCTAGCCCAGAGGCTATGCAGAATTGGCAGCCACGAGGAGAGGAAAAATCAGTTTTCTCCAATGGTGTGATACTATAGCAGTCGCACTCCAGCAGGCCCCGTGCTCAGGAGTAGGTCAGCCAAAGCAAATCTGATTCCATGCTTTATTGTTGTTTGTTTTATTTTTTATTTTTTGGTTTTTCGAGACATAAGATCAAAGTATTGTATGAAATTTTTATAACTGGTGTTTTAAAATACCCGAATCTGCACTGAACACACACAGAGGTTGTTCTTTATCTCCTAGCAGAAGGCATGCCGTGGTTTTCATAACATGTCATTATCTTTAGGTAAATTTGTGATCCAGAGATGATTTAAAGTAGAGTGTGTGTCTGAGGACTCTGTGCGTAGTGTGTGCTGTTTACACAGGGAACTTGAGCATGTGAATGTTGCTATCTGTAGACTCTTAGACCAATCCCTGAGGGCACTGAGGGGCAGCTGCACTTAAATCATTGAAATTATTTAAATGTAAAAACAGGAGACAAATAATAGCAGCCATTTTATCTTAATACGGGGAGTCATAAAGGGAATCTTGGCAGCCAGGGTGCAGCTTCTGCATATCTTATCCATTTCCAGGACACAGGGGCATTCATTCTGGTTGTCTTTACTCGTGAGGCTCATTCATTAGAAGCTCCAGTATTCCCTAACACCGCATCCTCCCCAAGGCTTGATTTACCCCCACTCACTTCCTTCTGCACACAGCTGCTCTGCAAGGGCCCATTCTGTGTCAGCTCCTGGTGCCTCTACATCTGCGAGGGAGGCAGAGGGCTCAGCCCTTATAGTCTAGGTTTTCACAAGGCCCCCTTCAACTGACCACACAGAACTATAGTGTTGGTTTGGGGGGATGCCGAAGAAAAGTAAATGGGCTTCTAAAATCATGATAACGGTGGTATTTCAAGTCAGTGGAGTAAAGTATATCTTTAATGGTTTTGTTAGGATAACTATCAGGGCACTGGTCTGGGTTCGGTGATGGGCCAGGTCAAAGCTGTGGTTGGACAACAGATACTAAAATAGAATATAACTTAATGTAACACGTAGCATTGCATATAGTGAGGGATAATTCCTATGCTCATCAAACTCTTTAGTCAGCAATAAAACTCAAAAAAGTAATAGAAAATAGAGGAAAAACGAGCAAAACCCATAAAATATACTCACTGTTAGTGACTAAATGCATATTAAAGCATTAAAACCCTTCTCTCATCTCAGATTACTAATGGAGAACATGATAATTCCATTTTGGGTCAAACCAGAGTTCAGACTTCCATATTTTTTTTTCTTTTAGATAGATCTTTATGTAGTTTAGGCTAGCCTCCAACTCAATATATAGCTGAAGATATCTTTGAACTTCTAATCCTCTAGCTTCCAGCTGTAGAATCCTGAGATTACAGATGTGTACCACCAGTCTGGGGATTGAACCCAGGGCTGTACAACATGCCAGGCAAACATTCTACCAACTCAGCAACATTGGCACTTACTAGTTGAGCATAGGGTCATACCCACTAGCATAATCAAAGCCTGTTATTAGCAAAGATTCTTGCTGTCTTCAGGCCACATTTACAAGTGTTTTAAAGTGTTCTGAAGATTGAATCTCTCTGGCATAGAGGGACACGAGAGAAGCCGTTGTCATTCTTTCTTTCAGTTTACCTCAAATAGCCCATTACTTGGAAACTGAATATCACAAATTTGGTCTTTAATGGGGTAGGACCTTTACTCTTGTCAGATCCATTTAGGACCCAGTTGCATCTTTGTGGGGGAAAACTAGGGGTGTTCTGAGCATTTAGGATTCATCATGGGCCTGACAATCCTTGTCCTTTCCTGCTTGGGACATTTTAGAAATGGTAGTTTGCTGGGTTCCCTACAAGCTTTTGAGGTAGGCTGAGGAAAGTTCCTGTCCACACAGTGCAATGCAGTGTGTGTGTGTGTGTGTGTGTGTGTGTGTGTGGTGAAGGCCTGCCTGTACTTGCTCCCTGCATAGGCTGCTTCCTCTGTTCTTCTTTGTTCCTTGAGGTGCAGTTTCTTCCATAATGAAACCCAGCATATTGTGATTTAACAGATTAATAATAGTTCTGAGTCCTGTCCCACACATACTTTGTATTATAAGGGATCTCTGAGAATGCAACTCTTCTTTCCTAAGCCTCATTAAATGACGGACATCTGTGCTGTGTGCTATCAACCCTGCACTGCAGCTAGCCCTGATGCTTCGATTCTGCTCTTTAGCATTTCTCCAGGATAAGAGTGAGAGCTGATGTATGAGTGTGTATGAGTGTGTGTGTGTGAGTGTGTGAGAGTGTGTGTGAGTATGTGTGTGTGAGAGTGTGTGTGAGTATGTGTGTGTGAGTGTGTGAGAGTGTGTGAGTGTGTAAGAGTATGTGAGAGTATATGAGTGTGTGTGAGTATGTGTGAGTGTGTGTGTGTGAGTGTGTCAGAAAATGAGTGTGTGTGTGTGTGTGTGAGTGTAAGTGTGTAGAGGGTATCTCACACTCAGTTGTAGGACAACAAAAGCCAATGGGAAAGCTTGAGGGGTCCATGAGAAGACACAAGCACCTTCCTTCTTTTGAAATAAAGACACATGTACTCTTTGGGGAAGAAGATATCCCACATCTCCAGGCCGTCATTGAACTGTGTGTTGCAGGATATAGGGAGAGAAGAGGAGAAGCATTAGCTGCTCAATCCAGCATGGATGAAGGATGTTGGTGTATGGTGGTGGTGATGGTGATGGTGGTAGTGGTGTGTGTGTCCTTTCGATACTTTCTGGGTTATCACTAAGGCCACATACCTCAAAGCAGAACAGTAGCTGCTACTGAGAGAGCTTGACTTATTTTCTTGTTTATAGAACTTACTGCTAATAACTGTAGAACAGAGTGATCTGTGAGCGTGCCCTTTGTGTGTGAGTATAGAGATGAGATGGGATCTGTGAGCGTGCCCTTAGTGTGTGAGTATAGAGATGAGATGGGATCTGTGAGCGTGCCCTTAGTGCGTGAGTATAGAGATGAGATGGGAGTCCGAGATGTTAATAGTGCAGAAAAGGGAAGATCAGTATATAATGATGGGATTTTCTTGTTCTAGGTCATCAGTCTACTGAAGTGTTACTTTAATACATTGCTGGGGAGTCCATCTCCTGACACCCCAAATTCATACTTCTGTAGTTTACCAGCTCAGAAGTCAGGATGAGGAATCAGACATATGAGGCCTGGATGGTGGGGCACAATCATGACTTGGGGCAGAAGGAAATGACAGTTATGTTCAGTTAACTCATGACTTTTACATGTAGAAAAGTTGAGGTCAGAGGGAGCTTTGTGTCTTTCTTAAGGTCACAGAGCTGTCCTTATAGAAACAATGCAAACCTGAGCTCTGAGCCCCCTGAGTGAAGTCTCTTTGTAAGGTTTCAGAGAAGCACCTACCCCTAACTGAGAATTTTCAAGTGCAGTTGAATACTTAATGCATAAACCAGGAGACTCAACACAGATGTCCCCACATAAGCATCAAATGTGGGGACTAAGTGATATTTACAACCCTGTTTCTTTGTCATTCCTCTTGCTAGATTCCCTGCTTCTTATCAAAGGGCTCCATTATCCTGGAGCGCTTGACAGACCACTCCTTGTGTGGGCGTAGTCTCTCCAGATATTTCTATGACATCCACAGGCATCAGGATGATTAGGACGTCAATAAAACAGACTAGGAATCAAAAAGAAGAGGGAGGTGGAGAGAAAGGACACACCAGAGATGTGTCTGTGCCTCGTGATTTGGATGAGAAAGCAAGAGAACTGCATTGGGTCTGAAGGTGACTTAGAGAGAAAAAAAATGTGTTTTCATCCATGTGGCGGTCCAAGGAGTGACAGGAAATGCAAATCAACATTTGGGGCCAAGAACACAGTAGATGTTAGTATCTATGCAAAGTAAGATGGATTTTCCTTTGGTACTTTCAAGCTACCAACCTGGAGAAGGAGACAGAACCCTCTGTTTCACCGAGGCAGGAGTTCAGGCTTCAGTCGCCCTGCCCAGCCTGGTATGAGCGTTCTGTGCTTAGTCCTGAATGTTCTAAATGGAGGAGCTGGAAGCTGCTGGCTAAGGCCTCAGCCCCTGCAGTAAAATTCCCTACCATTCCCTACCTCTGAAGTATCTGTGAACACTTTCCTTTTCATCTTCCTAATGAACGAGGTACTTAATTTTTAGGGGTCAGAGTGAGGCCAGGACCTCAGGACCCACATGCCTAACAATGTTCCCAAAAGTCCTTATGCAAAGCTGCACAACTGACCTAGAAGCAAGCAAAGAAGAGGAATAAAAACCCACAGGGAAAACCGCTGATGGCCAATAAGTCTATGAATCTTCTACTACACAGTGTCTCAGAGCTTTGTGATACTAAAGTGAATAAGTATCCTTAGAGTGTTTGAAACTCTGATTTGGGAATTGAAGTGTAACAAAGGTGTAGGCAATGCTCTTGCCACTGGCTGGCTACTCTGCCCTGCTCAGGGTGATCAATGTACCTGTATTCTTCTTCTTCTTCTTTTTTTAAGTCTAAAGGATGTTTGTAGAAACAACAGATAAACCCTTTTTACTTAAAAAAAAATTCTTGAAAACAGAAAAAAAGATTTTTTAAAATTACAATACTTAAAAATCTATAATAGTGCTGTCCAAAGTTTGTGATGGCAGCTTCTCATCACCTTCCTTCTGAGACACGGTGCAGATGTGTTGGTAGTTCTGACATGAAGAATGTGTATGTAAAGTGAGATATGCAAAGCATCATTAGCCTCTAAGCATGTGTAGGCAACATAAAGGTAGTGCATTCAAAATACCAAAGCACAATTTAAAATGAAAGTCCATGTTGGTGAGGCTGCAGAAAAAGACAGCGGAAGGCTGGGAGTCTCTGAATTGTTCAGAATTTCTGGCATCACCAGACAAACCTGCAGGCAAAAGGCATTTGAAAAAAGAGTTATGCCTATGACCCCAGCATTTGGAGGTTGAGGCAAGAGTATATCAACTTTGAAGGCAGTTTGGGCTGCATGATGGGCTTGTGGACAGCCTGAGGTACATTATCTCAGGCAAGCAATCAAACAGCAGCAAAATTGCTCTTATGCTATGAAAATCCACAGCATGCGTAACATACTAGACATGCAGATACCCAAGGGATAGATAGGGTGGTGGATGGATGAACTCTTCTTATTCTTTTATCTGTTTATTCTGCTTGGAGCCCTATGTGACAAGGAATTGTATGAGCATTTCACTGGTATCTGTAGTGGTGAGAATATATTATGTTATATACAATGTTACAGATGCCTAGACCAGGATGGTACATCCATATCATGAACTCCTGAACATGCAGGATGAAGTCTTCCCTGTCCCTGGAAAAATGGCATAATTAGGGAATCTCTTGGGACTATTCAGGGTATGCTTGATATTTGCCAGTTATTTTGTCTAAGTGAAAAAAACCACCACAGGAAACAGTGAAAACACCCCTTGCCTCCTCATCCTGGAGATCGGGGGAGAGGGAGGGGCAAGTCAAAGAGCATTAAAACCAACTAAACATGTTTTCTTACATTCTTGGCCAAGAGGTGTTGGGAGCTCTTAACTCTTCTCCTGGATGGACTGGACACTGAAAGAGATAAAGAAATGGTTTCAGAAAATGCCTGTAAGGCTCTAGTACAGATCTGAGGGTGTTTGTCCCAGCGTGAGGCTACTGGGAAGGGAGGGGGAGAAGGAGTAGAATTCCACTGGGACTTAAGATGTCACTTGGCTTGGCTACAACTAAATCTCTATAGAGTCATTCACAATAGCTGAAGGTTGCCCAAAGTCTAGTGCCCATCACCAGATGAATGGATAAACAAATATGGTATGCCCACACACTGGAACATTGCTTGGCCTTAAAAAGTAAAGAGAACATAAATGAACTTTGAAATGATTGTGCTAGGTTAAATGAGACACAAAAGAAGAGCTGTTCCATGCTCTCAAGTCTACCTATGTGACATATGTAGAGCAGTTGGCTTCATAGAGAGGCAAAGGAGACCGGTCATTCCCAGGGCCTGGGAGGTTGGAAGAGTGGGGCATTACAATGAGAAAGTCAGATTGACAGTGGTTCCGGTGTACAGCACTCTGAATGTACCTGTCACTGGTCTGTCCGACTGTGTGGTAAAATGGTAACATTTACAATTTACAATATATATCCATACATATTGCCACATATACATATACACATACACAAGTTGCGAGAGTGCCTGCCATGCATGCAGTTCTGGGTTTGACCCTCAGTACTACATAAAACCTGGTGTGTTGGTTCATACCTGTGATTTCAGAACTCGAGAAATGGAGACAGGAGTAAGATCAGGAGTTCAAAGTCACCCTTGATTACATAGTGAGTTCTAGCTAGCCTAGGCTAACAGCGGAGACCCTATCTTGGAGAGAATAAAAACCTTGAATAAATCAATTATCTATTAAAAAGTTACAGTGCTTGGCTGGGCCAAGGTACGGATCTTACTATAGTAACGGTCATCGTTCCCAGCTCTGATAACTAGCATTCCTCCCTTTCATTTCTATGAAGTCAGCTGCTCAAGGTTCCTCACATCAGGAGAACATACATATAATGTTTGGTCTTGTATGTTTCATGTCACCCTTTCCCCAGTCACATACCTTTCATATTGCTATGATCTAATGGAACCAAAATCCTACCATGTCTCTATCCTGATTAGGACAGAACTGATTTCTTCTTCTTCTCTCTCCTCCTCCTCCTTCCTCTTCCTCCTCCTCCCTTCTCCTCCTCTTCCTCTTTCTCCTCTTCCTCTTCCTCCTCTTCCCCTTCCTCCTTCTCCTCCTCTTCTTCTTCTTCCTCCTCCTTTTCCTTTTCTCCTTTCTTCCTTCCTTCTTTTCTTTCTCTCCCTCTTTCTTTCTCTTCATTTTCTTTCTTTCTATTTTCTTCTTCTTCTTCTTTTTTTTTTTTTTTTTTTTTTTGTTTTTTAGAAGGGGTTTCTCTGTGTAGTCCTGGCTGCCCCAAAGACCTCACAAAGATCTGCCTGCCTCTGCCTCCCAAGTGCTGGGATTAAAGGTATGCACTACCACTGCTTGGCCTGAATTGGCTTTTTAATACTTATCACAGGAGTGACATTAGAGTGCAGTCCCCATTATCCTCTGCAAAGCCCTGGAGCTGTGAAGCCTGGTGTCACCGACTCCAGCTTCCTCCAGTTGGGTGTGACTCTGAACCTGACAGGCTAGGCAGTTTTCTCACTCTCTCAGACCTTACCTTCTTCCTGTGTCAGACAGGGATGATAGTGGCCCACACACTAGAGGGCTATGTCAAGGAATTAATGAACCAGCCTTCACAAAGCCCTTGCCCAGAACCTGGCAAAGAATGAGTACTCAAGAAATAGTGTAGTCGTAGAACTTTTCTGACAGATGGAGACACGAGGAAGAACCCGGTGTAATGGCTACCTGTGGAAGGCTGTGGCTTCTGATTCAGCTAGGAACTCTTCTTGCTGACTATCTCATTCCCTCCTGTTGGTCCCTGGCTCCCCACTCTGTAGCAGGATATCCCCCCCTACATTTTACAATAAAGCTCGGTAATTTGGGAGGAGCTAATGTGGGAAGAGTGAGGAGAGGAAGGAGGAAGAGAGAGATGTAGGAGTCATTGAGAACCACACATGGGTCTAGAACAATCCTGGGTAACGATTTATATCATAAGGTTAGATATTGGGAAACAACTCTAATTGTGTGGGCAAATTGTTAATTGAGCATTTCTAAATATATAAAACCTTTGGATAATAACTAAGCTTTAGAGTTTCATTTCTACCAGGTACTATGTGGATGGCGGGTATTGTCTGGGGTTCAGCCAAGCTTTGTGGAGACAGCGTGGTGGATTGGATGATTTAGCCACCATGATGGTGTCTCATGGGTGCCAGCCTGATGGTGATGGCTGGTCAGCTTCAGTTCCAGTCTGAGCTGCCATGCTGCACAAATCCCACAGCACTGCGAGTTTCCAGGGACACAACATTCACTCAGTTCATGGAAGAATGGCAGCCTCACTACGTGTGTGAGTGTGTGTGTGTCTCTGTGTGTGTGGTGTGATATATGTACTTGTTAGTGTGTGTGTGTGTGTGTGTGTGTGTGTGTGAGAGAGAGAGAGAGAGAGGAGACAGAGAGAGACAGAGAGAGACAGAGAGAGACAGAGAGAGATTGAATGGTTTTCCTTCATTGGTTCCTATCTTCACATTATTATTATTAATTTGAGACAGATCTCTCACTGTACTCATCAACTGATAGCTCATTGATTTGGCTATCATGGCTGCCAGTGAGCGTCAAGGATCTATCGGTCTCTGCCCTCGTGCTGCTGGAGTTTGGCTAGGTGCCACTTACCCAGGTGGTTACATGGTTCTGGGGATCTAAACCCTGCTCCTTGTGTTTGTGAGGAAGGGACTTCGCTTACTGAGCCGTGGCCCCGAATTCTTTTTGAAATAGGGTCTTATCATGTAGTCCAGGTTTGCCTGGAGCTTATAATTCTCTCACCTTAACCTACCAAATGCTGGGACCACAGATGTGTACTGCTACACCAGACTTAAGGTTTTCAGTTCTAACCACTAGGCTATCCAGGCTATACTGCCTGCACTGCTGAGCCTGTTCTAGGGAGATTGGCTATTTATTTGTGTCTATGGCTCATACATAGCCTCTGGGAAATGGCCCACTCAGGGACTCAGACCTTTTTAGACAAAATTAAGTCAACTTGTGCTCTGCAGTTCTTTGGGTGACCTGTAATAAGGGTTATTTGTTTCTTTCATACACAGTGATTCAGATTTGAGAGCATCATTCTGTCCACGGGAGCCCTCTGCTCAAAGGCTCTTGAGAGGCCCCAGGGTGAAGCAAGGCATAGAAAGAGATGTGCTCCACCCACTAGGGCCTCTACAAAAGCTGCAAATAATCCTCCTAGAAAGTAACTTTCCATCAGTGAAATATCTATAAAAACTTAGTTTAAGGCACAATGATGGATAAATATAGGATCAAATATTTATCTTTAACTAAACATATTCATGGCCACACATGCAGCTGAAAACTCAAATCACTTTGTATATGACCTGTTTAATAGTGTGTGATTGTACAGCTCCATCCTGGAAGCTAAATCTTGTTTTTCTCTTTTACAGACATGGGAATTCATGCCTCTCAGGTTAAGTAGCTGGTCCAAGGTCACGTAGTACAGAAAAGACAGAACCACATTGTCAAGGACTTTTCCTCCCTTGCTTTTTACAAGAAAGAGACATACTTTTTCTTTTGAGAACAGTGTGCTGCTCTATCCCCGGCTGGCCTTGGACCTGACAACTGTCACTTTCTTAGGCTATAGACTCGAGTCACTCTTTTAGGTGGAAACAGACACACTAATATCTTTACTTTCCAAAAATTAACAGCGGGGTTAAACCCCTTCTCACCTCCAATCCTCCTTCCAGCTTTCTCCAGGCCACAGAGCTCGGTGATTTTATAACATACGGGTCTTGTTTTTATGCGTTGCTCCAAACACGTACCCATAAACACTATTCGGAATTATCTTGTTGTTCCAAGTATGCTACTAAGCCTAGATCAGTTTGCAGCTTGCGTTTTCTTCCCCCTTCAACACTGATCTACAGGTCTTGAGTGGTAGCTCAGTGGTGTAGCTAGCTCTTGCTTCCCTTGCATGGGTTCTTGGTTCACCACTAGCAATGCAACCCCCACCCCAAATAAAAACCCCACAAAAACAAAAGGCAGAGATAAAGTAAATAGAAAGGCCATGTCAATGCACACAGATCTAGTTCATTCCTCATCAGAAGGGTTCACTTTCAGAATCTCCAGAGAGAATTTCAACTCCTACACTTGGGCACACTCCCAACTCCCCACTTTCCTCCCTCTCCCTCAGTAATAGATGTTGAGAGCTGTCTGCCTGTGTCCAGGCTGAGTCTTACTGACTGCCCCGTCAGTAAGGCACCTGTCGGTGACTGACATTAGAGGGAGGAAGAAAAGAACTGTTTGAATGTGGGTTCCCAGCACGACAAACATTCAAATCATTTTAGCCAAATATCACAGTCAAGCCAGGGGTAAGCTGTGCCACAGCAAGACAAGGGGCTGTGTGGCCCAAACAATGCCAGGGTAAAGGGCTCTGTACTGGATCACCAGGACGCCCCTTCATGTGGTCTCACAACGTCCTTCCCAGAGCTCTGTACCAACTGCCAGGAATCAGAGGCTATAAAGTCAAGGTTCCCTTTTGGTAGTTCCTTTTGGTGGCACCAGGTGAGATGACCCTGGGGTCACGTGGATAAGTCAGCCTGGGGTCAGTTTCATTGCCTTTCTGGGTGTTTGGCCAGCTGGGAGCCTTTCCCCTCCCAAGTCAGATGGAGTTGGCTTTGGAACAGCTGACTCTCCCTTCAGAACCTGCCTTTTTACTGGAGACAATGAAAAAGCTTATCAGGCTGCCCTGGAAATTTTGTTTCCATCTCCGTCTCTTTAACAATCACTTATTGTCCCTGTCATTGAATCTGCCGGGTTGCCCGTTTCGAATTAAGTGAAGCAGGAAGACTATGCTGCTGTCCCCGTCCCCGCCTTAATAGATTGTTTCCCTATGATTGATGTTTATCCTTGTGCCCCTCTTCAGAAAATCAAATGTCATCGAAACGGAGAAGCCAGCCAACCTCGGGACCCGAGAGTACCACGCACTAGTGTACCTTAGTCCGACAGCACCAGGTCACCTCCAGCCTAAGATGCCACAGTAGGGGACGCCAAGGGCGATTGTTAGGATTATTACTCACCCTTGGAAGGAATCACAGTGGTGAAAACTTCAATATTCTCATCGCTGCAGCTGTAGATCTGATGCATGGTCTCAGTCTCCTGCCCTGCAGGGTGTCCGGTCGCCGGTGGCCTCTCTCTGGAGCCCTAGTCCCAGGGTCTCCTAAGCCAGGCTGGCTCTGGGATCATTGTGCAGGTCCACAGAAGGCAGGCTGCCTGTGCCTCTCATGACAGGCTCACCGCAGCAACATTTCCTAAGCCCATCTGTCTTTTTTTTTTTTTTTTTAAATGAATCCTATTATTGCAAACCTTTGATTGAACACGGAGCTTTCCGTCTCTCCCCTCAGCTAGGATGTACTTAACATTTTTATTTTGCAGTGTCTGCCGCAGTGAATTTGGAAGTCTTTTGTGAAGTGACGAAGTGAATTCGCCTACTCGGTTAGCGCACAGCTTGGCTGGAGGATTTCACAGAAGAGGGAAAGAGAAAACGTCAGTTTTGCTATCAGTGTGCCCGGGTCTCATTCCAGAAAGGAAGGGCTTTTTCCCCCCTCCAGGGGAACTGGATCTTCATTTGTCATATGTTAACTCCGTTCCCTTCAAAGTTTCTATTTTAAATAAAAGGACTGTGTTTCCACCACATATTTTTCTCAATCCACTTTGGCAACAAGGCTTACATTTCAGGAGGTGAGCATTTAGTGTTTCTTTGTACAACCCTACAGGTGTGCACAGTCATGCAACAGGCAGTGCACACACAAAAGGACCCATTTATAGGATAGTTATATTTTATTATCTTCTATGTTGGAATGTATTTATTGCCTTATCTTTTTATGTTATATAGTCTATGGGTATGCTATATTTTTCTCATATAATCTTTCCCAATATATACACAAATAAATGTCATGGATGCCATACATTTCATAAACATATATAAGCATATATATTTTACCCAATCCCACTACTTTTTACTATGCTGCACAGTTTCATATCATAAGACTGATGGAATATAATGATATTAACAGTGACAGCTGCCCTATCAAATATTAGTTATAAGCCAGGGAGCTAGCTATATGATATTATTGAGTATCTATAACTAACCAATGGCTCTAGCTGTTTATTATTTTACCATGGTATTCCCAAGAAACTGAAGTATGAAGACTTTAGCTTTTTTGATGATTAAAATAGCTAATTTGTGTCAAAATAAGATTTAATCCCTAGATTGACTGAAAAGTTAATGAACTAACTCCTCAAATTCTCTCTCTCTCACACTCACTCTGTGTGTCTGTGTGTGTGTGTGATGCTATAACCCAGGCTGGCCCCGAACTCATAATCATGTAGGGATTACAGGAAGGCACAACCATGTTCTATTAATTTTAAAATTTTTTTAATGTATATAAGTGTTTTTTGCCTGCATAGGACAACAGATCCTCTGAACTGGAGTTACAGGTGATTTTGAGCTGCTATGTGGGTGCTGGGAATCAATTCCTAGTCTTCTAGAAGAGCAACTGGTGCTCTTAACCACTGAAAAATCTCTCCAGGCTCTTTGTGTTCGACTCTTTAACTTTTGCCATTCTTTAACCTTGGGTGAATCTAGTTCATCATATTTTAGACATAAAGTTGTGTCTACTGATATTTTTGTGCTGGACAAATGTTTGTTCCCTATGTAGTTTTCAGCACTCCATCTTTTTCTCTGAGAATTACACCTATCATAGAGGGTGCTTCTGGGTAGCCATGTTTGCTCTATCTGGACTTACCCCTTTGGCTACATTTTATTGAGCTGAGGTGAATGGCTAATCCTACATGCTGCCTCCTGAATACTGAAATGGGGCTTTGGTCTGGGTCAAGAAGAAAGGTGTGAACTTCAATACCAGCGATATGATCTGGGCTTATAAATACCAATCCCAAGAGTAGGGCTGGGGCAAGAGGATCACAGCCTAGGTAATACAGAGAGCTCAAGGCCAGAATGCTATATAAACAGACTTTATCTCAAAGACTATCAAAACATACAAAGAACTGGGATGGGGCCAGCAAGATGACACAGAGGGGAAAATGCTTGTTGTGCAAGTCTAAGGACCTTAGTCATTCTCCAGAGCCCACAATGGAAGAGGATAACTGACTCCCTAAGTTGTCCTCTGACCTCTATATGCATGCATGCATCCACACTCTTTGATACACACAACAAGAAAATGATAGTAACACTGGGACGGGCTCTGGGCCCAGAATATAAATCCCAAGTAAAGAATTTTAGTTGAGGAGGGCAAGTGCCTCCTCATCAAGCCCTCACTTGAGGGCCAAGGTGGGTGCCAGCGAGGTGTGAGGCAGTGTGTTGTGTATGTGTGATAGGGGTGGGATATGTGGTTGAGGTGGAGCATAAAGTAACAGAGGTAAAGCAAGAAGACAGTCCTGCCTATTTCTGCCTTGCCTCTGGGTCCTGTGCATTTCTTCTCTTGGGCTCTGGAAGATACCCAGTCTTATATGAAAGCTCTCCTTCGAAGTAAGATTAAGTAAGTGTCAGTCATTTTCAACAGAAATGTTTACCAAAAGACTTGTTGGTATGTATTGAGTATATATTTTACAGCCTTTATAGTGATGAAAATTTCATATTCTGCCAGACTTAAAGGGGCATCTACTGTGATAGAATCAAAGACACAGAATTACATTAACAAACTTGAATGATTGACTGGAATGTATGAGATAAAATTTAGCAAAAAGAAACAAGCATCTGAGCCATGATTTATAAAAAACAAAAACAAACTCAAAAAACAAAAAACCCCCAGTGGATCTGATTAGTAGCAATTTATTAATAAGAAATCTGAGGTTTTAATAAACCATAGCTTAATAAGCAGCACTATTAGAGCACAGACACTGAAGCAAACAGATGAAGACCTGAGGACCCCATCACTAACAGCAATCAAGAGTGTGAGTCTGGAGAGAATGCTCAGTGGTTACCAATTGGGAGTGTTTGCTGCTTTTGCAGAGGACTAGACTGCAGCTTCTAACACACATCAGGTGTTTCCCAGCTGCCTGTTATTCTAGCTCCAGGGCATCTGATGCTTTCTTTTGACTTGTGAGGGCATCTGCATGTACATCTGCATGCATATATACATGCATAGACATACATAAATAAAATTAATCTTAAAAAACAATAAGAACTCTTGGAGGGGGGCAGAATTAAACTAGATCTAATTCCAAGGGATGGAGATTGAGTTAGGGTTAATCTAGGAGAAGCCAAACTTAATCAACTAGATTACATTGTGTTATAGCTAATTGATGAGCCCAAAATATGTGGCTAAATGGGGTGGTATAGGAAAACACGTTCAGAAAATATAATTCTGAAGAAATCATTTTTACTTTTTGAAATATTTTTAACTAATAAAAGTAACAGATGATTGCTACATCTAATGCAGACACTGAAGATGGGTCTACTAAAAAATGAAAACCTGCTTCCTGTAACACAGTTTCACTTCCTAAGAGTGTTCTCTGCATAGATCAGTGGGTATATCAGCAGATTTTTATGCTTATTTATAAGTCTATATTATGAACTTTTTAAAAACAGAAATTGAGTTATATTACATGCAAAAATGTCAACACAGACAACTCCCAATCTTTGAGTAGGATACCTATGACTTCTAAGAATTGAGGCAACCCCTTTCCATAGTTTATTTCTATTTTTGAAAATTAGAGACACTGCTGCAGGGAACTGGGGAGGTGGCTCAATGGTTAAAGTGCTGGCTGTTTAACCATGAAGTCCAAAGTTTGGTCGCCAGTGTTCATATAAAAACCAGGAGGTGTTGAAGTCTTGCAATGCCAGCACTGGAGGTACACACAGGATTCCTGGACCCATCAGTCTAGCCTAATTGGTTAGTTCTGAACAAGAGGGAGATCTTGTCTTAAAGGAAGCAGGTGACATTCCAGAGGATGATGCCTGAGGTTGTCTACTGGCTTGCATAGGTATCCATATGCACATACACACTTTCATTAAAAAGGAAACTACTACACAGTTTATACTTGAGTATGTATTTTTATAGATGTCCATGTTTGGCCTCCTAGCTTAGAGCCCAGAATTTTGATCATATTAGGCAGTTAGGATCTTCCTGGCTTGATATTCTACAGTCCTTGGAGGAGTGAATGGCTAAGCCATTTTAGAAAAGCAAAAGGTGGTACTGGAGAGATGACACTGTTGTTAAGAGCACTGACTGCTTTTCCAGAGATCCTGAGTTTAATTCCAAGCAGCCACATGGTGGCTCACAACCATCTGTAATGGGATCTGATGCCCTCTTCTGGTGTGTCTGAAGATTGCAACAGTGTACTCACATATATAAAATAAATTTTTTTTCTTTTCTTTTCTTTTCTTTTTTTTTTGGTTTTTCGAGACAGGGTTTCTCTGTGTAGCCCAGGATGTCCTGGAACTCACTCTGTAGACCAGGCTGGCCTCGAACTCAGAAATCCGCCTGCCTCTGCCTCCCAAGTGCTGGGATTAAAGGCGTGCGCCACCACCGCCCGGCGTTTTTTTTTTTTTTTTTTTTTTTTTTTAAAAAGCAAAAGGTATAAGTGATATGAAACAGTTAGCACACACAACACCTACAAATAGTAGCATCAACTGCTGCCCAGGATAAATCTATGCATAGTTAGATCTGCTCTGGCTTGAGGAGGAGCCTCTTCTCCAAAGACTTGGGAATCACCCCTGGGGTTCCTTCCTTGATTACATGGGGTGCTCACTTACTGTGTGTGTGTGTGTGTGTGTGTGTGTGTATACATGTATATATATATTCAATCTTCGTAGTCAAGGGCAGCCATATCAGGGGAAGTTTTTCTTTCCCTTATGTTCTGCAGAATGCTCAATATCTGTTGGGGAATGAGAAGACCTGCATGGTGTAGTCTCCACCTCTCTCTCGTGAACCCAAGAGCTCCAAAGATCTTGCACATCCATCAAAAGTGCTACGAGAAACTTTCTTAGGTGATACTGCATTTATGGTGAAACCTGGGCTGGGCTGAGACTCTAGCACCTGGAGCACTTCCTAAAAGGCAGATCCTGGTTCTAAATCCCAGTAGGGCAATGTTGGTTCCAGGACACATTTTAGAATCAGGGCAGAAAGATTTATCTTTCATCTATCTATTATCTATCTATCTATCTATCTATCTATCTATCTATCTATCTATCTATAATTTATTGAGGCAGAGTCTGGTTAGCCTGGAATTTACTATGTAGACCAGGTTGGCCTCGAGCTCACAGAAACGTACTTTCTTCTGTTTCCCAAATGCTGATTAAAGGTGTGCACCACCACACCCAGCATTACAAGAGTCTATAACTCAAGTGCACCAAAATAGAGAGGAGCTCAGATCTTCCATCTATTTAAAACCAACCATATAAAAATACACATGCAAAACTAAATCCAATTATCTATGACCAAAGGATACATTTGAAAACACTCTGGCTACTAAAATATGCTAGGGTTGAGAGCCCTGGATATGCCACAGTGGTTTTCAAATCTTCCCCAAACAGAAGCATCTCTGGGGAACTTGTTAGACATGCAAATATCTCAGGTCCCTACAGCCTGCCCAGCCCAAACTCCTAATCTGGCTGGAGGCCTGTGGTCTGCTTGAATAAGTTCTACAGGGAAATACTCTTCCTTTCTAGTCTGAGAGCCTCTGGTACCCAGGGGGAAGTGAGGCATTGCTAACAGAGCCCTCCTCCAAGATTTGTATCTGTGACTCAACAGTCTGTGGCTGCAGGTACCTCTTGGTACGTTTCCAGATGTCTGGACATCTTTGTGATTCCAAAGTTCTACAGTTGTTCCAGTGGATATGAAGATTTAGAAGAAGGTGTGGATTCTGTGACTGAGCAGAGATAGCACCTCGCAGGCTGAAAGATGACCTGTGTGTAACTTTCTGGCTTGTGCTAAATAGTGCCATCTACTTGTCTCATATGCACTGCCTGCCAGGCCCCATCACATCTAGACACAGTGATATGCTGGTGACACTTTAGACATGAGCTCAACAACCTGGCAAAGTGTATCCACCATTTCAGAGAGAGAGATGGAGTGTGTGTATATGAGAGAGAGAAAGAGAGAGAGAGAGAGAGAGAGAGAGAGAGAGAGAGAGAGAGAGAGAGAGAGAGAGATACCCTGACTTGGGTGAGTTATGACCATATTGTGGGGCCCTCAGAAGTTTCTGCTTGTAGTTGTTACCGGCTAATTTTGTGAAACTTGAAATGTATTCAATGTTAGCAGGTGTGATATTCTCTGTATAGTTCCTCTGAGAGACAGAGGGACAGTTTTAGTCTTTTTAGGCAAAGTGATGCTCTTTGGGGTGTAAAGAAGACATGCTCAC
The DNA here is from genome assembly GCA_021653895.1 of Mastomys natalensis. Classification (NCBI taxonomy): domain Eukaryota; kingdom Metazoa; phylum Chordata; class Mammalia; order Rodentia; family Muridae; genus Mastomys; species Mastomys natalensis. The sequence goes on from JAJTUV010000650.1 coordinate 1,117,749, forward strand.
ACAGCAGGTGCCTTGGAGAGTAACACCATCAGACAAAGGATACTCAGGTCAATTTCACTTTACAAAGAAACGACAAGTAGAGTTTTAAAAATAATAAGTATGCCCTCCAAATATTGCATAGGATATTTACACTAAAAGCTATTTATTGTTTACTGAAAGTTAAATTTGCTGGCTATTTTAAAGGAACATTTTAAAATTTATTTTTGAACCATTTCATAAAGTATACAATGTATCTTAATTAAATCCAACCCAAATCCTCCCGCCATCTCCTCCATTTTCCCTCCCACATTCATGTCCTGTCCTGTTCTTTTATACACTTTATAACCTTCTGTGTCCAACCACTGATACCTGAGTGTGCACAAGTGTGTGACTAGTTGTTGGGCCATAGGCGACATAGCAGTAGCCACATATCTAAGAGCTCCCCTCCCCAACAGCCTTAGGTGGAGGTGGATCCTCATAAGCCCTCGCCTACTCACACCCGAGTGTTGACTGGCTTGATCTGCTTGAGTTCATGCCATGGCCAGAGGACAGCATCTCACAGTTCTCCTCCCTGACTAAGGTCCTTACATTTTTTCTGCCTCCTTTTCTGCACTGATTCCTGAGTCCTGAGGAGCTGGGAGAACAGTTGATATAGATGTCCAATTTAGGGCTGAGTACTCAATAGCCACTTATTCTTAGCATTTTGACCATCTGTGAATCTCTTTATTGACGTCTGTTGCCTAGAGCAAAAAGAAGCTTCTTTGATCACGACTGAGCCCTGCATTAGTCTATAAGAGCAAAGACAAATATTTAGAAGGCAGTCTGGTAACATTAGCAATACAGACAGTAGTAGCATCTCTTCTGGACCTAGGCATTCTCCATTCACGGCCTTCTGACTAGGTTTATAGTTAGAGGCATGAATTTCTTCTAGTGGAGAATCTAGTTGTGTTCAAAATTGCAACATTAGGTAAGCCAGTTACAGTGGGCATTCTACTTGCTATGGGGTTGTATTCTCCTTGACTTTGAAAGAGAACGGATTATTACTGTTATTATTACTATTATTTTGAGATGGCCCTTAAGTATGTGGCCTACGCTGCTCTGGAGTTCCTGGACTCAGATGACCCTCCTGCTCTAGCTTCCTACTCGGCAATAGCCAAACATTCCTATGCTTGGTTAAAAAAAAAAAAAAAAAAAAGAATGAATTTTAACATTGTACACAGGGTGTTCTGTGATAGACAGATCTTGCACAACCATGCCTCGCCAGTCTGGAAGGATGATTTCTTTCATTTTTGGTTTTTGCTTTTTATTTTTTCTTTTCATTGAAATAAGACTTGTGTAACACAAACCAACCATTTTGATATATGCATTTAATGGAAATTAGTACATCGAAATATTGTGCTAGTCTCCACCACCTAATTCTGAAACATCGTATCATGTGTGATGGTTGATATTCATTGTCAACTTGACTAGGCTTGGAATCACCTAGGAGACAAACTTCTGGAGTGTGGGTGAGGATGATTCCAGAGGAGTGTAACTCAGGAGGGAAGACATGTGCTGAATGCGGGTAGCACTCTCCCATGAAGAGGGTCCAGACTAAATGAAGAAGAGAACGAGGGCACCCGCGGAGTGTCAGCTTTCACCTCTTCTGGCTTTCACTGGCCAGTGTCCATCCTCCTCCCGCATGCCTTTCCCACTATGAAGGACTGTGTCCTCGAAAACCATGAGCCAAAATAACCTCTTCCTACCTTAAGTTAATTGTCAAATATTTTGTTAGAACAATGAAACTGTAACTAATACATCACCTGAAGAGGAAATCCCATACTCATAATGCTGTTACCGCCCTTTCTCACCATGGCCTCTAGCAAGCACAAGTCTGTATTTTGTCGCTAAGGGTTTACCTCTGGAGATAACTAGACTCCCACAAATGGGACTATTTGTGTCTAGCTTCTTTCACCTAGCATAATATTTTGAAATTCATTCATGCTCCTTTCATTCATATTTTTCAACAAATATTTATTGAGCATGTATTATTAATCAGGCCTTGGAGATGATAGGATGTAAGTTTGTGGATTTTATGTGCTATTGAGTGTGACAAATGATAAGGTAAAAAACAATTAGGCCTATTAGATAGTAATAGAAGGAAAAAGAGAAAGAGAAAAACAGGGAAGAGATGATGTGAATGAAAAATCAAAATTTTAAACAGAAGCCAGGAGAAAACCATATCAATAAAGCGATCTTAGGTTGGAGAGATGGCTCAGTGGGTCAGAGTGCATGCTATACAAGCACGAGAAACTGACTTTGAATTCATACCACCCCATATAAAACCCAGGCATGACAGCATGTACCTGTAGCCTCAACATTGGAGGCAGAGAGAGGCAGATCATGGAAATTCACTGGTTGGCCAGTACGGCAGGATTGATGAATTTTTGGTTTAGTGAGAGACTCTGTCTCAAGGGAAAAAGGCAGGGAGCAGTTAAGGAAGACAGCGGCTGTCCTTCACTGATTTCATTATGCTCATGCTTGCACATGGGCATACACACCTGCACACACACCAGAACACAGACATGCACAGACAGACAGACAGACAGACAGACAGACACACACACCACAACACACACACACACACACAGACAGACAGACACCCAGACAGAAAAACAGACACATACACACAGACACACAGGTAGACAGACAGAGACACACACAAACAGACACACTCAGACACACACACACACACACACACACACACACACACACACACACTTCCATGAGCGCTGAGACAGGTGGTTTTCAGACAGGATGATTGCTTACTAGCCTAGTTCAAGACTCTCTGGGCAATGCAGCATGGTGTCCATCTAAACATCAAAGCCAAAAATAAAGCAAGCCAAAAATATGATCTTGACAAACAGCTGAAGCAAAAAAGGGAAATTGCAAACATCTGGAGAAGAACATCTGCTCGGGCAGGGGAAATCCGATGCTAAACACACACCCAACTTAAAATGTTGTGGCATGCACACATAAATAGCTAAAAGAAACAGGTAGAGTGAACTTAATAATTTGTATGTGGTTTATCATACAGATGTGTGCATGTGGATGCATGTGCATAACTTTAATAACATTTTATGTTATCCAGTATGTGTCTCCTTTATATTTAAATCAGTTTGTGTTGGTTTTTCTATACTTGCAACTTAAGGGCTCTTACATGGATGCAGTACAAGTAAATCTACCTTGTTTTGATCTTTTTACAATTTTAAATGAAAGATCTTACTATTTTACCAGGTTGGTCTTTAACTCTCAATCTCAAATGACCCAAGCATCTGGGACAGATAGCAGGCCTTCACAGTCATGCCCAATTTCTATCCTATTCTCTTCAGAGACTTTGGTTTGACTGTATCATAATATATTTAATGGAAGTTGAGGTATTACTGTAGTCATTTCTTACACACACATTCAGGTCTACCAGTATGATAAATTCTTAGAAGTCAAATTGGAGATCTTTGGATGATATCTAGGGATGTATTTCTAATTATGAAGTTAAAAAATCGTTGCCTCTAGGACCGGAAGTTTGGTGAATGAAGAATGAATGTTCTCCATATATTGAAAAAAACCAAATGTATATATTTGAATCAAAGAGGGAAAAGATGAAAATAGAAATATATGTGGAACATAGTCTTCAAAACTAAAAATATTATGTGTAATTTTTTTAAAGTGTACAAAGTAGGCTGGGAAATAGTACGGTGGCAGAACTCTTGCCTAGATGCACAGGCATTAGGTTGGTGTCTAGCACTGTCAAAGTTATTCAAACTACATAATGGGTTAACTCAGTAGTGCAACAAGCTAGCTGAGTGTGAACGAGAAAGCTATGAGTTCTTGAGGTGAGGGTGTAGTTTAGTGTTTGAAGGCTTGGTTAGTGTGTGCTAGGTACTAAGTAAGTTAGCTGCCCAGCATTGAGGAAAAAGCCACAAGTTCAGAGAAGGAAGATCGGTAAAAACTAATTTGTGTTTAATTAAAATACCAAGAGCTGGGCGGTGGTGGCGCACGCCTTTAATCCTAGCACTTGGAGGCAGAAGCAGGCAGATTTCTGAGTTCGAGGCTAGCCTGGTCTACAGAGTGAGTTCCAGGACAACCAGGGCTACACATAGAAACCCTGTCTCGATAAAACCAAAAAGAAAAACAAAAAACAAAAAACAAACAAACAAACAAAAAATACCAAGATATCATTTAATCATGTAACCAATATAAAAATATTAATGAATAGTTGAATTACTTTACATTTTGACAAAAAAGTTAATTTTGATTCACTGTATATTTTTCATGCTGTCTTTGGAATTTGATATGTTCTTCCTATGGGCAACACATGTCAATAGCTCATGTAGCAGTTGGCCATAATATTGGACAATGCTGATCCCTATTAGCTCCTGGATGTTGTACTTGATGTTGTTGGTGCCAGCATCAATCCTCAAGGCATGCTAAGTGTTCTACATTGGTTTCTGTTGCTCTGATAAAACACCAACTAAAGCAACTTGGGAAGGAGAGGGTTTATTTTTATTTGGGTTACAAGTCGTAGTCCATTGTTAAGGAAAGGCAAAGCAAGAGCTCTCGGTAAGAACTGAAGGAGAGATGACAGAGGAATCCGGCTTGCTGGCTTGTTCCTCTGGCTGGCTCACCTGTGTTCCCTTTGTAGTTGTTTTTCTGTTTCATTTATTTATTTATTTATTTTTAATTAGTAACTTTTTAAAAAATGTTAATCAAAGGCTTTATAAGTTCGGTAATGCTCAATAACAAGATGCCCATACAATCAGAAGCGTAACCCAATACCTAACCTAGATATACCAACTATCTTTTTTTTTTTTTTTTTTTTTTGGTTTTTTCGAGACAGGGTTTCTCTGTATAGCCCTGGCTGTCCTGGGGCTCACTCTGTAGACCCGGCTGGCCTCGAACTCAGAAATCCGCCTGCCTCTGCCTCCCAAGTGCTGGGATTAAAGGCGTGTGCCACCACCGCCCGGCTATACCAACTATCTTTGACTGGCAGAGACACTCAAACATCCGCCTCCATGTTCTCTTGCCCCCCCATTTCCTAGCTCCTCCTCTCCTTACTCCTCCTCTTCCTCTCCTTACTCCTCCCACCTTAGCTCCTCCTACATATCACCCTTCCTGTTAAAATAAAACTTTTCTCTCAAAAAATACAATTAGAGCATAACTATACCAATTTGTCTCAGTAAGGTACAAGATAGACCTAATACCCAGTCCATCATTTTGTTGACTAACCAGAACCTCTGTCATCTCTCCTAAATAAAAGATTTAGCTCTGAACCTGGCTTTTTTCTTGGCTTTAGAATGAATGTCAGCTGAAAACTATCCTCTCAAGTCTTTTCTCTCAAAGTAAATAGCCAGGATTGGCTATGAGACTATAAGTCTTCAACCCCGTCAGAAATCCAGATTATGATTTATGACTGAATTAACTGAAATTATGGGAAGCACAAAGCATAGCTTCTAAAACTTAGCCAATTTATGGAGACCGCTGAACACCCTGACAGTCCCTATACTATAAAACGTTGGAGCATATGATCTTCAGCCTTCTGGCCCAGGGTCATCGGACAGACCTAGTGATGCAGAATTATTAAGGGCTGATTACTCTGTCTTGGCAGATATAATTAGTTGACTATTCTGCAAGTATGTCCTTTTCAGGACAGTAATTTGTCTGTAGATGAAAAGAGGCAATTCTTGCCTAGTAGCTGTCTCATCACAACTGGAGTAACTCCAAATATGCTCAATTTCTTCTTAGAATCCAAGACAGGAAGCTGTCAGGAGCAGACAGCTCTCTAATCAAAATGAACCTTAATACAGAAATGTTTGTAATGTCAATTCTGTGGACTTCTGAGGTTTTGAAAACCAACTATCCATGTAAGGCAATCTGGACTGTTGTCTATTAACTCCTCTCAGCTATATCTAAATAAAATATAGAAAACACCCTAAACAAAACAAAACCAACAACAACAAAAAACCAAAAAAACCCAAATGAACAAAAAAAAAAAAAAAGAAAGAAAGAAAGAAAGAAAGGAAGGAAGAAAACACCCTAACGAGTTAGGAGAGGAGAACTACTGAGAGGCAGAGATGTAGGAGCGATGGAGACGGATGTTCACATGTCTGTAGCAGTCAGAGGTAGTTGGTAAACCTAGGGTGGGTATTGGGTTACACTTCTGATTGCATGAGTATCTTGTTACTGATCATTGCCAAATATATAAGCTTTGATTAAAAAAAAAAAGAAAAAGAAAACACCCTAACAATAAACTCAGAGCCATGAATTATGAATTTCCCATAGGCCCTTAACTCACATGCTAACCATCTCAAATCAGTTAAAAAAGTTAAAGAAGGACTGGGTCTAAGCCTTGTATTCCTAAATGTGTTATATAGGCACAATGCCTATGAGAGTAACAATATTAATCTCACTTCTATATCAATAAGAAACTCATACCAATGAAAACCTTAAATTTGAAATCAAAGTAAATTTTGTACCATTTAAGAAATTATAACTTCAGCTTAATAACAATTATACAGGTTTCTACCAATACGTTATGGTTATGTAATAAATCCTATTTACTCCTCCCTGTTCCAACAAAACCACTACTTTCCCCTAGAAAGACAGCCCAATATTAACCACCTCAGTCCCCAAGCCCAGGGAATAGGGGCGCCGACTCTTCATTAACTTCTTCAAGCTGATTACGGGCATTGAGATATTAGAAGAGGGTGGGGGGGTGGGGAGAGTAAATCGATAAGCCTCTGACATCTGTGTCTTCACTGCATCCAGCTGAGATTCCAGGACATCAGAGGTTCGAGCAGGTCTGCTCAGCTTGCTTGATGAGTAGATATACCAAGGCTGTGTATTCTGAAATATACTATTCTCAAAACAAATTTTAGTATCAAGATATTTATGTTTGAATTCTGGAATCTAGTCTTCTGGTGGCCTGTCTCTATCATATCTAATCCATATAATTCTGGGAGTTTCTATGAGGGTGTGCTCCTACCATCCTCCCAGTCCCACCTCCCTGCCCTCAAATTCCCCAACACTAGGGAATCCAAACTATCAGGCACCAAGGCCCTCCACTTCCACTGATGCCTGACAAGGCCACCCTCAACTACCTATACAGGTGGAGCCATGAGTCCCTCTCTTTGTGCTCTTGGGCTGGAGGTTTTAGAATGGCTACTCCAGTTTGTTTCTTAGGACTATTTGCTGAAAAATTGTTTTCCAGCCTTTTACTCTAAGGTAGTGTCTGTCTTTGTCACTGAGGTGGGTTTCCTGTATGCAGCAAAATGCTGGGTCCTGTTTATATATCCAGTTCGTTAGCCTATGTCTTTTTATTGGGGAATTGAGTCCATTGATGTTAAGAGATATTAAGGAACAGTGATTGTTGCTTCCTGTTATTTTTGTTATTAGATGTGGAATTATCTTTGTGTGGCTATCTTCTTTTGGATTTATTGGAAATAGGATGACTTTCTTGCTCTTTCAAGGATATAATTTCCTTCCTTGTATTGGAGCTTTCCAGCTAATATCCTTTGTAATGCTGGGTTTGTGGAAAGATATTGTGTAAATTTGGTTTTGTCGTGGAATATCTTGGTTTCTCCATCTATGGTAATTGAGAGTTTTGCTGAGTATGGTAACCTGGGCTGGCATTTGTGTTCTCTTGGGGTCTGTATGATGTCTGTCCAGGATCTTCTCTCTTTTATAGTATCTGGTGAGAAGTCTGGTGTAATTCTGATAGGTCTGCCTTTATATGTTACTTGGCCTTTTCCCCTTACTGCTTTTAATATTCTTTCTTTGTTTTATGCATTTGGTGTTTTGATTATTATGTGACGGGAGATATTTGTTTTCTGGTCTAGTCTATTTGGTGTTCTGTAGGCTTCTTGTATGTTTATGGGCTTCTTGTTCTTTAGGTTAGGGAAGTTTTCTTCTATAATTTTGTTGAAGATATTTATTGGCCCTTTAAGTTGGGAATCTTCACTCTCATTTATACCTATTATCCTTAGGTTTGGTCTTCTCATTGTGTCCTGGATTTCCTGGATGTTTTATGTTAAGAACTTTTTGAATTTTGAGTTTTCTTTGACAGTTGTGTCAATATTTTCTGTGGTATCTTCTGCACCTGAGATTCTCTCTTCTATCTCTTGTATTCTGTTGGTGATGCTTACATCTATCACTTCTGATTTTTTTCCTAGGTTTTCTATCTCCAGGGTATTTTCCCTTTGTGATTTCTTTATTGTTTCCACTTCCATTTTTATGTCCTAGATGGATTTGTTCAATTCCTTCACTTGTTTGGTTGTGCTCTCTTATAATTCTTTAAGGGATTTTTGTGTTTCCTCTTTAAGGGTTTCTACCTGTTTACCTGTGTTCTCCTCAAATTCTTTGAGAGTGTTATTTATGTCCTTCTTAAAGTCCTCTATCATCATCATCAGAAGTGATTTTAAATCTGAATCTTGCTTTCCTGGTGATATGGGGTGTTCAGGACTTTCTGGTGTGGGAGAACTAGGTTCTAATGATGCCAAGTAACCTGGGTTACTGATGCTTATGTTCTTGAGCTTGCCTTTCGCCATCTGGATCACCTTAGTGCTACCTGCCCTGTCTCTGACTGGAGTCTGTCTTTCCTATTATCTTGGTTGTGTCAGAACTCTGTGGGGTGGGTGTAACTACTGGGGTTAGAGCTGGGCCCAAGATCTGCTCAGTGCTTGGCCCAGATTGGAAGGAACCAGTGCTCTGGGCCAGGAGTGAATTCCTGGGTCCTAGTGGGTCCCAGTTACTCCCTGTTTGGGGCCGGTGTTGCTGTCTTCTTACCTAAGATGCTGCCTGGGTTAGAGCTCTTGGGAGGCCCACTTCCTCTGGGTTTTGTGTGATCGGGTGCAGAGCAGCCTCCCGGGATCTGCTCAGTGCTCGGGCCCAGACCGGAAGACTGTTTTTCTGTTTCTGTTGTCATTTATCAATTGTACACAATAATGGGTCCCACCACAACATTTCATGCATACATTATAATATCCTTTGATCACCTTCAATACTGATGATCATATCTTGCTGTTCACTCTCACTGCTTCTCTTCCTCTACCTCCACGCTCTCCTATTACTTTCATGTATTATCTCTATTTCTTTTTCCTTTAATTATTATTGTTACATGTTCATACATATAAATATATAAATTCAACTTATTTAGTGTTGCTTCTAACTATATATGCAAGGGCTGACCACTTAGTATTGGATAACCAGTTTGGGGGGTGGGGTGGCTCATTCCTGGGAAAGCTTATTCTCTCTCAGTGGTTGTTAATTGCCTGCAGCTCTTCTTTTAGGGGTGGGGCCTTGTGATATTTTCCACTTCCATGTTGTCCTTGTTCAGGTTTTGTTTAGGCTTCCATGTTGTTGAGATTTCATGGACACAGTTTCCCTATTCAGTGTAGCAGATGTCTTGGTCCTCTGACTCTTACAATCTTCCTGCTTCCTCTTCCATGATGTTACCTGACCCTTAGCTGTAAAGTGTTGTAGATTTGTCAATAGAAGTTGGGATCCCTCCTCATCATCAGACGTTCTCTGCATTTTGACCAATTGTGGATTTTTGTGATGGTCTCCATCTGCTGCAAAAAGCTCTCTTTGATGAGGAATGAGAGCTATCCATGTGTGTAAGTATTTAGAATGCAGTTAAAATATACTCTGGTTGCCGGGCGGTGGTGGCGCACGCCTTTAATCCCAGCACTTGGGAGGCAGAGACAGGCGGATTTCTGAGTTCGAGGCCAGCCTGGTCTACCGAGTGAGTTCCGGGACAGCCAGGGCTACACAGAGAAACCCTGTCTCGAAAAAACAAAAAAAAAAAAAAAAAAAAAAAAAAAAATATATATATATATTTATATATAATATATATTATATTATTATAACTCTGGTTTAGGAAAATGGCAGTAGTATACTTTCCTCTGGAGTCTACAACGTCACCAGCTATGGGTAGTTGGCTAGGTTTGCAGTTTTGTCCTAGTGGGTCGGCCTTAAGTCTAATTAGACAGCTGTTAGTTATCCCCAAGATATGAATGCCACTGTTACGCTTTTGGGGATATCATACTGTACTGGTCATTGTTAGATGGCATAGGCACCATAGGCATTATAGCTGGGTAAGACTATTAATCATTTCTCTCCTTGGAAGCTTGTATAGCACCTTTCAGTAATATGAGAGCTAGTCCTAATGGAGAAGGCTTAAAAGTCAGTTCCAGCTAATTCCTCCAAGGTCCTATATTTGAAGTATTTGGTGTCTTCAACAATAAGGAGTTACCTTCAAATTGCCTAGGTAACCAAGGCAATGTCAATAATCTGCATTTTGGTGGAGTCTCTTGGACTCCCCTGAACTTGGAAGAAAGTTTCTCATGTTTGGCACTTGGATTTTTGTTGGATATAAGCAAAAATGGCTGTTGGGAGGGCATTATTAACCTTAGTGCTACAACTTCATTTAGACTATATATACACATATGTGTAGAGTACATATACACTTATGTATTAGATGTAATTTCATGGAAACAAAAAATAATATGATTCTTTATGGCTGTCTTTTAAATGTCCTTAGTGCTATCTATTCCTCCATCTTCCTTCTCCCTTTGTATTTGCTGTCCTTCCTTGATCCTCAGTTAAAGACCCCCTCCCTGATTTTTTCCATTTCCACCCTCATAGTACCTGCAGCCTACTAGTTCCCTTTCTAGAGCTCCTTCCCCATTCCCTTTCTGCTTCCCTGGTTTCTATAGTTGCCTTTCTTCTATATAGCTCAGGCCTAGCCAGAAATGATACCATTTAGGGTGGGCTGGACCCTCCTACATCAATAGCAATCAAGAACATGCGTCACAGACATTGCCAGTCTGATGGAGACCACTGCTGGTGTTTCCCGCTTCTCAGGTGTATCAAGTCAGCAACCAAGATTAGTCATCGCACTGGGTGTTTAACTCACTGTAGCCCTCATGCTGGCTACTGTGACTCATTGATTTGTCTTCCTGGAAAAGGCTGTGATTGTGGCCTCTATGGTAACTCGTGGTGAGTGGGTCCTGGGAAAACAGCAGCCAGTGGAACTGATTTTCTGCCTGTGAAATGTGTTGCAAAATTCCTGTTTGTTAGTGATGACTTCTTTGCCTTATTAAATGTTTAAACATTTATGTGAGCAAATTTTTCTATTTATCAAAAAATTCTATACAAGCCGGGCGGTGGTGGCGCACGCCTTTAATCCCAGCACTTGGGAGGCAGAGGCAGGCGGATTTCTGAGTTTGAGGCCAGCCTGGTCTACAGAGTGAGTTCCAGGACAGCCAAGCTACATAGAGAAACCCTGTCTCGAAAAACCAAAAAAACAAACAAACAAACAAACAAACAAACAAAAACCTATACAATACTAAACAATAGATGCTAACATTTTTTTAGTAATTCCATTTTGTATATATTTTATTTTTTCTTATACTAATTCAAAATGTATGCAAAGAGAGATTATGTTATTATGAAGCCCCAGGACCTGTCACTCAGTTTTAATGATAATCAATTTTTTGTTTTCATTTATACTCCTGCCTTCTCTCTCGCCTAAGTTTTATTTTGAAGCCACTTTTAAGTCAAGTTTCTTTGCCTATGGCAATCCTGCAGGGTGAAGCCAGGTACATGCCAGGCAACTGCTCCACCAGTGTGCACAACTTCTAGAAATGTTTGAATGTGTCATCAGAAAAATAGTCTTTTTCTGTTTCCTAGAGATTTTTAGTGAGATCAGAAATATGTCAGGTCACCAGTCCCAATGTCAAGGTAAATAAATGCTTAGGCATTTAATCGGATGGCTTGTTCATGACATGAGCAGCCAGTACTACCATTAACCCTTGATTTATGAAGCCACATGTTCAGTTGTATGACGGATGTCATTAACATCGGTGTGGCAGGTCCATTCATCTGTCTCTGCCCAGAACTCTTCAGTCATGAATGCACTCAACAGATGGGGGATTTCATGGTCACGAATGGAATTGTTTACCCTCTCATTGTTCCCGTGTCGACAATCAGACAAAATCCATTACCCACCAATAAAAAGATCAGCCTGCTGCCAGTTCAGCTGTGGAGGAGCGAAGCGATGTTGAAGGGATTTAGAGTTTTAGAAGAGATAAAAGATGTAAAAAGAAGCCACATAAAAATTAAGACCCCAGAGAAAAATTTATTTTTCTTATTCTAAACCCAAAGGATTAAGGGATTTGAAAAGAAGACCCAGTAAGTCTCCATTTTCTTGAACTTAAATACTCTAGAGCCCTTTTTAATTATATACACCGAGTCGCTTCCACTGTGTACTGACAGCTTTATTATGTCATTTTAAATTCATAAACACTCAAACTGTTTTTGCTTCATTGTTGTTGTTGCTTTGGTTGGTTGGTTTGGTTTTTCAACAGGGTTTCTTTGGCTGCTCTGTGTCCTGTGAAAGACAAAGTTAGCTTTTCTTTCGTGTGTCTGCTGTCAGGAACTGAAGTGCTAAATGCCAGTCTCCAGACACCAGAAGACAATTTCAGGATAAAGCCCTTTGCTTAATGATACTACAAGTTCAGTAAACTGTCTGTCCTTGGTAAGAATAAAAGAGAGCCATCTGATCTGGTCTCGGGACCTTGTAGAGCCAAAAGGAATGTGCGATTCCTACTCAGACACCTGTCTACTCATAGCTGGAACATTTTCATGAGTCTTTATGGCTAGTGGTGAACAAGGGCATTGAGCAAAGGAAATACTGATAATATCCAAATAGAAGGCTGCTGCTGCTTCTGCCTCCTCCCCCTCCTCTTCTTCTCTTCTTCAAGATTTATTTATTTTATGTGTGTGAGTACACTGTTGCTGTCTTAAAGCACAAGAAGAGGGTATTGGATACCAATATAGACGGCAGTAAGCCATATGGAATTGAACTCAGGACCTCTGGGTAAACCATCAATGCTCTTAATGGCTCAGTCATTTCCAGCCCCCAGAAGAAGGGGCTTCTTATAGTGGAACAATCAACATGTCAAATATCATATAGAATCTACCCAGAATTAAATTGAATTTCTAATGCACTGTTATCAATTAATATTCACCTATGGATTACTTTGTCTATTGTATTTCCCCATTTTATCTGTGGTTAGAATGACAAGATGTTCTGTTTTTGTCAAGGAAAGAAAGCATGCTTTATTGATCAGGTTCCATGAGGGAAAGACCTCCATTATGTTAGCTACTGGTTCTCAGGAACCACCCATGACTTTTCCTCTGTATAAGTACCAACAAAGTAAATGTATCTAAACCTATAAATATGCTGTATACTTCAATGTACTTGAGAACCTTCATAATGAAATGAATTAGAGAGCATATTGCTAGAATAAAGCACCATAGAAATGCTTAAATAAATAAACACTCAAACTGGGCTCTGAGGGAGGAGGAGGAGGAAGAGAAAGAGAAGGAGGAAGAAGAGGAAGAAGGAAGAGGAAGAGAAAGGAGGAGGAGGAAGAGGAAGGAGGAGGAGGAAAGGTCAGTTTTGTAACAGAAAGGTTGCTGAGATGGACACTCGTCAGGACTGTTGTGAGACTTTATGTCAATAACTTTGCTCTTTAGACAGTTCTTACCCTGGCTTAGCTTGCAGGCTCTCTGCACATCTCTCTGCATATCTCTCTGCAATCTGCCTGCACATTTGTCTGCATATCTCTCTACACATCTGTCTGCACATCTGTCTGGTTGTTCTCTGTATCTTCCTGGCTGACCTCCTAGCATCTGAAGTGGACTATGGAGCCTTGTTTCTAAGGATGTGAATTCTACACTTCTTACCTTTTGTTCTAATATGATGTTACAGGACAGAGATGTTGCTTCCAGCGCTCATCCACAGCAGCTGAGGATCTGGGTATGAAACCTTTCTCACTCAGGATGTGAGACTTTGCTCAACATAACATAGTCTGAGAAAATAGTCTGTTTCATTGTATTTTATTTCTCTTCTTCAAATACACATTGCCAACTCACTGCTATGGCTGCTAGCTATGATGGAAGAGAATGACGATCTTTGATAAAGATAAGGTCCTTTAACCCTAGTTAACATATTAGAAGGAGAAGTAGAGCAGATAGTAAATGACAGATAGACAGACACACAGACAGGTACACAGACAGGCACACAGAGGACACTCAGAGGACATTTCAAATCAGTGTTCCTTGATTTCTCTAGGGAGAAAGCTAGCCAATGAGATTTGAGTTTTCTTCCTTCCTTCCTCCTTCCTTCCTTCCTTCCTTCCTTCCTTCCTTCCTCCTTCCTTCCTTCCTTCCCTTTTCTCTTCTTCCTTCTTTTTGCTGTTGGCAGTGTGGATGATCAAACCCAGGGACTCACATATGCCACTCAGATGCTCTGCCATTGAGCTATGCTCCTATCTTCTACTGAAAGATTTAGATGAATACATATTTATGAAGACCATTCTGGGCACAGGAAAGGGAATGGCTTGTAAGATGTTTAGAGATAGGGGCAGGAAAGTGTTTAGAATAGTACTTGTATAAGTTAATCTCAATGTAAACTCATATTTTTTGCTTTGGGACTGTCTTTTCCAGCGTGGACTACTATAACACATCTCTGTAGCCTGGGACCTGACATCCGTTTCTTATGGCTCTGGAGGCTGGAAAGCCAATATGCATTTTCTATCTGAATCATTTCTGGTAAGAGAAGTATTCCTGAATGGAAGGTGTCCTACTTCTTACTGTGTGTACATGAGTAGAGAGCAAGAGTTTTGGTCTCTTTCTATTATTTTAAGGAGACCACTCACTTATGACTCAATCATTACCCAAAGATCTTGAAACACTTAGAGTCCTAGCTTCAGCATTGAGGGGGGGGGGATACAAATATGCAGTCCACAGAAAATCCAGGTGGGCAGCAGAGCAGAATGGAAAGCCTGGCATAGTGAAAGGAGGTGAAGGGAGGGAAGAAGGATGTGACAGGGAGGGACAGCATCCTTCATAACGTCTCTAGGACTCTCTGCCCTGTGGAAAACCTTCCTTGCAGTTGGAGGCCAAATGAGAGGCTGGGAGTATGGGACAGAGGTTAAAGATGCTGGAGAGAAGCACTGTCTGTTTAGTATCTGGCACTAAGCCTAGGTATTCTGTGGAAATAAACGTTTGCTCCTTTTTATGGGTGACAGGGTCCCATCATCTCTTTTGTCTTCATAACCTGTGGTATAGCAATCTCTTTCTTTCTTTACATTTGCCAGCAGTGTGACATTGGTCAAATAATGTGACTTCTCTGAGGCCTAATCATTCATAAGATAAAGATAATTGTAAGTACTTTTTTGTTATGTATTATTTTTTATTGTTTTAATCAGCAAATGAGATAATACATATAATGTATGGGTAACACCCAGTGTGTAAGAACGCAAGCCTATGATCAATATTAGGTTTACAGTTAACATTACTGAGCTAATATCCGGAGTCCTGGTCTGACAAAAATTTGGCAAGGCATTTTACCTTTGGGAGCCTCTATTTTCTTTTTCTTTCTTTCCTTCTTTCCTTCCTTCCTTCCTTCCTTCCTTCCTTCCTTCCTTCTTCTTCTTTCTTTTTTTTTTTTTTTTTTTTTTTGGTTTTTCGAGACAGGGTTTCTCTGTGTAGCCCTGGCTGTCCTGGAACTCACTCTGTAGACCAGGCTGGCCTCGAACTCAGAAATCCGCCTGCCTCTGCCTCCCAAGTGCTGGGATTAAAGGCGTGCGCCACCACCGCCCGGCTATCTTTTCTTTCTTTCTTTCTTTCTTTTTCTTTCTTTCTTTCTTTCTTTCTTCTTTTTAAATTACCATCCTCATTTCTCAAGCCACGAAGAGGTATTAGTTTCTAACAGTTTTAGAACTAATTCGTAAGGTTGTTGTTGGCCACTGGCCCTGCATGCATAGCTTTTTAGGAATTTACAAGGTGAATGCTGAGAGACTTTTGACCCCAAAGACAGTGAGATGGTAAATCAACACCGGACAAGATGTTCACCAGACAACGTGAATCAAATCTGTGACTATAGCTCCCTACAAACTTGCTAGAATAACTGGGGAGAAAAAATGTTTAGGATGTAGTTTAGTTGGTAGAGGCTTTGTCTAGAATGCATGAAGCACTAGGTTCAGTCCCCACTAACACATAAATCCAGGTGCTTGGTATCACAGCAGGTTTGAGGCCAGCATGGGATATATGAGCTTCTGTTTCTAAATAAGTAAATAGAATAATGGTTTGTCTTACAAATATTTTCCCTTATGTTTAGTACATGGTATAAAGCTCACACTGGTTGCCCTACTGTTACTGCCAAAGCCATGAAGGGAGCATGTGCACATGCAGCTTCTAGAAGGTTCTGATTAAAGAAGCAACTTAGATCTTTGGGAGGGGTCTTGGAGATGGCTCCTTGTCTCACTAAGATCTCACAGGGCAGCAATCCATGTACTATCAAGCCTGTATTATTTATAGAAAAGAGCATTTGGATATTGTTCTCAGCCAGCAAAACTATGGCCCATGACTTTGATAATACAGGGCTGCTGGCTAGGGAACCACTCTCAAAGAGTCCAAGAAGATGAAATGATAAATAAGTAAATAAATAATAAATAAGGTAAAAAAAAAAGATTTTTGTGATTTACAGATTCACTTCCCTTCAAGTAAGTTTTATAAATTGGTTTGAGTTAATCTGCCCTATGCAGATTAATCTGTCAGGCTATATCTCTCCATCTCATGCATTTTGTAGATTTGAGTGAGCATGTATCAGAAACATTCAGGGGAAGATTGGACCTGACACCCACGTACTATACTGCTCTTGCCATGTAGTGTCTTGTGCCCCAGCAGGTCTCTGCCAGCATGAAGACCATCACCAGATGTAGCCCTAGTCCCTGCATCTCTAGAACTGTGCTTCTGCCATCTCAGCTTGGCGCTGCCTCCAGCTCACTGAATGCCAGATGAAGGCAGAAGGGGTGGCAAGGGAGAAGTTTTCTATGCTATGGCTTGTTCCAAGATGGCTGCCTGCAAATCAGCCAATGGAGTGTGGATGCCTTAGCATGACAGGCCCTGTAGTAAGCACTGCTAGAGAAAAGACAGGGTCAGAAGTCCATGGAACCCTTACTTTGCAGAGGAGTCCTTAAATGCCTGGTATGAAGAAAATAGATATAGAGGTTTTTGTTTCTGAACTTTAGAGTAGTTATTGGTGTTCTGGAGAAGGAAGTCAAATTAAATTGGCCTAAGAGGGTCCCCCCTTTCTCTCTCTCTCTCTCTCTCTCTCTCTCTCTCTCTCTCTCTCTCTCTCTCTCATACACACACACACACACACACACACAACACACACACCACACACACTGTGTTGGACATATACAGACTTTTCTTATTCTTGACATTCCCCAAACAACACAAAATAACTTTTTATACTGCGTCAATGTAAGTCATCTCCAGGTGATTTCAATTATATGGAGTTATAAATAATGTCTATATAATTTTATATGAAGGACTTGGGCATCTTAAGACGTTTGGTATTGGCTGGGCGGTGGTGGCGCACGCCTTTAATCCCAGCACTTGGGAGGCAGAGGCAGGTTGATTTCTGAGTTCGAGGCCAGCCTGGTCTACAGAGTGAGTTCCAGGACAGCCCGGGCTACACAGAGAAACCCTGTCTCGAAAAACAAAAACAAAAAAAAAAAAAAAAAAAAGACGTTTGGTATCCAAGGAGAGTTCTGGAAACTCCATGGATTACTTGAGTAGACCATCCTGCAAAATAAAAATCCCAGTTGGTTTTTTGTGGGTCCATCTGTGTGACTGAAAAACTTGAAGTCATCCCAACTGCCAATCTTCTGGATGAATTACTAAAATTCCACTCTGTGAACTATTGTGTGCCACCTCAAGACATGATCATGGAGATTATGTGGAAACATGAGAAAGCTTAAAATGTCTTATCTCCTGAGAAAAGAGATGAGGAATATGCCTTCTATATGGGGAAAGCCATGGAAAGAGAAGATCACATGTCTACAGCTGTGTGTTCGGGTAATGGGATTCTAGGCCGTTTTTCTTTTCTCTTGAGTATTTTAATTAGCTTTCCAAGGTATAAAAAAAAAATCTACACATTGGAAAGTGATTAAAACCACCCAGTTAAAAATCCAATATTTAAAGCCATAAAGAATGGAGGATTGAAGTTAGCTGTCCTCAGTGTAGTTTCCTGACGCCACTTGGGACGTCTCAAGCACTCACTGCTATTTGAAGGGACATTGCATTTAATCTGAAAGTGAGTGGAGTTGAAAAGCAGAGGAATAATAGCAGAAGAAACCAGGCCCTCCCAAAGCAGCTGCCATCAATTCATCTGGGGCCTCGAGAACTAATTCCCATCCATTCACTGTGGCTGTGCTTAGGAGACCTGCTTCCCCAGGCCATTTCGATGGGTATGGCCTTGTGTGCCAATGGCTCTCAGAGGACCAGGCACTTAATGGCA
Source organism: Mastomys natalensis (assembly GCA_021653895.1). Taxonomy (NCBI): domain Eukaryota; kingdom Metazoa; phylum Chordata; class Mammalia; order Rodentia; family Muridae; genus Mastomys; species Mastomys natalensis. Next base: position 1,136,143 of record JAJTUV010000650.1, read on the forward strand.
GCTGTCTGGGTTGGGGTTGCAGGCATCAGGAATCATAGCCTGTGTAGTGTTGACCTGGAGGTGAACAGTTATCCTACTCAGACCCCTTTCCCCAGGGGTAACATGCCTCATTAGGGTACAGTTTCCAATCCAAACAACCATTAATCTTTTTTCAGGGTTAAAGGGGCCAGAAAAGCAGTTTTTGTGCACACGCTTTCTGTTTTGATACTGTACTTGTCTGAGTTTTACAAGAGAAGAATTACTTCATTGAACACGTTAAAACACCCTGCAGCTGTGTCCAGCGCTATACAAACAATGCCCAACTCAACACAGCCCTTCCTGGAGAAGGGACAAGAGATCAAAACCTGCTTATTGTGGCATGTGACAATAAATCACGGTGACATGGCTTAACTTAGAATGAATTAGTGTTTACCTCATAAGTGAGTTAGATGTGCGACCGAAGTGAAGACGTTGTCATATGTGACAACTCCGTGAACGGAGCATTATACAAACCCTTGGATGTCATTCTTTTAATTCTTCCTCGCTTGCCAAGAAAAACAAGTAAACAGACCTGTAACTCTAGAAATGGTTTTTAAAAGAAAATCAATAGAAAAAAAATAGGATTTGAAGTAAAAAAAAATGCACTTGTTACCTCTCACATCAAAGTGTTTGATTTACAGACATTGGCCTTATTTTCTCTCTCATACTTAAAATAGTGGGTAATCTACAAAACATTTCTTTTTCCATGCTTTCAAATTATAAAGAGCAAAATGGTGAGTTTCAAGATTCAAAAGAAAAAAGAAGGCTTCGAAAATCTGTTTCTTAATGCATGGCCTTTACATTTTTCCTTTGCAGAGTCATTGTCAAGATGGATGCCAGACATTTCTGGTGAGTCACATCTAGACATCTGGCTACTGTTAGGAAAAAAGAGCATCAGATACTTGAAGGATAAAGAATTCACCTTGTATCTCAAATTGTTTTTCATTAAATTTCTTGAGTTAAAAAGGAATCTCACATTCAAGAGTAGATAATATATAAAATATATTCATACAATTTCACACTAAAGAGGCCTTGACTAAATAGAGTAAGATTCAGGTGACAGGAACAAAAACTCAGCACCCCAGAGTCTCTAAATAACACCATGGAGCAGTACAGAAAAGAGATTACTCATGGCCTCCATATCTGCAAGTCAACCAATTGCAAATGGAAGATATTAAAGTTTTCACAAATTTCCAATGAGCAAACCTGCCGTGCACCGACGACGCTGTGTGCAGGGAGTAAGTGTGTAGCCACACCCTGCTCGAGTCTCCTGCCCTGCGAAGCTCTCCCACACTCGCTGGCATTGCTTGCCTTGCATCTTGTGTGGTTAGACCTTCAACAACACGTACAGGTTTTATTGCCCTTCCCTCACAACACAGCACAGCACAGAAAGAAATTATACGGTGTTATTTTGTGTTAAATAGAGGGACAGAGGCAGTGTAAAGAACTAGAGGGTGTTCATAGGTTACATGGCAATATGTCTCACAGGTGACTGTGTGGTGGGGGCACCATTTACACCATTTCACCATTTTATGTGTAGGAGGGGAAATTGGGCACTCTCCGTTTCAGTATCTGCATGGAGTCCTGGAACCAACTGTCTAAGAACACAGAAGACAGTGTATCATAAGAGTTTTATTTGGACATTTTTTAGAGTGGTGTTGGCAATGAAAGAATCCCTATCTTTTGATATGCCAAATATACTTGTATTAGTTGACGAATTTTACCGAATGTTACCGATTAGCAGACTGACCCATTCTCTGCCTCATTTACATTAGCTTCTACTCATGTATTATTTACAGAAAGCAGGAAGTAATTTTAACTATATGTGGTCAGTTTTAGCTAGCATAATGTTGGTATCATATGATGCTTGTCTTTGGGTGCTAGGTATAAAGAACAAGTGTTATTTACAATAATTGCCTTTGTGTGTGCACGCACACATTTGTGCATATGAGTGTGTGCGTCATGTGTTAAGCATGCACTCTACCACTGAGCTATATCCTCAGCCCCTCCTATGGGTTTGGTGTATGTGTGTGTACACGTGTGTGTACATGTGTGGGTAGCTGCACATTGTGCATATGTGCATGTGTACTCGCAAGACAAAGGTCAACATTGGGTACCTTCATTTTGGTCTCCACCTTATTTTTTGAGAAAGGGTCTCTCAGTAAACCTGAAGCTCACCAATTGGCTAGGAGGCTGGCCAGGGAGCTGCTGCTGCTGCATGTGTGTGTGTGTTGTATGATATATGCTTGTGTGTTTGTATGTGTATTTGTAGAAGTCAGAGGTAGATATTAGGTGTCTTCCTGTTACTTTCTACCTTATATTCTGAGACAGAGCTTCTTTTTTTTTTTTTGGGTTTTTTCGAGACAGGGTTTCTCTTGTGTAGCCCTGGCTGTCCTGGAACTCACTCTGTAGACCAGGCTGGCCTCGAACTCAGAAATCCGCCTGCCTCTGCCTCCCAAGTGCTGGGATTAAAGGCGTGCGCCACCACCGCCCGGCTGAGACAGAGCTTCTTGATGAATCTGGACTATCTGACCAGTAAGCCCTGGGGTTCTACTTGTGTCTACCTGCTACCACAGTGCCAAGTTTACAGATGTATGAAGCTGTTGCTGACATTTACATGCATGTGAGGGGAGGATCTGAACTCACGTCTTCATGTATGGATGGCAAACACTTTACCTATTAAGCCACCTTCCTATCCTTGCTGTCCCCCTTAAGATTAGAAATTTGCTTTCTTTAACAAATCCAGACAAATTAGTATGTATAAAATACAAAATGAGAGAACAGAGGTCAGGTATGGTGCACATTTATAATCCCAGTGCTGGAAAGACAGAGGCAGAAGAACTCCGAATTCGAGACTAGCTTTGGCTATGTAGAGAGTTTAAGGCCAGCCTTAAACTGAAGGTATACAGCGTGACTCTACCTTCAAACCCAAGAGCTGAGGGTGTGGCTCAATGGCAGATCACTTGCCTTATGAGTGCAAGAGCCTGGGTTCTAACTCAGTACCTAGAACACACTGAAGATACCCTGTGCACATGCTTTCCTTAGTCTATTATGCCCCGGTTTCACTTCTCTGGTAGCTTTTAATATTTTGATGTGCACCTTTTTCTCTACATAAACACACATACAGTTGAAAAGTGAAGCCAGGCTGGGCAGTGGTGGCGCACGCCTTTAATCCCAGCTCTTGGGAGGCAGAGGCAGGTGGATTTCTGAGTTCAAGGCCAGCCTGGTCTACAGAGTGAGTTCCAGGACAGCCAGGGCTACACAGAGAAACCCTGTCCCGAAAAACCAAAAAAAAAAAAAAAAAAAAGTGAAGCCAGACTCTTCTTTATATAACTATATAACTTATCTGTCACTTGTTTCCTGCCACCGTCTTTTATGAAACAGACATATTTTCAAGACTTTTACTTCATTTTTATTAATACCACAGTATTCTATCATTTACTATATTAGGATTCATTTAGTAATGCATATTTAGATTGTTTTAATTTTTACTATCCAAAAATACTGTAAGAAACATCCTTATGTGCATCCCAGTATGCATTATTGTTTTTGCACACTAATGCTAGTATTTCTCCAGGGTGAGTTTCTAGACATGCAGTGTTTGGACACAGGCGCATTTACGTATTTGATGTGGTTTGGTGCAGATACACTGACCCCCGGGGTTTCCCCAAAGGATACAATCAGGTCACATTCAAACCAGTAACAGGCGAATTATGTGTGGAGACAAGGCAAAAAAGGCCAACCCTGATCAACTTCAGCTATCTGTAACTTCTGTTGCAAGGGCCAATGGTAATTCTTTTCACTAATACTTTAATTAGTACAGTTTCATTGATGCTTCAAACAAAGCAGACAAGTCCTCTTCTGACTGGGCACGGGGCGCAAGCTTCGTGACCCTTTCCTGAAACAATAAATAAAAGGAGTTATCCAGGGCTTGGCAATGAGTTTGTCAATGCTACTATGTGGTTATGTGAATTAGCAATGACTAGATAGTTTAAATATCCTATAGAAATCGCTCTGTGTCTTGGTATATTCCCATAACCCAGCACTTGAGAGGCAGGGTCAGGAAAATCATCAACTCAAGGCCAGCCTGGTATGTATATACAGATTCTGGCTAAAACAAACAAACAAACAAACAACCCCAAACAGATGTGCAAAGAAACTCTCCACCCCCAGGTCCCAAGCCATTGAGTGGTTTAGCCTAACTCCCAACTCAGGTCTATCAAGAACTACTTCTTTCCCATGAGGTTTTGGGAAGCTGTCAGCTCTGGCCTTCTGCTCACACATACAGAAACAAACCAGCCCATACACTTATCAAACCGGGTCAGTCAACAGCCTCTGCCAGCAGTCCTTGTGCAGAGAGTCTTGTCCCTGGTAAGGACACTGCAGTGCTGCTAAAATGACTGAGAACCATGTTCTTCACAGCTTAGTCTTCAGACTCGTCCAAAAGGACTTTCTGTAGGATATAACTGTTTAGGGTATACGCAACAAGGAATCCATTTCCCCCCTATTGACTAAAGTTTTATATTTACTTTTCCCAACTAGTTTAGTGGTTTGCTTAATTTCTCCAGTGATCTTTATGGGTGGAGTTGGTGATGTCAACATCCTGCGGCTCCATGATCCTTCTGGGACAAGGATGAAAGGAAGAAACATGACATCTTGTGGATTCCATTTTCATGGGTCATTTGGTCTAGTTTCTTATGATAAGCAGGTGCTTGCTGTCGACCCATTGGCAGGCGAGCACAGGTGGAGAGAGGCTCTGCTCTGTCTCCGTGCTCTGGTTGGACTCATCGTAGTGTTTAACTTATAGTAAATGTATTGGCAACAGTTGGCTGCTGAATTAATGATCGTGGTGGGAAGAGCGGATAATGGCATCTGAGAGGTCACATAGACAGGATGGACTGCTGACTCTGCCCAGCCCTCCCATTTCCTCATTTCAGAAATGACACCCAGTAGTTCAGACAAAAAATATATCAAGGATATCTTTGTGTACAGGTTCCCTTGACCTGTCAGTTCAGTCTATCAGCCAGTCTGTCAGACCCACCTACAAGATACACCACTATCTCTGAGACACCAGTCCTGCAATGAGCTGTTTCCATTTTTGCGCCACTATCTCCCCTAGAGGTTATTCTCTTGACAGCAGCTAGATCTGCTTTCCCCACAGCAGTGACCTGGGTTTATTTTATAAGCTCGGGGTAACTTCCCTTTGTGATAAGAACAAAATCATGGAGCTGCCATGTAACTCAGTTGGTAGAGTACTTGCCTGGCATACAAGAAGCCCTGGCTTCCATCTCTAGTACAACAGAAACTAGGTATGCTAGCTTCCCACAGGAGATAGGAGCAGGGGGGTCAGCAACTCAAGGCCACCCTCAGTCACACATCACATTTGGGGCCATCTTGGGATACATGAAATACAGTCCTCCACCCCGAACCCCCCCCCCAATATTATGACATCTGGTGTATCCCTCATCTGACTCTGTTTCTCAGCCCCCTGTCTCCCACTGGCTCAAGTTCCCTATTAGTTCCATTGAGTCTGTGTAGCCCCAGCTGGCTTCAAACTCACTGTTCAGCACAGGCTTACTCTACTGATGCTTCTGGCCCACTTCCTAAGTTACAGGTTCACACTACCATACCCGATCTACCAACCCTTTTACATTTTAGCCAATCTCTGCATCCTTGTCTAATTGCCATGTCTGGGTTGAGAATATCACACAAACCCTCAAGTGACTACCCTCACTGGAGTTCCCTCTATATCGCTCCACGGGATGGCCATTATAAAAATAATGGAAACTAACAAGTGCTGGAGAAGATGAAGAGGACTGGAACCCTTTGTGTTGTTAATAAAAGCGTGAATGGTGCAGGCATTATGGAAAGGTTTACCAGCACATTAGGAAGTTAAAAACTGGGCTGAGATTGGTGGCACGTGCTGGAAATCCCAGCACCAGAGGAGTCAAAGTGAGGATCACCAAGGCAAGCCTGGGCTACATAGTGAGATCCTGTCTCAAACAAATCCAAGGAAATATTATGATCTACCATATGAATTAACTGTTCTATTCATACTTCCTCCAAAAAATTGAAGGAAGGGTGCGGGCACGTACTTGTACACCAGTGTCCAGAACAGCCAGAGGTGCAAACAACCTCAGTGTCTTCTACGACATGCAGGAAATGAGTAAACACAACGTGGTCTATCCATACAAAGAAGTACTACTTATCCTTAAACAGGAATAGAATTCTTACACATGCTACAATTGGTCAACACATTAAGATACAATAGATCAGCCACAGAAGCACTGACAGTGCATGATTGCATTTACGTGAGGTGCCCAGCCTAGGTACTTTCAGGGACAGGAAATAGATCTTAAGTTACTACGGGCTGTGAGAAAGACAACAGGGCAGTTGTTGTTTGGTGGATGTAGAGCTCTTTGGGATGCTAAGAAAAGTTCTACGGTGGGTAGTGCTTACTGTATAGTGCCGTGGATGAGTCAAATAGCATGGTAAAAGCTGAGCCTTTTCTACCTTTTTTTTTTTTTTTTTGACATTTCCAACCCCAATGATTGGGCAAACACCAACGGAGACAAAGTATTTGATCCTACACTATATAAAAGCCAAACGATTTCAGAATGAAATGTGTTGAGAAATGTGCTATTATTTACAGACAAGAAGACCAAAGAACAACTGATTAATATGGGCACTGAAATAAATACTTCTACTTTTAGCACATCATAAAATAACACCATTTCAGCTGGTCTGTCTACCAAGCGTGGGAGTGCCCACTCGGGCAGACAGCTCTCTCCAGTGATGAAAAGGTTTTGATTTGAAATGTAAAATGGTTCTTTCCAGAGGTTTCCAAAATCTAGCTCTGAAGATGAGTTAGTTTTTACCCACTCCCTCTGCAGCTGGGCCACGCAGTTGGAAGCCTCTGTATTCAGGGCTGTCATTATCTGCCACTAGCATAGGCTGTGGTATTTGGTTAGGGAAACTGGCCTGCTTGTTCCTTCTAGAGAAAACCAACCCTTGACTGCTTAGTATAAAAGAGCCTTTATCAAGGAAGAACTGTAAAAAACTAACTTTCTGGCAAGGCTCTTTGCAGGGACCAGTATATCCTAATCCTATTACATTAAATCTGGTAGCTATTAATGAGTGAAGATTGGTCTACTGTATGTGTAAAATTCTGAGGTTGCGAGGGCATTCCTGTAAAATGTTCACTGCTGCCAAACCCCAAACCAAACCAAACCAAACCAAACCAAACCAAACCAAACCAAACCAAACCCAAACCAAACCAAAAATCCCCCATACCAGTTCTTCATCTGCAGGTTATTTCTGTTCTAGTGAGAGTTCTCTGTTACTGTGATAAAACACTGACCAAAAGCCACCTTGGGGACGAAAAGACTAATTTCACAAACAGTTTCCCAGGTCACAGTCTAACGCTGAGGGAAGTCGGGGCAGGAACTCAAGGCAGGAACCTGGAGACAGGATCTGAAGCAGGGGCCATGGAGGAATGCTGTTTACTGGCTTGCAATCACACTGCTCTTAGGGGGAGACTCTTACCATAACCAAGTTTGGTTACCAGCTTGAGATGCAGCCTTGGTCCCCTCTGGACCACAGCTTCTGTGTGGGCCCTCAGGAAATACTCCACAGAAACTCTCTTGGTGGTGTTGGTCTTTGATTAATCACAGTTGATTTTTCTAGCCCAGCTAATCAGAATCTATTATCTCAGTAAGGCCAGGGTACACTTCAATGCTGCTGGTCTATTGTTAATCACAGCTGATCATTCAGTCCCAGCTGACCAGAAACCAGAGTCTTAATTTGAAATGTCATCCAGGGGCTGGAGAGATGGCTCAGTGGTTAAGAGCACTGACTGCTCTTCCAGAGGTCCTGAGTTCAATTCCCAGCAACCACATGGTGGCATCTGTAATGGAATCTGATGCTCTCTTCTGGTGTGTCTGATGTTTGTTTTTGTCTTTTCGAGACAGTTTTTCTTTACCTGGCTGTCTGAATATCTGTAGAAGGCATCAACCAAATGGCTGCTCTGACTCCAAGTGCTTCATAAGGCTGAGCACCACGCCAGCTCTCTCTTTATAAGACGTTGCTACTTCATAAAACCTCATATACATCTTATATATAGGATATTATGAAAGGCCATCAACCAATATGGCCCAGTCATCACTCAAATTCCATACTGACCTTTCTGCTCTCTTTTACGTTCTTTCTTTAAGCTCTCTACCTTATAACTCTGAGGCCCAGGTTTTCAAGCCAAAATGGTCATGCCATCACCAAATATCCACATTCTTGGGTACCAATTTCTGTCCTGTTTTGGTTTCTGTTACTGTGTAGAGATCTGCCTGCCTCTATCCCCCTCCTGAGTGCTAGGATTAAAGGCTTAAAAGTGTGTACATGGCCATCACCACCACCACCACGGGTTTTTTTTTTTTTTTTTTAAATTGTTTTACAGGTTATAGTTTATCATCAAGAGAAGTTAAGGCTGAAACACAGACCAGTGGCGTGCTGCTTACTGGCTTAGTCTCCATGGTTTCGTTAGCTTACTTCGTTATACAACAAGGGCCACCTGTCCAGGGTAGTGCCACTCGTGGTGGGATGTTCCCTCCCACATTGTTCATCCTCAAATGCCTTAAGAATACAAGCACAGGCTGCTCTGATGGAGGTGGCTCCTCAGTTGGTGATTCCAGCTTGTGTCAGGTTACAAAAACTAACTAGCACAATTAATTTTTGGCAGTAAATTCATATTTTTAATTTTTAAGAAATTACAGTATTATTCATTGTATGCATATGGGTGCACCATGGTACAAGGGGCATGGTCAGAGGACAGTTTCTGAGAGTCTGTTTTCTGTACCATGCGGGTTCCAGGAATTGAACTGAAGTCATTCTGGTTTAGAAGCAAGTACCTTTACCTGATCAATCACCTTATTGGTATAAAAAATTCATATTCTTAAACACAGTCCACTTCAGAAAAGACAGACAGTATCCCTGAGAAAATGCTATGAAACCAGAAGCCACATTGAAATCATGGTGGCCACTAGATCTGTGGAGTTCGTGGCCAGGCTTTTGTGGCTCTTTGTTTTACCCAGTCTTAGGAAATACCTACAGTTAACCACCACCAAGCTCAGGTGGACAGAAGTTTTAGGAGAAGCTGCAGTCATAAGCTCACTCAGCATATCTACTAGCCTGTGCCGGGTGGGGCAGAGGACAGGGGGCCATTGCAGCGTCCCGCATTCTCAGGAGGCTTGAACCAAGTCACTACAAATGGAAGACTTTACAATGCCTTATTTTGGTGTAGTGAACGTTAGAAATTATGGCTCAGCTCCTATGCTACATCTCAAAACACTTGTGTTTCTCACTCATTTACATCACTAGATAAAACTGGATCTACTCGGCTTGAATCTAAGTCAGGGAAACTAGTGGCTCATGGGCCATATTTCACTAGTATACTGAGAAGCCATGGAACTCGGTACAAGACGCAACCAGCTGATGGTTTTCTTAGAAGCTGGAAGTCTCCCCACACCGGATTCTAAGTTTATAGTTAATGATAACATGAAGGCTGCTCATCCATCCCGTGGGTCATTGCTTTCCACGTTACCCCGTTACCTCAGAGCACTTGGTTCACTGCTATTCCCATATGCTTCTGTGGACATAGGAAGATGTGAGCTCAAACTGTACAACCGTCTGTGAATGGTGAAATTCTCAATAGTCTGTATAGTGATGGTGTGGGGAAGGAGGAGCCAGCTTGAGCCCTGGCTTTCTTGGAGTGGGGTGAGGAAAAGGGACCACTGTTTGTGGTAAGCAAGGTCGTGCTCTCTGTTCTGCTTCTGCTCTCGTCCTCTCTCTCTGTGTGTGTGTGTGTGTGTGTGTGTATGTGTGCGCGTGCGCGCGTGAGCGCTGTGAATGTTTAACATTGAACAAAAGATCTCCATGGTGATCCCTGCTTGCCTGCTTTTCCATACTGACTAGGAGGACTGGGGAGAACACTGGGTGTGGTGGGCATGGTGTTGTCCACTATCTCAGTGCTCAAGGATCTGAGGTCCCTACTTGATAGTAAATTGCAATATCAGGGTCTCGGCCCATTATAATCTGGTGTACTAGCTCCAGAGAGGTCCAAACAGATGGCATTTTCATGAGGTTCTTGGGAAAGGGAGTTTTATATCTGTATGATTCTACTTTGTAAGTGGGGGTAATTTAGTTCACATTCTTTAGCAAAATTTAAATAAATGAAAGCACAGAGGGACACAGATGTGTATGAAATATACAACGTCCCCCCGAATGACTCAAATGCAAACTTACAATAGTTTCAACTTAAAAGCTATGCTGCATTCCACAGAACAGTAGGAATCTCGGAGGTTTTATAGTGGAAACAGCATCAGTGGTTCCTTTGAAATGGCTCCGCCCTGTCTTACGGGGGACTCCTTAAAGAGCAGCAATGTGGGAAAGGGTAAGTTTCCATAGCTCAAGTCGCTTTGGCAGTTTGCATCTTGACGTTTTCATAAAGGATCCTTTCAGTTTTGCCACAGTTTTATGGACGATCATAAAGGCACAGGGGCCAGGCTGCTTTGGTACTGTGGGTTCCTTAGCAGTTGTGAGGGGTGCTGCAAGGTCACTAGCAGACCGAGTGTTGGTCCCCTCTGGCTCTGTGTTTAGCAACATGAAGGCCATGCTTCAAATCTTACCTGGGGCAGTGTTCCTTTCACCAGTGAAGGGATGTCATCCTTGGAATAACCAAGGGCAGCGAGACCGTCATCAACATTGAGGTCAAATAGGAATTTTCGGAGGGCATCTGCCAACACAGGCCCAGCATCTTGGATCCTGGCAGTGCGGATGTTGGCTCCTAGAAGAAAAGTTCAGACCATAGGAAGAGAGGGAAGCAGCTTCCAGATATAGCTCAGTCACAATATCAGCTGAACATGTAATTTGTACCCAATGACACCTCTAAACACTGAGGTCTAGGGCACTACTAGGCCTCTGTCGTCAGTGGCCCACAGATGACAGGCTCAGTAGCCATCAGCTCTTTAGGACAAGCTGGCTGGGGACTTCTGATTCCTCCCTGTTCACCCTTTGTGTGGTCGGGGAGCAGAATGACAGAGCCAAGAAAGGAGGTGCTGAATAGAAGGCTGATGCTAGCCTGAATAGAAGGAAGATGCTAGCACTGGGATGCAGGGATGGCACATTTGTAGGGGGTTGGGAGGCAGGGGTGGCACATTTGTAGGGGGTGTAGCTTATATGGCTTTCAAGACTTGGCATTTACTGACTCCCAGAGGTGTGTGCATTCAATGTCTTTTCTAATAGCAATATAGAAAAACACAAGGCTTTTGCAAACAGTTTGAGGCAAGGATATCGAACTACAAATACCACACGTAGGTCACCAAAGACCTCTGTTACATGTGACTAGGGAAGAAAAGGTTTCCTTTTTATACCTTAAAAAAAAATTGGACTATGTTGCCAAAGGACAGGGGATGTCCCTCTTAATAAATGTCTCAGTGGCAGCTGGGCACAGCAAAGACTCAGGGAATAGTGGCTCCTGTGAAGATGATCATGTGAAGAAGGTTGCCAAGGCTTGGAGATTTGTAAGGACAGAAGCTTAATGATTCACAGCACAGCACAGTAACAGAGAGGTCAGCCTGGCAGGGCCATGGAGTTCTATTCTTAGCCAGGGGAGTGTGCAGATGCCCCGGGGAAGGGAACAGCTTTCTTAGCCTGTGCTTAGCACTTAGCCTGTCCATCATCTATCTAAGTGCAACACCTGTGCTCCCCACAGGCTAGCATTCTGCTAATGAAAGCAGCATTGGACAAGGTATAAACAAAATGTTTATGAGGGAGAGGAGGCCCCTGTTTGCTGCAGTGCACGCTAAGTCAGAGTTACGCCTCTTCCTTCTGTGAGGGTCAGAGCAGCTTTAGTTCCAGGAAAAGGTAAACAGAACCAGATACAGGCCAGATGGAGAAAAACCGGATGAAAGGTACACCAGACCTGGCAGATCCATCTGCAATGCCCAGCAGCAGCTATGAGTAGATTAGGTGAGGGGCGTGACAGGATATGGGGTTACAGTTTTATGATCCTGGGATGGTTGCCACTGAACACATGATACAGACATCTAGGTTTTCCTATGGAGCATTTTTAGAAACAATAACAAAAAAGAGGGGACATGAAGGAAAATAAACTGGTATAGCTAAGAAAATGCTAAGATTTCATAGAAAATTAACATACTTAACTAGCAATGTGGCATACTACTGGAATTCCTAAGCAGTTAGGAAGAACAGCTGGGTTTTTCTCCCAGTTTAACAGGGGATCTGCCTTCTTGTAATGTCTGTGCTTCCTGGAAAATGGTCTGTAAATTCACTAAGATTTCTACAGTATATCTAGCCCACCATTTAGGACCCCTTTCCCTAATTTTTACCATTCGTATATTTACAAAGGCCAGAGCTATGTCCCAGCATGGCCGCAATTCCCCTCCCTAAAGGGAGAAGGGATACAGGCCCCTGGTATCACTGCCAATGTGTTCACTCAGTATACACTGCAAACTGAAGCCTGGGCTTGGCTCCAAGTCCTGGGGCTTCTGACATTAACATTCTCCACATAGCACCTGGAGCCCTGGGGTACACAAAGGGCTGGTGTGTGAGGGAGGGCGGGCAGCAGCCCTGTGGGAGGATGTCTGCGGTCATTCCTGCCTCCTTAGGAATAATCTTTCTAACGGCTCAAGCTACAGGAACATAATGAAGAGTTTTTGTTACAGCCTTTCTCTTCCACCCTAAACCCAAGTGGGGGGAGGGGGGGATAAGATGTTAACAAGCAAATCAAGTTCTCCAAGTCACCTAAAAAATGAAAGAGTTCTTGTTTCAGAAAAAAACTAAGATTTTTTTTAAACCCCCCCCCCCACTATGGCTATCCAGCATATAATTTTATTCCTGTAAGAGTCAAAAGGCACAGTGGGTATCTTATTAGAGAGATTACTTATTCAGTATGCCAAGCAGGTTGCTCATTTGCAATTGCTCTGGTTTATTGTTTGGCTTCTCTGTGGTTGAGAGGTCACTGCTGCTTTTTTGATTCATTTTATCAGTGACTCTGCATAGCAGAAGTCAGAGAGGACATTAGTTGTGTGTCCAGCAGCGAGAGCAGAGCAAATAGCAATAGGAATACTTAACAAGTTCCATTTCCTTATGGATCCTTAGAAGGCTAAAATTGTGGCATTTAAGTGCTGTCTGGGGCTCCAGGCAAGTCCCTGTCATCTTATCACTGAGCTACTCCAAACAAAGCCTTTGTTCTTATCCCCGGGAAACACTCCACCTTGGAGGGTCACAGAGCTGGGAGTAAAGGTTCATACCTAATATTTCTGCTGTCTCCAGGTGCCGCTCTGGAAACATCTGGGCTGTGAAGGTGAACACTGCAGGAGAGGTGAGTACCACAGAAAGGCCATGGGGCTGGGGAGAGATGCACAGAACAGCTGTTCTTCCTCAACACTCTGGCATGGCATGACTAGTCCTGTGGGCAGTCAAGGGCTCTTACTCTGGCATGACTAATCCTGTGGGTAGTCAAGGGCTCTTAGTCTGACATGACTAGTACTGTGGGTAGTCAAGGGCTCTTATTCTGGCATGACTAATACTGTGGGTAGTCAAGGGCTCTCACTCATACATGACTAGTCCTGTGGGCAGTCAAGGGCTCTCACTTGGGCATGACTAGTACTATCGGCAGTCCAGGGATCGCTGTGTGGGCTGGGGTATAGCTTGGTGACAGAGTTCTTGCCAGGGTTCCATCCCCACACCCGCTGACAAATATACTTACAGAAATTGGGACAATTCTAAGAGCTAGTTGAGTAATTTATTATTAAATATTTTTACCACCAGAGGGTGATCCACATTGTATTCTTTGGCTTTATATGTCTTCACTAAACCTGAAATTGGGTAAGACATGCCATGGCTGTAAAAGAAGAAAAAGTCTTTTGTTGACACACAGACGCTAGAATCCAGTAACATGGACATTGTTGCAGAGTGTTCCCAAGTCTCTGGACTGTTACTTGCAGGGTTCTACACGATGGATGTGCCTCCTGGATGCAGGGAATGTACTGTGACACACTCCAAGTTTACTGGATTCACTAACAAAACCTCTGAAATGATCAGACTCCAATGATCAAAGAGTTGTATGTATTGGATAATATGCAAGCTGGACCTACTAGTGATCCATTCTGCAAATAATCGACAGATTGTTTCAAATGTTGTATATTAACAGTGCTGAGTTATAAAGGACTAGTCTACTCTAAGAAGCTAGGTTAATCAGTCCTATTTAATTGACTTTTAGTTGCCTGCTTTTTACCTTTGCAAATCTGTGGCAAGCACAGGGCAGGAGAGGGTATTGAGTGTCCTGCTCTATTATTCTTTCTTTGCTTTATTTCCTCAAGACAGGATTTCCTCTAGAACTAGACTGGCAGCATCAAGCCCCAGAGACTCTGCATCTCATAGTGCTGGGCTATAGGTAATTGTGGCCATCCACACCCAACTTCAGATTTTTATGTGAGTGCTGGGATCCAAACTCAGGTCCTCAGGATTGCACAGAAACATTCTCCAGCACACAGGGGCTTTGCTTTTTACCAGAAAATAGACATTTTATATTCTCTTGAACTTTTAGTGAACAAATAGGAAAACATTCTAGTTTAATAATAGATGGTTCAGAATATTGTAACAAGTTAATATATAATATTCACAGTTAATATTGTAAAAATGAAGTGCTTAATGTAAGCAAAATGGTCTCATTCTTATAATATAGACTATAGGAAGATTGCAAACTTATTCAGCAAAAGATCTCATGAAAGGAAGTATTTTGATGAATTACATAAATATTTATCCCAAAGTTTTCAGACATCTTGCATGAGGTAAATTGGAAGGTACGCTTCCATGAGTTATTGGGTATTTTAGAATGTACTCTTTTGGAAGTACATTCTCCTTAGAATTCTCTCTTGGAATCAGAAAATTATTGATTAATATGCTTTCAAGAAGTGTTAGGGTTCATGTAGCTTCAAAGGCAACTCTACAGTAATACTTAAATTTTCAATTTTTTTTTAATTTTTAAAATTTATCCATGTATGAGTGCTATGTCTGTATACATGTATATAGATCCCATTATAGGTGGCTGTGAGCCATCATGTAGTTGCAGGGAATTGAAGTCAAGACCTTTGGAAGAGCAGCCAGTACGCTTAAGTATTGAGCTACCTCTCCAGCCCCCCAAATTTCAATTTTTTTTAATAGTTGTCTATGTTCTTTGTACAAAATAAAAATTATTCATAGTCTCTTTCCTTCTGGCCATTTTATGCATATATTTATGATCATATTGAACATAGTTTCAAGATTTCTTTTTCCTTTTTTATTTTATGTGTTTGTGTGTGTTTTGCCTGCATGTATGTCTGTGCCCCATGCCTGCAGTACCCAGGGAGGCCAGAAGAGGGCATTTGATCACCTGGAACTTGAGTTACAGAGACAGTAGATACCACATGGGTGCTGAGAATTGAACCTGGGTCATTTGAAAGAGTAGCAATTGATCTCGAAACTGCGGAGCCATCTCTCCTGTCCCTGTACACTGCTTTTGTAGCCTAATCTTCTTTGTTTGTTTTAAGACTGAGTCTCATGTAGACCAGGATGATTTCAACCTATCTATGTAGTTGAGTTGAGGATGACCTTAAATTCCTGATCCTCCTGCCTCCACCTCACAAGTGGATTACAAGTGTGAGCTACTGTGTCTGGTGTTGCAAACACCTTTCTATCTGCCTTAAACATGACTTTATTTTATTCTTTTTTTTTTTTTTTTTTTGGATTTTCGAGACAGGGTTTTTCTGTGTAGCCCTGGCTGTCCTGGAACTCACTCTGTAGACCAGGCTGGCCTCGAACTCAGAAATCCGCCTGCCTCTGCCTCCCAAGTGCTGGGATTAAAGGCGTGCGCCACCACCGCCCGGCTTGTTTTATTCTTTAAGTACTACAGTTGAGTATTAACTATTGGAAATCAAATATGTATCCAAATTTTTCAATTATAAATTACACTTAAGTGAATTTTTTTTTTTTTAAATAAGGAAACCAATTGCAGATACCATGAATATTACTTAGGCTAGATTTCTAAAAGTGAAATACTGGGCCAAGGGAGATGAACATTTTCAGGCTGTAGTACGTTTTGCTTACTTGCTTTTGGCATAATAAATTCACCCTCCCATGCCTCATAGCATGATGCTTGCTGCTGCCTTTCACCTTAACATAGCTCTACTCTTAATTCTCAACATTCTGTTTTTTTAAATTTTTTTTTTTTTTGATACTGAAAACATGTTAGATTTATTTATTTATTTTTTTAAATTTTTATTTTCAGCAAATCAAAAAAATTTTTTATTTTTTTATTTTAAGACACTATACAATAATGTTTTGGTCAAAGATTAATTTGGGGATATAAACAAAGATTCTGATAGCTCCTTTCTCTGTTGTATATGAGAGACCAAGGAAAGATCCTGTACTTGAGATTTTACAAATCACAATATAGAACAAGACACAGAGAAATGGAAACTCTCATCCAGGGCTGGCGTGAATGAAAAAAATGGCATAAACACTAAAGAAGAATGGTTGTGTCTAAAAACCATATTAATAATAATACAAAATTACCATAGATCCAGACATTCCATTCACTTATATCAAGAAAGAGAACTAAAAATGTGCCCACAAATACATGTACAGGACATTATTCATAGCCACAAATGTCCACCAACTGACCAAAGGTCCAATCAAATGTGGTCTCTTCATACAACAGAATATTATTTGGCAATGAAAAGATCTGAGGTGTTCCTGCATGAGGGAACTGAAGGTTCTAACAGTATCTAAATAAAGCGTGTCAGGTACAGAGGATCATGTGACTTCATGTCTGTGTCATGTCTGTGACACACCTGACAGAGAATTCCAAAGAGACGGAAAGTTGTTCAGTGGTTTGTAAGCAAGCAGAGCAGTGTGGGCATTGCTGAGCAGTGGCTGAGGATGTGGGATCGTGTATTTTTCTTTTAAACAGGGGGTAATAAAATGTTCTAAAACTAATGGTAACAGGACTTTGTGCACAGAGTAAAAACCATTGTATTACGTGTGTCTTAAATGAGCAGACTGTATATTATCAAAACTGCATTTTAAAAGCTATTATAAGAAATCCATGACCCAATAAACTAATTCAAATTAAGAAATGTTTGGGGAATCTTAGATGTCTTTTTTGTATAGCATATTTTAAATTTTCCACGTGTCCTGAGTTACATATGTGAAAACTTTGAAGCAGTAGCTTGAGTCACGAAACTGAATTGCATGCTCACTTACCACAGATGAACACCAGCATTTCCGAAGCCAATGCCAGCAAAGGTGCTTGCCAAGTGCATGTTAGACCGTGCTTCCAGATCATCAGGGTTTCTGATGGCCCTGTGGGTTAGGTAAGGGTGGAGCGACACACCAACACTGGCATTTCCTTCTGAATAAAGAGCTGCCTTAGGGAAAAGTGAGACTGGGGAGCGTCCCTCAGTGGGAAGAAAAATTAGGCAGGTTACCCAAACAATCCTTGTCTTCTCAATGAAAACGGAAGGCAAACATATTTTTCTCATCAACGGCTTCACCGAGGGCATAATAAATACTCTGTCCATTGCTTAACTGATAGGAAGATGCCAGGGAAGCAAGGCCTGACCTTGCACTGAGTACGGCTCTGGGGAGATGACCTGCGACTTGCTCAGTCTGCATTTGTCAATGGCCCTGGCAGTTGTGAATGGAGTCAGGGTGAATACATTCTCAGTGTGCACCCAGAGCCCTGTCACCCGAGGCCACTGTAGGCTAAGCCAGCCAGGTTATCTTCCTCTCTGTGACACTGATCCAAACTGAATGGTATGTTTTTGCTATTTTGGGACCTGTTCCCATTTGGTCTTTAATAAATAATGGCTGCAAATATGTATACTTATATATTTGTATTCTTTAAAAAATTTAAAGATTAGTCAACTTCTAAAATATTTAGCTACAGACATGGCTAAGTGGCTAAGAGCACTGAATGCTCTTCCAGAGGAACTGGGTTCAATTCTCAGCACCCCTATTGTAGCTTACAACTGTCTGTAACTTCAGTTTCAGGGGATCTGACACCCTCATATAGATATACATGGAGGCAAAACACCAATGCACATAAAATAAAAAGAAATAAATAATCAATTAAAAAAAAGAAACCCTGTCTCAAAAAAAATCCCCAAATAGATAATATATATCTATATATCTATATTCATATCTCTATCTATCTATCTATCTATCTATCTATCTATCTATCTATCTATCTATCTATAGAGAGGTTAAAAAAGAAAAAGAAACTTATGCTGAGCAGCAGTGGTGCACACTTTAAACCTCTGAACTTGGTTTAACTGAATTTGCAGAGGCAGGTGGATTTCTGAGTTCAAGGCCAGCCTGGTCTACAGAGTGAGTTCAGGACTACACAGAGAAACCATGTCTCAAAATACCAAAAATAAATATATAAAAATAAAATAATTAAATTTTTTTGTTTTCAGGTTTGAGGTCTTGTTACACTGCCCAGGCTGATCTCAATCTCCACGCTGTGCCTCAGTCTCTGTGGTAGTCGCAACTCCTTGAGTATTGCTACACTCAGTTTGTGTTTCTGTTCCTGAATCTTTCAAAATCTCCCAGGAACCCTTTTCCACATTCTGTCTTCTGAGTATCTACATTTTTTTCCTTGACTTTAATTCACGTGAGTTTTCTTACTGGCTGGCTTCCGTGTGCTTTTAGGGTACAGATGACCCAGCCTACATCTGTTGGTGTGGTTCTCATTTCTGCCCAGTCTCAGACATCCCCTGATGCCAGCTTTATTGCTGGAGCTATTGTTTTGGAAAGAGTCTTGCTTTGTAGTCCTGGCTGGTCTAGTACTAACTATGTAGCACAGACTGGTCCTCAAACACACGGCAATCCTCCTGTATCAGATTCTCAAGTTCTGGAATTACAGGTGTTCACCACCATGTCTGACTAATTTGGGGCTTTGGTGAGAAAACCTTTTTTTTTTTTTTTTTAATTTTTTTATTTTATCTGTATCCTTTATGCATTAGGATCTTCAGCTGGCTTCTGAAACTGTTGCCTTTTCCAACCAAGGTGCTCTAGTGTTCTCCTGCCTGTCCTCGGATCCCTTCAGAGGTCACAGGTGACTGATCTGGTCACCTTTCGGCATTAGGCAGGTCAGGTTTCACCTGAGAGCATGTCCCATTTCTCTGTCCTCAGGCTGACATACCTCTTCAGATATTTGGCAACAATCCTCAATGCGTGGACTGCCCAGATGTCGCTGATTGGGTTGCTACCCTGGTACGCCGGTCGCTGGATGGGATTGGAAGGGCAGGGGCTCCGCATGCTGTAGGGGATGGCGGTGTACGACTCCAGAGCATGGCTGAAGGGAAATGTTTAAAATACACAGAATAAGCTTTGCTTCTCTCCATCCCTTGCAAAGCTTATTCTTGTAACTATTCTTAACACTATTTTTACAACTAAAATTTATCCTTATAAGGAAGGACTGAGGGACCTGAAGAGGACAGGGACTCCACAGGATGACCTACAGGGTCAACTAGCCTGGACCCGTGGGGGCTCCCAGAGAATCAATCACCAACCAAGGAGTGAGCATGGCCTGGACCTGGGCTCCCAGCACAGATGTAGGAGATGAGCAATTTAGACTTTATATGGGTTCTCCAACAACTGGGGTGGGGCTGTCCCTCAGCCTGTTGCTTGCTTGCCTATGGATCATGCTCCCCTAAATGGACCAGCCTGTCTGGCCTCACAAAAAGTGACAAAATATGCTTGTACCAGTAGATGAACAATGGTGTTTTGAGACTTGCTGAAAGTGAAAAGAACCTGTGTGGTCTTCAAAGGAGATTGGCACTAACGGCCTCGCTCAGGATCAGGTCTGCAGTAAATACAGACATCACAGCCGCAACCACAGGAGCCTATGTGAGCCTGGTCAAGTTACTAAGCACTGGACATACAATCTCTGAGTGTCATGCTGCATGGTGCTACAGAGAGGCGATGTGTGTGAGGTGCTAGGAGTGCATCCTGGAGACACTAGCCCTCGGACTGAGCCTTCCCTAGTTTGTATGGCTGTATAGGCAGGTGTTGTGGTTCAGAGATGCTTCATGTCATCTTAAACTGATCCTTTCTCTTGATTCTACCACCACAGTGCTGTCTAGGGTGTTCTGTCCAGAGACAGGCGTGTGGGCTCTAACATGACTACATCCTATCAGCAACATTTCCCACCTTCACATTTTCACCCAGCAAGGGACAATGACAGCCAACAGGAGTGGTGCTCTGTAGTGTCAATCACTGAAGGCTCATCAGAACTGTACACAGGCAGTCCAGTGGCAAAATACTGTTCACAGACCATCCTTGAAAAGCCCCTCCAGGAGGCACTGGTACTTACCAAAGGACGTCGAAGCCACTGTTGGCAACCACCTGGGAAGGCATGTGGAGAGTATGCAGGGGGTCAACCAGCCCCAGGGTGGGTTTGATGGCTCGTGAAGCAATGCCTAAAACAGAAGCGTTTTAATACGTTAAAGGTGTGGGCACCACTAAAAATTTAACCTTAGGACAATAAATTTAAAAATAAAAGTATGAGAAAATATTCATTTTCATGGAGTGACGAAAGAAGCAGTGGAAGGTGACTTGGGACCAGAACTTGTGCTTCAGTGGTGTGCTGGGATGATTCCCCATCGTCAAGCCATCTCATGTAGCTCCTTCAGCTGCATAGAGGAGTGACTGACCCAGCTGGCAGTGTTGACCACACAGAAACTGACAAGAACTACGAACCAGGGCTTATTTCCTATTAAATTCCAAAATATTATTTACTAGCAGACCAATGGCCATTGTTCTATACGTTGCTATGTTACAAGTCACTTAACCACTAGGACTTAGGCCCTACATACACGCACATGCATGCACACATGTATATACACACTATAACAACATTTGTCTCAGGAGCTATAAGAATAAAATAATATGTATCTAAGCCTTTTAAATACCATAAGGCTGAATTTAAGAGTTGCTTGTTATTGTAAGTGACTCTGAATGTGTAGTTGAACGTCAACAAAGGCTGGAAACATTATACTGAACCAAACGTATTCCTACCACAGTCAAGGAGAAGGTAGGCCCAAATGCCTAAGAAGACAGAAAACAGAAGTGATCTGGGGATGGGCCGGGAGCAAGTGGCTGGGATAGAACCTGAGGCAGCTTTGTGGAGATACAGAGTGTCTAGGATCTTGATTTGCCATGTGTATTTGATAAAACCCATCAAACAGACTCTTTGGAAACTATGCATTTAGTGGTATACAAGCATCTTTTGATAAGATTGCTTTAAAATGTTAAAAATGTCAAAGAGAGGGAACCCCTGCCATGGGCCGGAGAGTGTCCTGTTAAGTAAGGTCCATGGTACTGGGGGCTGGGAAGAAGGCTCTGTGGGTAAGAGCTTTATTGTTTGTTCAAAGAACCCAAGTTTGGTTTCCAGCCCTGACCTGTAACTCCAGCTCCAGGGCATCTGCCAGCTTCTTCTGGCCTCCAAGGGCATTCCCACAGCTATGGAATACATTTATACATGCTCATAAATAAAAATGTGTATGAAAAAGAGATTCAGCCGGTGGTGGCGCATGCCTTTAATCCCAGCACTTGGGAGGCAGAGGCAGGCGGATTTCTGAGTTCGAGGCCAGCCTGGTCTACAGAGTGAGTTCCAGGACAGCCAGGGCTACACAGAGAAACCCTGTCTCGAAAAAAACCAAAAAAAAAAAAAAAAAAAAAAAAAAAGAGATTCACGGCATTTTGATAGGCTCCTCAGGTAACTGTCAACAAGAAACTTACCAGCCTATTTTCACATAACACTTGGGAAGAGAGAATGTGCGCATGAGCCCCTTTAACTCCCTGATTTCTAAATAACAGCACCAGGCTGAGGGAGTGAGGTAGAAGGGAGTGAGAGAGAATTTCAAAGGAGTTAGCAATAAAATTCTTACCAGTTTTTACCTTCAAACGTTCATAGTCAAAAATGGCAACCCCGGTAGTCTCACTCCCAGTCCCTGAGGTCGTTGGAACTTGAACAAAATGATATTAATATTAGAAGGAATCTGAACACATGTCAGTGGAGATACTTAATTCCATCTCATAAACATGGAGCAAGTCTGACAACTGTGTCTGTGTAACATATATGTTAAAGATTCATGTGATGTCCATGCTTGAGTTAACACACTTGTGAATGTTCCCATCAGCATGCTATGTCTGTGGCTACTTTAGAATGCATGTATACAATCTGTATCTGTGCTAGCGTTTGTGTGTGTGTATATGTTTACTATACATGTTGATGTTTGAATGCACATACATGCTTAAAATATATCATATCTGTCTATATTAACATGAGTTCTACTGGTTTATTTAACATTTACCTGGCTTCTATATCTGTATTAACATAATATACATGCTGCATTAACATGGCTGCCCACTATACATGGCTGCATTAATATGTATGGTTAACATGCATGAGTATTTAATATGCCTATCTGTATATGTAAAATGCATTTTATGAACTTACATTAAATGTCTGATAAATTAACATGTATGCATGGTTAACATGCATGCACATTTAACTCACATGCTGCCCGCAAACAGGTTTTATACTATGTTGTCTGTGTCTGCACTAACACTAATCTGTGCTGAATATATGAACTCTGTTGTAATTGACATCTATGTCAATATTAACATGTATGTTAATCATACCAGTGTGGAAAGTCTGCCATATTAATGGTGATGAGCTCTGGGGAGCTTGGCTCTAGAGTCAGAGATCAAGTTGCCTAGCACCTCCAGTAGGAATGCTTGCACATCCTGTCTCTAAAAGACATCTTTATTCCCCTTGGCAGGTATAGGAGTGAGCTGTTTTTGCTGGGTCCTGTGGTTTTGTAACTCTGTCAAGTTTCTAAACTTTACTAATCGCTTCTCTGTGTGGTGCTGACACAGTTTCACCAGCGGGTTCCATGTGCCAGACTCCAGTTATGTCAGAGCAGCTCATCTGCCATGGACTCCCTCAAGTGTCTACCGTGGGTATTTCCAATAGAGCAGAAGAGTGGGGAGCAGGGATGATACTTAAACTGAAGCGGTTTCCTTATTCCTAGGTACTGTATTTTAACAACAGGATCTTAGTGAGTAGTGTGCTAATAGCCGTAGATATGAGAGGGAAGGAAAGGCTAGCCTCAAATGCCTCTGTGGGACATTCAAGCTATTTTTTGATACGGATTTGTGCACTGGGCAGCCGTGGAGCGGATGTCATCCATAACACGTCCATGCTGGCCATGTGTCCGGGGAAGACGCAAAACTCCAGGTCAGCTGAAGAGCCATTATATGGAAGAAAGGATTGCGTCACTGAGAGAACACAGCAAATGTTCTCTGCAAACTCCACAGTGGCTGGGAAATGAGACAAAATGGACAGGTCTGGAGACGAGGCTGCCAACAGGGGACCTACCAAATGTCAGTGAGGATTCTTGCCTCCGCCACACAGTGAAATAATGGCCTAACATTCCATGTTTCCTCTAACTGACCCAAACTGTCTATCTGTGCAGTGATGAAAGTCAGAATTTTTAAATGAAGTAACTGTTGTCTGTTACTATTTTTGTCTCTAAACATGCACTGATAGAAAATAAACATATCAGAGGTTTTGGAAATGTAGACTTTGACATTAACAGCTGGCATGGCACCTATGGCCTTTTCTGCTAGTTGTAAAATAAAGCAAATGAGCAGTATTTACCTGCGATCAGAGGTTTAAGAGGTACAGTTACTGGCTTCCCCTTCCCAATAGGGGCATTGACATAATCAAGGAACTCAGAATGAGGGCTGGATGCATACAGATTAGCGGCTTTACAGGTGTCCATGGTGGAGCCCCCACCCACAGCAACATAGGCATCAAAGGCTCCCTTTTTGGCAAATTCAATTGCATCCATGAAGCTTAAGAGAACAGAAAACAAAGGTTGCATTATGCTGTATTAAAAAAACAAAAACCACACTGTCATGCTGTTAAATAAGGTCTGGGATAAATTTTCAATGGCAGTCATTTTTGTTGGCTTCTGCTTAAGTAACTAAGAAGCACATAGTGTTACCTTCTATCTGTAGGTTCCACCCTCACGTCATCATAAACCTGAAAACTGATGCCATTCTTCGATAGGGAATCCATAACTATTTGTACAGGAGGGAGTTGGGAGAGGTTCTTGTCTGTCATCAAGCAAACATTCTTAGCTCCCATATTCTGTAGATCCTATAATAAAAATTAACTCATAAGTTAGGCTTGAACACAGCAGCACCTTTAGGCAAGTCTAACATGCTCTTTAAGAACAAAGGACTTGGGGCTGGAAAGATGGCTCAGCAGTTAAGAGCACTCGCTGCTTTTCCAGAGGTCCTGAGTTCAATTCCCAGCAACCACATGGTGGCTCACAACCATCTATAACAGAATCTGATGCCCTCTTCTGGATCATAGGTATACATGCAGATAGAGTACTCATACATTAAATAAATAAATATTAAAAGAACAAAGGACTTGATTATTGGTCCCTTAACACATGTATTTATAAGATAACCTGTAGAAGCTTGCAGATATCTCAAATACTTGCCATGCCCACTTCCTTTGTAACCCCTGCTCCATATCTAATATTTGAGACAGCCATCTGAAATAAGAAAAAAATTTATGTGTATTAGAGTTGGTCAATGTATTTCTAAAACCCTGCGATGACTCCTCATTGTTTAGAGAATAAATAGCATGCTCTGTAGCACAGCCTTCTGCATGTCTCATCTTCTGGCCTCTTCTCTCCTTTAAGCAAATCTTGGCTCCAGTCATATTGAAATTTTGTATTTGTCTTTTCCCAAAGACACTAATTCTCACTTGTTCCTTCAGCTCTAAGTGTCTGCTTTCCTTAATTCCCACACCAAATTAGACACATTTTTTCCTTTCCAACTCATGTGTCTCATCTGCAGTTTTGCCCCTTCATTTACCCAGTCCTTGTGTGCATCTATACACATCCTTGTTCACCAAGACCACAGAGGGTGCTCTGTTGACGGCCTTGTGCTGGACTCAGATAACACAAGTAACTAAAACACAGATGCATGGTCTTCCAGGGCTTACATAATAACACGGATCGGCCATTTTCAATTAAAGGGCACACCAAAGCAATCATGGTATGTTTGATTCCTGATATGTTCTTTCTTTTCCTTTCTTCCTTCCTTAAATGGTTAATAACTCCGTAAATGGGATTTAAGCAATTCCAACAGGGTCACCTGAATCTCTGTTACTCTCCAATGATCTTGCAACCCCAGGATGACAGTTTTCAACTGTTAGTGTCATGTGGGGCTGAGTCAGGGCTGTACCTTCAGATGGGGCTTGGGCTAACAGAAGGCTTCTGGTGACCTAATTTATGATTCCTAAATGAGGAGGGGCAATGAGCTAAACCAATGACTACAAATGATTATGTAATTAGTATGACAAGTTGCACTGGGATCCATTGGCCATTTACTCTTGCTTCACAACATGACTTCTTTTGTTGGATATTTTCAGAGACTTGACACGTGGCACATATGACTTGGGAGTATGTAGAGCTGGGAGTTTGTCATATTTTAATAGCTATATGAAAGATGTTCTTTTTTTTTTTTTTTTTTTTCCGAGACAGGGTTTCTCTGTGTAGCCCTGGCTGTCCTGGAACTCACTCTGTAGACCAGGCTGGCCTCGAACTCAGAAATCCGCCTGCCTCTGCCTCCCAAGTGAAAGATGTTGTTTTAAACATTATTGTTTTCTGACTATCTTCCGCTATCTTCACAATGCACATTGCTGCACAGAGCCGGATCAAAATGAGAGTGGGATCACTAGCTAACAACAGATTTCAAATGGAACACTAATGCTTCTGCAAATATGTAGGGTTTTTTCCATATCATTCATAAAAGAAAGAATGAATCAATGAAATCTACCTCAAAGGCGTAATCTGTTGTTTTTCCTGAAGGTGAGAGTCCAGGGGCTAGAAGCACAGAGAGTACCATCAGATCGTGTATCACAAATAAACATAAATATTGTTTTTGAAAATAAAACCTAACAATGAACATAAACATCTTCCTTGAAATCCTACCCAAAAGTGAATGTTTTGCCATTTTACAATTGTATACCACATATAGGTCAATATTTACAAAAAGGCACTAAAACCTGACTTTTTTTTTCTTTCTGTTGTTATATCGGGGCAATAGGGGCCATCTATGAATTTAATATTTAAAACCGTCATTATTGTTGTGTGTGCCTGGTGACCGTGTGAACCACAGCATGCATATGGAGATCAGAAGACAACTTTATGGAGTTGGTCCACCTTCATGAGAATTCTGGGATCCAGAATTCAGGTCACCAGGCCTGCACCATTAAGTGCCCTTACCTGGTGAACCATCTCCTTGGGCCCTTATCTTTCTTTTAAAAAGACATTTGTTTTTATTTATGTACCAATGTGTGCACCCTGCATGTATGTCTGTGAGGGTGTCAGATCACAGACAGTTGTGAGTTGCCAATCTAGGTCCTTTGAAAGAACAGTTAGTGCTCTTAACCACTAAGCTATTTCTCTAGCACGTCCCCCTACCCCCATCTTTCTTTTTTATCTACTTCTCTATAATCAATTTGGTCAGCCACAAGATAAAGGAAAGTCAACAGAATAATTTGGACCACCAAATTTTTTTTTGCTATTAAAGAAAAAGAGACTAGAACTAGACAACAACGACAACAACAACAACAACAACAACAATATAATAATAACAACAACAGCATGTCATCTGAAGGTAAAAGTGTCTTATCAAAGTCCACATTTCTCTGATTCCTCTAAGGCTCTGTAGACACTCTCGCTCCTCTTGCTGCTGCTTCTGCTACTAAAGCTTAGGTCAAACAGGAAGCTGGAGTTACCTTTCTCAATGCCATTCCCCAAGTTGAAAAAAGTCAAAAAAAGATTAGGGTAAATGGGTGAAAACAGAATCGGCTGGCTCTACCTCACAGCTGGTGGCTAGAGACCCCATGGGCCCTCAGGGTGAACCGCTGCCCTGACCTCTTGACTCCTCCTCCTCAGCCCCCAGCTCAGGAGCCCGCGGTGGTGGAGGGGCCTCAGTGGCTGACCTTTCCTTTCCTGCTTCTCTGTTTCCAAGAAGAAAATCAGTTTTTGTGTCACTCATGTGACATCTTAGAACAGGCTGAAGCTACATTGAACTTTATAGAGCACGGGGTCTGGCAAGGATCAAGATGGTGGGAGCCGAAGACTTTTGTTATTATTTTTAATTATAAAGAAAGAGAATATTTTAAAAATGGATATAGACAAGATTTTTTTTCTCTTAGAGATCACCTTACTTTAGCTTTTAGAGTTTTTTATACCCCAAATAGACTTGTTCCTGAACAACCTAAACATTCTTAAAATATCATGTGTATTTTCAGTTTTGGAAAATATTTTGGGGCTGAAAAGATGGCTCAGCAGTTAAGAGCATTTGCTATTTCTCCAGAGGACCTGGGTTCAATTCCCAGCACCTACATGGCAGCTCACAACTGTCTGTATTTCCAGTTCCAGGGATCTGACACACTCATAGACATATATACAGGCAGAACACTAATGTACATAAAATAAAAAAAAAATTATAGCAAAGGAAAATTGGAAGTATATAATAGTATTAAATATTGTGCACTCAGCTGACCTGTCACAGATGGAGCTATGTCGTACCAGTGTCCCAGGGAGAGGCAGCTATTTTCACCAACTTGCCTCAAGCATGCCTTGATTTCCCCTTTCCACACTTTACCCAAATACCAGTGGTACAAAGCAAAACTGAAGCTGATGTAAAAATTCAAAGTGCATTACCTTGGGAGTAAGTATGAGAATGAGTTGGGCACTGGCATCTAGAGGAAAGAAAAAGGAAAATATCAACAGAAACAGGAAACCAGAGTGAGAAGCCTTGAGACTAAACTGGGTGGCAGCTCAGAGTGTACTAGAGAAAGCAACACACACTCAAACCCAGGATAATGCCAAAGACGAAATCCAGCGCACCACGGCCTTTGCAGCACCCGGATGCTCCTTCGTTTATTCAAGTCTACCGAGCCAAGGCCTGCAGGCAGCCAGGGGAGCACCCTGAGGGTGCACACTGATGGGCCTGGATTGAGGCTCCAGCCCTCACAGACCAGGAGCTTTCACTCAGTCAGTAGCTCTTCTACTCAGCTTGAACCCCTGAGAACATTCTACATAATTCTCCACATCTTCAAGGTTTACTTCAGACTGCTTCTGCGCTTGAGCCTCTAGAAGCTCTCAGACCACTGGCCTTACAGGTCAGCTACTCCCGTCCCCTACCACTCCTCCCTCTGCTGACCTCAGCCTCAGGCACTGAGCTATCCTGTGTCTACAGCAGGGACACTTCCCACAGTCTCCTTCCTGAACCCTGTCACCTATGAACTTCCCATTTTTTTTTCTCCTGGAAACTTCTCTCCTTTCCCTGCCACATCAGCTATTTTCTGGAAATCCTTCCCTCTGGCTTCAGTTTCTCCTTTTCATTTGTTTCTCTTTATGGTTCAGAGAACCTTGCCATAGAGGGATGTTGGCAAAAACTTGACTGCAAAGCCTCCTCCAGACTGCGCCAAAATTCAAAACTGGAATTAAAATCCCCAGGGAGGGAAAAGGTAAAGGAAGGAAAAGGTGGTAATCAGTGGCTCTCAGGATCTTAAAACTTCCTGCGATCAAGAAAAAAACATAAAGCAAGGTTGCCATCTAGTGGCCGCCTACTTCCAACAGGAGAGCAGGCAAGGCCCAGGCCCAGCTTAACAGTTAGGCTTTTCTTTCTTAATGCCCTGCATTAAACTTCTAAGGACAAGAGAAGCAAAGGGAAGAAAGATATCTGAAATCAATGTCGGGAATACGGCTGCCTCTTCCCACCCATTCATGTTACTGCAAAGTCTAAGGCTAACTAACTCATTTTTAACCCTTAGCTACGGTTCCTGCCTGGCCTCCCTTGCCTTCTGAGACGTCCACCCGGGTTGATTCCTCTTCATTATTTTTATCCTCTAAGTGATTCATGTCTGAATCACTTCGCTCAGCCTTTGGTTCTCCCTTTGGTGTACATTTACTGCTTCCCAACAGTTCACGTGCATCGTATGGTATGCAGCAACCATGTTCCATTCACGTCTCAGTCCTTCCTGTCTCCCAGAAAGCAGGCCCAGTCTCCATGCTGGGTCCATGGAACTACAGCTCTCCCTCTCAGTCCCTCCCCTTTCCTAGCTCACGGCGACTTCGGCACTTCACTTTCACCTACTCATGCACTCAGCCTTTCTGGAAGGAACCAGGTCAGGTAGAGTAACTCCTGGTGGTCTTTCCGTTTACAACGCATCTGCTGAGACCTGCGACAGGTGCCTACCCCCTGTTGGATCCTTAAGCAGCCCTTGCTCTCCAGCCTTTCGCTGTTGTATTCTCAGAAGAGCAGTTTCTGCACATAGACCCATACACGAGTTACTTCGGTATGTCATAGCAAGGACACCAACATCTACACTACTTGTCTCATGCAGGAGCAGGCTAGCTTCTCTGAGAGTATCTCCTTAATGGTAGCTGGGCCACACTGCATCATCCCGTCCTACTATGGTATCAGGCCCTGCACAGCCCAGTGCATACTGTGGCGTCTGCTTTTCTGAACTCTGTAAATATCACGATTAAGATTGCCTGCCCAGCTGGGTGCACGCAGGGGTTGCCCAGTCCCGAGGCACCCTTGGGCAGCCTGTACTCACGCTGTGCTTTGCAGGTGCCTCAGCAAGTGTGTGACTCGAGCGCGTGCAGCTGCGGCCATGGCAGGTCTCCTTGTTCGCCGGCTACTCCACCCCCACTGCCAGCCAATCCGGTCGCGGCTCGATTCCAGGAGGAAAACATCTGCCTCCAACACGCCCTGTAATGTCACCTGACCCAGCCTTAGTTCACTTTTCAGGCAACTCTGAAATTCTCTCAATGGCTGGCAAAATCCCCACAGGGTCTTGCGTAAACTTAAAACAAACAAACAAACAAACAAACAAACAAAAAAAGGCCCCAAACCGACCAACCAAAACTCCCAAAGCAAATCTTTGAAAGTTAATTCCTGTTGCTAGCAGTTGGGAATTGGGCTGGAGGTTACTTTTAGCCGTCAACAGCTTGGTTTTGATAAAGTTCTCATGGATACTTAGAACTATAAACAGTGTTTATAGTTCTAAGTGGAAGAGTTCAGTAAAGATGGCCAAGTCCTATGAACCTAATTAGAACTTTACCCAAAGCCATTAACAATCCAGTTTCCACTAGTTGTTATGAAACAAGATGAGCTTTCCTTGCATTTTCAGAAAGTAACCTCCAGCCCAATTCCCAACGGCTAGCAACTGACAGACCAACTTATTTTACAGAAAACACCCCTCTCTCAATTCTAGATTTGCTATTAATAATTTACAAAAGTAATGCAAGTATTAATTATGCAAAGGTAAGTTTATTAAGACCAAAATAAGACAATGAAACAGGGAAAAACATCCAGGACAGAAATAAACATGAAGTCTTCTGCTGGGTGTGGTTGCTCCTTTA
The DNA here is from genome assembly GCA_021653895.1 of Mastomys natalensis. Classification (NCBI taxonomy): domain Eukaryota; kingdom Metazoa; phylum Chordata; class Mammalia; order Rodentia; family Muridae; genus Mastomys; species Mastomys natalensis. The sequence continues at coordinate 1,166,757 of JAJTUV010000650.1, forward strand.
TAATCTCAGCCTTGGCTCCATAGTGAATTCCAGGCCAGCACTTGTTAAACCCAAGTCAATTAAACAAAAGCTGCGGTTACAAACAAAATGACAACCATTTTCTGGAGTAACAAGGTTAATTACCATTACTTAGTGTGGTTCCAATTTATCACTTAAAGCAATTCACTGGCCAAATACACCACCTGAGCCAACATCAAAAAGCACTATACTTTTAATATTATAGTCAGTGGCAAAGTTTTCCTAATACAAGGGGTCTTTTTTATAACCATTATTAACTACTTTGTTTTTTTCAAGCACACTCCGTATTGGTACCCAGGTTACTGGCTTCATACACAACCTCTACCGACAGTAGAAGTTAAAGCAACAACAGGTTAAAGCATACCTTTACAATACTTGTAAATCACAGGTGGACGTAATTTTCCCCCATACTCCCTTGCTTTGATAAATATACAAGCTTTTTTTTTACAAAAATAATGCAAAAATGTTGAAACCAATCTACTATAACTCAGAAATCTGATCAACCCTTACCCAGTATCCAAAGTCAAGATAAAAAGGCAGGCCTTAACTTACTCCTGGTTCTGACCATATCATTTTTATAATTGTCATGTTCCAAAATACACCAACTTCCAGTCAGTGTCTCCATTAATTCGTAGCCCAGCACTGACTCGCGGGGAGGCAAACCTGTCACTTCAATGTCTTGCTCATTGAGGACAGCAGCCACCTCCTGAGCCAGCCTACAGCACGCACAAATGAAACTTTAGCACAGTCCTAGTTTTTCAGAACAGGTCCAGAAGGGAGAACACTACTTCCTCCTCTTTCCACCTTGCTGCGGCCCTTTCTTCTTGCCCCCTAACGCAGGCGGCCTGGAATGCTTCTTGCCTCCCAAGCCTCCTTTCCGTTTCTCTCCCTGACCCGGCAGGCCGCCCTTTCTCTTGCCCGAAGGTCCTGGCCGACCCCCTTTTCTCTTGCCTTTCTGGCTCATTTTCCTCCTCTTGGCAGCCTCCTCTTGGTCCTCTTCCCTCATCTGCTTGTTGGTGGCCCTCGTCACGTCCAGCTGAGGTCTCTTGCTGTTCATGATTCGAAGTAGCTCCAACTGGTTCTTTTTCTCGGCTGCGAAGTCCCCAAAGAGGGGCTGAAACTTCCTCTTCTTGCCGGAGCCCCGGGGCGCTTTCTCCTTGGGGAGGCGCTCCTGGAAGCGTCCCACCGACGCGGTGGAGACCTTGGCCACCTGCATGGCGCGGCCCAGCTCCTCCTTACTCTGGTGTCCCGTAGGGTGCAGGCCGGCTGAGCTGGGCATCTGCATCTTGTGCGCGCGGGCCAGGTTCCGCAGACGGTTCAGCTCGTTTTTGGCCACGCGTTCTTTCTTGGCCTGAATCCTCTTGGCGAACTGATCTTCCATGGGGTCGGCGCTCCCGGGCACCTCGATCAGCCATTCCTTAGTGTCATCCCGTGCGCGCTTGTAGCCCCAACGGCGCCGCCACTGGCCACTCACCTCGTCCCACACGAGGTTGGTCTTCTTTTTGGGACGGATGCCCTTAAGGCGCGCGAACTGCTGCCAGCGGGTGAGCGGCCGTGGCCGGGCAGCGGCTTCTCGCGGGGCAGGCGTGTGGCGGGCTCCGGCAAGCGCGCTACCACCGCCTCCTCCACGCGCTCGGTCGGCAGCTGCCACAGCTGGTTGATGAGAAGCTGCGTGTTGTCCCGCGCCAGGGCCCGCAGCTCGGCCTCCGGCGACGGCCCGGCCTGGCGCAGCACCGTCGGGGGTTGCGGTCCGAAGCCAGCAAGTTGCCCAGGTCGAACTCCAGCTCTAGCTCCTTGTGCACCGTGATGCGCTGCAGCTTCTCCGCCTCCCTCCTGCTCCGCCTTGGCCAACAGCTCCTCCACGCTCTGGCCCTCCATGGCTCTCGCTGCGCCTCGGTTCCCTCACTTTGGAGCAACAGCGGACAGTGTCGCTACTACAGCTGTACCCCAAAGCCGGCAACCACGTGCGGACGTCCGGACTCGTAATCCGGAAGAAAAAATGATCACTTCCGGGGTACCTGGAACCGGCTCTCCAACGGGGCAGCAAGGGAAAGACCGGCAGAGGGCGGCATTGGAGAGCAGATGGGCTTAGAGGCGGGACTTGGTCTCCTAACCAGATGTTGATCCGGCTGGCGCTGAGGGATGGCTGTATGAAGACTAACAAGCGCAGGGCCTGGGTGGGACTACGTTTCCCAGCATGCTGCGGGGCAGGGGCGGGTCGCAGTAGGACGCGGGCTGCTCAAACTCTTGGAACTTGCCGGCATCTTGGCTTCCGGATGGAATGAGTACGTCACAGTGTCTCTGGGTAAATCTATTACAGAAGTGTTTGGGGCGAGAGAAATTATTTCCCCGGAACTATAGCCCGTTCTCTGTGCCCTAGTCTCCGTGTGAGCGGAGACCGATCCCACGGGTACACTTAAAGGCAGGTATAGAAGATTGTTTTGCGACTTAGTAGGGCTGGCAGTTCCGCTGTTCGTGGCCTGGGCGCCAATTCTGGCTATGCCTCTGTTTGATCCCGGGATATTTATGTAGGCCTGGAAAATCGTGGAAGATGGATACTCTAATAGTACCCCGTATCCAGGAGCGTTTTAAAGGTAAATGTGTTAATATGCTTGAAGGAAGGCTAAGATTCAGTGTAAACCAAATAGTTTTTTAATTCAGTATTCATGGTGGCTTGAGAGTTAAAACAGTATTGTACCTGTTACTTTTATCATACCCTAAGTATGAAACAAAGGAAGGGCTCAATAAATAATATCTACTGTTTTCACTGATTTAAAGTCAAACTTAGTGTGTGCGTTTTTTGTCTGATGTTAGAATGGGCACATATTCATCTAATGTCACCCAATTTTTTTTTTTTTTTTTTGAATCACATAAATAGACTTTTACTATTTTTTTTTTTAAGTCTAGATCACATGAACTTGAGCTTGAACTCCCTATACATCGGAAGAGACCTTGACTTCTTGATTCTCTTACCTCTTTCCCAAGCAGTAGCGTTTCAGGCATACAACATCATACCTAGCCTTTGGACATCCACATGGTCCCTGGTGGCTGCCCCAATCAGCAATATCTCCATGTTCTCTAGTGGTAGTATGATCCATAGATATCTACACAGACCCCTCTGTTGTGTAGCCACAGACCCAGAAAATGGCCCTCAACAGCTGCTCAGGCGACAGGGCTGGCCACTCTCAACAGGCTACTCTCTACCCTAGAGTCTTCAGTTCTATCTCTCTCCATAATGTCTGACCCTGACACACTTGTAGGACTTTCAGGTCTCAGTTTGAATTTAAGATTAAAAGAATCCCACTGTCCCAGGACACATCCCGGGAGGGGCACATTCCTTAGTCAGAGGACACTTGCTAGATTAACATTCAGAAGAAGGGAGAGGCTGATTAATATTCCTCAGACCACAGGGGAGGGAACCCACCTGTGGGTGAGGAAGGCCCAGAGCACATAGACACATTCCAGGAATCAGGAAGCTGGGCCCTTAACATAGTAAACCTGGGCAAACCTGGGCAAATGGAAGACACTCATTGTCATAATCTGAGTCACCTAGAGACCGGCCTTTGTGGTTGCCCTTGGGAACTCTGTATAAGAACTTCCAGCTTTTGTTTGGGGCTCTCTTGTCTGCATGCAAGAGAGTCCTAGTGCACTAGTATCATTAAACCTCATGTTATTGCAGCAAGTCCCATCCGTGTGTGTTTCTGTGGGAGCACATCCCCTGGTTTTGGATCTTAGAGTCCAACAATACTCACATTGTGGTGGCTCCTGCTGCAGGCTGATCTCACGACTGGTGGGACCCTGAACGACATCCTCTTGCAAGTGAGTGTCTATGGCTCTTGTGCTGTGCACTGGAGAACAGGTCTGTGGATGGCATGTCTGTCTTCTCCCACACTCCACCACACGGGGGCAGTCTGGGCTCAGGGCTCTGTGTGTCTACGGCCCTGCTGTTGGGTGGAGGGCAGGCCTGTGGTAATCTTTCCCCACTTACATCATGTGGTATGGCTGAATGCAGCTTTCTGTCTTCCTCCTCCTGTACTATGCTGCCTGGATTTGCTTTACTTTGCTTTTTATGTGTCCCAGGCATAAAATAGCATTGGTCACCAAGTTAGACACGAAGCTAGGATGAACAAAGGACTGCCATCTGCTCTGTCCCTGACTGATAAAAGACAACATTACTAACAAGGTGTCTCTTTGACCATTGCCAGGAGGGAACTCTTACTTTTTTTAAATTAAAACTTTTATATGTTCAATTTAATTTCACCAGTTTCAGACATTGAATATGTATGTGTATGTGCATGTATATACATGTTTGTATGCATTTAGAGTTATGTGTTCTCTGCGACAACATTTATGCTTCATGCATTTTTAATTTGTTGTTTTACACTTTCCTGTATTTTCCTGAAATTAATCTTTTAAACTAAAATTTCTATGTCTTTGTGTGTGTTTATGGCAAGTAACTAGATTTTGTCTTAAATCATGTTAATTTATTATTGTAACATTCTGCTCTGAAATCAACAACAACTCTAAGAGAGGAGCCATTCATCTGAGAGCACTGACCTGACATTTGCAATTAATTTCTGACAACTTAAAGCTTTTTAGTGACATCACTGTCTGACAATGAACGCACCATCAGCTAAAGGAATTATTCATTAAAAGAGCAAAGTTTTCCCTGCCTTCAAATCAGCTATAGAGATAGTTTATATCTAGAAAGCACATTTATTTTACCACGTTGAAAATTAAACTCAGCATGCTCTAAACCAGTGGTTCTCTACCTTCCTAATGCTGTAACCCTTTAATACATTTAATATGTTGTACTAACTCCCCAAACAAGTATTTTTGTTGATACACCATAACAGTAATTTTGTTACTGTTGTAATTCATAGTGCAAACACCTGTGTTTTCTGATGGTCTTAGGTGACCCCTGTAAAAGGGTCATTGGGTCCCCAGATGACTTGACCCACAGGATGGAAACTAAAGGATGGGAAACAAGGCTTCCCAGAATAAACACACACACACACACACACACACACACACACACACACACACACACACCAGTGTAGTACCAGAGACTGGGTATTGCTGTAATTGGCTCGACTATGACTTTGTTTGGAGGAATGTGGACTTTGGGACTTTGGATTTGGAAAGCAGTTGACTGCTTTAAGTAGGGCACAATGGGACACACTAGTAGGAGCATGGAAAGACGATGGTGCAGAGAGTGATTGGAACTGTGGAGGTCTGACTCAAGTGGCTTCAGAGGAGAAGTGGCCCAGAGACTGTTTGTGTGACATTTTGTCTAAGAATGTGGCTGTTTTTTTCCCTTGTCTGAAGTCTGCCTGAGGGTACATTGAAGAGTTTTGGATTAATTGTATTGCCAGAGGATTTCAAAACAGCCTAGTGTTGAATGTGTCACATGGTTATTAGTGACCAGTCTTATGCAGATCTATAATGAAAAGGAGCAAGCTGAGCAATGAAAGACATAAAATGTACAATTTGAGTAGAAAGTAAAAACAGGGTAAAGAAAAGCCTGGTGATAAGGACTAGTGGCCTCAGAGCAAGACCCACCTAGCTAAGCTTCCAGCTTGTGGAAGGAATTAAAGAAAAGTTGTGATGGTGCATGCCTTTAATCTCAGCGCTTAGAAGGCGTAGGCTGGTGGATATCTGAATTCAAGTCTAGCAGGTTTACAGAGTGAGTTCCAGGACAGCCAAGCTTAGGCAGTAAAGGAAGCCATCAAAACCAGAAAGATGGTGAAAATGTATTTGAATTGAAGGGGTCCCAGCAAGCAGCAGAACTTGGCAGCTTCACCACATGGTTCTGGCTTTAGAGTCAAGGATACAAGATAGGGGTTATGGAATCTCCCTTCATGACTAAGGAAAGCAACTAAGGCCAGGGTATCTGTCCATGGAGGCTAGAGAGGCTCTGAAAAGTGAAGCCTGGGTTGTCTTGGAGACCCCAAAATGTTGGAGTTGCCAGAGTCATATGATACCTGCCAAGGAGAGCCACTAACAGGGTATGGTATCAGCCTTAGAGAAAAAAGTGTGTTACGTCAACAAAGCTGAAAGGAGTTAGAAATCTGAAGAGTGCTTTGAATCAGACACAGAGATGCTGGTTTTTGATCTTGCTTTGATCCAGGCTTTCCTCACTGTGTACCTGTTTTCTCCCTTTTGGAATGGTAATGTACATCCTGTGCCATTGTATGTTGGAAGTGTGTGATCTCATTCTCAGAGGAGACTTTGAACTTTGGACTTTTAAACAGACTTGAGGCTGTTGTAGACTATGGGAACTTTTGAAATTGGGCTAGATGCATTATGATACTGCTATAAGCCTATGCGGACCAGAAAGTGGAATGTGGTAGTTTGAGTAGGAATGGGCCCCATAAGCTCATAGATTTGAATGCTTGGCCACCAGGAAGTAGTACTCTTAGGAGATACTGTCTTCTTGGAGTAGATGTGGGCCTATTGGTGGAAGTGGGTCACTGGGGGTGGGCTTTGAGGTTTCAGAAGCTCTAGCCAGGCTCAGTGTCACTCTCTTCCTACTGCCTGCTGATCTGGATGTAGAATTCTCAGCTTCTTTTGCAGCAGTCTGCCTGTGTGCTGCCATGTTCCTGCCTTGATGATAACAGACTGAACCTCTGAACCTGTAAGCCAGCCCCAAGTAAATGCTTTCCTTTATAACAGTTGCTGTGGGCATGGTGTCTCTTCTCAGTTATAGAAACTCCAACTGAGATAACCAACAGAGGTAAAACTCTACAAGAATCTTTTTTTTTTTTTTATCAATTTGCAGAAAGAAAAAAGCATTTTTGTTTTCCTAACCATTCTTCTTATAAAGATCTTGCTCCATCTTCCGGAACACCTACAGATGACTTTGCAGGCTCCATAGACAAATGGGCCACTCAGGCAGTGCTTCCTAGTCACTGAAGTAGCTAGGTTTTGAAATGCTTATTGATAGTCTCTGTATTTTTTTTTTTTTTAAAGATTTATTTATTCTATGTATGGGAGTACATTGTGGCTCTCTTCAGACACACCAGAAGAGGGCACCAGATCCCATTACAGCTGGTTGGGAGTCACCCTGTGGTTGCTGGGAATTGAACTCAGGACCTCTGGACAAACAGTCAGTGCTCTTAACTGCTGAGCCATCTTTCCAGTCCCAACAGTTTCTGTCTTTACCTGGATAGTTTAGTCACTAGTAGTCCCTGGATTTAGGATGTGTGTGAATTTAACTGTCATTAACACTTTTTTCTGGTTCTCATTTCCTGTCTTCCTTTATTTTTGTTTGTAATGAGAATTTATTTTCTATTATTTATTTCTTCTAGTTGTTTGAAGTTAGATACCTTTTCAAGTTTTTAAAAACTATTTATTCCGTTTAGTACCTTAATGTGCTCTACAGAATGGTCATCCCATCCTCAGCAGCTATTAACTGTTATTCGTTAGCATTGTACTTTTATGTTTTAAAAAAATTACAAATTAAGACTGAGCCTGGTTGTATAATCTGTTATCCTAGTGTTTGGGGGCTGAGGCAAATGTGAGTTCAAGGTCAGGCAGGGCTACAAGCTGAGAATCTGTTTCAAAATGAAACAAAGCAAAGTGACCCAAATCAGACATAATTATCATTATAGATAATGCACTTCAATCATCAGGTTAGTTAGATGTTAACAGTTCTCACTCTTTGAAGACAGTATTTGTTTTGTCTTTTGTTTCCATTTCTGTTCTTGAGAAATATGCTCCGTTTTTTTTTCCATTTAATTCTATAAAATATATCACTATGAACTTACTTATAAGTGTTTTAATAGAGTCATAGATCAGTTCTGACACAGAAGTTGGCAGGGAAAGGCTAGGGGGCATAAGCTAGCCTGAGTTCTAAGTATGCCCTGTACCTGCAACGTGACTGTCCACCATGATAGTTCTGATTACTCTGTCTTTTCAGAGGCAGCTTCTTTCCAGAAATAAGTACTTCTCTCACTGGATTTGAAACTTGCTGCTTTGGCTAGGCTGACTGGCCAGGGTGTCCTAGGACTCTTGACTCCATGTTCCAGCTCTGGCTAATACGTTGGCACCACTATGTGCATGCTAGGATTATAACTTAGACTTCCTGCTTGGGTAGCAAGCTCTTTACTGACTGAGTATTGTCTCAACTCTCCATTTTCCTTTAAGATAATTGATCCATTTGTTCCCTCTCCCTATGTTTGAAGCTCAAACATTTCAACAGAGAGTGTCTAACGTTTCCATTAATATTACCTGACCTCCTGCAACTGTCAACATAGGAAAGAAGAAAGTTTACTTTTATTGTGGCATCTTGTCTTTTCCTCTTTCTGGAAAACCTTACTTTTGTTTGTATGTGTGTTCCTCAGAGCTGCTTCCATATCTCTTTCCTGTGAGTGTTGGGTTTCCTCTGTGGTAGCTACCTCTGTGGAAGCTTCACAAACACAGTGAAGCGCAAGCAAACTTCTCTCTGTTTGATCTTATGGATCCTGTTTAGTTTATTTGTTGTGGTTACTACTTGGGTTTTATTTTTTTTTTTTTCTTTTTTTTTTTTTTTTTTGGTTTTTCGAGACAGGGTTTCTCTGTGTAGCTTGGCTGTCCTGGAACTCACTCTGTAGACCAGGCTGGCCTCGAACTCAGAAATCCGCCTGCCTCTGCCTCCCAAGTGCTGGGATTAAAGGCGTGCGCCACCACCGCCCGGCTACTACTTGGGTTTTTAGATGTAGTGTTTTTTGATGGTTTGTTTGTTGTTTGTAATTTCTTTTTGAGACAGGGTTTCTCTGTGTAACAGCCCTGGCTGTCTTGGAACTTGCGTTGTAGACCAGACTGGGCTTGAACTCACATAGATGTACTTGCCTCTGCCTCCCAAGTGCTAGGATGTGGTGTTTCTAAGTTCAGTCCAGAAGTAAAGCTTATTATTATTATTATTTTTTTAATGTGCTAAAACATTTCTTTCCTTTAAATAAATCTATCCCCAAATTGTCATTATATTTTTATTAAAGTTCTTTTCAGATTGCTAAATTTGTTACATAGGTGTCATCAGTGTAGTAGTAGTCCTTGCTTTCTGTGCCTGCTCATGTCAGCTAGAGGGCTGGATCCCAGGAGGTCTGCATTTGGGTTCTCTGTGAGTAGCCTGCCCGTAGTGCCGAGGAGGTCCAGCCTGCCCTCTGAGGAAGTCAGTATCCATCCTCTGGTCCTCTCTCAGAGACCTCAGCACTTCCTTAGGCTTGGGCAGAGAAACCTGGTCTTGCTGTGGCTGGTGAGTGCCTCCGTTAAGAGCTGTGCTGTTTCCTTAGGAACGAGGTGTCTTAGGTCTAAGCTGGATTGCCTCTATCTTAACAGTGACCTCTCCCCCTCTCCCTTCCTCCTCCCCTCTTTCTTATGAGCTATTTATTTGTTATGTGACACAATGAAGCACAATACATGAAAACTCGTAATTCATCTCACACCTCTCTGCCTCATACACAGGTGTTTCATGACTTGCCTCTGTTCCTGAATACATGCATGCTGTATTTTCTCATTTCTGTAGTTTAGAAGAGGAGAAAACGAGGAGAGGCTGTAAGAGGATTAGACATGGAACCAGCATTCTGGCCACCTATCTTGCTTTTTTTTTTTTTTTTTTTTTTTGAGACAGGGTCTCTCCATGCTGTTCTGGGCCTTGCTATGTAGAACTCACAGAGATCCTTCTGCCTCTCTCTACTTAGTACTAGGGTTAAAGGCATGCACCAGGTAATACTAGGTTTTTATGTAACGTAAGTGTCAACATGAAGAGATGAGCCCAGAGTTATGTTGATAGGGAAGTCTGGCTAAGGTGATGTAGGAATAGAGCAGAGAACTGGAGACACATTTTCACTCACTCACTCACTCACTCACTCACTCACTCATTCATTCATCAGATAACTATGATTGAACACAAATATCTGAGATTCAGAAGACTTCCGTAACTGGGAGAGGGCAGAATAAAAATGGATCAAGAATATATATTTAACTTTTTATTTCATTTAAATTATGTGAATGTGTGTGTGTGTATGCACATACACGCCCGCATTCCACTGGAACTGGAGTTATAGGCTATTGTGGGCTGACTGATACGGTAGCTGGGAACAAACTAGGGTCCTCGATAAAAATAGCAAGTGTTCTTCACCGCTGAGCCATCTCTCCAGCCCTGGACAAAGAATATTTTAAACACCAAGTAGTTCATCACAGATCAGAAGTATAGAAATGTATCATATATTTGGGACACAGAAGAGTTCAGAGCTGTAGGCTCATTTGGAGGACAGTGGGAAATGAGACTACACAGAGCAGGTTTGGCCAGATTGCAAATGGATTTCATGGCACCTTTTGTTCCAAAAATATTCAATGATGTGGCAGAAATTGTGCTGAGTTGTAAGGATGCAAGTTGCAAAATACAGCATTCCTATCTTCCAGAAACTATAGGCATTTAGGGGCTGGCAGAGTGAAAAAATCATGCCTATAGATTGGTGGTAGTACACCCTGGGGACATTGAAGCAGAGGAGACTTAGGAGATGGATGCAGTAGTTCAGGGGAGGAAGGATTGAGCCTTGGCCATGTAGAGGGATAACAGTTGATAGAAAAGATGTAATAGAGAGACATGAAGGGGGTGGAGATGACTGGCCCAGGAGAGAGGTGAACCAGTGACATCTGGCTGCATCTTTTCTTGTGCGGCCTCCAGAAGATGTGTGTTGGAATGCTTGTTTCTAGAGACAGCAAGAGGAAGGAAAGGACGAGGGGCGTTGTGCTCATCCCTGCTCTCCTTGTGTGTCAGGCTCAGGCAGATCACATTATTTCCCTATCATAATTGATTTGTTGGGAATGCTTTTGTGGAGGAATAATTTTCTAAGCTTATATGAAAACAGAGTTTCTTTGGGGGCAGTTTACTAAACTGTTCCATATGAGTGCTGTGAAAATGAGATGCCGGTGCATCCTTCAATTAAAAATTAGATAATGTGAAATATTTAGGGATTGTTAATTCTTGTTGCCTTTTAGTAAGGGAAATGGTAGTGACTGTTTTAACAAAGGGTACTTTATCAATGTCGTTTTCCTTATTTTTCTTCTCTCAGCATCTTGTTAAAAGCCATTTCTTACACTATGCAACAAAGGATTTAGTCCCTTGACAATATATTTAATAACAGACAATTTAGCAGACATTATCAATACCTTTCACATCTCAGTTTTCACATCTCAAGGTTTTCTGAGCAAATAAATGTTAAGAACATTTTTGTACATTATATTTTTCTTAGATTATAGCTCCCAGGTTAGCCACAGATATAAACTACACACTGCAGCTGTTTTTGTGAACCTTTGTGAAAACGTGTTTTGCTTTTGCTGCCTTGAAAGTGGACACGTAATAGAATATTTCGCTCCCTCCCCTTTCTAGTTTGTATTAATCATGACTCAATAAATTCTTAGTGAATGTGTAATGCAGTAGAACACCAGGTGTCACAGAGAGCTGAGATGACTATAGTGCAGAGGCTGTTAGTCTAATTGAAAAGGCAAATTTCAAAGAGAGGGGAGATTTATTGGAATGGCTTAAAGGCTGTGGCTCAATTAGTACAACAATAGCTGTCTACCAATAGAAGGTCCAAGAATATAAAACGTGTTCAGTTCATGATGCTGAATATCATACTCAACAAAGGGGAGAGAGAACCTGTAGAGACCATATTCAGTGGATAGGCACGGCCCCTGGTTGAGGGATGGCGTTACCCACCAGCCTCAAAAATATTAATACAGAATTCCTTCTTCAAAAGGAAATGCAGGGACAAAGACTGAAGGAAAGGCCATCCAGAGACTGTTCTACCTAGAGATCCATCCCATCTGCAGACACCAAACCCAGACATTATTGCTGATGCCAAGAATTACATCCTAATAGGAATTTGGTATAGCTGTCTCCTGAGAGGCTTTGACAGAGCCTGACCAATACGGATGTGGATATATACAGCCAAACATCGGACTGAGCATGGGGACCCCAATGGAGAAGTTGGGGCAAGGACTGAAGGAGCTGCAGGGGTTTGCAACCCCATAGGAAGAACAACAATATTAACCAACCAGACCCCCCAAAGCTCCCAGGAATTAAACTACCAACCATAGAGTACACATGGGGGTACCCATGGCTCCAGCTGGATATGTAGCAGAGGATTCCTTATCAGGCATCACTGGGAGGGGAGCCCCTTGGTTCTGTGGAGGCTCGATGACCCAGGGTAGGGGAATGCTAGGGCGCTGAGGCAGGAGTGGGTGGGCAGGTGGGGGAGCACCCTCATAGAGGCAGGGGGAGGGGTGAGGGGATAGGGGGCTTGTGGAGGGGAAACTGGGAAGGGGTAACATTTGAAATAAATAAAATAACCAATAAAAAATTTAAAAAATTAAATAATTAAAAAAGACGCTGTCCATGTCCCCTGGCACACCCAGACCTGTCCGTGTCCCCTGGCACACCCAGTGTCTTTTTACTGAGTTCAAGAATACAACGATCTTTAAGAACAGTTTCTTTATCTTTTACTGTCTTTAAGAATGTGCTTTACACCTACTTTCTGATAATATAAAATTCAAAATTAACATTTTAACATATTGGGAAGGTAGAAACTAAATTTTAATTTCTTATTTAATTTCCTGCAGTTCTTTATCATAGTTGGTGACTTTGAACATAGCTTGGGCTACAAAGTTACAAGAGTTCTTGACCCGCCTGAGCTTCATTGTGAGATGAGACAGGAGAGAGAGAGAGAAGAGAGAGAGAGAGAGAGAGAGAGAGAACAAAATGAAACAAAATCAAAGTCAGTGATGTAGCTTAATAGTACAGTGCTTCCCTTCCATCAGACATGAACAAGGCTGTGGATTAGATCAGAAACCTGCAAAGAAGGAAGTGAAAATAATGAGAAATTCTGACATTCATTGCAAAATGAAATATGTCTAAACAATATTACACTAGCATGCTTATATGAGGAACCTAGAAGGATGGAATTTATAAAGGCGGGGAGCAGGACAGAGGGGCACACAGCAGGAGGAACTGGTTGGGCAGAGAGTATAATATGGAGATGATTGTTCTGGTGTGACTGATCTGTATGTTGAAAAAATAGTTAAAATAATATTTTTTAGTTTTTACTTTACTGCAATTAATTTTTAAAAATGAAATAGGCTTTACTTATTACAGCAAATATCTATTCTTCAGTATGTCTTTTTGACTTCTTTGTTAAAAAGCAGGTGTCCATAGGTATGTGGATATATGTTTGGGTCTTTGATTTGAATCCATCAATTGATGTGCTTTTAGTTAATCCCATGCTGTTTTTATTACCGTAGCTCTGTAATATAACTTGATATCTGGGATGTCAATACTTTCAGCAGTTCTTTTTTTATTGAGAATTGTTTTAGTTATCTTGTTTTTTTGGGATGGTGGTGGTGTGTTTCCACAAAAGATAGAAGTTTCAACAAATGCTGCAGGTCAACCTAGATGGCTGCATGTAGAAGAATAAAAACAGTTCCATTATCTATTACTGCACCCAAAGGACTTCTATATAAGACCATATACACTGAATCTGGTGGAAGAGAAAGTGGAGAATAGGCTTGAACACATTGGCACAGGAAAGGACTTTCTGCACAGAACATTAATGGCTCAGGCACTAAGACCAACAGTTAGTTTTCTGGGGCCTCAGAAAGCTGGAAAGATTACATGAGGCAAAGGGCATCATCACTTGGAAAAAACAGCAGCCTATAGAATGGGACAAATCACTTCCCGTTATGCATCTGACACAGGGTTGGTACCTACAATATCAGTCCCCTTTAAACTTCTTTTTTTTTTTTTTTTTTTTTTCCCCTTTAAACTTCTTAATCAGGACCCCCACAGTCTGCACAGCTATCAGCATTACCATCTTTAAAGCTATTATTTGAAGCTCTAGTTGCTAGCCACTTTCCCAGTTGAAAGTCCCAGAGTTTTCCAGAGTCTTTCAAAAAAGTCACATAGACAGACCTGTACCTCACTCCTGGTACCACTATCTGTACTAGTTACTTTTCTATTACTCTGACAAAGCACCACGACTAAGGCAACTTATAAAAGAAACCACTTAATCCAGCTCATGGTTTCAGAATGCTTAGAGTCCATGGTGATTGCATAAGGGGATGGTAGGAGGTTGGCACATCTTGATCTGCAAGCAAGAGGCAGAGACAGAATGTTAGAAATGGCAGAAGTATTTTGAAACTACAAATCCCAAGTACCATATCTTTTTCAGAAAGACCACACCTCCTAATCCTTCTCTAAAGTTTCCACTGATGACCAACTGTTAATGCATATGAATTTATGGGATATATTGCTATTTAATCCAACATAATGGGTGTAGCTTTTCTGACATTTCTAGAAGACAATCTCACAGCAAATTTCCTCTTACTCTGGATCTTATAATCTTTCTGAGCCCCCTTCCACAGTTATCCTTGAGCCCTAAATGTAGGAGGTGTGTTAGAGAAGCATTGGTTGGGATTGGGCTCCACAATTCTAAATTTTGGTAAATTGAGAGTTTTCTACAATGGTCCCCAAGCACTGCAAAAAGAAAATTACTTAATGAGTGGTAAGAACTATACTTATCTGTGGGTATATGGACAAATATTTACATTGTAGGTAGGCTTATGCTGGTTTGGTAACGCGGTGAGGATAAGTTCTCCTCCATGATTATTAGCTTCTCTAGCACTCCAGGTGGTTAGCTAGGCCTTGAGTTTCAGGCATTTTTTTCTATTTATTATGTGAGTCTTAAGTCACAATTGGAGAGATGATGGTTACCATTATTTAACCACTTGGGATTGGATAACCTACCAGGACAGTGGTTCTCAATGTTGTGGGGTGCCTTCTCTTACCATGAAAGGCAGTCTTGAGGGAAGACACTTTCAGGTTGGATCCAGCCCAGGCCCTTCAGTTTCTCTGTCTTAAGTGCATGGTGTCTTAGCAATAGGATCTTTTGAGGGACAACCAAAAGCAATAGCAATAGCCTATAATGTTTGAAGAGCCTCTTGGACAGACCTGGTCAACAATGAGGAAGTCTCATGACTGATGTTGGGGTTTTTGTCAGATGGTCTGTGATTCTTGAGTATATCAGTATCATCTCAGCTGGGGACATTTTGTTTAAACCACACATGTATTTGTTTAAACTGACTTAAATCTATTATAGACTTTTTAGATATACAGTTAATAGTTTGGTTCCTTATTACATAATCAGATATGTTATGCTCCATCCTCCTTCTATATTTATATCCTTTCCTTATGACTCAAAGGCCTATCATTTTCCCCATTCAGATCACTTGTATCCCACTATTCCCTTCTCTAGTGCCATCTCACATTGGTTCTTTTCTATTTCACTGGTTTATGTCTTTATTTCAGGTTGTAAACAATCTGAAGATTTGGAGCTAGGAACTCCAGATGAGAGAACATGCAACATTTATAGTTGTGGTTCTGCATTAACTCATTCAATATGATATTTTATAGTTTTACACAGTTGCCTACCAATTTCATGATTTTTTATTTATACCTGAATAATATTCCATAATGTCTATGTACCACATTTTAATTATTCTTTCATTAGTTGATGAACAAGTAGGTTATTTCCATTACCCAGCTACTGTGAATAGAGTAGCAATGACCATGTCTGGACAAGTACTTAGCAAGGACTCTTTGTAATAAAGGATATGGAGCCTGAAAAGGCCATCTTCTGTAACCAGGTCACTTCCAGTGGTGGGATCAGAACACCAACCAAGCCACAAAACCTTTGACCTACAGTCTATCCTAGCTGCAAGATGTGCGTGGGCAATGGAGGTGCAGAACTTGTGATAGCATCCAATCTAACTGGTCTAATCTTAGGCCCACACCACAAAAGGGAGCACCCATGCCTAACACTGCCTGAATGACCAGGAGCTGGAGGCTAGATGGATAGCCCAGAGACATAAAAAAAAAAAAAAAAAAAAAAAAAAAAATCAACTTAGTTACTGACTTAGTCACTGTGTTATCGCTGTGAAGAGACGCTGTTTTCCTCTGGGTTGCCTTGCCTCGCCCTGATAATAATTTTGTGCCTAATCTTATTGTAACGCCTTATGCTATGTGTTGGTGAGGTCCCTGGAAGGCCTGTTCTTTTCTGAAGACAAATGGAAGAGGAGTGGATCTGGAGGAGGAAATGGGATGGAGACTGAGAGGCATGGAGGGAGGGGAAACTGCAGTTGGGACATATTGTATGGGAGAAGAGTTAAAAACTAAAAATAAAAATAAAAAAAATAAAAAATAAAATGAAATTTGTTCTGAATGTGAATGTCTTCCCCACACTCTACTAAAATCTATAGCAATGGAATAAATATAAAGAAATGAGCACGAAGGTGAAGAGGCTGCCACTGACCTCTGAGACGGTTTTCGGCTGAGGGGGAAGGATTTGGGAATGTTGTCATTTTAATTGCTGCATAGAATTTCAAAGCATCAATATTGTTTAATGACGAGTTTTGAAAAATAAAGAACTGAATTATTTCTATTTTTAGACAATTCTCAGCTTAAGAGAGTACTTCCTCTCTGAAAAATTTAAGAACACCTAGATTAGCTCCTCAAGAATCCTTCCTCACGGGTTTTATTCTCCTTTCTTCTCCTATCTTAATATTTCTCTCTCTCTCTCTCTCTCTCTCTCTCTCTCTCTCTCTCTCTCTCTCTCTCTCTTTCTCTCCCTTTCTCTCTCTCCCTCTCTCTCCCTTTCTCTCTCTCTCCTCTCTCTCTCTCTCTCTCTGTCTCTCTCTCTCCCTTTCTCTCTCTCTCCTCTCTCTCTCTCTTTCCCCTCCCTCTCTCTTCCCTTTCTCTCTCTCTCTCTCTCTCTCTCTCTCTCTCTCTCTCTCTCTCTCTCTCTCCTTTCTCTCTCTCCTCCCCCCCCTCTCCCCTAAACTATACTTCAAAACTAAAAAGAAGGTAAAACACTTTAACGAAGGAAATATTTGATTTGAATGGGCAACTTATCAAAGGAGATATTTAAATGATCAGTAAGTATAAGAAATGGTGTTCATAACCTTATGAAGGAACAAATCACACCAACCAAAAGTATTAAAGCTAACACTATTGTCAACACCAAGAGTTGAAAAACATACAGGATTTTCATACATACTCAGTAATGTGTAAATTGATTCTGCTATTTTAGAAAACTCTTCTACTAAAGGTCAAAGTGGCCTACTCAGTAATCGGGAATTTTAGCCCCCAGGTTTATGTCTAAAAGAAATAAATAAATGTTCACAGCAGCTTCATTGATGATATATCTGCTGTGGTCTGGATATGAAATATCTCTATGTTTCATGTGTTTGAAAACCTGTCCCAGCTCATAGTGCTTTTGGAAATGTTGCAGAACTTTCAGTAGGTGTGATCTAGATGAATGAAGGAGCAATGCAGGAGGTTTGATGATGAAGCCCAGTTCCTGTCTGTGCTCTGCATGCTGGCTGCGTATTATATGAGTAGCCAATCCTTCCTCCTGCTGCCACGTTACCTGATAAACTGCAACCCCCTTAAACATTAACCAAAATACACAATTCCCCTCTTAATTTGCTTCAGGTACGTATTTGTTCAGTCATAGTAATGAGAAAACAATGGACACACAAAAGAGTTTAAGGCTGGCCTGGACTACAGAGTAAGTTCCAGGACAGCCAGGGCTGCACAGAGAAACCCAGTCTCAAAAAAACCAAAACAAAAAACAGATCAGAGCTAAAAGAAATCTGTTCATTTGGTGCTTGGGCCCTTGGAACTGGTTTGTGGGAGTACAGAACTGTTGGAAACTTTGGTCTGAAAAGGCCTTAGAATGTTGTAATCAGAGCTTAAGGGGGCATTCTTGTGGGAGTTTGGAAGCCCAGATGTCAACAGAGATGCAGACAGTAGAAGTCTGGCTTGTAAATTTCCAGAGGAGAATAAGGATTGAATCAGAAATTGGACTACATGCCATTCATGTTACATCTTGGAATAGAATCTGCCTGCATACAGTGGGATCCTTAGAACTTGAGTGAAGCAGAGTTCTAGTGTAATTAACTAATTAATTTGGTTGGTTTCTGTTCAACACAGAACAGCATTAGACTTTGTTAGGGCTACTGCATACCATTCTTACTCGATCTGCAGTTAGAACAACAAAAAATAAAAAGCATACTTAAGGGAACATATTTAAAATTGTATATAAGGTAGATGCTGAGAAAAACAGCTATAATTTTTAAAGAGGTAACAAGCATTAAAGAGAAATCTTGTCCTTGCACTGGGACAAGAGAGGTACTCCAATGACATACCAACATCAGCAGTCATGTTGTAAAAAATGCAAACATTAAACAAAGTAGTATGAAGAAAAAAATAGGAGGCTCCAATTATGTAGGGTCAAGGTAGATAAATAAACAAGGATAGATGAGGATAAACTAACACTCAGGGTATCTGAAAAAGTCATAAGAAGACTCCTGCCCAGGAATCAGGTACGCTGACTGCAGATCGTCACATCTCCTGCTCCTTTAGATCCAGCCCCCGAGTCTCATCTCCAGCTCGATAGTGGAATACCTACTGTGGTCTTCTTTGCTTCTCTGACCCCATGTCCAGTGGATCAGGAAGATCTCCTGCAGGTCTCCTTTGCTCAACTCATCCCAATATTCTGGTCTCCAAGACATTCCCTGGGAACACAGCAGTTGAGCAGACCAGGGAAACAGGTAAGCCAACTGTGCAGGCTAGTTTTAGGTCAACTTGACACAATCTAGAGTCATTGGAAAGGAGGGAGCCTCAACTGAGAAAAGGCCTCAATAAGATATAGACAGGCCTGTTGGACAATTTCTTAGTGAGTTATTAGTGGATTATGTGATTGATATGGGAGATCCCAACCCACTGGAAGGGGGCACCCCTCAGCAGGTAGTCAGGCTGAAAGCAGACTGAACAAGCCATTGAGAGCAAACCTGTAAGCAGTGTCCCACCATGGTCTCTGCATCTGCTTTTGATTCCAGGTTCCTGCCCTGTTTGATTTCTTATCCTGAGTTCCTTCAGTGGTGACCAACAATACAGAATTGTAACCCAAATAAACCCTTTCCTCCTCAAGTTACTTTGTCATGGTGTTTCATCATAGCAATAGAAATCCTAACTAAAGACACCAATTGAAGACCTTCCCCACTTCCTCCTCTCTTCCAAATCTAGCCTTATCCCCAGCTCTGCAAAAGAATATTTGCTGCAGCCTTCATTTTCCCTGCTGCTCACAACTCCTGTGGATCCTACAGACTTTCTCCTCCTCACCTACCATCCCACAGTTGCTCTATCCCAGCCCCCAACTCCAGCAGATACTCCCTGCTAACCTACAGGCCACTCCTTCCAGGGAACCAGGTAGGCTGACATGAGCGGTGATAGGATATTCACCTCTCCCTCTGTTCCCAGACTCAATCCCCTCTCATCTCCAGCTCTACAGCATGTCTTTCCCTGATCTCCTCTCCTCTCCTCTCCTCTCCTCTCCTCTCCTCTCCTCTCCTCTCCTCTCCTCCTCCTCTCCTCTCCTCTCCTCTCTCCTCTCCTCCCTCTTCCCTTCCCCTCCCTTTCCTTCCCCTCCTCTCTTGTCATGTCTTCTCCTCTGTTCTCTTCTTTTGTCTTCTTTTCCTCCTTCCCTCCCTCTCACTTTCTTTTTCTTCTCCTCCTCCTCTTCCTCTTTCTCCTCCTCCTCCTCCTCCTCCTCCTCCTCCTCCTCCTCCTCCTCCTCCTCCTCTCTCTCTCTCTCTCTCTCTCTCTCTCTCTCTCTCTCTCTCTCTCTCTCTCTCTCTCTCTTTCTCAAACAAAATCTCAACTGTTTAATTTTATCAATGAAGACTCAGAGCTGGATGTTGGGGTGAAGAAAGCCTGATAGCTCAGAAAGGCAGAGAAAGTGACCTTCCTCCTCAGCTGATGTCCCAGAAGCCATCTCTCCTTTTCCCACACTGTCTCAAAACCTCCTTCAAACCTAATTTCCCTCCCTTCCACTTCCTGTGTGTCTCTCTAGCCATTCTCCTCACTCCCACTGATTCTCTGTGGCTATTTCTTAATGATCCTATGCTCACTTCCTGTTAACTGGTTGCCTGCCCTGCCTCTACTCTTGATCTATTGTTTATTTAATCCTGTTTACAATATTAAAGCAGAAACTCTTGGATTAAAGGTGTATACTAAGGCTGAGCCACACAACTAAAAAGAGTTTTTTCCCCTGTAAATAACACAATCTGGGGGTTCACAGTGTGATTAAATATCCTGCAACAGTTTTCAGTTGCCTTAGAAAACCCTCTCATAAGCTTGTTATCATACTGGCCTTATTCCCTTGAATCTCATGTCCTGCTCTGGTAAAATGATCTATTCTTCCTAAAATGCCCTCAACCCCCAGACTCCCAGCTAGATAAAGCTCAGTCATGCCCGGTTTATCCCAGCCACTATCTACTTTAGATAGCTCTCTCCTCTGATTCCCCGCCCTAGCCACAGCTCTGCAGCCGAGGAAGGCATGACACCCACATGCAGCTGGGAGATGCTGTGACCTCCCCGTGACCATCTTCTAATGTTCTTCACAGTCTTCATTTCTTTTCTTTTCCTCTCTTCTCCTTTATTTTTGTTCACTAACTCTTCCCTTTTACTTTTTTTTTTTGTTTGTTTCCTTTCTAGTTTAGTTCCTTATCTTTGTTTAGGACAGGGTCACCTACCTGGCTGTCTTCTGAGAAGTGGTATTTCAGGTGTATGCTGACTTGCCAGCTGTGCTTTCTTTACATCTACAGACCTCTTCTGTGTGTCCACTGACACACACTCTCACTTCCAATGTGGCAAATTATTTTTTTTTTAGATTTTAGTTTTTTACTTATTCACTTTACATACTGCTCACTGCCCCCCTCCTGGTCACCTGTCCCACAATCCTTCCCCCATCCCCCATCCCCTTCTCCTCTGAGCAAGTGGGGACTCCCTGGGTATTCCCACCACCTTGGCACTTCAAGTCTCTGTGTGGCTAGGCATTTCCTCTCTCACTGAGGCCAGACAAGGCAGCCCAACTACTATAACACACTTCAGGTACAGGCAACAGCTTTTAGGATAGTCCCTGTTACAGTTGTTTGGGACCAACATGAAGACCAAGCTACATATGTGCAGAGAGGCCTAGGTCCAGCCTGTATATGCTCTTTGGCTGGTGATTCAGACTCTGAGAGCCCCAAAGGTCTAGGTTAGTTGACTTTGTTGAACTTCCTGTGCAGTTCCTATTCCCTTCGGACCTGCAATCCTTCTTCCTATTCTTCCATGAGTTCCCAGGCTCCATCCACCATTTGGCTGTGGGTGTCTGCATCTGTTTGAGTCAGTTGCTGGGTGGAGCCTCCCAGAGGACAACTTGCTCCTGTCTGCAAGCATAGTAGAATATCATTAATAGTGTTAGGGATTGGTGCTTACCCATGGAGTGGGTCTGAAGTTGGGATGACTATTGGTTGGCCATTCCTCAGTCTCTGCTTCATCCCCCATGCCTGCATTTCTTGTAGACAGGATAAATTTTGGATTGAAAGTTTTGTAGGTGGGTTGATGTCTCTAGTACTCCACTGGGGTATCTGTCTGGCTATAGGAAATGGTGGCCAATAATTTTAAGTCAGATGCAAATAATGTCAATTGATAAATCATATTTAATTTATATACTAAGAAATAAAATAATTAAAATTAAATAGGTAATTGATTTGTTACTGTTTCCTTAGCTCTAATTTCTCTCTTCTCTGATTTATTTCCAGCTAAGCTTAAAAATCTGTGATTGACTATGGGTTTTGGTCATCCTGCTGCCAAGAAGTTTGTATGGCCGTATTATTCACTGCTCACTACACAGGGTTCATCTGCCTCTTAATTTGTGCTGACTCATCAGCTTCAGCGCCTTGTCCATCTTTCCATTACGTACCCATTTCCACCCATCCAAACAATTCCCACTTTATGTTGAGACATTCTCTGACCAGAAATGAGCCCTTCTTGTTTCTGCTCAGTGTCATTTCCCAGGATATGTCTATGTGGTTACTGATGAGTCTGTAGTGTTGTGAATAACTAAGTGCCTGACATGTTCTCTGGTTTTAAAGGTAAAAGTCAGTGGAAAAAACCACGAACAGATAGTATTCCTGGATCCCATCACAGTGAAGGATTAGCGCTTAAATTTATTTTATCTTGATAATTGGGGTAAGAGGCACTGTCAGCCCTTTTTACCGCACAGTTTGGTTTCAATCTATTCATCTTGATGAGCAACCATGGCAGTCGCCCATCTCTTAACTCTTTACTGGACAAGTGAATCTGTAACACGAGCCAACGTCTAGCTTCCCAGGCTCTCCCAGCATTAACGACCCACAGGGGATTACAACAAACTCTTCTGCTGAACTTTCACACTAACCACAAATGAAATGTAGCTTTCCCAGTGTTTTGCTTTTTCTAACCACATTTGGCTTTGGCAGAAACAATGATTTACTAATAGAATATTAAAATTCTAAATTTTATTCTGTCATTGGTTTGATGTGTATCTAAAAATGTTCTAATACTTGAGCTGACTTTACAGTGGACTTCAGTAAGACCACTGCTGGAATGATACAACACACTTCACAGAGGAAGCTCACATCCTTTAACATTTTGTGTTAAGCGAATAAATTTAATTAGGAGTCTCTGAGCTATTCAGATTATATATTTAAATTAACATATGTACATTTGTTACATTATATATATGTTTTCTGTAGTAAAGTGCTATGTATTATAAAAAACAAAAATAGAGCATCAACCCCCTCATCCGCCACCCCCTGTCTCTCGATAGATATACTGTACCATGAGTGAGGGAGAGCTGGTCAGCCCCTTGCCTGGCCAAAGGCAGAGACTTGGTCTTGGTGAGGAGACTGCAGGTGAGCTGGGAGCTCCCACCCAGGCCCAGATCCTTTGAGTTGGCCCATTCAACATCTACTCCATGTATTAACTGCAGGAGCACGTGAAGAGACAGGTCCTGCAGAACTAAAGTTGCAGGACCTCTGTAACTGAGGGCAACAACGGGATATCCGAGAGCAAACTTGGTGAGGATCCAGTATTGATCCAGTGTAGCAGAATCCAGAGGCCAGTGACTCACTTCAGTGAACATTTACAAGTAAGCATGTTTGGACACAAGAATGTACTGTGTGACACACTGTGACACACCACAGCTTCCACTGTGAACTTTTTTTTCTTTTAGGGGAGGTTGCAATGGTGGAGGGCAGCTATGGAGGGCGGGGAGATGAGTGGAACTGGGGTGCATGATGTGACATCCACAAAGAATCAATAAAAGTTTTAAAAAATGGAGCATTACTTCTGTCTTTATGAAAATGGATATATCTATACATGACTGGATATGCTTTATGATTTTGTACAACATGACTGAATTTCACAATATGGCCTTATAAAGATTTTGTACTGACTTCGATATAACTGTTTAATATGACTGGCCCTTTAAGTTGAACAGCTATTCCTTACATGATAAAAAAAAAAAAGGTCATATAAATACACATATTGCAACAGTGACTTCTTATCCTTGTATCCATGGATCTGTTCCATCTGTCAGACATAGAAATACCTTTTTTTTTTTTTTTTAAATAAGAACTTAGCTTGGGAACTTAAAATCAGTCATTTCCTCCATGTTAAAATTGTACTCTATGTTGAAAGCTGTGTTTGATGTCATATTATTTTGTACTGACTGCTATACTCCATAGAGAAGATGAACAAATTTGGACTACTTGTTTTCTCATTATTTAACTCAATCCTTTTTAAATCTAGCAGCATGCTGAACATAAACAGAGATTGAAATTTTATGTTGTCTAATTTATCAAACACACTTTGTTCTATGGAAACGCCAGCCTTAAAATACTGACTCACTTTGTTCTAAGTGATGATCATGTGGTATCAATAACTACCAAGTCTGTAACTGCTGAGTTCTCAGATTCCAACCACATGGCATGAAAACTTCTGAAACACAGATCACTACACAGAAAATTTATTACTAATGTTATGACAGAGCCCAAATAGAAGATTTCTAACAATATTTTAACACATACATTTGTCCTAGGTCTCAAGACACCCTGTAAATATGTGACTATCAACTCAAAGGCTTTGTAAACTCCATTCTGCATTCTGCGTTGTTTATATCCTATTGTATGATTTTAAATTGTGTTCTTTCTTTCCTTTTTTCTTTCTTTGGTTTTTCGAGAAGAATCTCTCTGTCTATCTCTGTCTGTCTGTCTGTCTGTCTGTCTGTCTGTCTGTCTTTGTTTTCTGAGACGTGGTTTCTCTGTGTAGCTCTGGCTGGTCTGAAATATCTGCTTGCCTTTGCCTCCCAAATGCTGGGATTAAAGGTGTGTGCTAACAGACTGACCAATTGTGTTATTTCTATTGTCTTCATTCTCTTTCTGTGAAGTAAATGGAAACTTTGTTAAAATAAAATGCCTTTAACTTAAGCAATTATAGTGATTAGTATTTAATGGTATTGTTTATCCTTTTCTAATAAGACTGAGAAAATGATGGCAAACAAATGGGATAAAAGACAAATAAATAACAGGTTGTACTGTGCTTAACAGGAAGAAAGTAAATGAATTAAAAAGCAGAGAAACTATGGGAACTACCAGTGGAAGGAAAGAACAAAACATTGACTTGAAGAAGTAAATTTCAGCAACCGTCATAGACTGAGGCCTAGAGAAGTCAGGCTACACTTTACAGGAGGCAGGGCTAGAGACCAGCATGCGGCTTCCTCTTCCAGGAGTTGTGCCTCAGGGCAATGGTAAAGATTCCCTCTCCTCAGGAGCAAAGGTGAGGAACAAAAATAACAAGCATTAAAATAGAAAAAAAATGTATAAAACCCGTCTGATGTTAGGACATACACTGATAAAATAAAAATGTCGTATTTAAGTATAAACTGCTGAAGACCAAATTATTAAATTTGACTATCTCAAAAAGGCAGTTTTTATTGTTTCAGAAGATTCAATGAATGGATATGTTAGAGAAATGTTAATGATTACTGATAATAAGAACAGAAGCCCAAAATTCACAGTAGTGTTTTCAGAATGAAATAATGAATAGAATAGAGGAAGTAAACCAGTGAATAGAAAAATAAAAAATATGTCAGAATTAAGTAACTCCAAAAAGAAAAAATACTGTCATTAGTGTTTGTTTTATTTTTAATGCTTTTCATGTGTTTATAACACATAAATTTATTATAAATCTTTTACAATATAATTTATAAACTATACAGTCCAACCCTGTTGTACAATTCTATGTTTATAAATATATTCAAAGAGTCACACAGCAATCAGAATCCATTTCATACATTTTTATCACCCGTGGAATAGCACCAAGCCCATTAAAATTTATGATTAGCAACCTCGTCATATCTCTATAGCAACAAATATACTTTTTATTTCCACTACTTTGCCCATGTGAAAATCTGAAAAGATGGAATTATATGGCAGACCTTGTAATTTATTTTTCACATTTAGTGCAGTCTTTTGGGTCTTTTCATACTGTAACATGTATCACCACTTACTTCTTTTCACGGTTCATTACATTACATGATTGTATCTAACATGACTTATCTACTTTCCAGAAAACGATCATTAGTGCTGGTTCTACTTCTTGGTTGTGGGCAGGTGTTTGTCTGACTCTGTTTTCCATTCTCCTGAGCATCTGATGCTAATGGGAGCTGCTGAGTGGCACAGAGACACTGTGCACTGAAGCCTGGGCATTGTGGATTCTTCTCAATGTGTGCGATTGCCAGCTCCCCCCCACTTACCAATGCTAATTATCAGTATAAACTAGCGTTTTCATGGGTGTGGCTGTGGACTGTACTTTCCTAATATTTGATGATTGTTGTATTTTGGGTATTTGCTAGATATATATGTCTCTTTTATAGAGAAACATCGACTCAGACTCTTTTTTTCGGGTTATTTTTTCTTTACATTAGTCAGTTGTGGGAACTAGTAATAACGATTTGTATATGAAAATGAATAACAAAAGACAAAATAGATTGATCATTGTACACAAAAATATCTTCAATATCAGAAGACAATAACATAATACAAAACAAAGAAATTTAGCCTCAGACTTATAGGTCTTTTACAAGCGGTCAATTTCATAAGAGGTTTGTGTTACAAAAAGTCAAAACTCCCCAGAACCACTTTTCCTGTGTGTGTTCCTAAAGAAGGCTGGACTCCACGTTTACCATAGTAATTTCCGTATGTGGTGGATTCTGGAATGCACGAGGCACCCTACCTTTTTACTCACCTTTCTCTCAGTGAATTTTCTTCTGTCTCTACAAACCAACTCTCTGTTACTTTGAACAATATTGTCTTAATAATGGGAATAATTTACAACTAATAGCACTGGACATAAATATTTAGAGCAAATGGAAATGAACTTTTGGATTCTGCTCAAGTGCAAAAAAAGCATGTAAAAGTACCAATTTTATATATTACTAAAAACACAGTTTTTACATTACTTTGAAAGTGAAAATATCAGTAGAAAAATACAAGTTGAAACACAAGTTTAAACCAGCATGATTAAAACTATACAAATTCTGGACTAATTTATCAAGTCAAGAAAAAAAATTAATTTTTTAATGAAAATAAATCTTATAAATTAAGAATCCCAAGTTCAGAAATAAAGAGTCCATACATCTATACATAATGGGAATAATTGCTATTGCATTGTAAACATATACTATAGGTAATTTGCTTAAAATACAAATATTAAAAATAGAAAAGTTAGAAAAAACCTCTAATATTCAGATTCTGTGTAAACCATTTTAAATACATTTCAAATTGTAAGAAAAAAAATCAAACCCATAAAAACATGACTATCTTTCATTAGAGGTCAAATGAGTCTGTATACTCAACATATCTGTACATACATGATTACTGTGTGCATGTATGTGTATATGTGGGGATGCATGCTTTTGCAAGTACATATGTGTGGACTTGTTTATGCATCATCTAGAGGCCAGAGGACATCTGCAGGCAATGCTAACCTTGTTTTTTTTTTTCTTACAGAGAATGTCTTAGTAGCCTGTAGCTTGAAGAATAGACTTGATTGGCCAGAAAGCCCAGATACTCAGAGATCTGCTTGTTTCTAGCTTAACAGTACTAGAATTACAAGCTCTTACCACCTCATCCAGAAAATATTTTACTGACTGATTTATGTGCTCAGCCCATAGATTATATTTATTATTATTATTATTTATTATTATTATATATATTATTATGTGTATTTTATCCACTGGAACTGGAATTGCAGACAGTTGTCAGTGTCCATGTTTATGCTGAGAATCAAACTCAAGTCCTCTGGAAAAACAATCAGTACTTTTAACAACTGAATCATCTATCCAGCTCCATCCATAGCTTATATTTTAAAAAATAAACAAGAAGCTTATCTATTGGTTTTTAAGACTATTTACTCTCTAGGTAGTTAGAACTTTTAAACACTATTGTTGAGAAATGTTGCTGAAGCTTTGATGAGAACTTCATAACAGTAGAAGAATCAAAGCAAAAGAGCAAGTCAGAGCCTTGGAAGTGTAGAGGCAGGAAGTGGGCCAGTAGACACACAGAATGGGCGCCTAGGGATGAGGAGCCATATTAGGTGACATAAAACAAAGATTAACCTTGGAGTGAGTCAGCAGCATGCCCTAGGTCTTCATAGGTGGAATACAGACTAAGAGTAAAATCAACCTACTGGGAAGCACAGGACACAGGACACAGGAACTTTGCTAGCATAAGAGGCACACTGGCTTATGCAGGTGACTGAATGAGCCTACCTGAGTAAACTACTATAAGAGACAGACTCAGAACTAGAGAAAGTGATGACATCTACTGAGAATTTTTTTTTAAAGACAATCTCTTCTTTCTCAGATTCCACAGAATGTTGGGGATATGTGTGTGAGGAACTAGAAGTGTTTGCCAGTTTCTTTCTCTATGCATACAGTTACCTACATTGTTGGGAATTTTATTTGTTTGTTTGATTTGTTTAGTGCTTCAGGTATTTTGAGTTCTTTATTTCTAAGACTTTGATATGGTAAATTCTTTCCATAATTAGTTATTTTTTCATGTAACATTTTGTACATTAATTGGTAAAACCACTGTTTTTAACTTCTATGTAACCAGAATAGACATTCATGACTTTATCATTCTTTACCTACAAAAGTCTTTTCACTTTCCTTACATCAATCAACATGATACTAATAACCTCACTGTAATTTTTTTTTGTTTGTTTTTTTCAAGACAGGGTTTCTCTGTGTAGCCTGGAACTCACTCTGTAGACCAGGCTGGCCTCGAACTCAGAAATCCTCCTGCCTATGCCTCCCAAGTGCTGGGATTAAAGGTGTGTGCCACCACCACCCGGCTCTCACTGTAATTTTCATCTTTTTTCTTTGTTCATTTTTTTCTGTTTATATACATGATAGCTGATATCCAAAGCATGACATCCAAAGCACTAAAAGTACATTCTAATATTTAAAACTAATGATATTTATGGGACA
Source organism: Mastomys natalensis (assembly GCA_021653895.1). NCBI lineage: Eukaryota > Metazoa > Chordata > Mammalia > Rodentia > Muridae > Mastomys > Mastomys natalensis. The sequence continues at coordinate 1,195,235 of JAJTUV010000650.1, forward strand.
ATTACTGTTGAATAACTATTATTCTATTTGCATAGTATGTTGATTGATGCATAGTGACTTTTAACCAGACAGTATTTGACATTCAGGGAAGGACAACAGTTAGTATCTGGTCCCTGAATATGAATTCCATAGATGGGAAATACCATTATTTAGCTCTTTCCTGAATATTGCAAATACTTGCACTGAAAGAAGACATGTGATTTGAATAAGCAAAGAAAAGCTCAACTAGTAATCTAACTCTAGATTCACAAGTCTGACTTCAGAAAAAATGTGGAAAAAAATACATCATGTCTCCTCCAAAATTTTCAGTCTCATAATAGTAGTATCCAATAAGAGTTTTATAGATGAAATTCAACAAAAAGAATTAAAAATAACAACTACAGAATACATTCACAGAACCTCATGGAACTCAATAAAGCCACAAAGCTGAAAGAATAAAAGATAATTTGGATGAGTATAAAAATGAGTTGTTAGTTATTTTCTTTTTGATTTTGGAATATCATTATCTTCCTAAGTCACTTTGGCTTTCAAAGTTTCTGTTAAGGCAGTTGTTATTCAATAGAAATCATTAGAGATATTAAAATAGAGAATATAAGTCAAAACTAAGATCACATTATAAATAAAAAACACAGTTAAATAAGAAATTCAAAGAGTCCAAGGCAATGAATCATACGGAAAAGAGAATATCAGGGATGGAAGACAAGGTAAAGGAATTAGTTCAGTTAAGCTCAATGATAACCTAAAGAAAATAAATAGATTATGGACAAGCTTTGGTACACAAGGAGAAGACAAAATCTGAACTGTGGATATTAAGGAGAATTCCATGCCAAAGGCAAAGAAAATAGTTTCAATCAAGTTATAGAAGAAAATTTCCCAAATCGGAAGCAAGAGATGCCCATGCAAAACACCAAACAGGGAAAAGAAAAAAGAAGAGAAGAGAAGAGAAGAGAAATGAAAAGAAAGAAGTTTTCTGAGTCATTGTGCAGTTAAAATACTATTATAATAAAATTAAAATACTATAGACTATAATACAATGCTGTACAACATATACAAATATAGTACTAAAAGGGCCAAATAAAGAAATGGTATTGAAAGTTGTGTGACAGAGGGAACAAGTCACAGTCACATAAGATCAACAGAAGAGCAATTTACTCAATAGAACTTTAAACTTCCAAATATGTTAAAGGAAAAATGAATTCTAATGTTTTACACAGTACAACTCCCAAGTCAAAATTTTATATTCAGGAAAATTATCTATCATAGTTGAAAGAGAAATAAAACCTCTGTGAGGTAAACAAACTAAAAAAACTATGACCACTAATTTAGTTCTTAAAAGAATTGTGGGGTCTGTGGCAAAATTGAAGCAGGTATTGATGAAGCAGGTATTCTCTGTAAGGAGAATTCCATGCCAAAGGCAAAGAAAATAGTTTCAATCAAGTTATAGAAGAAAATTTCCCAAATCGGAAGCAAGAGATGCCCATCCAAAACACCAAACAGGGAAAAGAAGGGGTCCTTACAGAGGTGCAGTTCCATGGTGGAACCCAGCCTTGGCTGGACTGGGTGCCCAAGATGCTAAAGTTCCTTCCTAGTCTTCCCTGCCTCTTGGATTCCAACATCACATTGTCTCCTAAGGGTGTGACAACATGCCTTCAAAACAGAGCAGAAGTCTTATGGATTGAATTTTCCTGAGCAAAAATCTAAACATGATTAAAAGGAGGTTAATTGAGGTAATTGAATAACTTAAGAAGTAACAGAAAGATGCTTGTTGGATACGCATGAGGTTTATTTATAATGCCAGTATGTATACAGAGAATAACCTTTGTGAAGAAGATAAACTAATGAGAGCAACAGATCAGATCCATTATTGGATTGATTATGAATCTATCCTGAAAGAATGCCTGATAGGGCCAGGCAGTGGTGTCGCATGCCTTTAACCCCAGCACTTGGGAGGCAGAGGCAGGCAGATTTCTGAGTTTGAGGCCAGCCTGGTCTACAGAGTGAGTTCCAGGACAGCCTGGGCTACACAGAGAAACCCTGTCTCGAAAAACCAAAAAAAAAAAAAAAAAAAAAAAAAAAAAAAAAGAATGCCTGCTAGGCCAGATGTGTATGAAGCCTGGTGTTCCAAAAGACTATCATAAAGGAAAGAACATCTTAAATGGTGTGCTTCTCAAAAGCCAATGACAGATCCACAGTCCAGGAAGGTCAAGCTATGACTGGTTCCAAAGAATTTTCAGTCATATTACTATATGCACTAAAGAAAGAATATCAATGAAACAGTATCAAGTTAAAATTAGTAATAGTTGATTGTGGGTCCCTGTAACGGCCTGTTCTGCCCCATGTTTGGGGCTGCTTTGTAAAGGCCCGTTTGTGTCCACCCGGTGCTGCTGCTCTGGTCCACTGGTCAGGGTCTAGCAAGAGAGAGATTGGGGAGTGCAAGGGCAAGAGACGCGAGGAATGGAGACAAAACAGAGAGTCTGATCAAATGTTTATTGAAAGGAAATCCTGGGTATTTATACCCTTTACCACGTGTCTTTCTCTCATGGACAAGCACAGCTGAAGGCATTATGTCATGTGTCTTCCAGCGTGGATACCACGTGCACCTAGCTAGCTGTGTAGAGACCACATGTGTCTTGCAGCTGGGAGCACCAAACAACAAAGATATGAGAGAAAAACATGATGTTTATCAGAGTGTGCTCAGCTGTTGTAGGCTGTTGAAAACAAGTCTCTTGTCAGGGTATATGGCCTGATATGGCTGCAAAGATGATAGCCGCTTTCTGTTCAAAGTTGGCTCCCAACAGGTCCCGTGGTGGAAACACAGGGTACCTTTCCATGACGACAGGCCCAAATAACACGAGAAAATCCAAAGGGGTTCCAAGACTTTATTGTTCATGGTGTGTGATAGATAGTCTAGATGTGCACCCTCACCCCCGTTTAAGCCAGAGTGGGCCTGGCTTAAATAGGGAGGGGGAAGAGAGGAGGGATTGGGAAGGAATAAGTAATTGGCTATGCCCTCTGGCCTTTAGGTAACTTGTGAATATGGAAATCTCTCAAGGCTGAAGCCTGTAGTCACATCCTCTACCTGTGTGTGGATAGTGATGCAAACCTCTCTGGGAGGGGCTGCTTTGTCCTATGTGACTGAATAGTGCAGGTTAAATGGAGGTCTAGACTTCATGCAGGAGCCTGGATTCTGGGGGAGTGGCCAAACACCTGTCGTTTCTCCATTGGAGTCTGGGTTCAAGGCCCATGCCCAGCCAAGAATCAAGATACCCTTCCATGTCCAGACAATTCCCCCTGTTTGTTTTTTTAAAAAAAGAGGGGGAATTCCTGTGTCATCTGTGGTGAAACTTTTGGATGAGGAAGCCGAAAGAAAACACTACTCAGGCTGTAGGGGGTAGCACAATTAAGTCACAGGGTAAGGGGAATTGAGGGTGGGGTTTGGAAGGCAAGGGATCATTGAACCAATTAAATATAGGTGGTACAGTTTGAGGGTAAAGACATCTGATTAATTTAATGTTTTCCTTACTAACATGTAACTTTTAGCTATTTGACTTTGGCAAAAGAGTTCATTTGTAGCTAGAACATCTGGATCTGTCTTTAGGACTCCTTGAGCGTCTAAGAATGCAGCTTGACTTCTCAGGCAGGTTCCAGGAGGTGGTGCTGTCTCTGAGTCTCAGCTTTGTCTCTGGAGTCTTCAGTCAGACGGTGTCTGGAAGAATGTAGCTTGGCATCCCAGGCAGATTCCAGGAGATGGCATTGTCTCTGTTGGATCTGTGGGTGTATCTATAGGATAATCACAGCAGGGAAGCAGCACCCCGGCAGGGAGATGTCCACAAAGGGTAGCTAGCAAGCATTAGCTACTCTGGAGCAAGCGTGTCATGGTCTGTCGTTAAAATCCTGGAAAGACAAATGTGTTTGAGGAAATTTTAGTCCTGGAAGGTATCTTTGAGTCTGTTTTTGGATGGCTGAGGGAGAAAAACATCATGTTAATTATGTATCTGGGGTAGGCAGCAACAGTTTGTCTGTGAAAGGAAACTAGTTGTTAATTAAGAGCTGAAAAATAATGATCAGCATGTTGATTTGACCTGTGGAAGTAGCTTAGATGACGTTTGAACCTTGAAGGAGTCTTAAAAAGTTGAAAAAAGTGTTGAACATATATCATGAGTGTTAAAGAGTAAAGGAAACATTTAAACAAAAACAAGAAAATTTTCAGTTGAAAAGCACGAACATTGTTGCTTTAGTTGTTCCTGTTAGGGAGAAAAGGAAACATTTAAAAAAAAGCAAGAAAGTTTTGGGTTGAAAAGCATGAACACTGTTGTTTTAGGTGTTCCTGTTAGGAGAAGAGCATTAAAACTTGGGTTATGTGTCTCAGGTGTGCTCCTTTGTTGTCTTGGCGGGTTTAGAAGCAGTGGGGAGGGGCTTGCTCTGGCATGTGGTGTCTGGGTGCACTAGCAGGGCATTCCCCATTTTTTTTTTCCAGTAAATCTTAAATGTAGAGAGGAAGAAGAAAGGCCAACCTTGAAGAAAAGCTCAAAGAAAGAAACATAGGGGCTTGATAGAAGAGTCAGAGTCAGAAGGAGTGAGATTCTGAGTCATGGGAGAGAGACATGTGGAGGCTGGTTTGGGGCCCCAGCTCCTATGAACAGTTGGCAGTCTCAGCCTCGAGAAGGAGTCCCTCACCCAAGGGAGTTTTAGAACGAGGGTCACGGCAGCCACTGTGGCTTGAAAGACAGCTGTTAGCTGTGAAGGAGCCCTCTCTGTGGAGCTGG